>JAUIMM010000040.1:4627500-5227500 GCA_031769625.1 Taudactylus pleione | reverse complement strand
CTCACTGCTCTGTATAAGTTGCTGTTAGCAGCGCTGCGGCAATGCAAATTAGGAGGTTCTTGAACCATCAAATGGGAGGCTGTCTACGCCAGTTGTTTTCTACGCATTTCTCTGCCTCTATCAATTGGCGGCTTCCTCAGGAAATAGTAGTATATTTGACTAAAGCCCCAACAATGGGTTATGACAAATTCAGAAAAGAATGGTATTGCATTCTTGATAAATGCTCATTTGAGCTTATATGATTATTAGTCTTTGAAAAAAAGAGAATTTTAAAAGAGGTTGAGATAGAACTAGATCAACTGGAACCACAGATGGAGATAATTAAAAATACAGACAAATTAAGAGCCCCAAAAGCTGAGATTAATGCCAAAGTATCTAACATTGAATCTAAAATTAATGAGACCAAACATAAGAAATAACAAAATGATAAGGATGATTATGCAAAACAACAAGTTAGAACTTGGCATATTACTTGTAGGCAGAATTATCCTTACCCCAAAAATGGTATTAAGCATCAGAATACTGATAGATTTATCTGACCTAAAATCTATGAAGGTCATGGACAGATTAATAGATGGAAATCACCATATACTTCTGCTAAAACTACTAGCCATAATAGGAATGATTGGAAAGGTCAAAAGAAAGCTACCTCAAAACCTCTCAGATTTGGTACACCAAAAAGTTTTACACATAAAAATAGATTTGAGAGGCTAAGGACCTGATTCAGAGCCGCTTGCTAGATGCGATCGCTCGCTCTCAGCGTATGCAAATCCAGCACACACCCAGCAAGGCAGGCTGTCGCACGGCAAGGTATTAGCATGCCCACTATGTCTTGGTGAGTGATCACTTTGTGTATGCAGACACCCACCAGCCATTCATAAGATGCCCACTTGTGCACATCATCTCCAGGAAGAGCATGAAAGCATTGGTACATCGAGCACCATTGGATGTGCTCACAGCGCTTGAGGTTGACCATACCTGGCCACAAGCACTGCGATCACTTCAGTGTGAAATACAACCAGGTGACGTGTACAGTGACGCTGCCTGTAAATTATGCACGCCTATGAAACAGCGTTGAAACACACGGGCATGCCTGTGTTCGCACTTCCACCCCCTGTTTCTATTGTCCTGCCCCTGTTACCACCCACAAATGGCCTCTCCTGTCACTCATTCACCTATGCTGTGTATGCTGAACGGGTGAGTGCTTCTCAATCTGTTGCAGTAGTTCGCACACACGCAATGTGATGCATACGCATGCGCAGAATGCAAATATCGCCCAGCAACGAGCAATCGCATCCTAGTGAGCAGGTCTGAATCAGGTCCTAAGTTCGAATAAGGAGGATAAAATTAACTCTGCTTTTTTAGGGCTCCAAAAACCTCCTCAGAATCACAATCCTTATCCCCTGGCCGTTCGCACATCGGTCACTGTAAAATGAAGGTGGGAGGAAAAATTCACAAGCTACCAAAAAGGGCACAAAAAAGAGAAAGCTACAGTATTTGAAAAAGATAAAGGTATTTTTAATATAGCTAAAGTTCCCCATAAACCAATTGAGAAACAGGTCCTTAATAAAAAGTCTTTCTTTTGCACATACATCGAGGACTAATAAATTTATCCTTTATATAAATCTGAATTTGTTCATCAGGAAACTAACCCCTAAGTTACATTTCCAAAAAGGAGTTGCCCCCCCTAAAAAATTTTGAAGAGACAAAGGACACTTATGTCTCTGGCTTGAGGCCAAAATCTACTTTTTACCACATGGAATCAATTAAGAAAGGGCTTGAAAATGAAGTCCTACAGAGGTATACAATATCTTTTCAATACTACTACTAATTTAGCTACTTTTTACCAAATACCAAAAATACATAAAAAATGTACACATCCATCGGGGTGACCAATAGTGCCAGGTATAAGATCGTTGACATCAAGGATATCCGAATACGTTGATATAGTTATACAATATGTTCCAAGCTTAGATTCTTTTGTCAAAGACTCTACTCCTATTCTTCAGATTATTAATAATGTCCAATGGAAAAAAGGTTATAAATGGGGAACTATTGATATACAGGCCCTGTAGTTAACTATTCCACAAAGTAAACATATAGAGGCCGTTCAAGATTCGACTATGTCAAGTGAGAGGGCCCAATTTATCTGTTATTGTTTGGAATTAGTTTCAAAATATAATTATTATGACTACTTGGGAGGATGGTTCTTCCAAATATGTGTCACAGTCATGGGCACGATTGGTGCGCCAAGTTTAGCAAACTTGTATATGGGGGAATGGGGGATTAGGAAAAACATACCATTGTTGGTAAATTATTAAAACATATCGTGCTTTTTAAATATTACATAGATCATATTTTGATTATTTGGAAGGTAGGAGAGTGGAATTTGATGAGTTAATTTGGGATATTAATAATACTCATAATTTGACCTTTACTTTTCATTTTAATGAAACCCAAATTGAATCCCTGGATCATTTGTTTCCCATCGGTCATGAAAATTCAAATTGAGACTTCCACCCATTTTAAGACCGTAGATAGCAACAGTTACTTGGATTATAATTGTTGTTACTTTCCACCATAGAAAGATAACATTCCGTGTTTGCGATACCTTAGATGGAGAAGAACTGCACTGACCTTGCTAAATTTGATGAATAATATAAAATGTATACTTAGAGGTCCTGAGAAAGAGGATAGCCTCCCCTTATCACTGAGTCCTCTATTAGAAAAGTTAGAGATAGTAAAAGGGAGAACCTTCTTCAATATAAAGATCCAGTAAAAAAAAAAGATGCTCACTCTGCAGATTGTAGGTTTTTTACTCAGTATCAAAATTCAGATAAAGAGATTTTGAGAATTCTTAGAAATAATTGACATATACTGAAGTTAGACCCTATTTTAACAGATCATTTACCAGAACATCCTAACATTGTCTTTAAGAAAGCCAGAAATATGAAGTCACTTGTCTCAAAGGCCCGTATTCAATTTGAAGCGAAAAGCGGTTTTTCGCGTGTTTTTGGGGAAAACTTTTCGCCGATGATGTCATTTTCGCCTGTTTTGATTTTATTCCGTATTCAGTTTGAAAGACTTTCCACCTAGGCGGAAAGTCAATGCAATGTAATAGGAGGAAAAGTTTCGCCTATGAAAAAAATGCAGAAATTGGGGTTTTGAGGTGCAACGTTGTGGGAACCCCTGTGCAGCCTTCAGACAGTCCCCCACAGGTAAACTGTGTCAAAAATAAAAAAAAACACTTAAGAACACTCCAAAAAATTACTTTGAATTTGGGGGCAAAAAAAAAATGTTGGGGGACAAAGTTAAAAACTAG
Source organism: Taudactylus pleione (assembly GCA_031769625.1). Classification (NCBI taxonomy): domain Eukaryota; kingdom Metazoa; phylum Chordata; class Amphibia; order Anura; family Myobatrachidae; genus Taudactylus; species Taudactylus pleione. The sequence continues at coordinate 5,224,178 of JAUIMM010000040.1, read as the reverse complement.
CGAACTTGGCTCTGTGGGGTTCCCAATGTATGCCCCAAGTGTTTTTTTGATTGCAGGTGCTTGCGGCAGGTGGATTTTTCATGATTTTTTCACCTTAACTTTAGCAACTTTTAAATTTTCTGGCCCCCATTTTCAAGTATCCCAAATTTGTTGGGTCTAGTTATTTTCGGGAAAAAATACTCCTGAATACTATTCTGCACCACATATAGAAAAACGCTATTTAGCAGCTATTGAGCCCATTTAAAAACACCAGATACCTTCAGCAAGCCAAATCGGGGGGTACCATAGATAACCCCCATGTCAGAGCATCTTTTGGGGGGTGTCAGGCTGATTTCCCCAAATCTGACAGTACTTTCCGCCTGTTTAATTTTCGCCGGGTCCCATTATCGTGTACTTCCATATTGAATATGGGGTAAAGTGGGCACGGCCGCAATACTTTTCCACCTACAAATGACGTGATGTAGGCGAAAAGTCTGGGAGGCGGAAAAGTATCACGGATCCGCTCTAATTGAATACGGCTCAAACGATTAATTGCAAACTCTAAACTCAAATGTACCATCTTCCTTTTTGGAGATAAAGGGTTGCTTTCCTTGTTAAAACTGTAAGGTATGTCCACATGTTAATAAGAGGTCTTGGATAGATTTCGCTAAAAACATTGAGAATTGTATTAACTAAAATTCTAGTTTTGTGCACGTACAGAAAATTAAAAATGGACTAATCAATTATAGTCTACCTAGGCACTTTTAAAATTTCCATAATGGAAACCCGATAGGACTCAAAGTTAAGGGTATTGAGTTGGTGTTGCCTAATAGAAGAGGGGGAGATAGAAAAAATGTTATTAAAAAAAAAGAGACCTTTTGGATCAGTTTATTGAGAATTGAGGAGAATATTTGGAGTGACTTAGAAAACTGATACCTCTCTCATATAGTTTTGTAGCAGGAATTATTTATCTAATGTGAGAGCTGCCTTGTTAATTGTATGAGCCATATATAGTTAAGGTTCCTCTACATATTATCTCAATACACGACAGTTTTTTATGATGATATATTTATATGCTGCAACTTTATGAACATCTAGTCAGTGACGCAACCTGGGGGGTCAAGCGGGGCACGTGCCATGGGCGCCGTCAACCCAGGGCCGTCAGTCAGACAGACTCTTATTGGCTGCTGCACCCAAGGTCAGAGGGCTGGAGATCACTCATGAGCTTTGCCTTCCGGCTCCCACAACAGGTGAAGGGAGAGATTTCATGACATCTCTCCCATAGTGCCGAGCAGGCCTGGAGGAGTGGACGGTGGTGGGCGGGGCAGGAGCAGGGATTCTGGTGTAATTTTGTCTGTCTGTGTGTCTGTTTGTTTTATGTATAAGAGGCACTATTACTGGGTGCACTGTATAAGGGGCACTATTGGGGGCACTGTATAATGTGTGCTACAACAGGGGGCATTGAATAAGGGTCACTATTGCTGGGGGCACTGCATAAGGGGCACTACTACTGGGGGCACTGCACAAGGGGCAATACTACATGGGGCATTGCATAAGAGGCACTACTACTGGGTACACTGCATAAGGGACAATAGTATAGCAGAATTGCTTAAGGGGCACTGCTACTGGGGACATTGCATAAGGGGCATTGCCCTGGGCGCCATCCTGGTTTTTCTTTATATCCGATTTCCCTCCAAATTTAGCTCCCAATAGGTGAACATGGGTACATATAAAGCAAGCCCAAAAAAAGGAGGGTATAATCTAGAGTGTATAAAAAGGGTATTTATTTCACATGCACGATCCCATAATGGAATAAAGACATAAATACAAAATAAAAACGATATTACATAAAAAAATACCATGCAACCAGAGGCAAAATAAAACAAAATCCACTTTAATAAAAACGGAACCCGAACCAATTAAATACAAGTACATGGTGGATTACCTCAAAGTTAGCATGGATAAATTAAGTAAAATGTTCACAGCACCTCAGGTCCTGATGTAATTAGAATGGCTTCACATGAGAACACTAACATGACCTACTTCTCCTTGCTTACAGATCTTAAAGGGGCTACACACTTTAATATTATCTGTCCAATCTGGCTAGTTGAAACGAAAATCTAGTAATGTATGGCAGCAAATGACAATCCACCATTTGCTCCCAAACACTGAAAAACAGACAAAAATTACCATTCAGAAAAATTGCATAAATCTGTTCGATTTAACCAATTTGTCCAAATGACCATTTTTGGAGAAAAACTATTCAAATTTCTGTCATACGGTGGGGCTGGGGGTGTTTTGGGGTAGTGATGGGCATACCTTTGTAACATTAGACTTGTCACTGCTCTCACAGAGATTCTCCTAGAAGTAGGAAATTCATAGGGGAATCCATAACCTTATCGGACTGCCGCTGTGTCTGTTATATTATGTAGCAGGGTCTGCTGGGGGTTGTAGTTCCCTATTGCTGCCCCTCATGAACACAGGAAGCCCTAAATCCATAGAGATTCAGGCCCACTAATCACATCAGTACATTTAAAAAAAGGAGTTGTGAGCATAGGGCCTCATTCAGACCCACTCGCAAGCGGCTGTCCGCTCACAATTGGGTCGATGGTGTGCACTGCGCATGCGCACGACGGAGGGAGCTCCGTCGTGCGCATGCGCCAGATGCGACGAGCGAAGGACTTTCCTTCGCTCGTTGTGTCTGATCAAAGGGGGCGTGCTGTCGATGTTGATTGACAGCACGCCCCCTTTGGTGGGCGTGCCGGGGGCATGCCTCCCAGACGGAGGCGTTCCCAAGGGAATGCCTACCATCAGAAGCCGGCCCCACTGACATCACTAGTGATGTCAGTGGGAGTGCTTTTGGCTCTGATAGAGCCTAAATCACTCCAGGGCTTGTGGTCGAAAAACCCGACCACAGGCTTCTGGTCGCACTGGCGATGGTCATGATGGTCAAGACCATCACGACCATCATCCTGCACGCTCATATGTGCTGTGGGTGGTGACCCACAGCTATACGAGCGTCCAGGAGGACGCTCCATTTTTAAGGAGGACGGCCCTCATTCAGAGCGAGCGCTCTGCTCAGAGTGTCCGGATCTGAATGAGGGCCATAGTTAGTTAATTGCAGCTTGCCAAGCCATCATGCCACATCCTCGGGCTGGCTAGTGTGAGGTAGTGTGGTACAGTTTATCAGTGGAGATGGAACAATGAATAGCTCCTGAAGATTGAGGAGGCCAGAGAAGAAGCCACAGATGCCACAGAAGATAGAGAAGATGCTGGAAGCCATGGGTTAACAACAGCCTATGCAAGAGTTTAGGCAGGCCCTCACTAACCAGGTGAAGAAAGAAGAGCCAATTCCCAATGTAAGAAGAGTTGTTGAAGATGCCAGAAGCCCAGGAGAAGTAGTGGCCTTTGCGGAAGAGCTTAAACAAGGCACGGCTCTAGTGAAGATCTCATGGTGATTGAGAAGATCAGAGAAGACATTGGAAACTCTGGGTTAATAACAACCTATGCAATAGAGCTTAAGCAGGCTGCCACTACACAGGTAATAAAAGAAGAGCCGATGCCTGATAAAAGAAGAGTCATTAAAGATGCTGAAAACTTAGAGGAGCAGTGGCCTCATCAAAAGAGCCTCAAGAGGCCACTGCTCTCCAGGCGAACCGGAAACAGGTGTATAGTTAAAATAACTAGGTTTTATATGTGGATATCGCTATATTTTGAGGTTACGTAATCTATTTTGTTTGGAATTACTACCACTATTTTGGTATGGATCGGCAATGTATTTGTTCGTTGGCGATAGTTGGTTCCTTTCAATGACTTAACACAAATTGTCGATTGTTGTATGGGTTCCATATGAAACTGTGTAGTCCTAGTTGTGGATCGCTGATTCTATATTTGAATATCCCATCCACCTTTTGTTTGAAGTTGGTTTCAGCCATTTTGATGTGGATCGGCAGTTGACTGTAAAAAACTGTCTTTGTTTTGATTATTGTGACACCTAGTGGATAGGCACTTCAAATGTATACTTCAAATGTATAGTTCTTTATAGGTTCCATGTGAAATGTGGGTAAAGCTGTGTAGAAAGAGTAGTCCTACTTGTAGATCACTTGTTCTTACCAGGGAAAATAAGGAAAGAAAACGAAAATAACACAGTTAGAGAAAATGCCAGAAGAAAGATATGTATCACAAAAAACATTCAATTTCAAAGTCCAGGTTTAAGCCTAGTGGTGCTAAGGTTTGTAACTTGAAAATGGTCTTCATCTTAGTATGGGCTAAATTTCCTTCAATGTTGAAGGCCCATAAAGTATTTTATAAAGTCTGGGGAGCTGTTGTGATGTGTTCTAAAGTGATTAGATAAACTATGGGTGGTTAGCCCTTTCTTGATGTTTCATATATGTTCTCCTAAGCTGGTCTTTAGGGATCTTGAGGTTCTCCCTATATATGCTTTATTGCAAGAACATACAATTAGATACACAACATTTGTGGTGTTGCAGGTTATGAAGTCCTTGATCTGGAAGTTATTGTCTTTCACATGGACTTCCGTGAACTTGGTTTTCTCCGTTTTAACATGCTTACAAGCAGGGCAGAAACCAGACCTGTGGAATCCCTTTGTTCTGATGGGATTAAATGGTTTCACAGTCAGAGCACTTTTCAGAAGTTGGTTTTTCAAATTAGCCGCCTTCCTGTAGACAAATTTTGGATTGGTGGGAATCATTTCTTTAAGGATAGGGTCTTTCTGAAGGATGTGCCAGTGTTTTTTATGATAGTTTCAAACTGTTTGTTCCTATGTTTATATTTTCACAGAATTTCTCCAAGTTGGTTTCCATACCTTTCCAGATGAAGACAATATCGTCTATATAATAGCTACAGTAGAGTAGATTTGTCTGATATGTTTCTCTAGGATAGATTTCCTTCAATTCGCAGTATGCTAAGAACAAATTTGCTTAGCTGGGTGCAAAACGTGTCCCCATGGCGGTGCCCCTCTTCTGTAAATAATAGTCTCCATCAAAGAAGAAAAAATTGTTTTCCAAGATGAACTTTATGGATTCTTTGATAAAGGTTTTTCTGCAGGAGTATAACTGCTTTCTTCCAGGAACCAAAATATGGCTTCTTCACCTTGTTGGTGTTCTATGGTTGTATACAAAGAAGTAACGTCTGCTGTTACCATCCACATATCTGGTGCCCAAATAATGTTCTGGAATTTTCTTATCATTTTCTCCTGTGTCTTTGAGATATGATGGATTTTTAACGACCAGTGGTTGCAGCAAGTGGTCAATAAATTCTGACAGGTTGGACGTCAGACTTCCAGTGCCCACAATTATGGGTCTCCTGGGGGTGCTGTGGTGCTCTTGTGTACTTTGGGTAAAAGATAGATTGTGGGGGTGATGGGGTTCTCTATATTAATAAAATCATGTTCATCTTTAGAGATAGCTCCTAGTTGTAGGTGTTTGTTGATCAATTTTTGGAAATTTTTTTTGATCCTCAAGGAGGGGTCATTTTTTAATTTCTGATAGGTGGTGTCATCTTCCAGTTGCCTGAGGATTTCTTTTTTGTAGTCTTCTGTGTTGAGTATGGCAATGCCACCCCCTTTGTCGCAGGGCTTGATGATAATGTTCTCATCTTCTCTGAGGTTGACAATTGCTTCCCATTCCTTTTTCATGAGGTTCCAGTTGATCTTTTTCTTTATTTGTTTGAAATTGTCTGTGGCTAGTTTTTGAAGGGTCTCTATGAAATTCCCCTTGAAGTGTGTAGGGTTGAAAGTGGACTTTTTCTTAAATTTAGTGTTCATTGTTTCCATCAGATCTTGAGAAGGGGTATGGTGTATGGTTTCCTTGTCCTGATTTTCCAATTTCTTCATCTCAAAGAATTTTTTTAGAGAGATCTTCCTGATAAATTTTTTAGGTCTATGAATTTTTCAAAAGCATCCGGAAAGGATGTGGGAGCAAATTTGAGACCTTTTTAAGGACTCTTTCCTCAAATTCTGTGAGGGGTCTTGAGCTTAGGTTGAAGATCACCCATCTTTCTTGTCTCTGTTCCAAATTTATATTTTTTGAAGTCTGTTTCTTAATATTTTTGGATTTTCCTTTTTTCCAGCTCTTTTTCCTATTTTTCTTTTTTTATTGTTATAAGTATTTGAAGCAAAGGAAGTTGTACATCTTTTCTTTTGGGTGATCTTCTTTATAGTGGTTCTTTTTAACGTTGTCTTCTTCGGTCCGACCTTTCTTCCCGAAAAGGAGACCTAATTCTCTGTGGTGTTAGAAATAAATCCATTTCTTCATGAATAGAGGCTGCTGTTGCTCCAGTGTTTCTGTCATCTTCAGGTGAAATTTTTGCAGGTGGCCATCTATCTATTGTCCGGGTGGTGCTTGGCGATTTTCTTCTGTTGTATGATGATCTTTGAATAGGGCGTCTTAGGTGTTTTCTCCTTTTAAGCTTAGATGGAGATGGGGTGTTCCTATGGGGTGCTCCCATGGGAACTCCTCCATCTGGGCTGGCACGCCCCTGGCACGCCCACCGAAGGGGGCATGCTGTCACTCAACATCGACAGCACGCCCCCTTTGGTACGAGACCCGGAGTGACGGTTTGCCCATCGCTATCCGTGTCTCGCGCATGCGCACGACGGACCTGGCTCCATCGTGCGTGTGCACACTATGCCACCATCGACCCGCTTCCGAGTGCTCAGCGCTCGCGAGCGGGTCTGAATCAGGCCCACAGTGTCCTCTGATGGCTGGAAGTAAAATTATCAGACATATCTAAATCTAAATATCTTGAGGCAGTGGGGATATCTGTTTGCTAAAGGTGAATACCACCTGGAAAGTGCTGCCAGGAAAGAAGCCACAGGCTGAACCAGGTTTAGCTAAATACAGTGGTACTTCCATTAAAAAAAATTATAAAAAAAAAAATATATATATATATACAGTATATATATATATGTATATACATATACAGTATATATATATATATATATATATATATATACTGTATATATATTTATATATCTCCCTAATAGGCAGGCACTAGGCCCAAGGTATAAGAGGGTGCTAGGTCTTATAGGTATAACCTATATGGGAACAGTCATGCCCTTATAGTAAATCTGAGTAGAACAAACAGGCCTCTGCTATGTTAATCTTGTAAGAGGGAAGCATTGTGATTGTGGGGCTACAAATCAAAAGGTATGCAAAGTACCTAGGTGAAGTTCAGCATGCATTGTGATGAAAAAGTAATTTTTTTCTTAAAGAAGTGGGGCCTGATACAGAATGTAATGTCAATACATATGTGTCTCTCTGTAGGAAGGTGTATCTGTATAATGTCATGCTAAAGTCTAATGTGAGGTGTCAAAACCCTTAGTGTAGTTCTTTGAAGCTGGGATGAACGTTAGAAGGGCTTTCTTTCCCATAGCATCATAAAACTTGGTCAACTGTTAAAATCTGTGGTTGTGGGTATTGAACACAAAGTACAGGGTCTGTTCATAGCCCCAGGCAACCAGGTCTATAGACCCTGGAGTCAGGATGAGCAGCTGGGCATAAAAAGGAACCTTACTTTGACCTGTATAAGTGGTATCAGTTTGCTGTCCCACAACTACAAACAGATTGGGTGAACCAATCAGCCACTCTCTGCAGGGAGGGTTAGTTTTCTCCCCCCCCCGGGGGGGGTGAGGGGGAAAATAGCTAGGAACCCAGGGATAAAATACAGGTTCATTGAACAGAGGGGGTGATTCTCTGCTTGAGGCTGTCGACAAGACACAGTGCACCTGAATTCATCATTAGCAAGGCCTCATCCCAAAGCTGTTCTATCCGTCGCGATCTGAATGGTCTGTTTTCTCCCATTTTATTATTTTCTTTGGTTTACTTGAAATTGTGATTAACTGTGTTTGTGACTTTTTGTAACATCCTTATATCCCTTGTAATTTTTGTACAAAAGCTTTGAAGATATTTCTTGAATTAAACTAAACTCATTTTAGTTCTTGGAATCTGTGTTTTTATGACCCAAACGCCTCATATTTGGCATGCTACCTATGTTTAAATATTGATAAGTTGTGTGTACAGTGAGAGCAGAAGCTTGCCTTACGCTTTAGCATTAAATTGGTCTTCTGCTGGTGGCAGATACCGGAGTTAATAACCACACGTGCTGAGATATTGGTGTAAGGTCATGACGGTGACTCTCATATTGTTGTATCTGGGAAGAGTCATCACGGCAGTCCGTGACATGTATGGTCACATAGATCCATCATTGCACCCCCCATGTCATGTCTTCTCACTCTGCAATTCCCATACCTTGTCATCCCATTCTGCTCCCCCCATATCCTGTTATCCTGTTCTATCCCCTATGTCAAGGCATCGAATTGTGCGCTGCCCAGGTCCCATCATCCCTTTCTGCACCCCCATGTCTTGTCATCACGTTTGCACCCCCCATGTTCTGTCATAAATGTGCATCTGCTTCATGACAGAAATGATCACCACGTGTCTTGCCATGGTGGCCCTGCACCCCATATCCTGCCATCTCTGTCCTGTACCACCATATCATGTTATTGTTGTCATATGCCCCCATATCCTATTATTGCTGCAATGTACCCTCCAAATCCCATTACCACTAGTGTGATCTCTCATATCATTTCATCACTGCCTAGCATCCTGTTTTATCATCATTGCCCTGCACCCCCATATCCAGTTTTCACTGTCCTGTAACATTAAAAAAAAGTTGATCAGCAGAATTTGGGGTATGAGGGAAAAACAGGAGGGTGGCATTTGAAGGAAACTTAGGTGGGCAGACGGCGACATGTGAAGGAAAAGCTGGTGGGCTTGGGGTAGCTTGTTAGATGCTTTGTTTCTAATTTATAAACCATAAATATATTAACTTTAATAAAAACTCTGTAATTCAATAGACAAAGAACCTTATGGTTTAACATGTATGATTAAGACTTCCTACACCTGATCTAAAATTTTAGAAAACTGTTGTAACTTTTCCACTCAAACTCAAAAAAGCAATGAAATTCTAATCAAATAGGTTGAAGCCTTGCACAATACAGATATGGTATGCCATCACACCATGTGGATAAATGCAGATTCAGCACTCTTAGAGCAGTATTCAATTTGAGAGGACCCGCCACACTTTTCCGCCTCCCGGACTTTTCGCCTACATTGCATGTTTTGCAGCCGGAAAAGTATCGTGCGTGCCCGAGTATCCCCGTATTCAATTTGAAAGTAGGCGAAACTTATACAAGCAGAAAGTACTGTCAGATTTGGGGAAGTTAGCCTGACACCCCCCAAAAGATGCTCTGACATGGGTTAGCTATGGTTACCCCCGATTTGGCTTGCTGAAGGTATTTGTTGATTTTAAACAGGCTCAATAGCTGCTAAATAGCATTTTTGTATAAGTGATGCAGTAGTATTCAGGAGTTTATTTTGCAGAAAATAACTTATCCCAGCAAATTTGGGTTACTTGAAAATGGGGGCCAGCATATTTTAAAGTTGGTAAAGTTAAGTTTAAAAAATTGTAAAAAATCCACCTGCCGCAAGCCCCTGCAATGAAAAAAGCACATGGGGAATACTTTGGGACCCCCCTAGAGTCTAGTTCACTAGTTTTTAACTTTGTCGCCCAACTTTTTTTTTTGCCCCCAAATTCAAAGTGATTTTTTGGGGTGTTCTTAAGTGTTTTCTTTTTTTATTTTTTGACACAGTTTACCTTTGGGGGACTGTCTGAAGGCTGCATGGGGGTTCCCGCAACGTTGCACCCCAAAACCCCAATTCTGCACTTTTTTCCACCTGCTATTCCTAGGCAAAACTTTTCCACCTATTACATTGCATTGACTAGGCGGAATGTCTTTCAAATTGGATACGGCGATAATACTTTTCCGCCTGGCGAAATGACGTCATCGGCAAAACTTTTCGGATTCCGGCTTTTCGCCTCAAATTGAATACGGGCCTTAGCGTAAGATTGTTATCACTCAGAAATGGTGGAGCTGCTAATTCACAGCTTTCTGTGCTTAATGGAATACATACATGCAGTCTATGCAACTAAAGATCTAAGCTAGGCCTGGCCAACCTGTGCCTCTCCAACTGTTGTGAAACTAAAAGTCCCAGCATGTCCTGTCACAGTTTCGCTATTAGGCAATGTTAAAACTGTGGCAGGGCATGCTGAGACTTGTAGTTTCACAACATCTGGAGAGCCACAGGTTTGCCAGGCCTGGTCTGAGCAATTATGTGGCACACCCTTCCCACTAAGTACCCACAATCGTCCCACTCTGTCACTTCAACTGAGTCACCACAACCATCTTATCAGGTTGCAACATCCCACTCACTATCTACATCCATCTAATTCAGTATCCACAAATATCTTGCTTGATTGCTAAAACCATCATTATCCTTGTTACGGCGGCAACTCTACAAAGTGATTTACCGGGAAGCAATTTTAATAGAAAGTCTTGGACTGGCAAAAACTAATCTGAGATACATCTAGCTTTCAAATATTTGAGAATTGGTTAACAAATATATAGCTTGCTTTCAGTATATCAATTCCCCTTTTTATAGAAATATAATTCTTGAATCACAGTCACTACAGTAAAGGACAGGGATGGGACCTTAGGCCCAGGGACCGTATAAGGGCCTCAGAATCATTTGGTCTGGCCCTCTGAGCTTTTCTCTGCTAGCCTCATCTGGCTACCAGGGTGCCTAGAATGGCACCATGCAGCCAGAATCTATGCAGCAGTGCCGCCTGGAACACCCTTAGGGCACTTTAGATGGTAACACTGCTGCCCTTACAGCTCCCTGGAGCATCTTCAGGATGCTCCGGCAATTGCTGTAATCACCGGTGATTGTGTCCCCACCCCCGTGTGCAGGGCTACTATCAGAGATTGTGGGGCCCGGGACTATCAAAATAGGCAGGGCTCCTCCCCTTGGGTTGGGGGAGGGGGGGCAGTTTGTCTGAGGTGGGCATTAACATGTTAATCTACAGTATAATAGAGGTGAGAGTGAGAGAGTGGGGTGAGGGTGCGAGAGCAAGGTGTGGATGTGAGAGCAGGGTATAAGTGGGAGAACAGGGTAAAAGTGGCGAGGATGGGAGAGCAGGGTATAAGTGGGAAAGCAGGGTGAGGGTGGGAGAGCAGGGTAAAAGTGGGACAGCAGGGTAAAAGTGGGAAAGTAGGGTGAAGATGGGAGAGCAGGGTAAAAGTGGGAAAGCAGGACGAGGGTGGGAGAGCAGGGTAAAAGTGGGAAAGCAGGATGAGGGTGGGAGAGCAGGCTAAAAGTTGGAAAGCAGGGTGAGAGAGTAGGAATCTCTGTACCTGTATGGGAAGTGAGATTCCCCGCAGCCTCTCCTACCCTGGCCAACTGAGCATTTCCTCCTCACTGTGGCAGCGCTGTTGCCGCTGCTTCTGCTGCTTCTCCCTCGGCTGCTTTCTTCTCAGCCCAGCCTCTCCCCACTGGCTGATGGTTGCCGGGCTGGCTGCCGCTCACACTCTGTGTCACCCAGAGGGAGGGGCCCAGCGGCTAGGAGGCAGCAGCATTTGGAATTTGTTCCCGGCCACAAGTTTTTGGGGGATCGCGGACCGGCAGCCAATCAGGAGCTGCCGCTGTGGCCTATCCTGATTGGCTGCCGGTCCGCGAGCTACGATTGGGCCGGCACCACTTACAATTCCCCCAGGGCTTATCCAGTATCCACTCCACTGCCGGGCGGGCCCCATTTGTCAGGGCCCGGGACTCTAGTCCCGGCAGTCCAACCCTGATGGCGGCCCTGCCCGCGTGACGTCACACGGAGGGGGCGTAGCCTGTACCGGGCCCGTGCATAATGTTATGTATATAAAAATGGCCCTCGGCAGAAAAAAGATTCCACACCCCTGGTATAAGACATCACATGATTTACATTTTGATGACTGTTAAACAGGACAGATGGTAAGTACTGTAAATGTACTGCCAGGAATCTCTTAGTGAATTCTGCAAATGCATATCTGCAACTTAGTTAAAACATTTCTGCTGGATGTTGATTTACTGCTTAGGAATGTTTACCTGTGCTTGATTATAGGATTGGGATATATAAATGGAGGGTTGGCCTTGGAAAATGTTTTCATGTTTCTCTAGTCACATTTATGATGGCAAGTGTCCTGGGGGAGTAGTCTAGGTGCAGAGTGGCACATTTTATGCATATTTCTGAAAGGCAAGAGGCAGATAGAAGATGCTTCCTGGCTACTTCAACTGTGTTTTAGGCATCATCTTGGATGTGTGGGCATATCTCAGGGAAAAAGTTCAGTAACTGGTGCCAGATTCTGTATGACAGGGCCTTAACAGGTCTTAAATGTACCCTGTGCTGCCACCTTACCCACCTTAGTCATTATGTGACACAGATCGGACGGTGCTGATAGCACCGATAAGTGCAGTGCTGACTTGGAAGCATTCTGAGGATGCTCCAGATCAGCTAGACAAACTGCAGGGTGATTGTCTACAGCATCTAAAGGATGCTCCGATGGTACCCCAGCAGTCATCCTGGGATGCAGGGTGCAGTTCCAGACACCCTGCTAGCCAGCAGCAAGGGCTGTGGGGTGGCATCGGCTGCGCACTGCTAGTTACAGCCCTCGCGTGAAAACACGCAGATCAACAGCTAGGGAAGGAGGAAGGTGCGTAATTTGATTGTGTTACCCCAATAAGTTACTTTAGAATCGGTAAGGGTAAGATAGGAACAATCTAATAAAAGAATCAAACCACATAAAAAGGTATGGCTATTCTGAGATACTGTATTCTAGGCCTGTGAAATGTATTACCATAGGAACAGAGGAAAGATACATGCAGTTCAGTCTATTAGAATAACATACATATGAACAAATTTCAGAGAGATAGTTTGTAAACATTTACAGTCATATTTGAGTAAGGGTTAATGTATAATATTTATGATTAAAATCCATTATTAAGGATTTCATGGTAACAACTAACATCTTTGTCTGCCCAGTACATGGTGACAGATCCACCCATAAATCAAGGGCATATTTTAGCAAAGACATCTTCCAAGGATGTACAGATTGAAATATCATTGCATAAATCACCATTCTGTCTTCCTTCATCCTTTTTAACAGGTGTATGTGATTAATGTATTGATCTGGTCAGTGTAACAACAAACATGAGAAACCACCAGGCATGAACAGCATTTAATTAATATAGTGCAGTTATAAATTTTGTCAGAACCTAGAATGTTGATAGGTGTCAGCAATGTGTGATGGAGGTCAGCCTACACGATGAATAGTTTAACCACATATTGGTGTAAAAAGTAGGTAGAACACAGAATGCTAGTCAACACAGGGTTAATGCAGACTATATACAATGCAGGAACATACAGTATAACAGATCCATCCAGGATTGGGTTTGTGCCGGTGATGTGTACACACCTGCTCAGGGTTGGCTCCAGGTATGTTCCGAGCTGTGCGGTCGCTCAGAGGCACGGGGTCCGGCAGTAGGAAAGCCACACCCTCCCTGTCGGATGTTGTGAATAATGTAAGCACAGGGGGAGGGTGTAGTGAGGGAAGGGGCACGGGGAACACAGGATGGTGCAGAGTGCTGAGACACCTAGTGCTGGACCTGCACCTGCTGATACAGTCAGTGGTGGCAGTGGAATATGTGTAATATCCAGGGGTGGTGACACAGTGGTGATTAATATATATTGACCGTAGTGGGTCTATGATACAGTCTCCCTTAGGAGATACTCAGAGGCACATCCTAGCCCTATGGAGTATGCAGATAAAGTTATGAGGAGACAGTGCAGAGCCAAGGCTGCTTTACACTGCAACAATAGGTTATCAATAGGTTATGGTAAACACCTACTAATCTGTTGGTGTTCCTTTCTTTCCTTCCGACTAGGTTTGATTTTCACACCAAAAAAAATAGGGAAAGTCTTTTTAGGAGCCGCTGCAGCAGCTCAAAGGTCCGGCGAGTCCCAGACATTACTGAGTGCCTGGACACTGTGTCATGCCAGCCGCAATGGCCGATAGTCCTGACAGTTACTAGGCTACCTGAACTCTCGGCAAATGAACTGCCAGTTTGTCCTGGCTGTTGCTGCCTCTGTATGTGCATCTACTCAGCTACAGTATAATTAATTGTAATTAATTAATTGTCTCTGTATGTGCAGCTACTCAGCTGCAGTGTAATTAATTGTAAGAGGCGTGTATCTATTCTGGCATCCTGATTGGCTCCCTGAATAATTAAAGCACAGTCAGGGCCTTGCTGCATTGCCAGGTATAGCTTCTGTCCTGCCAGAAGTCACCTACCCTACTGCACAATTCTAATAGTTTTCTGCTAGTTTTTGCCAGCCATTCGTGCATTTTTACTTGTCCATGCTTGTAGGAATACCAGCCTGCACTCTGTCTTTGCCAGTCCTGCATCTGCTTGGTAATCTACCTACTGTATTTCTGTTTCTGGATTCTCTCCTGTTCTCACCTGAGCCCATTCCTTGTGCTTTCTAGTTTCCACATCGACTCCTTGTACTTCACCCAGACCCTCCAACATGACCCCTTCCACCAGGTACAAAATGCTCTGCTTCTGGGCTTTCCTCTTAATGTATGATTGCAGCCACCTGTATTAAAACACCTTTCTCATCAATTAATTAGTTCTACATAGGTGACTGCAGTCATAAATTATGTGGGAAGTCGAGAAGCAGAACATTGTGTCCCTGGTGGAAGGGGTTATGTTGGAGGGTCTGCTTCACTCGGGAAAGGTGACTGTTATAGGTGAACACCATTTTTAGTCTGCAGGAGATGTGTGGGTTGTTCTAAGTGTGCATAATAGGCCATCTGCATTATAATGCCACCAGTAACCTGCAGTCCACTATTTTATTACTACACTGATTTAAAGGGGCATGCTGGTGCAATTGTATGGATTTGGTGCTGCCTGTAACATTGTAGATGGGAGGCAGGCATAGATACTCCCCAGCTGATCTGATTGTGTTGCAATACAAAAATTTTTATCCCCCCCAAAAAATCCATAAACAGACCTCTTAGCCTGGGTTGGTATTGGAAAATCTAAGGAAATAATTTCATGGGGTTCACCCTATTTTCCAATAAGCAACCATCTGGGGTATAATGCCATAGAAGGGAGACACACAGCATGAGTTTCCCCTACTATCACATTAACCATACCCAAACTGCCCAGTCCAGGGTTGAAATTCCACGAAAAGTGGGGACCTAAAAAATAAAATGGGGTACAGGACCCAAAAATTTAAGCTGAAACACAATGGGTAATAGTCAGATTATAGAGAGCTAAATGCCACTGATGTCCATTGGTAACCGTCATTGTGATTTAGTGCCAAAAAATCGACAGTAAATTTACCCCTTGGAGAGAGAGAAAGTGGAGAAGTTGGCCTTAACAATCTATCAGTTTCTAACTGTCACTTTACAGTCTGTGATAGAAAAATGACAGAAGCTGATTGGTTAAAATGAGCAACTTCTCCACTTTATTTATCTTCAAGATTTGATAAATTTTCCCATAAATTCCAGAAAGTTCCCCAAAAAATGTTTTAAGTGAGCCAAAGTGAGCAGAACCAATTCTAAAGGAAGATTATCATGTTTTCAGTGCATTCTGTATGATATAGAAGTGCCAGAATACAGTATCTCTGTAATGGTACAAAGACTGCTGTTGCAGTCCTGCATCAGAATTCAGAGTACCCTTTGAATATGATGGGAGAGAACATGATTCTATTGTTCAATAAGATACTTGTATGATATTTGTTTCTGTCCAAATATTGTTTTGATACCCCACCAAATAGACCATCTTTGCATGTATATGACATGGTGCCACACACATGCCAAAGAGAGTTCATGTGCTGTCCAGAGCTATTTACTGTAGTGCTTTTTGCTTTAGACTTTTTCTTATATGGGCCACTGTTGGGAGTGCTGCACCCATATAGTAGGATCCCTAAGCTAGGAGCTGTCAATCTCCATTAACTTGTTAATATTGTGGCAATAAATGGATGGAAAAGTAAGTTGTTAGAGTGTAAGCCAACTCCTCCAATTTAAGAACAGAAGATAAAGGGCTCTATTTAATATCATTATTTTTACTAAAATAAAGTGTAAAAGGGTGTTTTCACACCCTTTTCATATTATTATTGTAGCACCTACAGTTACTAAAGGGCAATTAGAGTAGAATTCGTAACAGTCTACTCCAACCCCTAAGTATCACTTATTTTTAGTAATCAGATCACATTTCCCATAATTGTAATGAAAATGTGATCTGACCCAAGTTACTAAAAATAACTGGGGAGGCCCTGTGATAATAACACCACCTGGAGGTGGTGTTATCCAGGGTCTCCCCAGGTTACCGGACTCCTGCTCCGCTCTGACGGGGAGAGCAGAGCCCGGAGCCGGCCCCAGTGATCAGCTATGTGGTCTAAACAGACCACACGCTGATACACTGAGAAAAAAAAAAAAGTAAAAAAACCCAACAGACTTACCTGACTCCAGGGACCGCTGGTCGGGGCTCCGGTGATGTCCTCTCTCTGGTCAGCTGGTCTCCCATGCTGCACTGCGGCCCGGTCGCCACCTAACAGGGTCCCAGTGCAGTATGGGATGTCAGCTGACCGGAGGACATGGAGGACATCACCGGAGCCCGAATTATGCAGGTAAGTGTAATTAAGGGAGAGAGGGGGTTGCAGGGAGGTCTGCGATCATGGGGGTGGGGCTTGGCGATGGGTGGTGGGGCTTAGCCCCGGGGGGGGGTTAGCAGCGGCGGCTGGTCAGCGCATGCGCGGTGCACTTATCACAGTATTTTTGGGTGAAAATACCGTGACTAGTGTGCGGAGGGGATTCGCAGGGACAGAGCTGTCTCGCAAGCCCTGTCCCTACAAGGGATTTGTTGTAAATCCCTGTGATATTGCCTGAATTCGCAATGCGAATTCAGTCGGTAATATCACACTACAATCTGTATTACAAATGCGGATTGTAGTAAATAGAGCCCAAAGTGCTGTAGTAAAAGAGAAAGAGGATTCAGCTGTAAGCCAGGACACAAAAGCTGCATCTTAGTTACATATACAAGACCAACAACTGGTTCAAACGCATTGATTGTTAGGACTGGATACCTTCAGCAGGGCCACAACTAGGGGGCAGGCAGGGGGGGCAGGGAATTTAAAGGGGGTGCTGCAGGTTCCAGGGTCATGCAGAACACCTGAGCCCACCACAATGAAGGTGCCTGCAGCCAGTGGTAATAACAGCAGGCAAGCCAGGAACTATAGTGAGTGAGCCTGACTCATAATAGTATACTGGTGGCTGCCGCAGGAGAAGATATGAGGTGGTCCAGCAGGAGAAGAGGAGGTCCCACTACTCAACACACCCCTGGCATCTGTTTCCTAAGTTGGAGCGACTCTGCGCTTCCTGCTTTGGCCACGGTGCTGTCGGGAGTCTGAAGTCCCCAGCACGAAGACAATACCATGGTAACAAGTGGAGAAGAGCCTGCCAGCCCAGCCCAGCCCTGCACATCACAGCCCAGGGCTGGGCTGGGCTGGGCTAGCAGGCTCTTTTTATTTATGTGTGTGTGTGTAAATATTAGGGGTGTGCACCGGCCACTTTTCATGTTTTGTGTTTTGGTTTTGGATCTGGATCTTTCTTCGTGCTTTGGGTCTGGAGTGGTTTTACCAAAACCACCTTTCTGGGTTTTGTGTTTTGGATCTGTATTTTTTGGGAAAAAAGCATAAAAACAGCTAAAATCACAGAATTTTTTTTTTATTCCTACGCTATTATTAACATCAATAACATTCATTTCCACTCATTTCCAGTCTACTCTGAACACCTCACCCCTCACAATATTCTTTTTAGGCCAAAAGATTGCACCGAGGTAGCTGGATGACTATGCTAAGTGACACAAGTGGGCTTCACAAACACGTGGCCCATCTAGGAGTGGCACTACACATGGCCCATCTAGGAGTGGCAACCTGCAAGATTGCAGGTTGAAAAACTAGGCCTCAAAAGGCGCTGCATGATGACTTATCGTGTCACTCATCGACTGCTGCTGCCAGGCATACAGGACGGGACTCAGGAGAGAGATGGGCACCGCCGAGGCTGTTAGGACGCTGTTCGTGGGGAACTTAGGCTGGTCCTGCTATTAACATTAAAATTCCAAAGGACAAGGTGGAGAGTCAAAACAATTTGCTTTCATCAATTTCAAACATGAGGAGTCTGTTCCCTATGGAATGAGGGTCTCATTCAGACCCGCTCGCGAGCGCAGGACGCTCGCAAGCAGGTCAATGGTACCCAAATGTGCAAGTGCACGACGGAGGCTGCTCCATCATGCGCATGCGCGAGACCCGGCGAGCGACGGGGAAGCCGTCGCTCAGGGTCTCGCACCAAAGGTGGAATGCTGTCGATGGTGAGTGACAGCATGCCCCCTTTGGTGAGCATGCCGGGGCGTGGCTGCCCAGACGGAGGCGTTTCCATGGGAATCCCTACCGTCTGGGTCCGGCCCCACTGACATCACTAGTGATGTCAGTGGGAGTGATTTTGGCTCTGATAGAGCCAAAATCACTCCAGGGCTTGCAACAGTGAGACCCTACCACAGGGTCTCATTGCAAGACCAATGGTCGCGATGGTCTTGACCATCGTGACCATCATCATGGACACTCGCATAAGCTGTGGGTGGTAACCCACAGCTATGCGAGCGTCCAGGAGGACGCACCAAAAAAAAATGCCCTGATTCAGAACGGGCCATTGTCCAGAGCATCCATCTCTGAATCAGGCCCTGAGTTTGTTAAATGAAATCAAACATGATGGCAATGGGGAGTTCACAAAATACTCTGAACTTTCACCTCCTGTTCCAAACTATCAGAGATCTTACACTTCTCTGGACAAACTTCAAGGCAAGCAATAATGAATAACTTCTGTAGGTTGGAAACCCCTGATGGATCCAGCACAGCAATGATGGCCCAACCCAGTTACTCACCATCACATTATCCACCTCACCAAAGTCGGTACAGTCATGGATCCGATCATTCTCCCCCACACAGATATGATTCCTCTTGCAGCCACCGATCCAGTAGAAGCCATAGCTCTCATCCTTATCAAAAGGAGAGTTACCACAGTAGCAGAGACTAGGGATGTGCAGGCTTGGATTAGTTTGGATTTTCCCACCAAGTTCGGATTTTTCCCGCCAAAAAATGGGTCTTAGAAAGAGGCAAAACGTCATCTTTCATGGACAAACATCATCTTTCATGGACTTTTGTCCAGGACAGCCCCTGTAAAAATTATTTTGATGAAGGGCAGCATACAACCCACAAGACAGCGCATGTAAAAATTAGTTTGATGAAGGGTACCGTACAACCCCTGTAAAAATTAGTTTGATGAAGGGCAGCATACAACCCACAGCCCCTGTAAAAATTAGTTTGATGAAGGGCAGCATACAACCCACAGGACAGCCACTGTAAAAATTAGTTTGATGAAGGGCAGTGTACAACTCACAGGACAGCCCCTGTAAAAATTAGTTTGATGAAGGGCAGCGTAGAACCCACAGGACAGCCCCTGTAAAAATTAGTTGATGAAGGGCAGCATACATCCCCTGTAAAAAATTACTTTGATGAAGGGCAGCGTACAACCCACTGGACAGCCCCTGTGAAAATTACTTTGATGAAGGGCAGCTTACAACACACAGGACAGCCCCTGTAAAAATTAGTTTGATGAAGGGCAGCATACAACCCATGTAAAAATTACTTTGATGAAGGGCAGAGTACAACACACAGGACTGCCCCTGTAAAAATTAGTTTGATGAAGGGCAGAGTACAACACACAGGACTGCCCCTGTAAAAATTAATTTGATGAAGGGCAGCATACAACCCATGTAAAAATTACTTTGATGAAGGGCAGTGTAGAACCCCTGTAAAATTTACTTTGATGAAGGGAAGCATACAACCCACAGGACAGCCCCTGTAGAAATTAGTTTGATGAGGGGCAGCGTACAACCCACAGGACAGCCCCCTTAAAAATTAGTGTGATGAAAGGAAGCGTACAACCCCTGTAAAAATTACTTTGATGAGGGGCAGCGTACAACCCACAGGACAGCCCCTGTAAAAATTAGTTTCATGAAGGGCAGAGTAAAACCCACAGGACAGCCCCTGTAAAAATTAGTTTGATGAAGGGCAGCATACAACCCTAGTAAATATTACTTTGATGAAGGGCAGCGTACAAACCACAGGACAGCCCCTGTAAAAATGAGGAGTTTGATGAAGGGCAGCGTACAACACACAGGACAGCCCCTGTAAATATTATTTTGATGATGAAGGGCAGAGTACAACCCACTGGACAGCCCATGTAAAATTATTTTGATGAAGGGCAGCTTTCCACACGGGGGGTGGCTTAAGAGAACTCTCCTGAAGGACAGAGCACCCCCTGAACAACACAGCACTACAGCCAGCCAGCTCCTATGGACAGGACAACAGCCAGCCCCTATATGGATAAGGACAACAGTAGCCAACCAGCCCCTATTTATATGGACAACAGTAGCCTGCCAGTCAGCCCCTATGGACAGGACAACAGCCAGTCCCTATATGGATAAGGACAACAGTAGCCAGCCAGCCCCTATGATTGTATATGAACTACAGTAGCCAGCCAGCCAGCACCTATGGTCAGCAACAGCTCCCTGCTCCCTCCCTCTTCACAATAGCCATCCAACAGTACTTTATTATTTAAGTAGTAACACACAACACTGAGTGACAACCAACAGCTCCCAGCTCCCTAACTCTGCACACTCCACAGCTGAAATGAAAAATGGCATTGATCACGGGACCTTTATAGAATCCAAAACCTGCAAGAATACGACAGTGAGATGATGACGTTTTGGCTCGTTTTGGGAACTGAGTCTGGCAAGAAAACCAGAGTCGGACTCGGTTCCCGGATCGGATTGGGGGGGTTTGGATGTCGGAAATCCGAACCCGCTCATCCCTAATTTTTTTTATTTATATATATATATATATATATATATATATATATATATAAAGACTGTAGCTCAGGGAATACATGTACAGTTACCTTTAACAAGTTACCTGGCCAGAGAAGATAAACAGTTGTAAACTGTGGTGAATTGTGCCCATAAATAATGATGTATAGTTGTGTTTTTACAGATTTGTTTATTGGGGTTTGAAGAGTTCATTGGTAAGAATAAACTGTTAATCAATATATGAATAGATCTGAAATTATAATTATATTATAATTATTAAATAGAATTTTATTTTACTTATTGTGGGGACCACCTGCCTCTCAGCTGTGACATAGGGAAAAGGAAGGAAGAGGAACAACTTCATGGTGAGAAATCCACACTTGGGTGTTACATTGTTACCTAGTAATGTGTTAGCAGGATGAAGGTGGTTTAGTTAAGTTCTGCCCAGAAACAGATTGCTAACTGTCAGGTGGTTGGACAGCCTCATCCACTGCCATATTCTGATATTGTTTTATGTCATACTGTAGATATGTTTAATTCGCTGGCAAGAATTTATATGTTAATATAGATTAGAGATGTGCGCCAGGCCATTTATGCTAGTATTGGTTTTGGATCTGTATCTCCTTTGTGTTTTGGATCATGATTTGGTTTTGCAAAATCGCCCTTGCGTGTTTTGGTTTTGGATCTGGATTATTTTCTAAAAATTATAAAAACAGCTGAAATCACATAATTTGGGATGTTTTTGTTCCTACAGTATTATTATCCTTAATAACAATCATTTTCAGCCATTTCCAGTCAATTTTAACCACCTCAAAGCTCACAATAATGTCTTTACTATTTTTCACCAATATAGGCCAAAGGCTGCAGCGAGCTGGCTGGCTAAAGTAAGCGACAGAGCATCGGCACAAATGCAGGGCAGTTTTACAAAATATAGGACATCTATGAAACATTAGCAGACAGCAGTGGCAGAGAGGATGGCAGTTTAATAAGCTATAAAAATGTCAGTCGGCAATGCCCCAAAATTTGCAAAATGTAAAGACAAAAGGTGCAACTCTTATGTGGGATTTTAAAAAGGACATGCACAGTTTAAGAAACCAAGCACTAGCGACAAAGACCGACGCTTTTGTGGCTGAAGTCCATGGTTTGCTTGGGCTCCTACAATACAATTTTTTGGAAAAAGATACTCCAGTCAGGAGGAGGTTGATGATGAGGGTGTTGGTGGTTGCATGTGCTGGTCCAAACTGCTGGTAGCTAATACTGGACTGCTTGTTATCAATTTACAAATTATTATACTTTTGTTAAATAAATTGCATGAACTTGCTGCAAATGACATAACAGGGAGGAGGTGACTAGATTGTTAACGTCCCTACTTCTACTAACTTTGGCTTTACAAATGGTACAGATGCCTTCAAAACTCTTGTCAGGATTTGGGTTAAAATATTTCCATACCCAAGATGTGTCTTTTCTGGTCTTATGTCCAGGCATGACAATGGCTTTCTTTTTATCACAAGCAAGAACAGTTGCCACTGGTGGCTGAATTACACTAACAACATCCTCAGCTACAACATTCTCATTAGCGTCAGATAGGACACACATATCCCCCTCATCCTCCTTTTGCACTTCCTCTACACTATCATGCTCAACTTCTATTTCACCATGTAATACTAGCACATCCATCATGGTGTCACTGATCCCCTGTGCAATTGGTTGACAATTGTCATACTTGCTTCCTCTATCAAATAATTGTTTAACTGTCAATTGTTTTTTTAAACTTCTACTAGTAGTAGTCTTCTTGGTCCCTTTCTGGGATGAAAATCCATCCCCAGCAGCAGGCCTTCTTTAGCACCAGTGTCTGATTTTCCCCAAAACATTCTATGAACTTGGCTGCAAATGGCATAACAGGCAGGAGGTTCCTATATGACTAATGTCCCTATCTCTATTTACTGTGGCTTTGCAAAAACTACAGATAGCTTGACAATTGTTGTCTGGATTTGGGTAGAAATAAATCTAAGAGGTGGATTTTTTTTATCTTATGCCCAGGCATGACAATGGGCTTTTTTTTTATCATGGGCAACAAGTGTTTCCACTGGTGCCTGCTTTACACAAACAACATCCCCATCATCAGCATCCTCATCATCAACATCCTTATTAGCTCCAGTGTCAGCTAAACAAATATCTTCCACATCCTTGTCTACTTCCATAGCAGCATTCTCAATTTCTGTGTCAGCATATTGACTTGTGCTGCTCATCCCCACATTTGCAGAGTGCGCACAAATGGTGGAAGGAGGCTCCTCTTCGAGTACAGTACTGGAAAGGTCAGACTTACACATTGCACCTGCGGACACACTTACACTCTCCTAAGGGATTTGTGATGTTTCTGAGCACATACTTGGTTCCTGCACCTTAGTGGTTTTCAATTTTTTTACACCTGTTCTACAGTGAAAAGGGCTTACATCAACATAAAAGGCAGAAGAACATGCCTCACTGACAGTTGTAGAACCACCACTCAAGCCTTAGCCCTTCCTTGCCACTTTGTGTGGTGAATGGCATTTTGGCAATTTTATGTTTTTCTGCAGCCAACTTTCTCTTTGATGTTTATTTCTTTACCACTGTATAATATTGGTTCTTTGATTTTTAGATACCATGACTTAAACACTCTATGCTCTTGGACATCAACTTTAGATAATGTTGAAGGACTAGTATTGTCATGACTGGTGGCAGCAGCTGCATCAAAAGTCTTTGGTTGTTGCTCCTGCTTTTCTCTTCTAAACTGATCGTCATTAATTTATCAATTCACAGCTCAGCTTACACTGTGGGGATTCAAAGGGTTTTGTTGTACGTTAACAAACTCACTGTGGTACAGCCAGGGTCGGCGCAAGGCTGTGCTGTACCCAGTGCCGTCCTGTGTTGCCGCCCCTTCCCTCCTCCGCTCCCTCCCCCTGAGCTTAAATATGTCACAGGCACACTCCTGGATGGACAGATGGACAGCACAGCACACCCCTGGATGAACAGCACACCCCTTGATGGACAGCACACTGGATGGACAGCACAGCACACCACTGGACAGGCAGCACACTGGATGGACAGCACACCTCTGGATGGACAGCACACTGGATGGACAGCACAGCACACCCCTGTATGGACAGCACACTGGATGGATAGCACACCACGGGATGGATAGCACACTGGATGGACAGCACAGCACATCCCTGGATGGACAGCACAGCACACTCCTGGATGGACAACACAGCCCCATGGACGGATAGTAGAGTACAGCCCTTCCTGGATGGCACTCAGCAAGGAAATGTTGCCGATCACCGCATGTAGAGACTTATATACAATCCAAAACTCGCAAGAATCCGATGCTGGATTGATGACGATTTGCCTCGTTTTTGGATCCGAGTCAGGCAGGAAAACCGAGCCGGACTCGGATCCGAGTCGGAATTGACATGTTCGGGCAGGTCCGGTTCTCTGGAACCGGACCCATTCAACTGTAATAAAGATTTTGCCTTCTTTCTCACCACACAGTTTTTTACTTTTTTTTGTATTAAATGATAAATGGATGTTTCATATTTGGGAAGGATTTGTACACCATGGGCCAAATGTAATAGGGTGAGAGTTTAGAAAATGTGAGAGTTTAGCAGTAAGCTCTCACACTTTATAAACTCTGCCAATGTAATACAGTCCGAAAACAAGCAAACTTGCATGTGTTTTTAGACTAAAAAACTTTCACAATTTAAACTCTCATCCAGTTTTTTTCTCATTTTGAAGATAAAACTCGACCAATGTGAGAGGTTACTGCTAAACTCTCACATTTTCTAAACTCTCACCCCATTACATTTGTCCCCATGTCATATAATTCTGAACTCTTACATAGGGCCTGATTTAGCAGTGAACGCAAGTTGAACACCTGCTGCAGAATATGAAAATATGTACTACATTTCATTTGTCTACTATTCTCTCATTTAATGCAAACATGGGCATAGCTATAGTGGGTGCAAAAAGGGCCACTGCTATGGGGCCCACAGGCTTAGGGAACCCACCTCTGGGGCCTGAGTCAGATGGACATGGATCATAAAGCTATCTACCAGGTGCATGTAATTTCCCATTAAACACTGTGTGGTATAATCTGAACTGAGGGAACTGTGTGGCATGTGTACTGGTGGCAGTACAATATATCATTATGTTGACTTGAGGCACTACAATGTGACATAATATGAACTGGGGGAACTGTGAGCATAGTCTGAAGTAGGGCACTACTTTGGGGTATAACATGAACTGGGGCTCTACTATGGTGCATAAAATTAACAACTGCTGTGGTGAGAGGTATCTCTTTGGTATACAATTGGGAAGCTGGCTGCCGGAATCCCGACTGCTGGCTTCCTGACTGCTTTATCCTGGCGTGGGATAAAGGACCAGGTGTCTATATCTAGACACCTGTCATTTCCCCGATGCCAGGAGACCGGTGCCCGGCATCCCGAACGAAGGGATGCCGGGCGTGGTGAGCGGACAGCCATGGGGGGGAGGGTTAGGTTTAGGGCACCCGGGGGGGACTTAGGGTTAGACATCCCCTGGGAGGGTTAGGGTTAGGCTAGGGGGAGGGATGGTTAGGGTTAGGCACCCCCAGGTGGGATTTAGGGTTAGGCACCCCCCCGGGGGACTTAGGTTTAGGCAGCGGGGAAGAGGAGGTTAGGGTTAGGCACTTAGAGGGGGGATTAGGGTTAGGCACTTGGGGGGAGGTTAGGGTTAGGCACCCCTAAGGAGGGTTAGGGGGTTAGGTTAGTTTATACTTACCTTAGCAATGATCGGGATTTCCAGCACTGTCGTGCTTCTGCTGCCGGTAACTCTGCTTTTGTCGGCCATGTGGCCGGCAGTATTTCATACCGCTTCCATCTTTTTAGAAGGGGTCCCATAAAATATGTTGCTATGGAGCCCATAACGTTCTAACTATGTCCTTGAATGCAAATATAAGTGCACGGCCAATTTCCAATATGAAAAATCACTATTTGCAGTTATGGTGCAGTACATCTCTTTCATACTAATTTTGTGAACAGTGTACCATGGCAGGGTCTAAATATGTGATCACATATGTATCCTGCATGCTCCTATCCCTGTTTTATGACAACAATAATGCACAATGACACATAAAAATAAATTTCCAATGTAAGCGGAACTATAATGGGTGCCAAGTACACCCTCTCCTTGGGTATAAATGCATTTTATACAGTAGTTCACTACAGAACTCTCATATCTATAGGTTATGGAATAAAACATGGGGGTAATTTTACTAAGATTCAAGTTTGGTCGAGATTGCAATCTTGGGTGAGTTTAGGCATTTTTATTAACTCGACAATTTACTAAAGGCAAACTCAGGTGAATGTCTCTTTTTTCACTGGTAAAACTCGGATGAGATCGCAAACTCGAAGCAACTCACCATTGGCCAAACTTGGGAGTAATTTTCATCAAAAATATGCAACTCAGGAATTTACCAAGAATTGAGGTTACAATCTCGTGTGAGATTGTAGCAAACTCGCTGATAAATTGAAGTTTCAAACACTCCACCTCCTGAGCTGCGACTTTGGCAGAAACATACACAGATCAGTGTGATTTGTGTATGTTTCTGCCTGTATACCTAATCTAAAGTGTTTATTTTTAAAAAAAAATTACGTAGGGTCCCCCTAAAAAGCATAACCAGTTCCGGGCTGCTTAGCCAGTCCTGGTTCCTAATATTATGGGGGAAAAAACGTGTAGGGTTCCCCCGTAATTTAGGAACCAGCACCTGGCTGCAGGACCAGTCCTCGTTTTAAATATAAGGGGGAAAAACGCATAGGGGTCACCCTATATTTAAAATGAGCACCGGATCCAAACTAACCAGGGTGTAATGCCACAGCCAGGAGACCCTATCACTGGGTCTCCCGGCCAAAGCATTAACCCCTCAAGCCAGGGATCTTATGGGAGGTGGGGACCCCCCAAGAAGGGATCTCCCCTCTCCCACCCCAGGCTTAGGCTGAAGCCCAGGGCTCTTCCCCGCACCCCCTGGAGTGGTGGGTATGGGGGTGGTAATGGTGTAAAAATATAGAAACTATTGTATTTTACAGTCAAACTACAGGTGCCAACATGCCTGCCCTTTAGCACTTGTGGAACTACAAATGCCAGCAGGTAACCGATACCCGAAATCCCACTGTAAAATACATAGTACATACACACACCATCTAAAGTATAACTTTATTACATTCACCTACCTCACTCACACATACTTACCTGCTACCAGCTGATCTGTCCCCTTGTCCATGTAGAATCCACTGGGAGTACCTGGAAAAATGATCCCATACTCACCATCATCCTGGTGCCACTCTCTGTAGCATCCCCGTACGTGGCAAAATAACATAATGAGTGAACCGATCCAAGGCGGACAGGTGTAAGCAGTGCTCGAAGTGTGCCGGTATGCAATGGTATAGCATACCGGCACTTCAAGCACTGAACATCCCACCAGCCACTGGTCAGATCATCATCATTGATGATATACACAATGGTTGGTCCTTCACTGTAGCCACTTATCCAGGTTTCACTGTTGCAGGGCAAGTAGCTGAGGCATGGCTTCAGTGCTTTGCGGATAAGCTACATGCCTCTGCCCGTGACTGTCAGGGGCAGAGGCATGTCCTCTTTGTGTCTCAGTACCTTTAAGTTCCTCACCACCCCTGTGTACCTCGCTACCTCTGTGTACCCAACAACATTTTTCTATAGGTGCCAATGTGTTTTTTTTCATACAAAGCCTATGTATTAATTTTATTCAAATTGGTGCCATTGAGGGTAATTCAATTTAGTGAAACTGATTAATAGCACCGAGGTGTACCCGGAACTTTTCAGTTGACCAGGATGTTAGTTGGATTTATGCTCGCACCCTCCTGACTAAAGTGCTGGCCACAGTGATGTATTTTTAATTTAGCGCAGTGCTAACAGCATCACGGCTGGCACTTTATATGCTGGTTAGCGCTCCTAAACAGCCAGCTTAAGGCACGCTAATCGGCATCTCCTGACTAAGTGCGCGGGGAAACAATTGATTAGCTCCAGGAACTCCTTCCCGGCACTATTCACATCACATTTAATTGAATTGTCCCCAATGTGTGCAATTTTTTTTCATACAAAGCCTATGTGTTTATTCTTTTCGTTTTTTGCAATACCTATGGGGAGAATTCAATTCCTTTGGGTGGTATTAAAAGTTATGTGCACCTAACGGATTAATTATATCTATTTGTGCGCCCATAACTTGAAGCACCAGGTTTAGCCACGCATAGCGGCTAAACCTGTCTAAACAAAAGATAAGGGATACAGCGCGCTTGGCCCTTTGTGGGGATGTCCCTAGCTGCTCCACCAGTTGAGGTCTCCTGACCTCTTTAAGATAACTATAATTAGAAAAAAAGTGGTGCGCTCTGGGACAATTTTGGTGTACTGTCATGTATATTAGTTACGTGTCCTATTCCTTTGTAATTGTTTTAATCATATATCCTTCTGCTTGATCTCAGAGGAAAGTGCCAACTTTTAATCTGTAGGTAGGGTGTTCTTTAAATAGTGTCCATAAAGTCTGTATATAATATCAGTCCCTAATAGGGAAATGCTCGTATGTGTGTCCAAGAGTAAATTTAAGACTCTTAGAGAAAAAAAAGAGTTCACGGATAATTCCTGGATAGTAAACTCGAGATGTCTGTAGGATGGGTGTTCTGATAGCGTAAACCTCTTCGCACTACTCTCCACCTCAAATATAATATATATATGCACAGTATCAGGGACTTAGGTGAACACGATAATGCAGTATAGGTAAGTGATGTAAGTACTCACCAAATGATGCAATGCATTCCTGCTGGTACTCCTTGGTCCAGGTGCTTGTAGAGGCAGTGGTGAGGGTTGATAAATGTTAATGAATGGTGTTATATAGATATACTATAGACTCCAGTCTTTTATTTCTCAAGTATAAACATTGTGACTCACCAGAGTCTTAATGATTTAAAACATCCATCTGAATTGTTGCACACACAAACCTAATAAAAAAGTCCAGTAGTGCAATGCTGCACATAAAGTCTTAGGGTGCATAGTGGCTGTATCCATTGACCGTCTTGGCCGTCCATCCACCTGACAACCCCGCGGGACCACGGAGGCCAGGAACATCACCAAGCTTGGCATCGGGACCTCCACAACAACCGCTGCCCACTGTGGACCAATCCTCACCTACTGGTAGGTAAGTCCACCCCCAAGCAGAGCGGGACGCCGCCAACTTTTAAGACACCCTGGTTCACAGCCTGTAGCACACCCCGGTTGCCCTATGTCTGTCAACCAAAGGGCCATCAGGGGGACGTGCAGGAGTGAGGACCGCACACCAAAGGAGCCCCCTAAAAGGGTCCACCCACCCCCCCAACCATGGGCTACATCGAGACTATTACCGCTGTTCACTGTATGTGTGTCCACTTACAGAACCACCTAGGGAGCAATGTGTCTACCCAATAAATAGGTTTGGATCCCACATCATTTGTCAGTTTTTCTTCCATCCACCCACCTACACATCTCCACATCCTCTCCACACTCCCCTCTAACCCCCCCACACCCCTCCATCTTACATCCTCCACCCACGACCACATTCTCTCATACCTAGGAGCGCACGTATACCCATCTCCCTTTGCCGCATCTACCCAGCAAGAATTGGTACTCTGCCTTATGTTGCAGCACCTACCACACCCCAACCCTTTCCCTAACATATAGGACCCTATTGCATCACCACTACTAGAAGCGCGGCCCACCTCCATCAAGTTTGCATACACACCTGTACGATATCGGCCTGACGTGGCCGATTTAGCCAAATCGGAATGACAAATCGGGCATATCGTGCAGTGTGTATGCCCAATTTGCACGTATCCACGGTCGCATGCGATATCGTGCGATTGACTGTGCTGCACAGTTAATCATATGATATTGCATGTGAGCCTGTACAAGTTAATGAAGGACAGAACAGTGATTGTTCTGTCTTTCATTAAATCTTTCAAGTGTGTACCAGCAATCATGCGATGTCCAGGGTGAAGGCAAATCGTCGTTTAGGTGTATACCCTGCCTTACAGTATATGGTAGTTTTATGTATGAGGGGTGTGGCCCAATGTGTTTTATCCAGACTTGGTCTTTTTCAAGGGTGCCCAGCCTTCTCCATGATCCATTATATATGGTGTTCAATTGGTATACAATTGGGAAGCCGGCTGTCTTAATACCGGCAGCCGGTTTCCCGACTGTCATATGCCAGCGATGGTGAACTGCCGGGCATCTAGATATAGATGCATGACATTTCCCCGAAGCCCGGAGACCGACGCCCGGCATCCCGATCGACAGCCGCGTTCGGGGAGGGTTAAGTTTAGGGCACCCGGGGGGGACTTAGGGTTAGGCACCCCCCTGGGAGAGTGAGGGTTAGGCTAGGGGAAGGGAGGGTTAGGGTTAGGCACCCCTGGGGGGACTTAGGGTTAGGAACCCGCTGGGGGACTTAGGTTTAGGCAGCAGGGAAGGGGGGATTAGGGTTAGGCACTTAGAGGGGGGATTAGGGTTAGGCACTTGGGGGGGAGGTTAGGGTTAGGCACCCCTAAGGAGGGTTAGGGTTAGGGGGTTAGGTTAGGTTAGTCAATACTTACCTATTGATGATCGGGATTTCCAGCGCTGTTGGGCTTCCGCTGCCGGGAACTCTGCTGTGGTCGGCCAGGCACTGCCGGGAGTTGAACCGCCGGCCATGCAGCTGGCGGTATTTAATACCGATACCGTTCAATTACCTCTGAATGTGCTGCTGGTGTCCGTGTTCCCCACACTTCCGGGTATGTGAGTGCGTCATCATTGGTAAATGTTGGTCATGTTCCTCACACTAGAGCGTGTGGTGATGTCTCCATAATGCCTGTCATGGCCAGGGTTTCTCGGCATGGTAGTCACCGGGTATTACCTGTGAGGTTGCTATGGCGGGGGTCTCTGGCAGCGGTGCTGGTGTTTGGCGAGGGGCATTGGCTGCGTGTGGTTCTGTGCGGGCACATTGTCACTAGGCCTGGTGAGATCTGGCGGTGTTTCTGTTCCGTTGGCATTGGCGTCGCCATCTTGCCTACGGCCATGTGATTCCGGCTGTCCAATCCCGGGAGGTCATATGCTCATTACAGCCAGTCACAGCACGGCACTGAGTATTTAGGAAGGTCCAGAGCCTTCCTTCTTTGCCAGTGCAATGTGTTTTTTCAGCTGCTGCTGAGAGAGAGTACCTGTGCCTTACCTGCCTGTCTGTTACGCTACTAGCCTGAACCTTGCCTGCTCCAACCTGCTGGATTTACCCTGCATCCTCCACATATCTTTCACCTGCCTGAGTACCTGAACCTGCTGTTCCCTGCACCTTGCCTCCCTTCACTCCCAGCTGGACTTCATTACCTCAGCCTGCATTTGTTACAGCTTACCATACCTGCACTCATTACAGCTCATCATTCCTGCATTCAGTTACAGCTCATCATATCTGCATTCTGTTGCAGCTCACCATATTTGTTTACTGGACTGTTCCTGCCTGTTACTATCTGGACATTTCCCATTGACCCCCACTACAGTTATCAAGTGCACTTTAGAGCTATACCTGGACTTTTTATTTGCCATTCCCATGTCTTCTAAGTCACTTATTAAAAACTCCACTTTGTGATTTGTCTGCTTTTGTGTCTGCTCCTATCGCCACCCCAGGTCCACAACAAATTCAGGACCTCACAGTTTGCACAGGCCCCATAGATCCGGCCATGGAACAGGAGTCTGGAGTGGATTTATTTCACTGTATTGCTGGTCGTTTAGAAAACCTGGAAGCTATGCAACATCAAATGGCCCAGTAATCTGCAAACCTCATTAATCACCCCTGGGGTATCAGCAACTTCACCTCCTCCTGTGCCTGGTAATACAAGGACCAGGGTATCCCCTTGTCTACATCCACCCATGCCAAGCACATTTGATGGCAATCCTAAACTCTGTTGTGGCTTTTTAAATGAGTGTGATATACACTTTACGTTACAGCCTGATAACTTCCCCACCACTAGAACCAAAGTGGCATACATCGTGTCCTTGCTGACCGGCTCGGCTCTGGATCGGGCCTCCCCACTCTGGGAGCGTTCAGACTCGCTGCTGGATAACTATACAGACTTTGTATCTTCATTCAGGAGGATTTTCGATTAACCTGGATGCACAGTGGGCCTGATTCAGAGGCGGACGCAAGTGGATGATCGCTCGTTCGACGAACGAGCGAGAAAATGTAAATTCAAGCGCTCGCTCGTAAGTTCGCTCATAGCTAATCTTCCGCCCCAAAGTCTCCCAAACCCCTCCTCTAGCTAACGAACGAGCAAAATTGCGACCGTCCATCTCCAAATTTGGTTGCAGGGAATGCTCGCACAAGTCCAAACCGGAAGTGGGCCTGTCAGATTTCGATTACCTGCTCGTTCATTCTGCATACATACTTTAATCGTTTCATGCCAATCATATATTAATTAGCTTAATTGCTCTTTTCATGTTTGCAATCCTTTTTTTTTTCATTTTCAATAAACTTTATTCTTGTCCGTGTGTGTCATTTTTCCCGCAGAATACGTACGGCTTCACCAATGTTTTACTTTATAAAAAATACATGTTGTAACCAATGATCCTATTGTTTTCATGTGTTTGTGTTAGGCATATTTTAGTTTCTTCATTTCTTTATTTAAATTAGCTTACGAATGTCACTGCATCAAGCCTATCATAACTCACATTATATTTTTTAGGCTGGAGGACACATGACTCATACAATAACCAATAGAATGGTTCCTGTTAATTTACCAAGTACATTAGCAAATTAAATTTTTTCTCTGGCCTTTATTAAAACTGTTTGGTGTAAAAAAAATCATTGCCATCATGAGAGCCTCCGCGTTTACCAGGCGGGAGCTTTTGGTGCTAACGGAGGTGATGGACCAGCGGATCACCAGCCAGCCTCCCCCATCAGCAACCACCAGAAGCAATCCGCCTATGCGGAGGTTCGCCACTGCCTGCGCTCCTTCGGCTCACGCCGAAATATCGGGCAGCTAGAGCGCAGGTGGTCAGATCTGCGCTGCCACACGCCACGCTTGCTGGCCTGTTTTCGGCTGTGTATAGCTGAAAGTAAGTATTTGTTTGCTTATTTTCTGGGCTTTTTTTGCGGCCCTATCTGCGCGTGCATGTTTTCAGTATAGCCCTGTTTGTTTATTGTGGGCCTATCTGCGTGGGCATGTTTTCAGTATAGCCCTGTTTGTTTATTGTGGGCCTATCTGTGTGGGCATGTTTTCAGTATAGCCCTGTTTGTTTATTGTGGGCCTATCTGCGTGGGCATGTTTTCAGTATAGCCCGGTTGGTAGTTTTTTGACAGGCCTGCGTGTGCATGTTTTCCAATGTTATAACATTTGTGGAGTTGTTAATTTGTGGCCAAACCCCCCCCCCCCAAAAAAAAGACTAAACATTTTTCAAACCTCATTTAGGGGCTGAACGCAGAAGCCGGCCTCGCCGCAGTAACAGACGCCGGGCTCGTCCCCTGAGTCCGACTCCCAGCACAGCAACAACTCCCCAACCTTCCCCCAATTCCCCCTCCACCCCTGACCGGCCACTACCTGAGACCCCTCCCTCTGGCAATTTGCCCCACCACCAAAATTCACCCTCCACTCCACCCCCACTCTCTTTTCTTCACCCTCCACTCCACCCCCCCTTCTCTTTTCTTCACCCCCCCCCCCCCCCGGCGCTTTTCATCACCATCCAGCAGCTTGGCGATCTCCCCTCCGTGTAGCCACCAGCACTGGCCCACCTCCGAGGAGGAGGAGGATGGAGGCCTCAAAACACCCAAATCCCAATGACTGGTATGTTTCCCTTTAAAATTTTTGTTTGTTTTTAGTGGAGACATTTTTAATTTGATAGACAATGTCTTGGATTTTTACCACTGATACATATCACACATGTCCAAACACTCATACTTGGGTAGTTATTGTTTACCCTAACAAGGGTACTTCGTCCTTTTTGTGGTCGCCTTTTTGTGTGTTCATTTGTAATTTAGAATTTATACCATCTTTGCATTTGCCAGTACTTTGTTTTTTTCATCACAACTGGATCTTTGTTTAACCTAGATTTATTTGTTTAGTTTGTTTTGTAAACTTATAATGTAAGGTGTCATTTTATTAAGTTTCATTTTTGTTTTATCCAACAGAGGACCAGAGGCGGTTGCATTCTATGCAGGAGGGATTGGCTGCCTTGCGTGGGCACGTTATCCAGATGTTAGTGGTCCTTGACCACATGGCGGTGGCCCTTCGGAGCTGATTTTTTAATTTGCTTGTTTGTTTTTTTCCAAAACTTTGTTTGAAATTAAAATTTTGTTGGATTTTAACGAGTCTCATTCCTTGTTGGAAACAATTACATTGTTTAACCTTCCATAAGTCGACTACTTGATCATGTTCTTTAAAGTAAGGTAAATTATATTGTACAAAGCGCTAGTAAGTATGTAAGCTGCCACATTAAACACCTCACCATACCAATAGGTTATTAGAAATTCAAACATTTTCTGGTTTTTCTTTGGGTGGGTAATGTAAATTGAAAAATAAACCTGTTTAGGCCTAGTTTTGAAAACCTACTGATTCAACATAATACCTTTGATGTTTTTTGAAAGCTACAAAGCATGTTCAAAGACATAAACATTTCACACATTACAGGATTAGGCATTACGAAAGGTGGCATTTTTTTTGCCAGGTTACACGTGATTCTAATTTTGAAAAAAACACTCTTTTTAACGGCAAACAAAATTTTAATACACACCAAACACATACAGAAAGTGAATTGTGACAAGCAATTCACACAGTGAAAAGTCACTCCAAAAAACAACCAACACCAAAAGCAAACAACAAAAGAAACAATCAAGAACTGATGAAATAAGTAGCAGGCAAACATAAATCCACAAATGAGGCGATTAAATAATTGATTCCAAAGTTAGATCCAATGTGGCCACATGTACACAATTTAGTGGAGCAGGTAGTAGGCATCGTTTTTTCGAGGTTTGTAAAGGAAGACAAAAATAAAATAAAATAAAAAAAACTTAAAAAAGGCACATTACAATTGGACATGTCGACATTGTGTCAATTAAGTAAATGTTTGACAATAATTACCTGAAATATCTGGCCACCACATCATCGCGTATGGTCCCCCCACATACTGACCTCCGACCAACCTCGGGGGGGCCATCCTCAGGCAAGGCATCCTCTGGCTGCATTGGGACACCACTCCTTATGGTGATGTTGTGAAATATCCCACACAGGACCACAATTTTCGAAACCATATCCGGCAAATACATGAGCTCGCCACCAGAGTGGTGGAGGCATCTGAATCGGCCTTTTAAAAGGCCGATACAGTGCTCCACCACCTGCCTGATGGCTGTAAGTGCGGAATTATACTCACTTTGTGGCCCTGGTGTGGGAGCCAAATAAGGAGTAAGCAGCCAGGGCGTGCAAGGGTAACCACTGTCTCCTGTGAAAAAATAAACACAAACATAACTACCATTGTGTAACAAGCTTTGCATTGTTTGCCATGGACGGTGTCAACTTACCCAGAAGCCACGCATCACCAGCTTGTAGGTTGTCTAATTTTTGCCAAATTCCTGATTGCCGGATGACGAAGGAATCATGTACACTCCCGGGGAATTTGGCATTCAGGGACAGGATCTGGAGGGAGGCATCACATACCACCATTACATTCAGTGAATGAAAGTGTTTTTGGTTCCTATAAATAGCCTCCAGCCTTGTTGGAGGCTGAAGTGGTATGTGAGTGCCATCCACAACTCCTATGTTGTGTGGGAAGCCAGCTATTTGGTAAAAATTGGCCTTCACCACACTAAGGGAACCCATATCCACTGGCATTTGAATAAAATGATGGAGGTGTTTAAAAATGGCCTCCATCACTTCCCTCAGGATCCTTGAAAAGGAGGATTGGGATATTCCGGCAACTATTCCCACCGTGGTTTGAAAGGATCCTGAGGCACAGAAATGTAACACCGACATTAATTGCGTAAGTGGTGGTATTGCTGTAGGACTGTTAATTTGCCGTTCAAGATCGCTCTCTATTAATGAGAGAGTGTCTAGGATGATTTTTGGAGGAAGACGGTATCGTCTTAAGACCTCATCATCTGGCATTCCAAAAAGGGTGACACGTGTTCTATATATCTTGGGCCTTGCACACCTACGAGGCCTACGCCTGGGACGAAGTTGAGGTTGGTCGGGTTCGGGCAACATGGCCAAGATAATACGACCAATATCAACCTGAAATGGTAAGCCAGGTAGTTATTGTTTGAGACAAATGTGAATTAAAAAAACAACTTATCTTTTTCAATCAATCAAAAGATGCTTACAGGCCGGGGTATTGTCATGATTTGAAAATCCTACATTTTAAAAGTA
Source organism: Taudactylus pleione (assembly GCA_031769625.1). Lineage (NCBI taxonomy): Eukaryota > Metazoa > Chordata > Amphibia > Anura > Myobatrachidae > Taudactylus > Taudactylus pleione. The sequence continues at coordinate 5,187,871 of JAUIMM010000040.1, read as the reverse complement.
AAACGTAATTTTATTTTGATTTTTATTTAAACAATTATTCAAAACACATTTTTAAAAACATAAATATATAGAAGGGAGCACACATTAGTTAGGAAATGCACGCTACATTTACAGTGGTATTCAATATGGGATCGATAAGTCCCTTTTTGTGTTACTATCGCAATTATGACGTCATTATCTCATGTTTTACTTTTACACCATAGTCAATATCAAAGACTTATTGCATTTTTGAAAAGGCAAAGTGATAAAACGGGGATAAGTTTTCACCATTGAAAAGGTGTGGCAAAAAAGTGCATAATTGGGGTTATGGGGTGCAGACTTTAGAAAAATAGCCTGCACCCCTGAGATTGACATTTAACAAAGAACTGTGTAAAAAAAAACAAAAATGGGCCACCACCAAAAAAAAATAAAAAATTTGTGGTGATAAAAAAAAACATGGCCAAAAATTATAAAAACAATAGGCAAATAGGTTCTGGGCTATTCTCCATGTATGCAGCAGGTGTTTTGAAGAATAGAATTATAGCGGCAGGTGCACAAATGCATAATTTAAAAAAACTTACTTTAGGGACATCAAAATATGCTAGGACCCATTTTAATGTACCCCAAATTTGATGGGACCACTTAAAATCTTTTCTGAAAAATCCTAAGTGCTCTTCTGCATCACTTGCTCAATGTCGGTAAAAAAACACCTGCTGCGGCTATTTAAATCCCCGACTTTCACTTAGAGGTTAAAACGGGGGGACCCACAGTGTGCCCCCATGTTTTCCCAACTTTAGGGGGGTCTTACAATTATTTTACGGAAAACTTCATAACTTTATGCCAATCCAACTTCTGAGTTTCCCGTTTTCGATAATTTGATATTGAATACGGGGCTAAGCGGGAGCGCGCACCCTACCTTTATGCAGAAAAAAACTCTGATATGAAACGTTAACTTTGACAGTGAAGTTAACGTTTCAGATTGAATCCCCCTCTTAAATTTGGGGTACATTAAAATGGGTCCTAGCATATTTTGGTGTCCCTAAAGTAAGTTTATTTAAATTCTGCATTTGTGCACCTGCCGCTATAATTCTATTCTTCAAAACACCTGCCGCATACATGCAGAATAGCCCTGAACCTATTTGCCTATTGTTTAACAATTATATTTTTTTATAATTTTTGGGAACCCCAAATTTACAATAACTTTTTTGTGGTATCCCTATTTTTAAGAAAACCTTTCTTTAACACAGTTCTTTTTTAAATGACATTCTCAGGGGTGCAGGCTTTTGTTGTTAAAGCCAGCACCCCTAAACCCCAAATCTGCACTTTTTTTTAGACACCTATTCAATGGTGAAAACTTATCCCCGTTTTTTAACTTCGACTATTCTAAAATGTGAAAAGTCTTTGATATTGAATACGGTGTAAAAGTAAAAACAGTGATATTAACGGAAAAATGTACAAAAGTCCTATATTAATGCAAAAAAATACTTATCGCACCCATATTGAATACCCCTGCTAGTGGTAAAACATGACTTTACATTTGTTCTAGGCAAAAAACATTAGTGCGCTAAATAGTTCGCATTTTTGACTGGTTAAGAAGTAAACATTAGTGCGCTAAATAGTTCGCATTTTTGACTGGTTAAGAAGGAAACATTAGTGCGCTAAATAGTTTGCATTTTTGACTGGTTAAGAAGGAAACATTAGTGCGCTAAATAGTTTGCATTTTAAAAATTTTTAAAAATTTAACTATATTTCGCAAAAGAGTACGCTATATTTATTGTTAATACATGATTGTTTAAATTAAAAATAAAACATTACTTGGCAAAACATATGCGAAGACCAACACATCAAAATTGTAAAATCATGAAACAATAAAAACTTACCGAAAAGTGACAAATAAGTCACAGTCCAAAAACTTCAATGGGGCACTGCCTAAATAACTTTAAAAAAAAATAAAAATATATAAGTAATAACATTTGGTTAGTAGATCCATTATTTTTTCAATGAGTTTTTAAAAAGACTTACGCAAAAAATAACCAAAAAAGAAAATAACCACAAAAAAAAGCGAACGTAAAATCCAAAAATCAAAAAAACAAAAACAATAACCAACTCCAACAAACCGCCTCAAACCACTAATCACACCAACAATCCACTCCTCCAAACTAAACCTCCAACATTCATCACCCACCACCTCGACTCGAGTCGCAACAAGCCATAAATAGTCTTTATTTTCCGCTCAAATTAAGGACGGATCATAGGAGCGCACAATAAATGATGCGGACGAATAATGAGGACGCATGTATAAATACGTCACAGAAATTCACAAATGGTCTGTTGTAGTTCAAGTTGAGGTGCTCATAATGGCTACAGAACAGCAAAACAATGGCCAAGAGGTGCCCGGTAAGTATTTTCTTTTGTATTAAAGGATTATTTAGAACCCTAATTTAGAGAAAGTTTGACATCAAAATTTAAACAATGTTTTTCAAAAAAGGTGTTGAGGATGCCATGGAAGAGGCTGCTGGGCCGAGTAGGCCAACCAAACAAACAAAAAAAAAGGCAGCCCCAATTCACAAGAAAGGAGATGGAGGTTTTGGTCCAAATGTGTGTTGACACCCTGCCACAGGCAGAAAGGAATATGGGTGGAAGCCAGAAGTGGAAAATGTGGGATGAGATAGCCAGTGCTGTCAATAGGGTGGGTGAGTTGGACCGTCTAACCCGGGATGTCAAACGCCAGTACGTAAAAACTACATTTTAATAAAAAGTGGTTACAGGGCCAAATACTGCAGGAATAATGCAAACTTTTTCACCCACAGATGGACCGATTTTAAATATCGGCTGAAACAAAAACTGGCTGAGAGGGCTAGGCATGCAAGGGGGACAGGTGGGGTCCCACCCCTGTGTCATTGGAGCTTAATGACTTGGAAGAGCTGGCACAGGGGTGTGTGCAGGATGAGGAGGTGTTTGGCGTGTCCAACATGGATACGGACATGCCCGACTTTGCGGCTCCTCATGTTGTCCCAGGTAAATGTTGTTATGTTGTTATGTTACCAACTCTGAAATGTGTTTGAGACAATATGTAGATTCTAATGTTACTCTTTTCTCTTTTTTCTCACAGAGACACAGGCGGATGAGTCTGCTCCAGAGGGGAGCCTTGGCCGCAGAATTTCTGCTGGCTCTGCAGGGGAGGAAGCAGTAGATCCGGCTGGGGACCCTGCAGAAGCCAGTCCAGGGCAATCCCCCTCGCAGGCAGTGGCCCTCCTCATGGATCTCAATTTTAAATCGGATCACCACACGGAGATTCTGCTGAGGATGGACGCCAGTCTGCTACGGGTGGCGGAGGCCATGGAGCAAAATGCTGCAGCCCTGGCCAAAAATACCAGGGCCAACATCAGAATTGCCAATGCCCTGGAGCAGCTCGTTCGCCAGCACATGGTGGAGCCAGCCTCCCTTCCTGCTGGAACATCAGGATCCTCCACCTCTGGCACAACAACAGCCATCCCTCCAAATGTGCCTAGCCCTATGCCTAGTCCAGAGGCCACAACATCTGCCTCTGGACAGGCCAGCCAAAGGACATCCCGGACCCGGTCAGGCTCTCACCCTACCCCGGTCAAACGGGCCAAAAAGCGATGACAGCACTGGCTAATTTTCCCACAATCCTTCTGTGCTTGCCCCATATTCCTTAAGGGCCAAAACTTCCCTCTCCTTTCTTGTGAATTGTTTTTAATGTGTGTTATTTTCTTTTTGGCAAATGCCACTATTGTGTTTTTAATTTTTATTTTCAATTTTGTTACGTTAGCCAGAGCTGAAATCTGGCAAATGCACATTAGAAAAAGAAAATGTGTCTAAAAAATAAAAAAATTTGAAAATCTGCTCCGTTGTATTGTGACATTATTCTAAAAATGGTTTATAGGTAATCCCGGCCCAAAAAAACAAAAAGACATTATTTTGAATTCAGATTCCAAAGGGTTAAAAACCATTTAGGAGTTTTAAGGAACACTTTGCAAAAACAAAATGGATGCGATTTTTCCTGGCCCTTTAAAAATGTTGCAAAAACACAAACATGATGACAATATTGTTGCAATAACAGATAACCAAAAATAAAGTGCAAAAAAAAACAACACAAAAATTGGTACGCTAATTGATTGTCTAATCCAGAAATTAGCAGCTGAGTATTTCACCTGCGTACAGTTTTGTGCTACTAAAATTGGTTTTCAATTATAAGTTGATTGTTTTTCTGGCAAGAAATGATAAATCGATTAAACATCGAAGAGGCACGGGAAGGAGGACAAGACCATCGTCATTGTGGTAGAGTATACCAGACCACAAGCTGTGCGAGCAGTTTGAACGGAAAGTGGATCAGACAGTGATGTATCACTTGTTCCGTTCACATTGGCCGTTCGCATGAGATAATTTATGTAAGCCCAAAAAACGCCTCGACACGCCTGCGTTTTCCCATCTCCAGCACGAATGCGGATGAGATTATAAGCCCCTCTCAGATCCAGCTTTGAGAATATGATGGACCCTTTAACTCTGTTAAACAATTCTGTGATCAGGGGAAGAGGATATCAATTCATAATCAATATATCATTGAGGCCCCGATAATCTATACAAGGTCTTAGGCCTCCGTCTTTCTTGCCAATGAAAAAGAAGCCGGCTCCAGCGGGAGAGGTAGAAGGACAAATAAACCCCTTTGCCAGGTTGTCCTGGATATACTCTGACATGGCCTGAGTCTCAGGCACAGATAGAGGATAGGTGCGACCACGAGGTGGCATCTTGTCAGGTAGCAGCTCGATAGAACAGTCCCATTCTCTGTAGGGAGGTAAGACGTTCGCCTGTTGCTCGGAAAAAAAATCAGAGAACATCTGGTACTCCTTGGGAATATCAGGAGAGTTTAACGAAGCTGTCTTTCTTACAAGTCGTATTTTGGGAAGACAGGATTCTGACAGTCAGTTCCCCATGAAAGAATCTGCATTGAACACCAGTCTATCCTGGGATTATGTTGGTGTAACCAGGGTAGTCCTAAAATGATTTATTGAGAAGCCTCTGGTATCACTAAGAACTTTAAAGACTCGGAGTGGAGTGCCCCAAATCAAACTAATACTGGTTGAGATTCCTTGGTGACCACTCCTTTAGCTAGAGGACATCCATCTACAGAAGTCAGGGAAATTGCTTGCTTGAGAGATGAACAAGGAATCTGTAGTTTATCAACTAGGCTAGAAGTCATGAAGTTTCCGGCTGCTCCAAAGTCTAATAGAGCAGAGACAAAGACAGGGTTGGGCTTGAGATCCAAAGCTAAGGAAATCTTGAAATCTTTAGTATGAGGGGACGGACACATAACTCCTAACTTGATGTTCCCGAGGTCAGTTAGCAGCGGGTGTTTCCCGATTTGCGGGAGCAGGAGGCCACCAGGTGACCCGAATCTTGGCGATATTTTTTGCTCGGCTCCAGTTCACCCTGACCTTCCAATCTGGAGCCCTTAATCACAAGGCAGATGCCCTGTTCTGATCTTTCCGCTATGATGACAAATCAGAGAATCAACAAAATATCCCTGTGTTGGAGTCAAGAGTCTTCGCCACCTTACAGTTACAACCCCCTACAGGGAAGTCCTTTGTGGCCCCGGAGTTAAGGAAGCAGCTCCTCACCTGGGCTCATTCCTCTCACTTTGCAGGTCACTCAGGTACTCGGAAGATCTTGGAGTTTTTAAAGAGAGGCTATTGGTGGCCATCCATGAAAGCAGATGTGTTGAAATTTATTTCTTCATGTTATTCATGTGCCCAGCATAAATCTTCATGTCAGGCACCGGCTGGTGAGTTGTTGCCATTACCTGTTCCCTCACGTCCATGGACGCATCTCTAAATGGACTTCATCACAGATCTGCCGAATTCTCAAGGGTTCACTACCATCTGGGTCATAGTAGACCGATTCTCTAAAATAGTCCATTACATACCACTAAAGAAATTGCCTTCTGCTCCTGACTTGGCTCACTTGTTCGTTCAACATATTTTCCGTCTCCATGGTCTTCCTGCTGAGATTGTCTCTGACCGTGGTGTTCAGTTCACAGAAAAATTTTGGAGAGCCTTATGTTCTGTATTGCAAGTAAAGCTACATTTTTCTACGGCTTATCACCAACAAAGCACTGAGAGAGTTGATCCAGACCTTGAGACCTTCCTGAGGATTTTTATGACATCTTCCCAAGACAATTGGTCTGTATTGCTGCCATGGGCTGAATTTGCTCATAACGCCTCCTACCACTCTTCCACGAACCAAACACCATTCCAAGTGGTCTACGGCCTTCATCCTCGGGTCCCTGAATTTCAAAGCCTGCCCGTCTTTGATGTCCCAGTTGTGGAAGACACTGTATGGAAATTTGCATCAATCTGGTCTCAAGTTCATTCTGACCTGGAGAAGGCATCCTCCCATTACAATTTCAAGCTGATAAAAAGCGTAGGAAAGTACCACGTATGCAAGTTGGAAACCAGGTCTGGTTGTCCACCCGGAACCTACATCTTAGAGTACCATCCATGAAATTTGCTCCACACTTCATTGGGCCCCTCTCCATCTTAGAAGTCATTAACCCCGTGGCTTATTGCCTTCAGCTACCCCCTTATCTGAAAATTCACAATTCCTTTCCTGTCTCCCTGTTGAAACCCCTGGTGCTAAACAAGTTCCACAGAGTCTTGCCTGCTTCTCCCTGTGTCTAGACTGAAAGGGGCATAGAGTTTCAGGTCTCCCAGGTCTTGGATTCCCGTCTCTGCAGAGGACATTTGCAGTACCTACTGGACTGGAGGGGCTATGGCCCAGAGTAACGTTGTTGGACTGATGCCCGAGATGCCCATGCTCCTGCACTCATCAAGAGGTACCATGCTGCCCATCCAGAGAAGCCTGGTGAGTGTCCTGAGGCCACCCATAAGGGGGGGTACAGTCACGGCCAGGGTTTCTCGGCTTGGTAGTCACTGGGTATTACCTGTGAGGTCGTTATGGCGGGGGGTCTATGGCAGCGGTGCTGGTGTTTGGCGAGGGGCATTGGCTGTGCGTGGCTCTGTGCGGGCACATTGTCACTAGGCCTGGTGAGGTCTGGCAGTATTTCCATTCCATTGGCATGGGTGCCACCATCTTGCCTGCGGCCATGTGATTCCGGCTGTCCAATCCCGGTAGATCATGTGCTCATTCCAGCCAGTCACAGTGTGGCACTGAGTATTTAGGAAGGTCCAGAGTGATTGTGTCTATTGCAGAGTGTTAGGTGTCTTGCAGCGGCCATCTTTTTGGTGGAGCTTCTCTATGAACTTTAGAAATGTCTCTTAATTGCGGGTGGCCATCTTTATGGTTATCCATGCTATGTGGAAATTTACATTCCTGTGTCCCCAGGGTGTTAGCATCGATAATCCCTATTACTAATAGGGGGTTCTATGTTGTCACTTATCTGGAGGTGTATAAACTGATCTTTACATTCATATTGTGCTAAAATGCTAATCTCCTTAGACTCCCTATTAGGGACTGATATTATATACAGCCAAACCTGTCTAAACCCATTGTATCAGTATCAAAACTGTCATTTTGGCATCCAAACCACGGACTTTCCGCACATTTTTCTCACCACCTTAGGAGGCTGCGAAAAGAAATGTCACCCACAGTAAAACGTGCTCCTTCAGGTGCCTATTAGCATAAGCGTCACCCAGAACAATTGAATTCCCCTGTATGTGTTTTATTTATTTCCTATGGGGCCTATATGTTTGTTTGTTTTTCCGAACGGTGCCAATGTGTGTGTATGTGTTTTTTTTTTTTTTATGCAAAGCTTATGTAATTTATTTATTTTCTTCAGTGGGGGCCTATGTGTTTAGTTTTTTCCCTGTGGGTGTCAATGTGTTTGTTTTTTTTACATGCACAGAGTAATTGATTTATTTATTTCATGCGGGGGCCTATGTGTTTGAGAGGAGCGAGAAAGGTGAAAGGGCGAGAGATGGATGCAAGACACGTCCGCTTTTTGAGTGAGAACACACCTCATGACACATAGCCACGACACTTGTGATGTGTGGCCACACCCATTTTTTGTGTGTGCCCCCGGCGCGCGCACACAGTCCGAATTCATACCCCCACTTCAAAAATCCCACTTCGACCACTGGGTGTAAGTATATGTTGTCACATATACTTATACTACGCAAAATAACATATGATTGGATTGTTGTCACCTGTATTTCCCATGGACCGCAGCCAATCAGCGGCACCTTTACATGTAGCGGCCGCTCATTGGCTGGTTACACGTTGAGGTGAGCTCTAGACATAAAGTTTACTCACAGCCTATTGTTTGCTGCCTGGCTATAGATGCAAGCAGTCCTTCTCTTAATCATCAAGGGGCATATCTAATTAGCTGCAGTGTTGACCCCGTGGCTAATTGTCTGTGCTTACACGATTCAATTAACTGTGGGAAAACTGCACGAATCCCATGGAATCTCTGTTAAAATGTAGACTCAACATTTATGCACAGGTAGTCACACTTCTCTCTGTAGTGATGTCCCTCCTCTGTAGAAAACTAGACACTTTATTGCTATATTGTAGGTACATGTACATGTCAACTTGCAGTTTCCTATAATAACCATAAAAAAACACAAGCTAAAACAACAAGCTGAAACAGTCTGTGTATTAGTTTGTTACACTATAAATGTAATTTTAGTTTATATTTTTTTTCTAACAAATACTCAACATTCGTCTCTTCTGAATTCAGCATACATAAGCCTATGCAAAATTATAGCCCACCCTCCTCCCTCTATGAGAGTTTGATTTCCTATGCATTGAGAAGTATTATTTGTTATGTTTGGAATTTTTTAAATTGTATTTACTGCCTGTGGGTGAATGACATATTTTAAAGAATGATTTTGTTTCCTAGGAATATTAAACTTTGCCTACAGTTGCAAACTATCATATGATAGCATGAAGATTTTTTTTCTGTGTTTCTACAATGCATGGTTTAATGTGTTCTAATTTCTTACATTGTTTATTCATTATATTCCACACACTGAATAGACACTCTACTACCCCCTCAAAATACAGATGTATTCCTCATTAAGACCAGACCAGTTTACATCTTGTCTCTATGGGTCAGTTTGACTATTAACAATATTTTAATGTAGTAGTCTAGCCAATGTTTGTGAGTCACCTGGGATTTGTTTTTACAACATTTTAAGATAAATATATTTTTTATATACTGTAACAGGATTTAGAACCACCTAACAATGGTTTTGTCCCTTGTTATTTTATGTGCACATATATTGTAACATTTATTCTACATCATCTTTCATGTGGATGCCAAACATGTATCTTTTATTAGCAACACAAGAAGGGTTATTTACTAACATTAATCATATTAGCAGAGGACAGCGGAGTGCTCCTGGGCACGTGAGGGTTGCATTGCGGGGAGACCCATTTTTTGTGGGGGTCCCCACTTTCTGAGGAATTCCAGGCCTTGGCTAGCCTGTTTGGGGCTGGTTAATGTTATGGAGGAGAAAACTCACACTGTGTGTCTCCCCACTATAGCATAATCCCCCTGGCTGGATTTGCCCAGTGGTGGTTATTGTAAAATCGTGTGGAACCCACATCTGTTTTCCCCAGATTTTCCAGTACCAGACAAGGCTGAGAGGTCTATGGCTGGTTATGACTTTGGAAGGGAGAAGGGACAGGCTAGGGAGGCACGTGCCCTGGGCACCGGATTTGAGGGGGTGGGGGGGGACTGAGATGGTGAGGACAAAAAGCTGGAATCCTGTGATGAGTTGCAGGGGTGTATTTATAATGGGTGCAGCCATATTATCTAAAACTTAACTATCCGAGGTCCCACGTCGGGTGTCTCAGCGCTACTGAAAATGCCAGAAAATGGCTCAGTGGGAAAGTACTTCCAGGCCTCCTTTTCTCAAGGGGATCCCCTGCCAGAGCTCACCCAACCCATCTTTAGTTGATGTACGGGCCAGTGATTGTGACTGGGCTCTGTGTCTGTGCCACTAGACCAATCAGCGGGGTGCAGGCATAAAAGGACCAGAACCACCCGGCACAATAAAGTTTTTTTCCCTATCCACACTTGCGTGATGTCATGACATCACGCACACTGAAGAGCAGTGTGTGAGGAGCCTGCCACTGCCGCTGCCAAAAGGAGGACCAAGAGATCCAGATAAGTGGTGGTGGGGGGAGGTGTAAACACAAGCACAGACACAGGCTTCTGTTGTAGAGATATAGGGGGAATATTCATAGACTGCTTCAGTGATATGAAAAGGTGAAGGGACACAGACTGCAGTAGAGACACAAGAGAGGGGGGATTTCTGAAAGGGCAGAGACTATAGCTATTGAGGAATTGGGGGGGGGAAATTACTGCATTGCCCAGAGTGACAAAAATCCTAGTACTTTCATCTTACTGATGAATAAGGGTCGCTCTATACTCACACAGATCCTCTTATTCCATGTCATTGCACCCTGTTGATCTTGGTAACTGCTTGTTCTACACCAAAGCTTTAGAACTTTTGGCAGCCGGAATTGTGCACAGGGATGGCCTTGGTTCAGATCCCACTTGTGCTAGGCTGAGCCTATGGCTGTGCTTTTAACTTGTTAGCAATCCAGTGTACTGGGCCCATAATCTATTGGCGGAGAGTGGCAGAGTGTGTCTGGGCACCATGCCTATTGGCAGGGTGACAAGATAAGGAGAATGGGGTTCGCAACTTGACAGATGGTATGAAGTAAATATATGTATATAACCACAGACAGTACACTAGGAGTCCACTGGACCCTTGGTGTACAGGATGTTAAGTGAATTGCACAGCATAGGTTCTGGTGGCATTTAATCCACACATGGTACAGTTCAACCAGGTGTCAAGATTAATTTAAACAGGTAGAATTACAAGTTGGCATAGGGATACAGAGATGAACATGTACAATAACAATGCTGGTGCAGCCTGGAGTGTAAGGGTATTGTTGGACACTGTAGTGCACTGAATGGCAGGACGGTATAGTATATGTCCTAGCGGTTGGTGGCGCTATACCCCTTAGTAATAGAGGTGAAGGTATAGCTCACTTGCAGTCCCCTGTAGGGATGTACAGTATATGGCTCTTATGGCTGGGAGTCTCAGAGGGCACATCCAGTAGCCTGGAACTCTGAGGAGGAAAGACACATTAATGGTATATACAGTAACGCATGTTGAAGGTCAGGCCTTCTGCTGAGCCACGGTGGGTCCTAGAGACCACCAGCTCTGCTGCTAAATGGATATGAGGCAGGACATATCACTCCTCATCCAACAAATCAAAGTTACAAGTCTTATCAAAGACCATAGCAAACTAATTTTTATCTGTCTAAACCACAATCATCTCATTATTGGTGTGGTGGTACATGTGGTTATACTATGTGTACCATTATCTTCAGACACCAGTGACAGTGAAAGTAATGTATGGTTGGTAGTCCTAAGATCCCAAATATCTCAATATCATGAAATCCTGATCCTGTTGCTTTGTGCTTGTGCTGAGCATTATCTCATATGTATTCAGCTTTAGAAAATGAATAAATATATTGTTACTACAGTTTTGCAAATCTGTGCCTTTGAGCAATGATAGTAAATAACCATCAGCATATACTGATACATTTCATAATAAAGTTTGTGTATAAATTGGCTGTGTGAGCATGTTTTTTTGTTTTATTTTTTCCAAAATGGCACCATCTTTTGCTTCTCTCTATCTATTAAGGATGACGGAGTTCATTTAGAGTTGGACACATACAGGGCCTGATTCAGCAAGGATCACAGTTGCAAAGACGCACGCAATCGGTTTATTAATTCGCATTGCATATGCACTGCAGTGCGTGCTCAAACTAGTATTTGCGATGGGAAATGCGTTTGCAGAGGCTATGCAGACCCAGAGTGCAGTGATTGACAAGAAGTACCGTTAGTGGGTGGTATTGGGGGGGGGGGTACTCAGGCGAACGCAGACGTTCCAGTGCATTGGGACGGCTTTGCATAATGCATAAATTATCCCTTGCAATTCCATACACAGCCTGAGACCTCATAGCGTGACCTGAAGTTAGCAATTCCAGAGTGAGGACTGACCTGCCTCAACTGTGCGTATGGGTCCGATGTTACCGATTATTTCGCTATGTTGCCCAAGTATACGGATGTGTGTAAGGGGAAGTGGGCGTCCTTATGGTAAGCTGTGATCACAATGTGATTGCAAACATTTGCATTTCACAGCTAATATTAGCAACTGCGGTGCATGCATTCTAGCAGAATAGCGATCCTTGCTGAATCAGGCCCACAGTATGTGCCACAACATAAGGGGAAAAATGCTCATAAAAATGTATGGGGGAGATTTATCAAATCTTGGAGAGAGATAAAATGGATAAGTTTCCCGTAGCAACCAATCAGCTTCTAGATGCCATATTAAAGACTGTCCCAGAAAAATAACAGTTACAGTAGAAGCTGATTGGTTGCTTTGAGCAACTTTTCCACTTGATCTCTCTTTCATTTTTGATAAATCTCCCCCTATATGTTGATTTTGATGCTACTAAAGATGTGTCCAAATAAAGAACAGTAGCAGTTGAGTGTGAGTATGTACATAATATAGGTAATATAGGTTTATAGGTAATAAATAGGTCATATAGGTATATGGTTAAAAAACATGTAGGTGACTGTACCAGAGCACCAGACTTAGGACTACTGTATGAACTATGGGCTATAAATTAATACTGGTTTATAATATTCTTATTGGTCCATAGAAGGTAAATGACAACTTGACAAGTGTTGATATCAGCACCTAAATAAGCATTAACCAGTCACATACTGTAGTATTGTTTGCCTTTTTTAAGTATGTTTCATATTAATATGTATAAGTAAAATATATATATTTTTTAATTATTTACAATCTGTTCACATTAGTTGAATTGGTTGTCTCTATGGAGCTGCATGAAAGTTTGCAAAATCGAACCCGCATCATAAAATTTGTGCACATCCAGGCAAAGTGTAATCTCGTATTTGAAATACGAGATTCAATTAGCAATGGCAATTCACGGGACTCGCATCAAAGTCACATGACTATTCTACAAAAGTTGAGACCAGAAAAGTGACACTGAGATAGCAGGACCAAATAGAAGGAGGTTAGAGGGCCTGATTCAGCATAGATCGCAGTTGCATAATCGCACTCAATGAAGCTGTGAAAATATGCCAATGCCTGCCAGAGCTCAGTCAGCATAGAGACACACTGCTGCTTTCTCACATCCTTAATACCTCGCAGTCCAGTGTATACACCGGTAACATCAAGGACATCGGCCTGTCACACACAATTACAGCAAATCTGACCCGTCTGAGAAATAGCATGTCTCGTCGCACACAAGAGTATGCACGCCCATGAAACTGCATTCGAACGTCTGCGTTTCTCCGACCATTCCCACCACCCCCAAACACTCACAGTCTGTCACTCACTCTGCGATGAATTCCTCTGTGCGTGCATAATCGCAGTGCAATCGCCTTGCATGTACAGTGCATCTTCTATGCGTGCGCAGTGGCTAACAGTTACTCGAACTGCGTACGCAGTTGCAATTGTGATCTGTGCTGAATCAGGCCCAGAGGCCATAAGTATTGAGGGTTCTTATTAGGGGTCAGCGGGTTCGGATTTCTGAAATCCAAAACCCCCCGAGCCCCCCCGATCTGAGGCCGATCCGAGTCAGGCTCGACTTTTCCTGCCTCACTCAGATCTGAAATCCCGCCTCCCGGGTCTCGCGAGTTTTGGATCCTATATAAGGTACCAGCGGCGGCGCCATTTTCTCACTCGACGGTGGACAGTGAAGAGGGAGGGTGGGAGTTAGGGCTGGCTGGGCTGTGTAGTGTAGTGTAGGGTTGTGCTGTGCTGTGCTGCGCTGTGCTGCTGTTGTCCATAGGGGCTGTGTCCACTCCTCCAAAGTCCATAGGGGCTGGCTGTGTTGTGCTGTGCTGCTGTTGTCCATAGGGGCTGTGTCCACTCCTCCAAAGTCCATAGGGGCTGGCTGGATTGTGTTGTGCAGTCAGTTGTCCATAGGGGCTGTGTCCACTCCAAAGTCCTGTGCAGTGTCCCAGTCCTAAAGGGGTGCTGTACTGTTGTCCAGGGGGTGCTCTGTCCATCAGGGGTGCTCCCCCCAAGTGCAAAAAAAATTTTTTTTTCTGTGTTTGTGAATTGTGTGCGCAGTAGCCGCATGTGCTTCAACCAAGTAGCGCCAAGCGTGCGCCTGTGTCATAAGTAAAGGGCCAGCTGGCTCATCTGTTAAAGGGTGCTGTAACCCCCAAAGTGCACTCCAAACAAAATAAAAAATATTTTCTGTGTTTGTGAATTGTGTGCACTGTGGCTGCACGTGCATCAGCAAAGGAGCAGCGCCAAGCATGCACCTGTGTCCCATAAGTAAAGGGCTGGCTGGCTTGTCCATTAAAGGATGCTGTAACCCCCAAAGTGCACTCCAAAAAAAATAAAAAAAAAATATTTTTTTGTGTTTGTGAATTGTGTGCGCAGTAGCCGCACGTGCATCAACAAAGTAGAGCCAAGCGTGCGCCTGTGTCATAAGTAAAGGGCAGGCTGGCTTGACCGTTAAAGGGTGCTGTAACCCCCAAAGTGCACTCCAAACAAAATAAAAAATTATTTTCTGTGTTTGTGAATTGTGTGCACTTTGGCCGCATGGTTACCAACAAAGGAGCGCCAAGCGTGCGTCTGTCTGTTAAAGGGTGGTGTAACCCCCAAAGTGCACTCCAACAAAAATAAAATATTTTCTTCTGTGTTTGTGAATTGTCTGCACTGTATGTGCATCCTCAAAGCAGCAGCGCCAAGCGTGCGTCTGTCTGTTAAAGGGTGGTGTAACCCTCAAAGTGCGCTCCACAAAAAATAAAAACTTTTTTTTTTCTGTCTTTGTGAATTGTGTGCACTGTAGCTGCACGTGTATCAACAAAGGAGCAGCGCGAAGCGTGCGCCTGTGTCCCATAAGTAAAGAGCCGGCTGGCTCATTTCTTAAAGGGTGGTGTAACCCACAAAGTTCACTAGTCTCCAACAATAATAAAATATAATTTTCTGTGTTTGTGTGCGCCTTAGCACACGTATATATCAAAATAACACGAATGGAGGACCAAACTTTCTCTGATAAAAATAAAATAGGGAAAGATCAAGAACCACTTCCTCCTAGTGCTGAAGCTGCTGCCACTAGTCATGACATAGACGATAACATGCCATCAACGTCGTCTGCCAAGGCCGATGCCCAATGTCATAATAGAGGGCATATACAATCCCAAATGACAAAGTTCAGGAAAATGACCTTAAAAAAAACCACTTAAATCACCTCAGGAGAAAAGTAAACTTGCCAATATGCCATTTATGACACGGAGTGGCAAGGAACGGCTAAGGGATATCCCTATGTTCATGACTAGTGGTTCAGCTACACATGACGATGGAATCCCTCATCCCGCTAAAAAAATCAAATTAGTTAAGATGGCAAAAGCACAGCGAGGAACTGTGCATTCTAAGAAGATATCACAAATCTCCAAGGAGAGTCCAAGTGTGGTGGCGGTTGCGATGCCTGACCTTCCCAGCACTGGACGGGAAGAGGTGGCTCTTTCCACCATTTGCACGCTCTCTGCAAGTGCTGAAAGGAGCACCCACAGTTCACTTGCTGATATGCAAATTGAAGATGTCACTGTTGAAGTACAACAGGATGAGGTGTAGCTGGCGGTGAGGAGGAAGTTGGTGAGGAGGATTCTGATGGTGATGTGGTTTGTTTAAATCAGGCTCTGGGGGAGACAGTTATTGTCCGTGGGATGAAAAAGCCCATCACGGTCATGCCTGGGCAGAAGACCAAACATTCCACCTCTTTGGTCTGGCAATATTTCTATCCAAATCCGGACAACTGTCTTGCCATATGTACCATATGTAAAGGTTAAATAAGTAGGGGTAGGGACGTTAACCACCTAGGAACATCCTCCCTTATACCTCACCTGCAGCGCGTTCATAAAAAGTTACTGTCAAGTTCAGAAACTTTGGCTAAGACCGTAAGCAGTCCAGGGACACCTAAATCCCTTTGTCCTGTTGTATCCAAGTGCCTGCAAATCACACCGTCAACTCCCACCTTGTCAATTTCCTCCTTAGTCAGGATCGGAAGTAGTCCTGCAGGCCATGTCACTGGCATTACTGACTCTCCTATCTGAGATTCCTCTGGAGGAACCTGCATTGCTATGCCTACTGCTGCCACTGCTGCTGTTGCTGCTGGGAGATGCCCATCATGCCAGAGAGGAATTAGGAACACCACTACTTTTACTAAACAATTGACCCTCCAACAGTCCTTAGCGAGGAGGATGAAGTACGACAGCAGTCATCCTGAAGCAAAACGTATAACTGAGGCCTTGACTGCTATGTTGGTGTTAGATGTGCATCTGGTATCCGCCATTAGTGCAGTATGATTTAGATAATTGATGGAGGTAGTGTTTCCCCGGTTCCAAATCCCATCTAGATTCCAGTTCACTAGGCAGGCGATACCGAGACTGTACAGAAAAGTCAGAAAAAGTGTCCTTAGTGTCCTGAAAAATGCAGTTGTACCCAATGTCCACTTAACCATGGACATGTGGATAAGTGGAACAGGGCAGACTAAGGACTATATGACTGTGACAGCCCACTGGGTAGATGTATCACCTTACGCAGCAACAACACCAGCGTCACCAGTAGCAGCATCTCAGAAATGCCAGCTCGTTCCAAGGAAGGCTACGCTGTGTATCACTGGTTTCAGTAAGAGGCACACCACCAACAACCTCTTAGAGAAACTGAGGGAAATCATTGCCCAGTGGCTTACCCCACTTAGACTCTCCTGGGGATTTGTGATATCTGACAATGCCACCAATATTGTGCGGGCATTACATATGGGCAAATTCCAGCACATCCCATGTTTTGCTCACACAATAAACTTGGTGGTGTACAATGTTCTGAAAAGCGACAGGGGCGTGCAGGAGACGCTTTGGGTGGCCCGAAAAATTTCTTGCCACTTTCGCCATTCAGCGACTGCGTGCTGAAGACTGGAGCACCAGCAAACACTCATGAACCTGCCCCGCCATCACCTGAAGCAAGAGGTTGTGACGCGGTGGAACTCAACCCTCTATATGCTTCAGAGGATGGAGGAGCTGCAAAAGGCCATTCAAGCCTATACATCCACCTATGACATAGGCAAAGGAGGGGGTATGCACCTGACTCAAGCGCAGAAGAGAATGATTTCCGTGTTGTGCAAGATTCTCCAGCCCTTCGAACTTGCCACACGTGAAGTCAGATCAGACACTGCCAGCTTGAGTCAGGTCATTCCCCTCATCAGGCTTTTGCAGAAGCAGCTGGAGAAAGTGAAGAAGGAGCTAAGACAGAGCAATTCCGCTCGGCATGTGGGACTTGTGGATGAAGCCCTTCATTCGCTTTGCCAGGATTCCAGGGTGGTCAATCTGTTGAAATCAGACCACTACATTTTGGCCACCGTGCTCGATCCTAGGTTTAAAGCCTATGTGGTGTCTCTCTTTCGGGCCGACACAAGCCTGCAGAGGTGCAAAGACCTGCTGATAAAAACACTGTCAGCTGAAGCAGAACGTGACACATCAACAGCTCCTTCTTCATTTTCTCCCGCAACTGGGGCTGCCAGGAAAAAACTTAGGTATCCTAAGCAACCCACTGGCGGTGATGCAGGGCAGGCAGGACCAAGTTTGGACATCTGGTCCGGACTGAAGGACCTGGCAACAGTTTCTGACATGTCTACTGTCACTGCATATGATACTGTCACCATTGACAGAATGGTGGAGGATTAGATCGGTGACAGCATCCAAGTAGGCATGTCAGACAGTCTGTACCTGTACTGGCAGGAAAAAGAGGCAATTTGGAGGCCCCTGTACAAACTGGCTCTATTTTACCAGAGTTGCCCCCCCCTCTAGTGTGTACTCCGAAAGAGTGTTTAGTGCAGCCGGGAACCTTGTCAGCGAAAGGCGTAGGAGGTTACTTCAACAAATTATGGAGAAGATGATGTTCATAAAAATGAATTATCAACTCTTCCAGGGAGACCAGCCTCCAGAACGTACAAAGGGCCTGTGGTGGTGGATTCCAGTGGGGACGAATTAATACTCTGTGAGGATGAGGATGTACACAACACTGAAGAGGATGAGGAATCGGTGGATGAGGAGGATGATGAGGATGAGGACGACATCTTGCCTCCGTAGAGCCAGTTTGTGCAGGGACAGATTATTTGCCAGCTTGTTTTGTGGGGGCCCAAACGAACCAATCATTTCAGCCACAGTCATGTGACACACCCTGGCGCTGAAATGATTGGTTTGTTAAAGTGTGCATGTCCTGTTTATACAACATAAGGGTGGGTGGGAGGGACCAAGGACAATTCCATCTTGCACCTCTTTTTTCTCTTTGCATTATGTACTGTTTGGGGCCTAGTTTTTCAAACTGCCATCCTGTCTGCCACTGCAGTGTCACTCCTAGATGGGCCACGTTTTTGTGCCACCCACTCGTATCGCTTAGCATAGTCATCCAGCTACCTCAGTGCAACCTTTTGGACATAAAAACACTATTGTGAGGTGTGAGGTGTTCAGAATAGACTGGAAATGAGTGGAAATTAATGTTATTGAGGTTAATAATAGCATAGGAGCAGAAAAAAACACAAATTCTGTGATTTTAGCTGTTTTTATGCTTTTTGTTCAAAAAAATACAGATCCAAAACACAAAACCCAGAACCCAAAACATGGAAGGGTGGTTTTGGCAAAACCAATCTAGATCCAAAACACGAAGAAAGATCCAGATCCAAAACCAAAACACAAAACACGAAAAGTGGCCGGTGCACACCCCTAGTTCTTATATGGTGTGAAGTGGGTGATTTATACATTTTTTTTATCAATAGTGGAAAAATAATTGTGAGCAAGTGTTTTTCACATATAATTTCACAAATATCCCAGTGTCCCTATTTCAAGTATATAGTAGTCTGAATGTTTTTTTTATCTTTCAAATAATTTCTGTTTAGTTATATTTAATGTTTAAACAAATGACAAAGTGTAGGATAGTTAATAAAAATATGAGTTGTGTACAGGATGCCGGCGCTCGGGAGCCAGTGGTCAGAATCCCGGTGCCGGCATCTCAACAGGGTTACGATACCTAACCATCCCCCTTACCCTCCTTCCCCAGTGCATATGCCTAACCTCCACCCCAGTGCTTAAACCTAACCTTTATTATGACTTCATCCCTTAAAATATGTATACACTGTTCATGTCTGACTCACTTATTTTTGAGAGCTATATGTGTACGCTTACTTTTCTGCCTGCACCCGGACCATTGTGATTGTGGAGTTTGCTGTGTTACCTCCCATGGCCTCTGGCAGTCTAGCTGAGTTCATGTGAGGACAGTGCTCGCTGCAGAAACCGGGGCTGCCAGTCTCCGGAAAAGGCAGCCGATGGTTCTGTAAGCCCCTGATGATGGGGGCAGGAGAGGGGGAGGCTTAGGAATACTGAACAGTGTGGCCATGCTACCCTAACTATCAGTACATATCAGCCCACACCCTGGCACTTCCCTGCCCACTACTACCCTAACTACCCCTATCATTACATAACAGCCTACTCCATTGCACCCCCTTAGCCATTGCTACTCTAACTACCCCCTTTATTACATACTAGCCCACCCCCTGGCATCTCTACCTACTGCTGCCCTATGTACCCCCATCATTACATACCAGCCCACCCCTCTACTCACTGCTACCATAACTACCCTCATCATTACATACTGTAATTGTACACTCCCTGGCACTCCCTTAGCCACTACTACCCCCATGATTACATACTAGCCCTCATCCCCTGGCACTCCCAACCCACTGTTGCCCTAACTACCCCCATGATTACATACCAGACCATCCCCTGGCACCCCCTACCCTCTGCTCCCTAACTAGCCCCATCATTACATACTAGACCATCCTCCTTATTCCAACAAGCAACTACTAACCTTCTTTTAATGACATTCAATCTGCTGGTTGTGGCTTTCTTCCTCCTCAGAGTGATGGACCACGCTCCTCTCTGTGCATGGAGCAGCCTGCAGCTCCTCACCCCGTTGATGCCGTTCCTCTGTGTTTTGGCTCCTCCCTCCGCTAATGTCATCTCTGGAATCAGTGTGTGCAGCTGCTCTCAATCACAGATGGGTTCAGCCCACCTCTCCCCCACTGACATCACTACCACTGTATTCAGTGTACAGTATGTAGCTGAGCAACTATAGTGTTTAGCAAGCTACCCTCCCCCCTCCTCCTCATACCGCCGCATCCAGCCAGAACCGCCACAGTGGAGCTTAGAAGGGAGATGCCTGTAATAGGCTCCTCCCCCATATTGTCACCACTGATTCTGGAAGAAGGAATCAGTGGTGTTAGAAGCCCTGCAGTTCATTACATAATACCTCCCACTGTCTGCCGCACACAGCCCGCCCTCCTCCTGCCGCTGACCTCCCGCCGCACACCTGCTGATCACCTTTACCAGCAAGTAAACAAAAATGGCACCGGTTACAGGGGCTAAGCCATGCCCTCCTGCAAAAGTGGCCATGGTTATAAATCACAGGGGAAGTCCCCGAATCCCCGGCAGCCCAGTCCGATTATGCTTACACCCAACAGCGTAGTGATAGTATAGAGTAATCATAGAGATAGCATAGAGGTGTAGTTTCACAGTGTTAGTAGTGGAAGAAAAAGTCCTATTTTCCATTAAATACAAGCACAAATACAAATTAAATTAAATGGTTTTAAATAAAATTAATTAAATTAGGTTAAATTAAATACAAATGTTTGTTATTTTCACTTTACAAATGCCAATATTATTTTCTGTGGTAGACCAAATTGAAATATTAAATACAGAGCAGATATTAACTCTATGCACCCATATTGAAATTACAGGTTTTTATTATGTTAAGGGCCGTATTCAACTAGCGGTGAAACCTAACTGCCAAAATAACTGCAACATTTTCACCAAGTAAATGGCGAAACTAGTGAAAAAAAATGGAGAAAAGTTTTTTCTATCCCAGACCAGGATAAAAAATTTCTTTCAGAACCCTTTGGACACGAATGATAAATTACCCCAAAGTTGCATACTTTGGCAAAGAACGAGCGCGCAAATTATTTCCCACCCAAAATATACACAGTCATTTTTCGCCAAAGTATGCAACTTTTTTTGTGGTAATGTCCAAAAGGTTCTGAATGAAATCCCCACATTTTTAGTCAAAAATATGGAATTTGTATTTTTTTCCTCCTGGTATGGGATGGAGAAAACTTTTCTCCAGTTTTTTTCTCCATTTTCGCCTGTTTGCCATTTTCGCCATTTTTTTGCAAAAATTTTGCCGTTTCTTTGGCAAGAAATGGCTATTTTCACCGATGGCGAAGAAAACTGAGTTTTTTGCCGCTAATTGAATACAGCCCTAAGTCTGAAATCAAGATAAATCATGTCATATCTTTTTCCACCTTTAATATGACCTATTTGATTTTCTTTTGCAAGTTGTACACTTGGTTGTTGATGGACTAAAAAATGGCAGAAGACACCTACATAATGTATGGGATAAAAATTTCTGTAGCTGGAGACTACATTTTCACATATAATTATTTGTGAACCAGAGTCACACACCACAAATGTCTCACATGTGCCATTGCAATGCAAATGCAAACCATAATAAGTGTGTCTAAAAAATTCACAGATAGTATATTTTGCACAAAATGATGCATAAAGTCTAATTTCAGGATGGGGAGGGGGCATTGGTGGCCTCAGTTTTCCAAAACAGAGGCACTTCACTGCCATTGGGGGGGAGTGACAAGGCCTGGATCTCCATTGGCTGATGGAGATTTCCTGGCCTCATTGTGCATCTGCAGCGGCCATCTTGTGTGACCCCAACTGATGAACATGCAGATGATCCATTTTTACATTGTACAAGGTAACTCAGATCAGTAATGCATGCAAGAGGCATTATACCTCCTGCTGCATTACCATATTAGTGCTATCACAGCTGCTACCATAATAGCAGCTGTGATATGACTGTGTCCTCTGCCGAATTAGGCCCTAATATAGGTATAAATAGACATATTAATGAATGAGATATGTTAATTTTGCTCTTTGTAAATACTGTAACTGAGAGTGAGTATTAAGTCCTTACTTAGATATCACCGTGGCACAATAGTTGGCTTGCTGCCTCACAACACTGAATTCTTGGGTCTGATTCCCAACAAGGCCTTTTCTTTGTAGAGTTTATATGTTCTTCTTATGTTTTTGTAGGTTTGCTCCAAGTACTGCAGTTTCCTTTCCAATCCAAAAATGTACTTGTAGGTTAATGGGCTTTTAACAAAAATTTTACTCTGTTTTATATGTGTGTGCATGTTGTAGGGAATATAGATTGTAAGCTCCACTGTGACAAGGACTGATGAAGAAGAACAATCACTGCTCAAAACACATTTGCA
Organism: Taudactylus pleione; assembly: GCA_031769625.1. NCBI lineage: Eukaryota > Metazoa > Chordata > Amphibia > Anura > Myobatrachidae > Taudactylus > Taudactylus pleione. The sequence goes on along the minus strand of JAUIMM010000040.1, from coordinate 5,165,448 downwards.
GCTGGGATCTATCTTCTGGTGGAATCTTTTTACCGTATGCAGCAAGCTGAACCAGAAGCTTGAAGGGAGCTGGGCAGTTTATCCGGAGACTCCCCTACAACACTCTCTTGAAGCAGCAAACCTGGTGCCATTCACGGTACAGTTCCAATTTATATACTCTTGATTCTGGGTGACCCCAGAATTAATTTTGTGTGATAAAGATTACTTTGGAAATTATATTCCTTGTGTTTTATGTATATGTGTCATTAAATTTGTTCACAAAAATTACTACACTATATAGTACTCTCTTTTTTCCTTTTTATATATATATATATATATATACTCTGGAGTGAAATATTGGATTGACATCAGAATAATGAACGTAAATACGGACATATAAAGAGCCATAGAGATACCCCAAGGACTTCACATTTTCAGAATCATCTGTATGAAACAATTAATAAGCGCCTTGTATATGTGACCAATCTTTGCTGTATTATTTGACTTTTATTCACTGTTCTTGGTGGGGACAGTAGGTCTCATATGTTTGCTGCTCAAAATTAGAGTGCACCGGTGTCTCTTCCAAACAATATTTTTAAGGACTGATGTGATTGACTAAATATTTTCGGGAATATGTATGGGCTACATAAATTACTGTAAACAAATAAGACAATATTTTTTATTACTCATTGTATAAAAAGTACTCAATGTAAATTACCTGCAGTGCAAAAATGTATGGGTGTTATTAATTCCTACTTATCTATACACCCTAAATGTCGCTATTTAGCGTTATAAGTCGCACAAGAAATAATTGCTTTCCAGACTTTGATTGTGGTTCCAAAGCACAAAAAGATATTATTCACCAAAAAGCAGATAGTTACATGCCTTGATCTAAAATACAATTGGCGCAAAAGATTATACTTAAACAAGGTACAGTCAATATATATATTATGCAGGCGCTCTGGATCCAGATTTCCAGCATTAAAGGTGAAGCCTCCATCAACAGAAAGAATATGATGACTAACTAACAGATCCACCATTATACCTTTCTAACATATTTTAAAACTACAGTGCAAGGTGTTACAAGCAGTGAGGTTCACTTTCAAGTAGGGTGGAGACCCCAGCTGACTGCCATTTCCACTTCATATGATAGCTAATTCAAAGGTTTTCCTCTGCCTATTTAGAATACACTTGTCAGTACTTCTTAAGCAAACCTCTGACCATTGTTTCTAACTTCTTCATTCAGACAAATTCAATTGTGCATATCAGTGTCTGGGTTATATTTCAATTGCCACAGCAATACTTGTCTGTATGCGGGGCTTCTCAATTTATGTGTAAAACACTCACAGTATCCTGGTGTATTTTTTTTAATTACTTTTCTCAGACATGTATACGGAAGCTGTTTCTCATTACTAACTAAACACTGAATATTGTGTTTGTCAGTGTGAGAGTGTTGTATATTATTCGCTATTTAGTGTTGTGTGAATGTGTGGATACGTGCGCACACTGGGTGCGTGCGCACGCAATGGTGCATCGTGGATTGTACCAACAAAAATCAGACAGTGGATGACCAAATCATAACAGTTGAATTGCGGTTGCATGCAATTATTCAACTTCGACAGTTCACCCTTTGATAGCAAACAAGACGCTATCACAATTTTATCCTAGTTAGTCATGCATAATAAATTATTATCTAATGTCCTATATGGTATTACATAGTTAGGTCATTGAACTGTTAGTAATACACCTCAGGAAGGGGTAAAACAACCCTTATACGTGCTCAGCGGATCTGTACGGGACCATGGGCAGGATGTGGGATCTCATCAAACCTATAAGAGTGGAGTGGGGGAAATGGAGACTACATTAGCTAGAATGTTTAAAGGAACATTTGCAATATTTTATCATACATGACCAATCCTAAGCAATCACCTGATTGTACACTCTAGTTCAGGATTGTAATACAGTTTGTCATTTACCTTGGTATCCATATTATTGCTACTAACCACCATCATGATTTCATTCTCCCTGTTAGTTTTAGAAGTACCTTTTCCACACTTCATCACAGTAGGAACACACCTGACACATAAGCCAATTACTAAGATGACAACCACTATGAGAATCAGGAGTTTACCTACACTAGCAATCGACTCCTCGACCCACTTTCCTAGACCGGAGAACCATATTATGGGGTTCAACCAAAAGAACCACTCTTTTACCTTTTCCTCTACTTCAGCCTCTGAAGCATTATGGTTCTTACAAAATTCCCATTGTAGCTGCAGAATCTCATCCATCTTCTGATCTATCACCTCCTTGGGGTCATTAGTGTTATTGCTGATGTACATACAACACTTGACACCAAACTGGGTGGCTAGAGTCACACAGTATCCATCAGTAACAGCTGGTAAATAATTTAACACTAACCTATGTTACACAAGTTCTTTCTAGTAGGCCTGTAACTCCTTACCCGTGTACCTAAAAGTGTCGTCATACATCTCGTTGATATTATCTATCAATTTGGCAAGATCTTGTATATATCTGAAATTTAGAGTACCGTGAGTGATCCTGGTGGGATCCAATGCTACTAAAATTTGAAAGCCAATTGTTTCACTAATCATTTGTGTGGCTTTATGTACATCACCAGGTATCATCTTTTGTCTCGGTGCTCATACTGTGTATGAAGATATGGAAATGGTATATTGTTATGGATACCAAGCATTTTTCCATGTGTAAGTGTCATAACCTCTGGGAGTACCCTTCACAGATAGCATAAACCTTCTGAACTCGGAGAGAGCCACTTATATGCTTTCCTTCCACATCATCGGGGAGAACATAGGGAATAGAGTGCATCAAAATCATCAAACACATTTCTCTAGCAAATGATCCTATCTCAGGTTCTCCCATCTGACCAACACACATTTCTGGTTGTATAACCCTGGCACAGTACCCTTCTGGTACCCTACCAAACATTTCTTTAGTGTCATTACATGTGTAATGATACTGGAAGTGTCTCCCACTTAACCTTATTGTGTGTAAAAGTTCAAGATTTAACGGTTCATTATCAGCTCTTAGTGAAAGGTCATCGTCTGGTTATTCCCAGTCACCTCCCAACTTCCTGGTTTGTTGAAGTTGGTGATGTTTAAACATAACAGTGATCTATCTACTAGGTACTGATGGAGTTTAAAATGCGGTGGTTTGGACTTAAGAAATTTTCCATCCAGTGCATTACCTCTTTGCAGTTCTAAGACCTCAGAGCAACATTTAATGGGAATGGCACTAACCCTACATTATGCTGTCCCTGAGGCATATGAGAACACACCCAACAGTCAGTCTGGTTTAAAAATTTGCCCACCATAGTATGATAATCCTCTAAAGGATACCCACCCCATTACTGGTTATACTTAGTCTGGCACCATTGGATGCATCTCTCATTGACTAAGGACCCACAAATCTCACAAATACATTAATCTTCAGATGATAGACCTTCGCACTGTCTCTGAGTATCCACAATAGCAGACCTCTTAACAATTACTGTACTGGTTTTGGTCAGATACCGCCCTTGTGTCTGTATGGCTCCTTCTCTCAACTCCTCTCTATCAATAACACCATTGATCTCTCTCTCCATCCACTGCTGACCATTACAGAAATGAGACATCCCAAGACAAACTAAAATGAGAAAAACCCAGGAAGAAAGACCCCCCATAATCACAGCCCGCCACACCATTGCTGTTCCACTGCAGTCACCAACTCTCCCAGAACAGGCTTGCAATCGACAGGTCCATGTTATCTGCTTCGATTCTGCCTTGTATCTCCTTCGGGTGATTAACCTTTCTGCAGTGGCTGGAATGGACCCAGGTATCTCTCTCGGCTACTTTCACAGATGTCGTACTTGTCAGCAGCACCTGATACGGTCCTTCCCACCAGTCAGTCAAACAACCTGAATGCAAGAAATTACAAATCATTACATATTCTCCAGGTTCAACTTCATGACAGTTTGTCTTAGGCATATCAGGTGACAATATTTTCAATTTCTGCTGTTGTTTCAATTGCTTACTCATTTTTATAAGATACCTCACAGTAACCTCGTTATTACCCTTTAGATCATCCTGTGGACTTACAATCAAATGAGGTTGCTTACCGAACAGTATCTCAAAGGGGGACAGATTAAGAGGTGGCCTGGGGGTGGTCCTGATGCTATTATTACCCATCAACTTACTCATGTTCTGGAAGACATCACCTGTGAAATGAGTACCCCTATCACTTTCAATAATTCTAGGGATACCGTATCTGCATACAAACTCCTGTACAGCCTATTTGTCAGTGAATACAGCAGTATTAGTGGCAGCTGGATATGCCTCTTATCCAATTAGAAAAACACATCTGCACAAACTAATACATACTTAAGATTCCTGCAGGGTGGTAATTGGATGAAATCAATTTGTATTACCTGAAATGGTCCATCTGTCAGAGGGATGTATGATGACTTGAATGGTATTGTTTTCCCAACGTTTTTCCTCAAGCAGGTCAGAGTCAGACCGTGTGCTGCCTCAGCCAAGCTTGGGTAATATGCCTTGGGAGCCACTGGCTTACCTTCTCCATCTCTCCAGAGTCCAGAAGACTCTGGCTCACATCCCTTTGATCTCCAGACTGCCTTTTCCTGAATGGAACACAAATTTTGCATCTCAATTAATTTCTGCATATCACCAGTTTGAAAAACCACCCTTTGATCAACCGTCATATTTAGTCTTAAACCTGCTGGCTACCCCTTTTTTGCAATTTTGTCTGCCCTGTTATTGGAACAGCTGTTAACATGAATGTTGTAGCCCCTGGGTATGGACAAAGTCCCAAGTATTTGACTCAGGTCTGGCATTGTCATAGTTTGTCTTTTGCAACCTTGTGCCCTGTTTATGAGAAATGAAGCACGGCAGTTTAGTATCATTAAACATGACATAAAGAAAATCAGAGCACAACACTAAATCATCTACATATCAGATCCATTGCTTTAAAAACATGCCCTGTATAGTTTCACTGCAGATATACTGCAGGGGTTAGTGTGCTCCAGTTCTTAATCACAATGTTTACTGTAAACAAGGACACTTGATTTTACCAACATATACAATGACTTGAGGCTTACACACACTTATTACATTTCCTTAGAGGTGCAATGTCCTAGAAGTGACTTAAAACACATTATTTTTGTAATGTTTTAATTTTTTTATTGCTGGACTTACTCTTTAAGTGCTAATAATATTCCCCCTCCTGCCACGATCTCCACTACTCTCACTGGTTTCAACTGCTGCCCCTGCTGGTTGCAGATTAACAACTTGGGCAATGGCTGAATTTATGGTGGATTCATCATCATCTATAATTACATTTTTCAGTAGGTGACTTAAATCAGGGTATAAGTTACTTATTATGATTTTTTTTTATGAATTTTGAGATTGACTGTACCTTTACCCCCATCCACATAGGGCAGAGGTGGTGAACATGTGCTACTAACATTCCCTTCGGCAACGCTACCTTGCCGTGTGTGCGCGCTCTTTTGTGGCGTGATGCTAGTTTGCATCACGTGCCCACCGCTAAGCCACATGTTCCCCTCTTGCTGCCACAACTTTAAACAGTCATTATATTCTACTCTTTTCTTCAAAGATTTCAAAATACAGATGCGATATCTGACATTGTTCAATATCTCCTTATCAAAGCTGCCAACTTTGGGAAACGGCTTCACACTCATTCTCGTCATCTTTATCCATACATCACAATGCATAGTTGCATATGCTCCGTACTTAGTATGCATTATATGCCGTGCCGAACCGATCGGTGCTTTCACAAGCAGCACATCATCTAACATCTCTACCGTTTGTTTGGCACCCATCTTGGGGAAAAAAAGAACACTAAACTTTTCAATAGAGATTTAAATCGCTGAAAGAATGTCAAGGCTACTTTCACTTACCTGTGGACGATTTAACAGGCCGCACCCACACACCTATGGAATAATAACCAGGTTGCTTCCACACACCTAAGCCCTTTTTGAGTACTTTGCACTGCTAGAATTTAAGCATTCCAATGACACTTACCCTTTTCAATGATTTCGTCCACCACAACTCAGTTCACAATCATGATATGCCACAACCGTGCAGTTCAATCACAATGCCCAATAACCCTAACTGATCAATGGATGCTGCGATAATACTGAGAGCCGATACCTAACACAAACAACAACTACACCTGCTGTGTGTATAGACTGCGGTATATACTACCGAACCACTAGGCCGACACCAGGCGCCTAGCCCCTAAGGGTCCTACGATACCCCTAGCTAGGGAACATGTTACCCCTACCAACACACATTCATTGTTACACGCCTTTTTCTATGCAGAAAAATAAATGTTTTCCCAGATATGGCAGCACCGACTAAGATATTTAAAACAATGCTATCACACTATCAATATCACAATGCCATCCAAACACGTGGCAGCAATACAGGAAATACGTATACGCTATTGTGCAACTTCCCCTTTTAACAAGAAATTTTATCAACAAAGGAAAACAAACTTTTTCCATCCTTGTCCCTGGATTCTAATCAGCGCTCCTTGTACTCACACAATAATGGATAGCGGTCTCTCAGCAACAAAGTGGTAGCAGGTATTCAAAGGCACAATGCTTTCTTTCCTGCATATGGCGCCTCCACCCTTAGCTGAGAGATCAATAACTGGGTGTTACCGTGTGAGTGGTAACACACAAGGTAACTCCTACTCTACACCCTAAATGTTGCTATTCTGTGTTAGAAGTTGCATAAGAAATAATTGCTTTCCAGACTTTGATTGTGGTTCCAAAGCACAAAAAGATATTATTCACCAAAAAGCAGATAGTTACATGCCTTGATCTAAAATACAATTGTCCCAAAAGATTATACATAAACAAGGTACAGTCAATACATTACACAGGTGCTCTGGATCCAGATTTACGGCATCAAAGGTGAAGCCTCCGTCAACAGAAAGAATATGATGATTAACTAACAGATCCAGGATGCTTGCATATAAACACTTGCAGAGATTATGCAATATGATAGAAAAGAGTTGGCATAATCCTATTGGTTCTTCTTCTTGGTTCTTCTGTCATAGGTCAGTTGGTACAATGGTAGTTCAGCCCTCCAATGGCTCTTTGTGTGTGTTTTAACTAATTAATAGACACTACATACAAAGTACATTCTAACACATAATTCTCTATAATCCATAACTTGCAGACGCATGTTGTGATCTCCTTGCTGATGGAACCAGAGATCTGCAAATAAAATGTGGTTTGGAATAGCACCAAACACGATGTGGCTACTACATACTAAACCTTAGATACTGTATGAAATACATGCATTTTATAACATTATACAATAACGAATAAACCTTCTAATATTAGCTTTTATACTAAGGAACCTTTTAGGAAATTTGTGTATGTGTAAGTGTAAGAGAATTTTGCGTAAAGTTACTAATATGCATGGTGCATTTATGTATAGAGTGCTTATGATAAACAGCGCAACTGTGTGTAATGTGCGGTGTTTATGCATGTAAGTCTATGTGTGTGTTATGCAATTCAGTGTATTTCTGATGGATTTTATATATATATATATATATATATATATATATATTATCCCTTTCTAACATATTTTAAAACTACAGTGCAAGGTGTTACAAGCAGTGAGGTTCACCTTCAAGCAGGGTGGAGACCCCCATCTGACTGCCATTGCCACTTCATCTGATAGCTAATTCAAAGGTTTTCCTCTGCCTATTTAGAATACACTTGTCAGTACTTCTTAAGCAAACCTCTGGCCATTGTTTCTAACTTCTTCATTCAGACAAATTCAATTGTGCATATCAGTGTCTGGGTTATATTTCAATTGCCACAGCCATACTTGTCTGTATGTGGGGCTTCTCAATTTATATGTAAAACACACAGTATCATGGTGTATTTTTTTTTTATTACTTTTCTCAGACATGTATACATTACTAACTAAACCCTGCATCAATATTGTGTTTGTCAGTGTGAGAGTGTTGTATATAATTCGCTATTTAGTGTTGTGCAAATGTGTGGATACATGTGCACACTGGGTGCGTGCGCATGCAATGGTGCATCGTGTATCCACACGTGTACCAACATAAATCGGACAGCAGATGACCAAATCGTCCGACAACAGTTGAATTGCGGTTGCATGCAATTATTCCACTTCGACAGTGTTCCCGGAACTTATGGTACCACTGGACTCGCAGATTTTTGTCCGTAGCCCTATAGAACTATGAGCAAAAATGTGCAAATCCTGTGTGAGATCAGCCCACAAGGGATGTGAATTGTGGTGGCGTTGCCGGTGTTTCTATGCCATTGCAATGGTAACTTGCTCCCATCACATCTAATATGATAGAGCATCTAGAGTCTGTGTAGTTGAAGTGATTGAAACATCAGTAGGCACATGTTAACATATGACTGTTTTATTAGTATACTGTGACACAGTTGGGATAGGGGTCCCTCTCCAGGGCTAGATGGACTCCCTCTTTACACACAGCAGCTGTAGAAACAGGAGACAAGTCTGGGAATCTCGTACAAACTGGTCGGTGCCAGTCTTTATTGTGCCAAACACAAAAATATAAACAAAAGCATAAACATAAATCCTAGCCCAGCTGGGCACTAACTACACAGCAGATTCCCTTGCTATAACAATGGTAGGACCTATTGCCCTTACCATCAACAAAACACGTGCACAGTACTTACAGGGGTTAAACCAAGTGTCTCTGAACAGGCTAGACTGCCAGCTCTCCCAGGTATGAGACACTCAGCCACAAACAAACCCAGCTTAAATCAGTCAGTTCCAGGTGGAAGCCCTAATGAGTCTCCTACCAGGCTGAAAGGCCCAAAACCTGGAGTGGCCTGTGGATGGAGCCCTCCCTCTCCTCACATCCACACCCCCAGGACCCAAACCGGCCTTTCCAAAAACCGACACTGTGGTCTGTTTACAAAACAGACTTCTCCTGGGTTTTTTTTAGAACACATAGGCCAAAAACCTAGGACAAATGTACCTGCCATTGACCACTTTACCAGTGTTTCTATCACATATCCCCCCCTTTGTTTCGACCTGTGGGTCGGAACAACTGCAGCCCCCAAACAGTGAACGCATGACAAAGCGTCTGCATTGGCCAGCTTGCTTCCTGGCCTATGTTCTACCGTGAACGTAATGCCATGAACCACCTAAATATTCTTGCATTACTGTCTTTGTTCTCTGACATCCACTTTAAAGGGGCATGGTCAGTGATCAATCTGAACTTCCTTCCCACCAAATACAGTAGTACCTGAGAGTTTCTAAGTTCCATTTTATGGCCAATGCTTCCTTCTCAACTGTAGCATAGTTTCTCTCATGTACATTTAATTTCCTGCTTAGGTAAAAAATAGGGTGTTCCTCACCGTCCTTGCTTTGGGACAGGACCACTCCTATACCTACTTCTGGTGCATCAGTTTGCACCACAAACTCCCTGTCAAAATCAGGAGTCACCAGAATGGGTTGGGTACACAATGCTGCTTTTAAAGCCTGAAAAGCCTTCTCTGCTGCAGGACTCCATTCCACCATGACTTTCTGTTTGCCCTTGGTAAGGTCAGTCAGTGGGACTGCAATGGTTGCAAAATTGGGTATAACCCTCCTATAACACCCAGTAATCCCTAAGAAGGCTCTCACCTGCTTCTCATTCAAGGGTCTTGGCCAGTTTTGTATTGCTTCAATTTTATTAAGCTATGGCTTTATCAGACCTCTGCCAATGGTGTATCCAAGATACTTTACTTCTTCCATCACTAGACAACACTTTTTTGGGTTGGCTGTCAAAACTGCCCTATAAATGGAGTCCAACACTGCTTGTACTCTAGGCAAGTGAGCCTGCCAATCAGGGCTATGAATGACTACATCATCCAGATAAGCAGCAGCATACTGTCTATGGGGCCTTAGAATCCTATCCATCATTCTTTGAAAGGTCGCAGGTGCCCCATGTAACCCAAAGGGCAACATCTTGTATTGAAACAACCCTTCTGGTGCTGAAAAAGCTGTCTTTTCTTTGGCATTCTCAGTTAATGGGACTTGCCAATACCCTTTGGTTAAGTCAAGTGTGGTTAAATATCTGGATGTTCCTAGCCTTTCAATTAATTTCTCCACCCTATGAATTTGGTGGCGTTGAATTTTGACACACTTTTCAATTTCCAGAAGTCATTGTAGAAACGCACACTCCAGTCAGTAGCGTAATCCATTATCACTAGAATATATTGATGGCCCCGGGCAGACTTCATTAAATGTCCAACCAAGTCCATAGCTATTCTTTCTAAGGGAACCTCAATAATAGGCAACAAGATAATTGGACTTTTAAAATGCGGCCTCGGAGCATGATATTGACATTCAGGACAGGAGGCACATTAGTCAGACACCTCTTTATGGACCCCAGGCCAGAAAAACTTCTGCAAGATCCGCTCAGTGGTTTTTTCTACCCCTAGATGACCTGCCATTATATGACTATGAGCCAGGTCTAACCCTATGCCTCAGGAACTATTAATTGCTCCACAATGTCTTCCCTTTTTTTAGTCACTTCATACAAAAAATCCTGGCACACCACCATGTGAGGATAAAACAACGGACTATCAGGGTCTATGGGTTTGCCATCAATTACTTTCACAGTTTCCCTGGCTTTTACTAGAGTACGGTCATTCAACTGCTCCATGGCAAAGACCTCTCTCCTGACCTCAAGATCAGGCAGGTGATCCACGGGCTCAACAACACTCCCCACCTCAGTGGGAGGCACACTGCCTGGTGAGCCACCATCACTCTCAGGTTCGCCAACCATGCTAGAAAAAGGGAACATAACAGACTCTGAAGAAACTCCCCTTTCTACTGCATCAGTAACCCTCTCAAATGGGTCGGGGTTGTTTACTTCTGGAACAAATCGGCTTTCCCACAACTTCCAGAAGTTGGCAATTTCTCTCCCCAATATCGCATCATACATTAAGCCATGTACCAAACCCACAGAGACTATCTCGGAACCACATTGTGTCTCAATGGTCACTTATGCAGTAATATAATACCTAGTATCCCCATGTATGCAGGTCACACCAACAGTTTTCCCCTTACGCTTCAAGGGGTTCACAGCTTTCATAAGTGTAACCAGGCTACCAGAATCTAACAGAGCCTCTACTCGGTTGCCTTCTACAGTGAGTACACACATGTGCTTATCTGTCTCAGCCTGCCGGTCAGCAGTACAGGCTGGCTGTGCAAAGAAAGACATCCTGCGGTTAATATGAGCAGTATCACATTGCATAGGTTCAGAAGTAAGTGAACAATTAGCCGCAATATGGCCAAAACCATCACATTGGAAACACTGAATCACATTATAACCTAGTCCTTTTTTACGGGGTAGGAACCTTCCTGGCCTGGCTGGCCTGTCTCCAGGTTCCTCACCCTCATGCTTAGGTACATTCCATCATGCAGCACCCTTCTACCCTGGAACAGTCTTACCAGACTCAATGGGAGTTCGCCAGTGCATTATCGGGGCTTGGTGGGGCAGACTCAACAGCTCCTCAGCCGCCACATACCTCTCCACCAGTTCGACTAACTGGTCTGTGGATTTGCGTCTGCATGGCTCACCCATTTGCGCAGAGATACAGGTAGCGATTGTAGATACTGGTCCATCACAACTCTTTCCACAATCTGTGGTCCTGTTAGAGTCTCATGCTGCAGCCATTTTGTGGTAAGATGGATGAGGTCATGCATCTGTGAGCATGGAGGCTTTTCCATTTGGAACTCCCAGCTGTGTACTTGTTGGGCGCGAATGAATTGGGTGACTCCTAAATGAGTTAGGATCTCTTGTTTCAATTTCTCATAAGTCGCATAAGTCGTAGTAGGCCTTTTGTGGCTCTCCAGACAGGAAAGGTGCCACCAGACTTGCCCATTGTTCCTTGGGCCAACTCTCCCTCTCTGCTGTTCTCTCAAATGCGGTGAGATACCCTTCCACATCATCGCCAGAAGCCATCTTATGTAGGAAGTGAATTTGCATGTATGGAGCGAGCAATGGTGGGAGGATCAGTGGTAGCATCACCAGACCGGGTTACAAGGTGTTGTACCATCTCCAATAAGGCCTGGCTATTTTCTGCTAAGGCCTGGCAGGTTTCTTCAATGGTAACCTGTTGCTGCCTCTGGGCCGCTTCCAAGGCCAACAGTTGCACCTGGGTGGATTCCTGCTAAGCTCTGGAAGCTTCCTGCTGAGCTTGGAGCAAGGCTTTTACAATGTCCTCCATGCTGCTTTTAGGTGTGGGCTGGAAAAAAAATCTGGCTTCTCTAAGCATCTGCGGGTGCCACCTCATTGGACTTCAACATTATATCCACCATAAAAAATGTATATCTGTCACTTTAAATTTTAAACGTAGAAATTTTTTCCTGGCTGCAACTTCAGTGTGTATGCCCGCATTCTCCACCAAATGTGACACAGTTGGGATAGTGGTCCCTCTCCGGGGGTAGATGGACTCCCTTTTTACACACAGCAGCCGTAGAAACAGGAGACAAGTCTGGGAATCTCGTACAAACTGGTCGGTGCCAGTCTTTATTGTGCAAAACACAAAAATATAAACAAAAGCATAAACATAATCCTAGCCCAGCTGGGCAGTAAGTACACAGCAGATTCCCTTGCTATAACAATGGTAGGGCCTATTGCCCTCACCATCAACAAAACACGTGCACAGTACTTACAGGGTTTAAACCAAGTGTCTCTGAACAGGCTAGACTGCCAGCTCCCTCAGGTATGAGACACTCAGCAACAAACAAACCCAGCTTAAATCAGCCAGTTTCAAGTGGAAGCCCTAATGAGTCTCCTACCAGGCTGAAAGGCCCAAAACCTGGAGTGGCCTGTGGATGGAGCCCTCTCTCTCCTCACATTCACACACCCAGGACCCAAACCGGCCTTTCCAAAAACCGACACTCTGGTCTGTTTACAAACAGACTCCTCCTGGGTTTTTTTAGAACACATAGGCCAAAAACCTAGGACAAACGTACCTGCCATTGACCACTTTACCAGTGCTTCTATCACAATACCTAAAGAGGTTTCAATGTCCACATATGAAGAACTGCATACAGGGAACAACAGATACTAATATAAAAATAATTTAATTTTAAATGTGTGACATAATCACTCATCATTTGTATGGATAAACATTGCACTACAATTGGGCTATTCTCTTATGCTGACCATACTCTAATACGACCGGCATAAGATGAAATTCATCTTTTGATTTCCCTTGAACACCCCAGCAGCTCCCTGGCAGTCCCAGCCGCACGAGCGACACACAATGTACATGTGATCTCGCAATATGATCGATCGTGTGCCTCACTGATCATCAGGAAAATGTCACTGAAATGACGGTGGTCGGATGCACTATGCATCGCATGTGCAAATAAACTGCACGATCTGCATACCATACGATAAATATGATGGGCTGCACATCTGATCATACGATATATTTTAAGAGCAGCAGAAGCGTGTATCGGATCATATCCTACCTAAAAACGACACAATTTCCACACGATTCATTGTACGACGCGTTGAAAATCGGGAAATCGGCCCGAAATCGCACTAGTGTATGGCTCGCACAAGTTTTTCCACTTTGTAAATAAATATTGTCATTAAGATTAATCTAATCTATTAATAAAATTTATTAAAATTTCATGCATTGTATGTTTTAATGCAAATCTCATTTACATATTATCAGTCAGCTGGCATTTAAGTACTGTACATTTCCTGTACCACTTTCTATAGAACATGGAAGAAACAGCTATACTGTACAGTGGATTAACTTCCCTTTAAAAATAGCAAAACACAACATTACTTTGGGTGAACATTAGCGGTTTATGAAATATTTATTTTTACATGAGAATGTTTTGCTCAAATGGGAAATGACAGACTTGCCTCTTTTCAAGTTTTAAATGACTTGATCAAAAACAAAATTCTAAATGTTATGTCTCAGATGCTGCTTTAATGGCACGGGGAAATGTAACACAAACATGATATAATAGCAGCTGCTTTACACAATTCTAGGTGCTTTAAATTCAAATAAGAAACAATTCTAGACACAGCCTAAATTGTTTTGTATCAGTCATTCATTTATGGAAATGTTTTACCATCAGATAAAATGTATGCATTTTCTGCCTCCAACCTCTTTTGAAATATTTATATCTGAAATTATTTCAGCTTTATTTACAAGCATTAGCAATTCTCAGTACAATACTGTAAACCTACATATTTCAGGAGTATGCTAATATTTAGAAGTCAGGATTCAGCTCAATTTTTAAAATTAAACAGCGTATTGACTACTGAGCCAAATTGAAAGGGGAATATCTGTAAAACTATACATTTCTTTCATAATGGTCTTTAAAATATTCAGTCTACAGGGACGGTTTGTGGTTTGATTGCAAAAAAGCTGTACTCTAATCTCATGACTTCTGAAAGGGATAAAACAATTCTTTTTTGGAATTTGGGTAGAAAGGATAATTATTATCAAGAATATTGTAAATATTTATTAGCAACTATAGACAAGATATAAGCAACATAAACAGATTAGTGATAGTTAAATACCACATTGTAGAAAATTATCTCCCCAGTAGTACTGTAAATACTATGTTACATATTTAGATATTGATATATGGTATTTTTTTTAGTAAGATATCAATTTCTATAATGCTCATCAAAAATGTGAATGAGTATGTCTGGATCTAGATTGTTGCGTGTAGCTGAATTGTTGCTCATGCCTGGAGAGGCAGAATTGGGGACATGCAAGTAAACACAGTAAACATTTTTTTACTTTAACTAGCAAACAGCTTTCATATTTGGCTCGGATGCGCTCGGATCTGAAAATGTCATCTTACATCAGATCCGAACTTGCAACAAGTTGGTGAAAAGAACCAAATCAAAACGAAACTGCTGATCTCTAATGTTGATACAATTAGCCAAACAGAGATCTGTTTTTTTTAAGAGGAGTAACTATTGCAGGTGCTATCGAGCTGTTGCAACCATACACAAAGATGATAATGACTGTCAGCAGAAATAGCTATGGTAGCTGCTAAAATTGGCAGCTTGCAGATTGTCTTTCACACATGATAGTATTTAATTAATTTGTTTTGAATATAGGAAGTCATGGTCATATATGTGCATTTATATTATTTGTAATTTATGGATTTTAGGTAATAGTATTTTTATTGCATATTTTAACTGACAGATGTTTAAGTTGAGAATGTGACTTTTGCATTTGTAACAGGTTACCAAGATTACATTCCTGATATACTAACAGAAAGAAAGAATGACAAATTTACACAAAATGAGTAAAAGTATAATTTTCTAATATACAAATTTTGTTTACTTCACTTAAAGTAAGTTGATACATAAATAAAAGATTCCCCATATTCAGCATATTGAGACCCCACATTCATCAGGCAGCCTTTGCGACAAGCCATGTCATGTTACACCAAAGCACAAAATGGTTCATGCCATGCAATGCAGAGCTCAACCACTGGGTGGCCAGTGCACCATTGATAAAAACTATAGCACTGGGTGGAGATGGCACTGTAGCAAGCCCTGGCTGGTAGACAAACCTGATACTGTACAGTAGGTAAACAGTCGAACGTGCGTGTGAATTCAGTGCATTAATCCAGTAGAACACACAGAAATTTTAATCTTTGACACTGGCAAATCAAATTTTAATATACTAATCAAAGTTTTTTGCCATTACAACTATCATTTTAATATTAAATTATCATTATTAGTAATGTCCAATTTATTTTATGCATCAAATTACTATTAATAATAAATAAATATAATGCAGCAAACTCATTCATGTAAATTTTATGTTATCCAGCTCATCAGGGAGTTTTTTATTTGTTTACAGTGTACTAGTGCCAATTTGATAAAAAGGCACAGGCAGCTAACTTCTAACCACAGAAATAGCCCAGGCGCTGGAGAGTTAAAAAAATCCTTACAGTCTCAATATGGTTGAGTGAGGTAGTCACTCTCACAAATAGCAGAACCTATGTATAAAAGAAGCAACCATAGAATTGACCAAATCCACCAATACAATTTATCACACTCAAATAATTTAACATAAAATAAATATTTCATTAAAAACATTTAGACAAATAACATTGGCAGCTGACATTGAACATACACATAGAAGTAATAATAATGTTTACATTAAAAGTAACTAGAATTATAACACTCATTAGTTGGTCCCCGGGTAAACCACTGCAGTGATTAATGACGTAGTTGTTTCTAGAGAGAATGAGTTGCAGTCTCTACTAAAGTCAATAATAAAAATATATATTGTGTCAACTGAAAAGCTGGTAGACCCGTAGTACAAAATCAAGGTATTTTCAGCATGTAGTTTATCTGCAGACTCACATCTCAAGCTGTAAAGAAGTACGGCTATGGTTGATAATATGCATCTTGTCCCCAGATGGTGGTATACTCGACCCGACAAACGGGGAGAGATCGGGAACAGTGGGTTGCCGCTCAGATGTTTCATAGGGCCGCTTTTGTTGTGGTGCTGGGGTTCCCACCTCAGACTTGTTACAGATCCGGCAGTCATAGTGATGGAAAGAAGTCGCTCAGGTGTTATATGTGACCGTGTGCAGTGCTGTGGTGGTTTTCCAGCACAGGCTTGGTACAGCTCCGGGTGTCACGGTGATGGATTAAATTCCAACATTTATATGCCTCAGTGAATATAGGATAAGCAACAAGCTATCCAAACCTATACAACAAGCTATGACATAGGGAGAGAAGGGGGGATGTATCTTAGTCCAGCAAACTGAAGAACACTCTCTGTTTTATGCAAACTGAAACCTTTGAAGTAGTAACTAGTGATGTGAGTTTAGACAATGCCAGCTTGAGTCAGGTGATTCCCTTGCAAACTTCTGGAAAAGCAACTAGAGAAACTAAAGGAGGAGATGAACATAAGTAATTCTACTAAGTATGTTGGACTTGTAGATCAACTTCTTTATTTGCCTCCTCAGGACCAAAGGGTTGTCAAGATCTTGCAATTGGATCACAACATTTTGGCAACCATGCTTCCTACTGTAGGTTTAAGTCCTATGTAATCTTCTTTCCAACTGAGAGATCTTAAGAGATGTAAAGAGCTCTTTGCCAGAAAGTTGTCAGCTCAAATGGCACTTGACACAACAACATCCCCTGATTTAGTTTCTCCTGCAAATGCTGCTGCCAGGAAAAAAACTGACCTTTCCCAAGAGACCCATTGGGGTTGTGGATGATAAGTGAAACACCAGTTTGACATCTGGTCAGGCTTAAAAGAATTATCCCTATATATTGACATATCTACCATGATTTAATCTGATAAACTAATCATCTATAGAATGGTGAAGGATTATTTTAGTGACAATGTACAAATTAGCATGCTACACAATCCTTTTGATTACTGGGTGGAAAATAGGCAATTTGGAGCCCCTTGTACAAACTAGGTGTACTTAAGATGCCCACCCTCCCATGTGTACTTGGAGAGAGTGTTTAGCACAGCCAGGAACTTTGTGAGAGTGGTGTAGGAGGCTACTTGCTTAAAATATGGAAAAAACTCATTATCATTAAAATGAACTACAAATTCTATGAGGAAGACATTTGCTGCCAATCACAACAGAGTAATTACAGAGTACAGAGACTTTTGTAACAGTGGATTCCAATGGGGATGAGCTAATATTGGGTGATGATTATCTTAACACTGATGAGGATAATGACATCTTTCCAGTGTAGAGATGATTTTGAATGCTGTTAGCTGCCTTAAGCCCATTGGTAGTGTGACTAGATGACCTCTCTCGCTACCTGATCACAGATTCGTTTTTATCCTCACTAGATCTTGAGGTATCAGCAATTCCTTGTTACCATCAGTACCCACCTGTTACTGACTCCATCCACTGCACTGTGGTAATGTAACATTGCTACCATCACCGAACTCCTACCATCGGCATTTGGGACCACTTCTCAAATACACCCAGGCTCCTCCCACTGGCACCTTAAACCGCAACTGCTGCGTATGCATCAATGAGCTGCGGCCACGCCTCCTGATTGGTGTCGGCTGATTCCCACTGATGCTTTGCAAAGGACCAGGCTCTACATGGTAGAACACTTGGAGAATGGAATAGCATTTTGTGCAATTCAGTTGTTGTAGGATTCAGATGTAATCATTGTAAAGGCATGATGTTTAATGCTTAAATAGTCTTAAAAAAGACTTTTCACCTTGAGGTATCACAGCATATAGATGTTACAGCAGTGCATTTCTACTTCATGTTCAAAAAGATACAACCAAACCAGACTCACAGGCCTTCTTTTATGTTACTCCAATGTAAGTCCGCCCTGTGGTTTTTACCCAATCAAATTAAGTGCATGTGATTTCCATGCCCAAGGCATGCTTACCTTTAACATTGTCCCTAATGGACAGTAGGGAGTGGTCGCTCCTCTGTGCCTGAGCCCACCCACAGGGCTTGTTCCTACCCAGACTCTGTCATGTCAGGGATGAAAAAACATTCCCTGCAAAACATACTTTTAGGAATCTGCTAAGGGACCAAGCCTGCCACTTCTAACCTTAATCTGAGCTTCAGAGGTGGGCAACCAAGGTCCCCAGGCAGGGTTTCCGGGCCATGGAGAGGAAGCTCTTGGGAGCTCCCTGAAAATAATTAACTGGCTGCATTGGCCAGCTCCCCATGCACCTCCTCATACCACTTTCAGGCATGAAGTTGCATTTGAGGGAAGTCCATTTCCCTGGAAGAGGTTGGGGCATCCAGCAACCCACACTGAGCACTTTATCCCCTGGGACTTCAAGAGAAACAAAGGTAAGTGCCTTTTAACTATTTAAATTATACATTTAAAATAAATTTAAACCATTTTACCTTACACTGCACCAGGGGTTAACAGCTCAATTCACTGCAGCCAGACTCAGCCCTGGCTGCAGCACTCTGCTGCTGTTAACCCTCTGCACTGGAGTGTATCAGAAGCTCACTTGCCTGGTCCCCCTTTCTGCCCTCAGTGCTGGGGGCTCCAGGAAGCAGGCTCTCCCTGTCCTCTAGTGTGCAGACAATCTGCTTTGGAGTGCTGGGGTGCCAGGAGCTAAGCTCCTAGACCCCAGCAGTGTGTGTACACAGGGGGTTGACATGCTGCACTGGGAGCTGGCTTCCTCAGTCTCCCATTGTGTCCACTCAGCCCTGGAGTGCTGGAGGGCCATGAGTGAGGCTCCTGATCCCCAGTGGTTGGCACCCAGCCCTGCAGCTGGGGACTCAGTCCTGGCTGCAGTGGCACCATCCACAGGTTGCCGGGGGTTAACACACACCAGTGCCATGGATGCCCAACACAGTCCGGGCCTCGGCAAAACATAATACATTTTAAACACTCAGCACCTAGCACTGGTTAAACATTTAAATAACCCCTTCAGTGCCACGGAGGCCATTTTACCCATGTGTGGCCGGTCTCTGGCCACATGTAGCTTGTATTATGGGGGCCTAAACAAACCAAGCACTTCAGCCACAAAGTTCCTGTTGCTGAACAACTTGGCTAGTTCAACTGTGCATGTCCTTTTTAATATATAACATAAGGATAGGTGGTAGGGCCCAAGGACAATTTCATCTTGCACCACTTTTCTTTTCATTTTCAGCTGTACTTTGGTGGTGCATTGGTGAGGATCTTATTTGCATAGACACACATTTTATTGGTTATTGGTCTAATACTTTTCTAATGTGCAACACATTCTTAACCAGAAATAATGTGGTGCCTCACAAAAAAAAGATGTAAAGAATTATGGAGCATATTTACTTAAGTATATTCAGTAATATGAACATGGCAAGATATATTGTATTCTTTTATGGCCTTTTCTCAATTGCTTCAAAACAAGGCCTCCTCTCAAATTAAATGTTCTTAATCAATCCATATCAATCATTTACCTCTCTTGCACTACATAGTCATACATACTCCACTTCCATTTCCATTTCCATGTACTGCCCTCTGGCCTCTGATATAGTTCTTGATTATTAAAACATTCTTTCTATGGGGTTGTTTAGTTTATTAAACTACCATCCTGTCTGTCACTGCTGTGCCACAATGTTTCAAATATGTGTTATATTATATATTATTTTAAACTGCCATATGCCGCTGCTAATCCATTTATTTTGAGGCCATTTTAAAAAAATCATTGGTTCTGTCCTTTTTTAGTAGAAAGGCTTGGCTGGATACTTTGTTTGCCCAGATACAATAGTTTTCCAGATTTTTTGCCTGAAACATGCAAAGTTTTTATGGTTTCTTACAAGCTGCAAGTTTCTTTTTCTTGCTCCTATAATTGACAAGACACAAAACACAATATGTACCGGCAATCTGTCTTGCTTTTGGCTGGAGAAGAAAGTTTATTGAACTTTAGTATACACAGCAGCCAACTTTCTATTCATCTGTCAAAAATACGACACAATATAGACACAGCAAGAGTTTAACAATGACTCCTTAAGCAGATGCTCATTCACTTAAAGACAGTTTTCTTTGATCTGTGAGTATTTTTGAACCACACACAACTTCTGAACATACACATTCGCAGTAGTTACAATCTCTTCTCTACTTTCAACAGACTGTAGCAACACAACAAGATTGTATATATTTGCATATATCTATTCTGGGTATATGTTTAATGCCTATTTGCCTGACAACTGTTGCCATGTAAACACAGAGGGCCTTATTCAGGTTGGATCGCAGCTGAGATCACGTCTGCAATTGCGCATGCAATCTCACTGCGAAGGTATGCTAATCCACTGCGATCGCTATGCCGTCGCAGCACAACATAAGGACACCAACCTTACCTTACACACCTCCGTAATACTTAGCAAGACTGCAAAACTATCGGTAACATTGAGTACAATCAGAGCCTCAAGCACACTTGCACATGGTCAGACCTTACTCCGAAATTGCTAACCTTCTGGTATGCAGGGAGAGCTCAAGCTGCGTAGGCCATCACAGTGGATAATTTATGCACACCCCTGCAACGGCGCTCAAATGCACTGGCATGGCTGCATTTCATTGACCACTTCCCCGTCACCTCCCACAAATGGTACTTCCTATCAATCACTCTTTGATGGGTCTGCATAGTCACTGTGATCACAGTCCCGCTCGCAGTGATTGGTTCGCACACTGCAATGCATACGCATGCGCAGAACGCAACAATCGGCTGATAGCGTGCATAATTGCAGTTGCGAACCAACCTGAATCAGGCCCAGAGTGTTACCATTTGTCATGTCTTGCTGCCCTCTGCCCAGTTCTAAAAGTATTGTTCAGGTTTTTGAAGTCACCTTAATTCACAGTACCACATCAGCTGACACAACTGATTGCACCTTATCTTAAGTTAGTATTAAATCTCTTTGCACTAAGAACATATTTGCATTGCTGGGGCAGCCAGCAGCAATGTCTACTGAATTTCTCTACTGTTCCTTTTTAGTATAACCATCCCTCTTACAAGTACATCTTCCTTATCTCCTTTATCCCCTTTCTCTATTTTTATCCTCCCTTCTCCTGATTCATCTCCTACAGTCAAAGTCCACATATGAAGGTGAAAATAAGACCTGCCAAAGTTATGGTTGACAAGAACTTGTGCACCCTTTTTACATGGATGGATAACCAGCTGCACTCATACAAATATAAACAAGAGTGCACGGTACATATAGGTACATGCAATGAAAGAATTAGAACCAGAACATCCAGTAGCATAAAAAAATCATATTTAAAAATTGCAAAAAGCATGGTGTTATAACAACACATAAAGTGCATATCCAATCAGCAGAAAAACATATGGAGGCTTGACAGCATAATAAGCAGCATGTATGACAAAACAGAGTACTTATTCAAATAGATTTCATGGTAATAAGTAGCCAGTCATCCTCCTGTCGCAATCGACCAGACGGTTGTTTTGGTGCTAACCGGACAACTTACTCATGGGCTAATGACATAGGGACCTATTCAATACATGAATTATTGGGGGCCGTGTGGCCCCGCCAATAATCACCAATCTGGCTTGCTGCAAGTGCCGGTATGGAGAAAGCTGATCCAAAGATCAGCTGTCCCTGAGAATCCTTTCTAAAAAGTGCTAGTGCACCTGCGTGAACTGGGGTTCAGGCATGCACACAAAACCTTGGTGTCCAGCAAAAGGAGCCGGGCAGTGGCGGAGGGATCTGAATGGATCCCTCCTTGCAACCTGGGACTCCTACTCATAGGGAAGAAGCATGGTGCTGGAACAAACGCCATCTGAAGATGATGAATATTCCCACAGTTAAGCTCCAAAAATGTTGCCTGTTCGGAGATTGATGACTTGAGGTTCCCATACTAGTGTATGGGGACAGCGGTGCAGATCGGAACTGAAGAGGTGATATCTCCTGCATTACCTTTATAATGAATAGCACCGATACTTTATTTATACAAAAGTATGTGAAAATTTTATTTTTCACTTGCTTTTGTACAAATTAAGTTATAATGAATTGACCCCAAAGTGAGACAAAGTGAAAACATACAGTATACCTCAATGAAACAATAAACATCACGCTCCTCTTTTGTAGCCATTACCAGCATCTGCCTAGAATAGTGTACACGTTTCCAAAACTGGAAGACATATAGCATAGTCATAACAACCATAAGAAGCTCAAAAAGTTCACTGGGAACTGGAAATTATGTCATTTTGTCATAGTAATCAGAGATAAGCTCCAGAAACAGGAGTTAACAGAATTCAGCTATATGATCCCAATTATAATAACAATGCTGGATACCAGAGTATATAGCAGCAAAGATGGCACACTTTACCAACAGGGCCACCAAGAGGTGGTTGGGTACTAATTACCTAGGCCTGGGCTTGTTGGAGTGGCCTTTTGGGGGCTCAGGTCTGCCACCCCTCTCCCTCTTACAAGTCAGCAGCCCAGCACATTAAGCAGCCTCCTCTCCTCTGCTTATAAAAGGGAGCAATCCCACTGATCAAGCACCTCCTTAGATTTGTGCCAGGTTAATTATTAATTATAGTGCAAAAAAGAAAACACTCTAAAAAAGTTCAAAACAAGTAATGCAATCATAAAACACCACTATAAATTCACAAATAGCTGCTACCTGATTGTCTTTAATTCAATCCAAGTGGTGCAATGGTATTGAGGCAGTTATTCCAAAAACACTCCCTTTGAAACAGTATTTGTTGCACTCCTCAACCCTTCTATGGAGAAGGCTGTAGTCAACTGGCATGAAACGAAAGTTTCTTAAGGTCCCTTGTCTAGATGTTACCCTCGGTACCTCAGAGTTAAGTGGATTTAACTGCAATTTAATACAATTTTTTCCTGTTATAAAAAAATTGCAAAGAATTTTTTTTCTTTTTGTCTAAAAAAACCTTGTAGTCTTTTCTAATTAAATATAAAAATATTGTGTATTTCAAGATCTGTGTGTTGAGATGAGTGATGCAGTTTATAGTACTATTCTGTATGTGGTGGAATTATCCCCATCATCTGCACCCCAAAACACTTCTTGCAAAGGAGACGTGTTGCTTCAAGTGCATGAAAATAATTGCCTTTGTTTGTGTAAAAAAAATAAATTCTAAAAAAAAATTGCATAGTGGGTTTTCTTTCCAGTGTAAGCAACAGTGTAATTTCTTGGACAGTGTCAGTGCCATTCTTTAATATAACTGCATGGTAAAGGTCACAGTACGTTTTTTCTCTATCTCATTGTTGAACATTTACTTGGTGTGGTGGCAGTTAAGTTGAACAACAGTAGCTTTACTCTTGTCCTGGTATCAAAAAACATACCATTATAGATCAGTCAATAGAAAAGCAATGGCAGAAACCCAGTACTACTGCTGCAGCTGCTGCCAGTTATAGTACTTCAAAATCTGCTAAAAGGTGGTCAAGGGGAAAGAAGGTTTAGGAAAGGGCACCTGAATTCTAAATAATATTTCACAAAACATCACCTCTAACAATAAAGGGAAAATGTATTGCTGGTAAAACGTAAAAGAAATGCCAACATGCCATATACCTCATGCAGTGGCAAGGACAGACCCAGACCATGGCCTTCCTTTGTGAGTGGTGGTCCTGCTACTGTTGTTTCATACCCTTGAATGCCTATTGTGTATGCAGGGGCCAAACACAGTAAGGAATCTTCTGTAACCTCACATGCAACAACTTATCACTTTCAGTCTAGTGGTGTCACCTTTAAAACAGGCAAATCAATGCACAAAAAGAACACTAAGGCTGAAGAACAAATTGTGTGTTCACAAATATCACATATCCCAGTGGAGAGTCTAAGGGCTTCTGAAAATGATATGTGTGAGTCTGACATTTCTGAAACTGGAATTGTAGAGAAGCCTCCTACCACAATTTCTGCATCCTCAGGTGCAAATGTGAGGATGAATAGCAGTAAAAGTAATAATCATGACATAGAATTGAGGATCATAGGCAAACACAGGGGGAGTTTCTGTCTGCCTGGAAACCCCCCTCCATAGCCCACACCATGACTACAATAGAAATAGTAATATAATAGAATTTTACTAGTGCTGCATGTTCTTCTCAGTATCACAAATGAAATAATTAGCACCACCTGTGGATCTTTTAACATGTATCAGTCAGTAATAAATAACCTGTGCACCAACTAGGAGATCTGGAAAACATTCACTGTTAGGGATGTGCTGCTATAGAGCCCAATATGTACATATACAGTATGTCCGGGGCAGTGCTAGGTTCTTCTGCTGCTCCTCCAGACTTCCAGAATTGCTCTAATAATCTGGAGTGGTGCTCACATCTAAAATAAAAACATTCCGCTCAGGCAGGATGGCCGTACTGCTGCATCTAATGGCTTACTGTGATTGCTGGTACTGTATATGCTGGATATATGACACACAATACACTATGTATGACACTTATAATGGGTTACTGTGATCACTGGTCCTCTATAAGCTAGAATTATGTCACACAACACACTTTGTATGATGCATATTAAAGCTGGTTAAGTACTAATTCTTCCCTCTTCATGGACTGGCCACACTCACTCTAAAATCAAGCATTTGGAAGTAGGATGTTGTTTGTGTTAAAGTAAGTAAGCCACCAGTAGCAAAAGTTATTACCAGTGATGCCATTGTCATGCCTGTGCATAAAACAAAAAAAGCCACCTATTTCATGTAGAATATTGTTTTCCAAAATCCTGACATTTATCAAGTCATCTGTACCATGTGTGAGGCCAAAGTAAGTAGAGGTAGCGACAATAACCCTCTAGACTCCTTGTTTTGTGAACATCAGCGAGTTCATGAGAGTTATTTAACAAAATCTCAGAAATCCTATAAAATAATAACAAGCAGTCCAATATCATTTAGCATCAGCATGGATAGATCCCAGCACATGCAATCTCCACTGCCAACACCTTTATCATCAATCTCCTCATTAATGACCAGAGTTAGTCCTCCTGTATCCAATTGCATGCAAAGGCTAACTGAATCCTATCCTATCCAGTATTCCCATACATAATCCCTTTGTGCTAGGGCTGCTGCTGCCGCTGTTGCTGTGGGTAAATCTTCATTACAGATGGGGACCAAGAAGACTAGTAGTTTAAAACAACAACTGACTGGAAAACAATAATTTGCAAGAGGAAAAAAGTTTGAAAGTTACCATCCTCTTCCACAGCTTAACACTGAAGCCATGACAGCTATGCTAGCATTAGATCTGCATCTAATATCGGCTATCAATGCATCTGGTTTTAGACAGTTAATTGAGGTCCTGTGTTCCAACTACTAAATCCCATCTTGAGTCCATTTTACCAGAAAGCAATCACCTTGCCTGTACCTGGATGTTAAAAAAATGTATTCTTGGTCTAAAAAAATGCCATTGTACAGAGTATCCACTTAACCACACATATGTGGACAAGCGTTACTGGTCAAACTAAAGATTACATGACTGTGACAGCCCACTGGGTGGGTGTATCTCCTTCAGTAGCAGCAGCAGTATCTAACACATAATACCAGCTCATTCACGGCCAGGATACTCTCTGTGTCACCGGTTTCACTAAGAGGCATACCGGTGTCTACTTGTTGGAAAAATTCAGGGATGTGATAACAAAATGGCTTACCCTGCTAAGACTCTCCTCAGAATTTGTCATTTCCGATAATGCAAGTAACATTATGTGAGCATTACAATTAGTTGGATTTGAACACATACCATGTTTTGCACACATAATAAACTTGGTTGATCAGATTTTTTTTAAAATGACAGTTGCATGCAGGAGATGTTTTCTGTGGCCTTAAAAATGTCTTCAGGTGGCTGAAGAAGCTGCAGTTTGCAGTGAAATGTATTGAGGGATACAGACTTTTACTCTCCTGAGACTGCTGCTTATGTTCACCACTTTTAAACCTTTTGATATTTATGGTCAGCAGGAATATATCTTCCTCATTACTGTACCATCTATCTAGCTGTGCACTGTGCATATTTATTGGCCCTCAGCAAGGGACTGTATTGCATTTGGCAATGCTTACACTGAATCTCCCAGCATATAGGGCTGACTGTGCACCAGCCAGAATATTATTACAGCCTAAGCCAGTTGTCATCAATATCATCAGTCCCCGTACCAATGTACGTGGCCTTGGCAGGGACTCTGCGATTTATGTGACCACTATGTAATAATTGGCTTTAATCTGGTGCTGTGTTTCTTATCATTCAGCTACAGTCACTAACATCCTGAAGCACTGCCCTGTCATAACATTATTTATCACAACTTCCACTGAGCTTTCCTGCACTTCTCTGCACAGCTGTCGATTCACCTGACCACAGACAGGAGCAGCGTTCCCACTGCACTGACACTGAGGTGTCTCAGCGGCAAGTATAGACCTTAAATATATCTGTGACAGAGTAATATTTATTAGCAGGACTCTCTGAAATGTGGTAATTACTATTGTGTGACTTTGATCTGCACAGATTCTGTGCTGAGATTCAGTCTATTTATTAGACATAACACTTTTGTCCTTTAGTGGTGTATCATTACATACAATATATTTGCAATTTGTATATAATGTCTTGCATACATTCCAGGGAGTGTTTTTAGATTTTATGCAATTGTACTTTTAATATTAAATATACATATATAATATATGTTTTTTTTATAAATAAGATAATTTACATTCATTGGTTATTTTGCTTTTGTGTGTCGTGTCACATACAGTACTATTTGTCTTTTGTTTGCCAAGATTGTGTGTGCTTGATAGGAAGTGTATATTACTGTACTTCATGTTCTTGCAATACCATCCATCTATACAGATATAGAGTAGTTTCAGCAAATCATATAATTAATAAACTAATTATCTACTTTGACTAGGCTGTTACTTTGCTTTAAATCCTGAGGCCTGTGAGTTGCTGTTTGGATTAATTTTTCACTTTTAAAATCTCAATGGGACTTTGGGTGCCTGTTTTTTTAGTAGTTTTTTCAATGTCTTACATTTGTTTTTCTTTATAGTTATATTAGTACTGTAATCAATCAATTAATCAATCAATCAATCAATCAATCGTTTACCTGGCTTCCATTAAATACTTCATATCCATTTATGTTTGCTTGCCTTGGGCCTTTGATTTAGTTCTTGATTAGTGAAAACATTCTAGAATATTGTATAGTTTGTATTAAATTGCTATCCTCTCTGCCACTGTAGTGCCACTATGTTCCTAAATGTGCTATATTATTTTTTAAACGTGTTTGTGCCACTGCTCCTTCATTTAGTTTAGCCAGCCAGCTCACTGCTGCCTTTGGCCAATATTTGTGAAAACAATATTGTGAGCTGTGAGGTGGTCAACATTTACTGGAAATTACTGGTAATAATGTCATTGAGGTTATTAGTACAGTAGGAACAAAAACAGGTCAAAATTTTCAGATTTTAGTAATTTTATAAATTTTTAAGAAATCCAGATCCAAAACCAAACCAATTGCGGATGGTTTTGCCAAAGCCAAAACCAAACTTTTTAGAGTGGTTTTGCCAAAACCAAAACTTAAACACGCAGTTCTATGCACATCTTTAACACAATGTCTTGCCACTGGAGGTATGTTAGACTTTACCATGAAAAGTGCCTTCTTGATAGACAAATGATGCAATGCAATTCTTTCTTTTAATATTTTGATTGTCATCCTCACACAAATCAGATTAACCAGACAAATTATCAGATAGATGACAAAATGGCTGACACAACTTAAATGGTGTCGAATATTGGATATCTGTGTGCAACTGAGTCTGTATACAAAGCACATTGGAACTTGGAGTGGAAAAAAACAGTGGCTATTGCATCGTAGCACTTTGTATACAGATTTATAGACTTAGTAACTTACATACAGTATATACAAGTGTTGCAAATCATATTAATGAGTGCAGTCTCCTGGTTCATCATAGTCACATCGCATTGATAGTTTGATACTAATATGCATGTTTGTCAAAAAAAGACACAAAAAATGCCTGCTGCTAGCTGAGTCGAACAGGACCTGATGCACCGAGAGGGCCTGTTTGGCACACCTGCAGCAATGATATGAGGACACATCCGTATGTACCTTACATAAATTAATATAAAATCTGAAAAAGCATGATGGGCCATAATGTGATATTTCTCATACATACTGTATGCATGAAAAGGTTTGCATACGATGGAGCCATGTTTGACCTCTTCGATGTCCCCCTTGATTGCAAAAAAATAAATTCTTAAACAAAATATAATTTTTATGTAAAAAAATTCTCAATAAGCAATAATAAAAACTTAATGGCAGGTCCCTTATAGTGTGGACTGTTGGCAACTAAACCCCTGACCAAATTTAATTTATCAACATGGTCAATATTTGGATAAAGATTTGCAATATGAAGTGTTACAAGCTGGATTCAGGAAGGGGGCCCAAAGCATTATGCTGATCTAAGAGAAGGACCTATTGGCGCAAACCTGTGTAAATCTATTAGCCCCTTTCCAAGGTAACTAAGCCTCCCCTCACTAAAGCCAATTATAGACATAGCTTTTTAAAATTGGCTTTTACTATTTTATATTTACTCTTTTTAGATGCAGGCAATTCTGTACAAAACTGGCTTACACTGTTCTCAATTTTGGATAAGCCACCAACAGTAGTATCAACTGTCAAAAAATCCAAACCAGCAGTCTCTTTATCCAACACTCTAGATCCATATTGAGTTGTTCAATTACCAAAATCATAAATTGAAAAGAGCAGTCATTGAGGAACTGGCACCATTGCTTACAGAAACTGGTATTAGATCTTCCTATAGTGATTTCTGATACAAAAACCCATTGACATATTTTTTCTTTGTAATACTGGGAAAGTTCTAAACAAGGGAGATACAGTTACACTCTCCATTTTTTCAGTTCCACCAAATCAGGGAAAACTTCGAATGGACTATCAATATCAAGATCCAGGGATATTGTCAGCAAATAATATTCTGGAAATACCTTCAAATCCTTTCAAATCTGTCAGGTCACTAGAAAGAGTTGATGTTGTATCCATGTCAAAGCCAAAAGTCCCCACAAAAACAAAGAAAAAACCAACATAAAAAAACAAAAATATATCCACCAACCAAAATATATATATATATATATATATATATATATATACACAAACAAACATGGCACCAACCAGCATATTAAAATGTTCAAACCAGCACGAGACCAGCTGCACACACAAAAATATAAAACAAGGGTGCACGGTACTTATACTGTACATGCAATGGAAGAATTAGAAGTAGCACATCTAGTAGTATGAAACAATCTTATTTATACAGTGAAAAAAACAAGGTGTTATAACAGCAAATAAAGTTCATATCTAATCTGCAGAAAAATACATGGAGGCTTGACACCATAATTAGCAGAATGATAAAATGGAGTACTTATCCAAAATAGGTGTCATGGTAATAAGTAGCCAGTCATCCTCCTGTCACAGATGACCCGACAGCAATTTAATTGTGCTCACATGGCATTTAATTCATGGGCGAATTACCTTGTGAGACAAAGTGAAATGAATAAATCAATAAACATTTTGCTCAACCATTGTAATCATTACAAGCACCTGACTAAAATTGCATCCATGCTTCCAAAACCGGAAGTGATGCAGCATAGTCATAACAAAGAAGCTGAATAAACAAAGCATATGGGCTTTAGGTGTGATATTCCTCCAGTGCCCTTCCCTTAAGACTTTGCACCAGATATTTGGTCCTATTCAACTTCCTTGTTTCCACGGTGAACTATTAATGATTTGAAGACATTGCAAATGAGTATTGATGTTGGTGGTAGCTCCCACATAGATCGGTACAACACTGTTAGGAATATTGCTGGTGCCACCAGTGTGGGTACTGTAGGTGTATGGGTACTATCAACACTGCCTCCAGAACTGCCATCCTCTTATGTGGAGCTGATCTATCTTCCAGCAAGGAAAGTATTCTTGTAGCTGTACTACACTGCCTACAGCTGCTGTAGCTACCTTTGACCTTTATCTAGTTAACTCTCCACTTGGCCCTACTTTTACTCCAATTCTGATTCTTCATCCTTGGTATGAGTTCTTTCAGTCCCAGTTAGCCAGTTTCTTTATCATCACTGCTCATGCGCCAGCTGCTGTTACTTCAATTCTGCATAACTGACTCATTCTCTACAGGTGTGTCCTCTTGACTATTTTGAAGGCCATCTCAGCCTGACTTGTTGACTCCTGTTCAGAGACTAAGCCCAGTGTTGCAGCCACTAAATATGAGGACACAAGTTATTTTGATAATTCAAGCCAATGTTAGAACTCTGTTGGTTTGTTGTGTTTCCTTGCAATATGTTTACCTGCCACCAGGGATCATCAGGGCTCCTGCTATGTGAGCTGCAGTACTAGTCCTCACCAGAGCTGCTGCTCTCTGGACTCTGTTCTGCACTCAGGTGTCAGGTAATTATGACTCATCAGCATGGATCACACCTGAGACTTGACTATTTAGGTTGCCTCAGCCCAGCCCTCATTGCTGGGTCATTAATGTTACTTGTCTTGTATTTTTGCCACAGAATGGATTTATGTTTCATGTTTGTCCTGGTCTGCCATGCTTGGAACCTGCCTTTGATATTCATTTATTTTTATGCAAAGATTTCTGGATCCCAATTCCTGTGTATTCCAATGATCACGACTTTGTTTTAAACTCCTCTGAGCTTCTGTGCCTGCTAAGGCAAGGAAACAATGCTATTCACTAGGGTACTATCTTTATTTATTTATCCAGGACTTTATTTGTGTCTACCATTATCATCACTCTGCACTCCGAGTTCGTGCCTGCTTTATTATATATTATTCTGTGACTTTATTTGTTTATGCATTTCCAAGTTTTACCATGCTCGGTTTAATCATACCAGTGCTCACCATATTTACCCTGTATCTGCATTTCTAAGTTTTTCTGTGTCCAGTATACTTGTATTCTCTAGCTTATCTTAGCTTATCTGCACTCCACTGAGATCTGTTAATTCACTCAATAAACCTAATTCTGTATTCACTATTACATTCCGTGATATGTGGTTCATTTGCACTCCCGAGGGTTCATAATAGCCAGAACAGTGGTCAATACAAACTGACCTTACTCGGTACAATGTTTCATTTCAAAGCCATTATGGTGATGAATAGAGGCCAAAATATGAAAATTCTGTCAATGTCCCAATATTTATGGACCTGACTGTATGTATATATATATATATATATATATATATATATATACATATTTGTATAGTACGTACGTAAGTAAGTTTGTATGTATGTTTGTGTATTTCTCTATCTGTAATAATTGTGTGTGTATTAGGGGTGTGCACCGGCCACTTTTTGTGTTTTGGTTTTGGATCTGGATCTTTCTTCATGTTTTGGATCTGGATTGGTTTTGCCAAAACCACCCTACATTGTTTTGTGTTTTGGATCTGTATTTTTTTGGAAAAAAGCATAAAAACAGCTAAAACCACAGAATTTGTGGGTTTTTTTGTTCCTCTGCTATTATTAACAGCAATAACATTAATTTCCACTCATTTTCAGTCTATTCTGAACACCTCACACCTCACAATATTGTTTTTAGGCCAAAAGATTGCACCAATGTAGCTGGATGACTATGCTAAATTACACAAGTGGGCTGCACAAACTCGTGGCCTATCTAGGAGTGACACTGCAGTGACAGATAGGATGGTAGTTTGAAAAACTAGGCCCCAAACAGTACATAATGCAAAGAAAAAAAAGAGGCATAAGATGTCCTTGGGCCCTCCCACTCACCAGGACCCTTCCACCCACCCTTATGTTGTATAAACAGGACATGCACACTTTAACAAACCAATCTTTTCAGCACCAGGGTCTGCCACACGATGGTGGCTGAAATGATTGGTTCGTTTGGGCCCCCACAAAACAAGCTGGCAATTATTCTGTCCCTGCACAAACTGTCTCTATGGAGGCAAGATGTCATCCTCATCCTCCACATCCACCGATTCCTCACCCTCTTCAGTGTTGTTTAAATCATCATCCTCACAGAGTATTAATTCATCCCCGCTGGAATCCACCACCACAGGTCCCTCTGTACTTTCTGTAGGCTGGTCTCCCTGGAAGAATTGATAATTCATTTTGATGAACATCATCTTCTCCACATTTTGTGGAAGCAACCTCCTATGCCTTTTGCTGACAAGGTTCCCAGCTACACTAAAAATTCTTTCAGAGTACACACTAGAGGGGGGCAAACTTAGGTTAAAATAGAGCCAGTTTGTACAGGGACCTCCAAATTGCCTCTTTTTCTTGCCAGTACAGGTACGGACTGTCTGACATGCCTACTTGGATGCTGTCACCAATGTAATCCTCCACCATTCTGTCAATGGTGACAGTATCATATGCAGTAAAAGTAGACATGTCAGCAATTGTTGGAAGGTCCTTCAGTCCATACCAGATGTCCAAACTTGGTCCTGCCTGCCCTGCATCACCACCAGCAGGTTGCTTAGGATATCTAAGTTGTTTCCTGGCAGCCCCAGTTGCGGGAAAAAATGAAGGAGCTGTTGACGTGACATGTTCTGCTTCAGCTGACAGTGGTTTCACCAGCAGGTCTTTGCACCTCTGCAGGCTTGTGTCCACCGGAATGAGAGACACCATGCAAGCTTTAAACCTAGGATCGAGCATGGTGGCCAAAATGTAGTGGTCTGATTTCAACAGATTGACCACCCTCGAATCTTGGCAAAGCGAATGAAGGGCTTCATCCACAAGTCCCACATACCAAGTGGAATCACTCCATCTTAGCTCCTCCTTCACTTTCTCCAGCTGTTTCTGCAAAAGCCTGATGAGGGGAATGACCTGACTCAAGCTGGCAGTGTCTGAACTGACTTCATGTATGGCAAGTTCGAAGGGCTGGAGAACCTTGCACAACATGGAAATCATTCTCCACTGCACTTGAGTCAGGTGCATACCCCCTCCTTTGCCTATGTCATAGGTGGATGTATAGGCTTGAATGGCCTTTTGCTACTCCTCCATCCTCTGAAGCATATGGAAGGTTGAGTTCTACCACTTCAGGTGATGGCAGGGCAGGTCCAGGAGTGTTTGCTGGTGCTCCAGTCTTCGGCACGCAGTCGCTGAATGGCGAAAGTGGCCAGAAATTTTTCAGGCCACTCAAAGCATCTCCTGCATGCCCCTATTGTTTTTCAGAAAATTCTGCACCAAAAAATTTATTGTGTGAGCAAAACATGGGACATGCTGGAATTTGCCGAGATGTAATGCCTGCACAATATTGGTGGCGTTGTCAGATATCACAAATCCCCAGGAGAGTCTAAGTGGGATAAACCATTGGGCGAGGATTTCCCTCAGTTTCTCTAAGAGGTTGTCAGTGGTGTGCCTCTTACTGAAACTGGTGATATGCAGTGTAGCCTGCCTTGGAATGAGCTGGCGTTTCTGGGATGCTGCTACCGGTGACACTGCTGTTGTTGCTGCGTAAGGCGATACATCTACCCAGTGGGCTGTCACAGCCATATAGTCCTTAGTCTGCTGTGTTCCACTTGTCCACATGTTCGAGGTTAAGTGGACATTGTGTACAACTGTATTTTTTAGGACACTGAGGACACTTTTTCTGATGTCTCTGTACATTCTTGGTATCGCCTGCCTAGTGAAGTGGAATTTAGATGGGATTTGGTACCGGGGACACGCTACCTCCATCAATTGTCTAAATCCCACTGCACCAATGACAGATACCTGATGCACGTCTAACACCAACATAGCTGTCAAGGCCTCAGTTATCCGCTTTGCAAGAGGATGACTGCTGTTGTACTTCATCCTCCTAGCAAAGGACTGTTGGACAGTCAATTGCTTAGTAAAAGAAGTCGTGGTGTTCCAACTTCCTCTCTGGGATGATGAACGACTCCCAGCAGCAACAGCAGCAGTAGGCGGTTAACGTCCTTACCCCTACTTATTATACCTTTACATACGCAACTTATGGCAAGACAGTTGTTGGCCGGATTTGGATAGAAATATTTCCAGACCAAAGTGGTGGAATGTTTGGACTTCTGCCCAGTCATGATATGGGCTTTTTCATCCCACGGACAACAAGTGTCTCCCCCAGTGCCTGATTTAAACAAACCACATCACCATCGGAATCCTCCTCATCAACTTCCTCCTCAGCACCAGCTACACCAATATCATCATCCTGTTGTACTTCAACAGTGACATCTTCAATTTGAATATCAGCAACTGGACTGTGGGTGCTCCTTCCAGCACTTGCAGAGGGTGTGCAAATGGTGGAAGGTGCCACCTATTCATGTCCAGTGTTGGGTAGGGCAGGCATCGCAACCGCCGTCACACTTGGACTCTCCTTGGGGATTTGTGATATCTTCTTAGAATGCACAGTTCTTTGCTGTGCTTGTGCCAGCTTAACACGTTTCATTTTTCTAGCGGGAGGAGGGCTTCCATCGTCATGTGAGGCTGAATCACTAGTCATGAGCATAGGGAAGGACCTTAGCCATTCCTTACCACTCCATGACGTAAATGACATATTGGCAAGTTTACGTTTGTCCTCAGGTGATTTCAATTTATTTTTTACGGTCATTTTCCTGAACTTTGGCACATGGGATTTTATTTGCTCTCTACTATGACATTGGGCATCTGCCTTGGCAGACAATGTTGATGGCATTTCATCGTCTATGTCATGACTAGTGGCAGCAGCTTCAGCAATTGGAGGAAGTAGTTCTCGATCTTTCCCTATTTTATTTTTTTCGGACAAATTTTTGTCTAACAATTATGTGATATTGATACGTGCGGCTAAGGTACACACAAATACAGAAAAAGATTTTTTATTTTATTTTTTTCTGCCACATTGCAGGTTACACCACCCTCAACAGACGAGCCAGCCGGCCCTTGACTTATGACACAGGCGCGCTTGGTGCTGCTACATTGCTGATGCACGTCCGGCTAAGGCGCACACTAGTCACAAACACAGGAAAGAAAAATATTATTTTTCCGGCACTTTGGGGGTTACACCACCCTTCAACAGATGAGCCAGCTGGCCCTTGACTTATGACAAAGGCGCACGCTTGACGCTGCTACTTTGTTGATGCACGTGTGGCTAAGGCGCACACAAGTCACAAACATAGAAAAATATATTTTTTTTCCAGCACTTTGGGGGTTACACCACCTTTCAACAGACTAGCCAGCCGGACTTTGACTTATGACACAGGCGCATGCTTGGCGCTGCTACTTTGTTGATGCACATGCGGCTAAAGGCGCACCGCACACAAGTCACAAACACAGATTTATTTTTTTCTGGCGCTTTGGGGGTTACACCACCCTTCAACAGACGAGCCAGCCAGCCAGCTCTTAACTTATGACACAGGTGCACACTTGGTGCTGCTTTGTTGATGCACGTCCAGCTAAGGAGCGCCACACACAAGTCACAAACACAGAAAAATATTGTTTTTTATTATTTTTTCCAGCACTTTGGGGGTTACACCACCCTTCAACAGACAAGCCAGCTGGCTCTTCACTAATAACACAGGTGCACGCTTGGCGCTGCTACTTTGTTGATGCACGTGCAGCTAAGGCACGCCACACACAAGTCACAAACACAGAAAAATGTATATTTTTTTTCCCCACTTTGGGAGTTACACCACCTTCAACAGATGACACAGCCGGCCCTTGACTTATGACACAGGCGCACATTTGGCGCTGCTATTTTGTTGATGCACGTCCGGCTAAGGCATACACAAGTCACAAAGACAGAAAAATATATATTTTACATTTTTCCTGACACTTTCTGGGTTACGCCACCCTTCAACAGATGAGCCAGCAAGCCCTTGACTTATGACACAGGCGCATACTTGGCGCTACTAGTTTGTTAATGCACGTCCGGCTAAGGCACACTCAAGTCACAAATACAGAAAAATATTTTTTTTCATTATTTTTTCCGGTACTATGGGGGTTACACCACCCTTCAACAGACAAGCCAGCTGGCCCTTCACTAATGACACAGGTGCACGCTTGGCGCTGCTACTTTGTTGATGCACAAGCGGCTAAGTCGTTCCGCACACAAGTCACAAACAGATTTTTTTTCCCGCCACTTTGGGGGTTACACCACCCTTCAACAGATGAGCCAGCCGGCCGGCCCCTGACTTATGACACAGGCGCACGCTTGGCGCTGCTACTTTGTTGATGCAAGTGCGGCTAAGGCACACACAAGTCACAAATACAGAAAATGTTTTTTTTTTCTCTGGCACTTTGGGGGTTACATCACCCTTCAACAGATGAGCCAGCTGGCCCTTGAGTTATGACACAGACGCACACTTGGCGCTGCTACTTTGTTGATGCACGTCCGGCTAAGGCACACTCAAGTCACAAAGACAGAAAAATATATATTTTTAATTTTTTCTGACACTTTCTGGGTTACACCACCCTTCAACAGATGAGCCAGCAGGCCCTTGACTTATAACACAGGCGCATACTTGGCGCTGCTAGTTTGTTGATGCACGTCCGGCTAAGGTGCGCTGCACACAAGTCACAAACACAGAAAAATATTATTTTTTATTATTTTTTCCGGCACTATGGCAGTTACACCACCCTTCAACAGACAAGCCAGCTGGCCCTTCACTAATGACACAGGTGCACGCTTGGCGCTGCTACTTTGTTGATGCACGTGCGGCTAAGGCGTGCCACACACAAGTCACAAACACAGAAAAATTTATATTTTTTTCCCCCACTGTGGGAGTTACACCACCTTCAACAGATGACCCAGCCGGTCCTTCACTAATGACACAGGTGCATGCTTGGCGCTGCTACTTTGTTGATGCACATGCGGCTAAGGTGCACCACACACAAGTCACAAAAACAGAATTTTTTTTTTCAGCACTTTGGGAGTTACACCACCCTTCATCAGACGAGCCAGCAGGCCCTTGACTTATGACACAGGTGCACGTTTAGTGCTGCTACTTTGTTGATGCACATGCGGCTAAGGCGCGCCGCACACAAGTCACAAACACAGAAAAATATATATTTTTTTTTTTTTCTGGCACTTTGGGGTTACACCACCCTTCAACCAATGAGCCAGCCGGCCCTTGACTTATGACACAGGCGCACGCTTGGCATTGCTACATTGTTGATACACGTGCAGCAAAGGCGCACACAAGTCACAAACACAGAAAAATATATATTTTTGTTTTTGACGCTTTGGGAGTTACACCACCCTTCAGCAGACGAGCCAGCTGGCCCTTGACTTATGACACAGGTGCACCCTTGGTGCTGCTACTTTGTTGATGCAATTGCGGCTAAGGCGCGCCGCACACACAAGTAACAAACACAGAAATATATTTTTTTATTATTTTTTCCAGCACTTTGGGGGTTACATCACCCTTCAACTGATGAGCCAGCCGGCCCTTGACTTATGACAAAGGCGCACGCTTGACGCTGCTACTTTGTTGATGCACGTGTGGCTAAGGCGCACACAAGTCACAAACATAGAAAAATATATTTTTTTTCCAGCACTTTGGGGGTTACACCACCTTTCAACAGACTAGCCAGCCGGACTTTGACTTATGACACAGGCGCATGCTTGGCGCTGCTACTTTGTTGATGCACATGCGGCTAAAGGCGCACCGCACACAAGTCACAAACACAGATTTATTTTTTTCTGGCGCTTTGGGGGTTACACCACCCTTCAACAGACGAGCCAGCCAGCCAGCTCTTAACTTATGACACAGGTGCACACTTGGTGCTGCTTTGTTGATGCACGTCCAGCTAAGGAGCGCCACACACAAGTCACAAACACAGAAAAATATTGTTTTTTATTATTTTTTCCAGCACTTTGGGGGTTACACCACCCTTCAACAGACAAGCCAGCTGGCTCTTCACTAATGACACAGGTGCACGCTTGGCGCTGCTACTTTGTTGATGCACGTGCAGCTAAGGCACGCCACACACAAGTCACAAACACAGAAAAATGTATATTTTTTTTCCCCACTTTGGGAGTTACACCACCTTCAACAGATGACACAGCCGGCCCTTGACTTATGACACAGGCGCACATTTGGCGCTGCTATTTTGTTGATGCACGTCCGGCTAAGGCATACACAAGTCACAAAGACAGAAAAATATATATTTTACATTTTTCCTGACACTTTCTGGGTTACGCCACCCTTCAACAGATGAGCCAGCAAGCCCTTGACTTATGACACAGGCGCATACTTGGCGCTACTAGTTTGTTAATGCACGTCCGGCTAAGGCACACTCAAGTCACAAATACAGAAAAATATTTTTTTTCATTATTTTTTCCGGTACTATGGGGGTTACACCACCCTTCAACAGACAAGCCAGCTGGCCCTTCACTAATGACACAGGTGCACGCTTGGCGCTGCTACTTTGTTGATGCACAAGCGGCTAAGTCGTTCCGCACACAAGTCACAAACAGATTTTTTTTCCCGCCACTTTGGGGGTTACACCACCCTTCAACAGATGAGCCAGCCGGCCGGCCCCTGACTTATGACACAGGCGCACGCTTGGCGCTGCTACTTTGTTGATGCAAGTGCGGCTAAGGCACACACAAGTCACAAATACAGAAAATGTTTTTTTTTTCTCTGGCACTTTGGGGGTTACATCACCCTTCAACAGATGAGCCAGCTGGCCCTTGAGTTATGACACAGACGCACACTTGGCGCTGCTACTTTGTTGATGCACGTCCGGCTAAGGCACACTCAAGTCACAAAGACAGAAAAATATATATTTTTAATTTTTTCTGACACTTTCTGGGTTACACCACCCTTCAACAGATGAGCCAGCAGGCCCTTGACTTATAACACAGGCGCATACTTGGCGCTGCTAGTTTGTTGATGCACGTCCGGCTAAGGTGCGCTGCACACAAGTCACAAACACAGAAAAATATTATTTTTTATTATTTTTTCCGGCACTATGGCAGTTACACCACCCTTCAACAGACAAGCCAGCTGGCCCTTCACTAATGACACAGGTGCACGCTTGGCGCTGCTACTTTGTTGATGCACGTGCGGCTAAGGCGTGCCACACACAAGTTACAAACACAGAAAAATTTATATTTTTTTCCCCCACTGTGGGAGTTACACCACCTTCAACAGATGACCCAGCCGGTCCTTCACTAATGACACAGGTGCATGCTTGGCGCTGCTACTTTGTTGATGCACATGCGGCTAAGGTGCACCACACACAAGTCACAAAAACAGAATTTTTTTTTTCAGCACTTTGGGAGTTACACCACCCTTCATCAGACGAGCCAGCAGGCCCTTGACTTATTACACAGGTGCATGTTTAGTGCTGCTACTTTGTTGATGCACATGCGGCTAAGGCGCGCCGCACACAAGTCACAAACACAGAAAAATATATATATTTTTTTTTTTTCTGGCACTTTGGGGTTACACCACCCTTCAACCAATGAGCCAGCCGGCCCTTGACTTATGACACAGGCGCACGCTTGGCATTGCTACATTGTTGATACACGTGCAGCAAAGGCGCACACAAGTCACAAACACAGAAAAATATATATTTTTGTTTTTGACGCTTTGGGAGTTACACCACCCTTCAGCAGACGAGCCAGCTGGCCCTTGACTTATGACACAGGTGCACCCTTGGTGCTGCTACTTTGTTGATGCAATTGCGGCTAAGGCGCGCCGCACACACAAGTAACAAACACAGAAATATATTTTTTTATTATTTTTTCCAGCACTTTGGGGGTTACATCACCCTTCAACTGATGAGCCAGCCGGCCCTTGACTTATGACAAAGGCGCACGCTTGACGCTGCTACTTTGTTGATGCACGTGTGGCTAAGGCGCACACAAGTCACAAACATAGAAAAATATATTTTTTTTCCAGCACTTTGGGGGTTACACCACCTTTCAACAGACTAGCCAGCCGGACTTTGACTTATGACACAGGCGCATGCTTGGCGCTGCTACTTTGTTGATGCACATGCGGCTAAAGGCGCACCGCACACAAGTCACAAACACAGATTTATTTTTTTCTGGCGCTTTGGGGGTTACACCACCCTTCAACAGACGAGCCAGCCAGCCAGCTCTTAACTTATGACACAGGTGCACACTTGGTGCTGCTTTGTTGATGCACGTCCAGCTAAGGAGCGCCACACACAAGTCACAAACACAGAAAAATATTGTTTTTTATTATTTTTTCCAGCACTTTGGGGGTTACACCACCCTTCAACAGACAAGCCAGCTGGCTCTTCACTAATGACACAGGTGCACGCTTGGCGCTGCTACTTTGTTGATGCACGTGCAGCTAAGGCACGCCACACACAAGTCACAAACACAGAAAAATGTATATTTTTTTTCCCCACTTTGGGAGTTACACCACCTTCAACAGATGACACAGCCGGCCCTTGACTTATGACACAGGCGCACATTTGGCGCTGCTATTTTGTTGATGCACGTCCGGCTAAGGCATACACAAGTCACAAAGACAGAAAAATATATATTTTACATTTTTCCTGACACTTTCTGGGTTACGCCACCCTTCAACAGATGAGCCAGCAAGCCCTTGACTTATGACACAGGCGCATACTTGGCGCTACTAGTTTGTTAATGCACGTCCGGCTAAGGTGCGCTGCACCCAAGTCACAAATACAGAAAAATATTTTTTTTCATTATTTTTTCCGGTACTATGGGGGTTACACCACCCTTCAACAGACAAGCCAGCTGGCCCTTCACTAATGACACAGGTGCACGCTTGGCGCTGCTACTTTGTTGATGCACAAGCGGCTAAGTCGTTCCGCACACAAGTTACAAACAGATTTTTTTTCCCGCCACTTTGGGGGTTACACCACCCTTCAACAGATGAGCCAGCCGGCCGGCCCCTGACTTATGACACAGGCGCACGCTTGGCGCTGCTACTTTGTTGATGCAAGTGCGGCTAAGGCACACACAAGTCACAAATACAGAAAATGTTTTTTTTTCTCTGGCACTTTGGGGGTTACATCACCCTTGAACAGATGAGCCAGCTGGCCCTTGAGTTATGACACAGACGCACACTTGGCGCTGCTACTTTGTTGATGCACGTCCGGCTAAGGCACACTCAAGTCACAAAGACAGAAAAATATATATTTTTAATTTTTTCTGACACTTTCTGGGTTACACCACCCTTCAACAGATGAGCCAGCAGGCCCTTGACTTATAACACAGGCGCATACTTGGCGCTGCTAGTTTGTTGATGCACGTCCGGCTAAGGTGCGCTGCACACAAGTCACAAACACAGAAAAATATTATTTTTTATTATTTTTTCCGGCACTATGGCAGTTACACCACCCTTCAACAGACAAGCCAGCTGGCCCTTCACTAATGACACAGGTGCACGCTTGGCGCTGCTACTTTGTTGATGCACGTGCGGCTAAGGCGTGCCACACACAAGTTACAAACACAGAAAAATTTATATTTTTTTCCCCCACTGTGGGAGTTACACCACCTTCAACAGATGACCCAGCCGGTCCTTCACTAATGACACAGGTGCATGCTTGGCGCTGCTACTTTGTTGATGCACATGCGGCTAAGGTGCACCACACACAAGTCACAAAAACAGAATTTTTTTTTTCAGCACTTTGGGAGTTACACCACCCTTCATCAGACGAGCCAGCAGGCCCTTGACTTATTACACAGGTGCACGTTTAGTGCTGCTACTTTGTTGATGCACATGCGGCTAAGGCGCGCCGCACACAAGTCACAAACACAGAAAAATATATATATTTTTTTTTTTTCTGGCACTTTGGGGTTACACCACCCTTCAACCAATGAGCCAGCCGGCCCTTGACTTATGACACAGGCGCATGCTTGGCATTGCTACATTGTTGATACACGTGCAGCAAAGGCGCACACAAGTCACAAACACAGAAAAATATATATTTTTGTTTTTGACGCTTTGGGAGTTACACCACCCTTCAGCAGACGAGCCAGCTGGCCCTTGACTTATGACACAGGTGCACCCTTGGTGCTGCTACTTTGTTGATGCAATTGCGGCTAAGGCGCGCCGCACACACAAGTAACAAACACAGAAATATATTTTTTTATAATTTTTTCCAGCACTTTGGGGGTTATATCACCCTTCAACTGATGAGCCAGCCGGCCCTTGACTTATGACACAGGTGCACGCTTGGCGCTGCTATTTTGTTGATGCATGTGTGGTTAAGGCGCACACAAGTCACAAACACAGAAGAAAAAAAAAAAATATATATATATATACATATATATATATATATATATATATATATATAAATTTTTGCCACTTTGGGAGTTACACCACCCTTCAAAAGGCTAGCCAGCCGGCCCTTGACTTATGACGCAGGTGCACGCTTGGCACTGCTACTTTGTTGATGCACGTGCGGCTAAGCCGCACACAAGTCACAAACAGAAAAATATTTAAAAAAAAATTCTGACACTTTGGGGGTTATATCACCCTTCAGCAGATGACACAGGCACACAGTTGGCGCTGCTACTTTGTTGATGCATGTGCAGCTAATGCTCACACAAGCAGAATTTTTTTTTGTTTTGCACTTTGGGCAGCACACCTGATGGACACAGCACCCCCTGGACAACACTACAGCACCCCTTTAGGACTACAGCCTTTATGGGACAACAGCACTGCACAGCACAGCCCAGCCAGCCCCTATGGACTTTGGACACAGCTCCTATGGACAACAGTAGCACCAGCACAGCAACCCCCACCCCACCTCTATGGACAACACAGCCTTTATGGGACAACAGCACTGCACAACACAGCCCAGCCAGCCCCTATGGACTTTGGACACAGCAATTATGGACAACAGCAACACCAGCACAGCAAACCCCCACCCTCCCTCTTCACTGTCCACAGCCAGAGTGAAAATTGGTGCCGATGCGGGGACCTTTCATATCGAAAACCTGTGAGAATCTGACAGCAGAATGATGATGTTTGCCTCGATTTCAGATCTGAGCCAGGCGGTTAAATCCAGAGCCGGACTCGGTTCCCGGCTCGGATCGGGAGGGCTCGGGGGGGTTCGGATTTCAGAATTCCAAACCCGCTCATCCCTAGTGTGTATGTTTGTGGACCTGGCATGTGCATTTGGAAGACGGGTCAATGTCAATTTCAGAGGTGGGGATTTGGGGCCCCTGAGATATAATTGTACCGGGCCCCAAGATTTTAGTTGCCAGCCCTGGTTAAGGTCTGATACCCAGTTTCCCTCACACAATGCAAGGGGTGCAAATACATTTACTTTTAATATAGATTTGCGCTAGGACATGCCTCTCCCAAATCTAAAATATTCCTGACACTATAGCACAGATTTAGGGATTTTTTAAACAAATCTTAAACTATTTTAGCCTCTCAATGCAGCTAGAACATGATTATGTGATATTTAGAAACATGTCAAGAATCAGGAAAAGGGATATAATCATATTTACCTTGCACATACTGTACATAAGTGCTGAATCCTGTTGTATACAACTTCCTATGAAAAGAAGTTAGTGTCTACTTTTGTGATATTACTATACCCATGAGGTATGAGTATTGCCAGTTTAGATATAATAGCTCAATGCCAGATTGTTGTACAAAAGTGTTAAATTAATTTTACTAGCACCCAAAATGAATGCCAAGAAAATATTTAAAACAATGAATAACAGGAACTTATACTAAATCAGATATAACACAGCCAAATTAGTAACTGAATATTTCCCATGCTGTTAAGCAGGTATTGGTATCCACACTCAATTGCTCAAGTGAGAACTTGGGTACTCTGACAAAAGTAAAATTTGATGTGGGCTCCTTTCAATGCCTGTAAACTTCATCAGGCAACAGGTGGCAGAATTACATTGTGATAAACATTTTATATATCAATTACATTTTTCAAATACTTTCTATCTCACAATATGGTAGATGATAGCTAATGAAAATATTGTTTACAATAACTAGGAACAGAAAACATTAGGTCCTGAAAGAGTTGTACTAAAGAAAGACCATTTAAAAGAAACCTTGAAGCAGCAAAATAGAAACTTTTTAGAATGATAAATGCAGCTACCCACAGGATACAGTGAACAGAGAGTCAGCAGTAATGAAGCAGCTGGTGTAGGTAATGCCATTGAGAAAGCCAGAATATAGAGGCCTAGCTGCAAAAGTTTCATTTGAGAAATGGGAAAAATAAG
Source organism: Taudactylus pleione (assembly GCA_031769625.1). NCBI lineage: Eukaryota > Metazoa > Chordata > Amphibia > Anura > Myobatrachidae > Taudactylus > Taudactylus pleione. The sequence goes on along the minus strand of JAUIMM010000040.1, from coordinate 5,120,789 downwards.
AGGCCGAAGATAGATGATGTACTTTTGACGAAGAAAGAAAATCAAGACACTGACCGAGAAGGACATGGATGGATGATGCTATTGACACAGTAAAAGCTAAAGGAATTAATTTCGGAGACTTGCTGAGATTACTTAATCTTTTTATACCTGGGAGACATACAGTAGAAAGGACATTTAAAACAAGTTTATAGAAACTACTTACAGGCTTAAGCCCAACATTTTTATTATAAAATTGTAGAATTCTAAATTTCCATTTCTATAAGCAGCACTGAGCTATAAAAAATGATTGAGTGAAATATACAGACAGATATTTTTGTAGAGTAAATTAAAAAGAATGTTAAAAGAGAATATAGCAAATATTACACATTAAGGCTGAAATGGGTCTTAAAATTTGTTGGAACTCCTTCTACACCCGCGGCCCGCCCCTCCTGTCACACACTTTATGGACTTGCGTCCCTGCAGCTCCTATGGTGGCATGGCATATGTGACGTCATGCCATCACCACCACTGCATAGAGCACTGATGAGCCGCGAAGAGGAGCAGGGGCCAGGGCAGATACTAAGTTTAGCTGCTGCTAGAGGGACATGGGGGGGAATAAGCCTCAGATGGGAGAGGAGACACAATGGCAGGTAGCTGCTGCTAGAGGGACTGGGGGGGTTTATAAGTTACTGGTGGGGTTGAAGAAACAGGGCAGGTAGCTGCTGCTACAGGGACATGGGAGGGGGTATAAGCTGCTGGTATGAGAGGCGCTGATGAGTTGCATGGAGGGGTGGCACTGTAGAGATGCAGGGGGAATGACGCTGGAGAGATGTAGGAGGATGTTGCCTCTCCAGGATGTTTGATCAGGGAAGTTCACATTTTGCCCTAAATCAAAATGTATATTACTATATATTATATGGTTGTACCCAGGGGCAGAACTATGGGAGACAATGGAGGCGCCTGCTGCCGGGCTCCAGCACCGAAGGGGCACCTCCTCCATTGTCCACAACATATTCACCCCACTTAGGGCTGTAACTATGTTCCTGGAGTGTATCGCCATGGTCGCCAAATACATGGCACCTCTTCTCGGCACCTGAGAAGCCACCATACACTAGTGGAGAGCTCCATGTCAGACCATCAGCTGCTGTCTACGTCTATCTATAGCCTGTCTGCATGCAAATTGCTACATTACAGTGTCAGCGGCTGTGACGGGGGGGCACCAAATTATGGCTTGCCTCCGGGCATCTGGGATGAACTTACGCCACTGATTGATCCTCTTGTATGAAGATTAAATATTATTCCTACCCAGGTAGCTACTGTACCATGTACCACAAAAAGTGCAGAATTGGGGTTTAGGGGTGCAGGCTTAAAAAAATAGCCTGCACCCCTGGGAATGCCCCCTAAAATTAATGTATATCAAAAAAAGTTTTAAAAAAATGGGACACCCCAAAAAATAAAAATTTTGGAGTAAATAAAAAAATAGGGAACACACTTCTAAAATAGATAAAATAAATCCAGAGGGGTTCCAAAGTATGCGGCAGGTGTTTTCTTCATTGCGGGCAGTAGCAGCAGGTGCATTTTTGAAGAATTTTTAAAAATAATTTTAGGGACTTAAAAATATGCTTGCACTCATTTGCATGTACCCCAAATTTGATTGGCATAGTTATTTCCCCCCCCCCAAAAAAACGAAATGCTCTTCTGCATCACCTTCTTCAAAGCCACATTTATGCACCTGCCGCCGCTATTAAAAACATGACTTCCCTTTGCATGCAAAAATGGGGGTACCCATAGTGAACCCCCATGTCCGGACATCTTTGGGGGGGGTCCAAGGATGATTTCCCGAAAATTTAAAATTTTTTCCGCCATTCCAAGTTTCGCCGGGTCCCATTTTCACATCCTTTGAAATTGAATCGGGCACGCGCGCGTTACTTTTCCGCCTGGAAAACAGGCAAAGGAGGCAAAAAGTCCAGCAGGCGAAAATCTGGACTTTTCGACTCAATTTGAATACGCGCCATAGTTGTAATTAGAGATGAGCTGTTCGGGTTTTTACTCAGTTTCTTTTACCAAAAAGTATGAATTAGTTCAGATTTATCTTATTAGCTATCCAAACACGTGAAAGCTGGATAACCAATATGATGCAGTTTTTGAGATCCGAATAAAACTGAAACGCTCAACTGTAGTGATTCTTAGGGGTAAATTTACTAAAGTGAGAGTTTTTAGAAGTGAGTTTTAGAAGTGATGTTGCCTATAGCAACTAATCAGATTCTACTTAACATTTAACTAGCACCTTCTAGAAGATAATAGCTAGAATCTGATTGGTTGCTATGGGCAACATCACTTTTGAAACTCACTTCTAAAAACTCTCACTTTAGTAAATTTACCCCCGAATGCCTCTCGAGACTGACCCTGAGTTAGGCATATGGCTGTTTTGCACGAATATATACTGTGCATACATGCACAAAAATCATCTGTCTACACCCAAGGCCTTAGTGAGGATTGCCGGGTCCCAGTTATTTTGGGGGGCATGGCCTAATGGCAGTAGTCATGGCCACACCTCCTTAAAAATATAGGCAGAGCACTCCATGAGGGGGGAGACCATGGAGTGCTCTGCGGCGCAGCCAAAACTATATTTTTTACTTATATTTTTATATAGAAGACTGCTGTCAGCAGTAGCAGACTCTCTTGTCCCACTGCATCCCAGCACACAGCAAGGTATGCTGGACTGTGTAGTAACAGGTAATGGAAAGGTGGAGGCAGGTTGTGGACCCGGGCCCCCCACTAGGCCATTCTATCAAGCCCGGGCCTGGTAATTTGTAGGCACACCCCCCCCTCGGTGCCCCTGCCTACATCTATACACCAATTTCGTAGCATTGGACATTTTCACCTCTGTATACTTAGAAAGGTGGAATAGGATATAGAATGATCATACAGTACAAGTGTAGTCTAAGCATGATAAGGACAAATCTGGTAACTGTGACATACTTGCAGATAGACGCAGACACACCTGTCAGTAGCTGTTACTTGCTGGTGCAGAGTTACTGATGATGATGGTCAGTAGCAATAGCTAGCCATTTCTATTTAGTTGCTTGTATTGACCTCTGAAGCTGATAATGCTTTCTTCATTGATTGTGACTATATTATATGACTGTGTGGTTGCATTTTAGCTTCATCTATGTTTTGCTGCATTCATTCAGTACACAAGAAAGATTATTCCTGCTGTATAATTGAGATTTTTATTTTACTTAAATCAAACATAATAACAAACGTCTATTTTGCTATCAAATTAAATGTAAAATTTTTTTTCTCAAGCTTATAACATGGTGTAAGTGTATTTATTGTATATGTTACTAGTGCAGAGCTGTACACATCCTAAGATGTCTTTTTATATGTGTCTTTTTAGAGATTTTTTTTTGCCCATGTACACCCACTCTATGGACAGTTGTACACAAGTCCGTAGCCAAATGTATGTATCCATGAGTGGTTCTGTCATGCACATCTTGCAGTTAAGTTCGGGGAGGGTGTATCAAGGACTTGCAGACAGAATTACAAAATATGCAGATTTGTGCATACGTAGTTGTATCAAGTATTGGGCGGGTACAAGTGCACTGTAATAATGATGACAGTTATGTAACCAAGCATACAGTATAAATAGTGGTGGTGCAGCATATCGTCAAATATCCACATTTACTTCTGTGCATGAATTCTGAGTGTAATTGCAGCCAACTTGCCTGCAACTTTAAACAGGCATCTTTGCCAATAATTAGTTCACATCTGTATTTAATGTACCTAAGACATTCTTTGATACAAAACATACTTTATACATACATAAAGTAGAACACATGATATTGCATTGACTATCTCTGATTAATTAATACTCAGGGCCTGATTCAGACCTGGACGCCAGGCCGCGAATGCACACTATGGCCGATAGTCACCCGTCTGTGCATGTGTATGCGTCAATATGTGCATGCGCGAGTCACTCACTGCGCTTGGGAATTGTGTGCTTGTAGTACACAGACTGGACGCTACTTTGGGTGACAGTGCCGTTTGTGGGTGGTAACAGGGGAAGGTGCTTATCAACAGGGGAGTGTCAAAACTGAGTTTTATGGGTGTGCATAATTAGCATGGAAGCATCATTGTACACGTCACTTGGTTGTACTGTATATCAGACTGCAGTGATCGCAGTGCTTGTGGGGGGGTGGAGTCTACCTCAAGTGCTGTGTGCAGCTCCGATGGCTCTCGATGGTTCTGATTAACTATACAGTACACTTCCTGGAGATGACATGTGCTAAGCAAGAAAAGTGGGCGTCTTTATACTGGCGTGCGCTCACTCTGCCGTCGCTCTCTAAGACATACAGGGTGTCCTTACACCAGACAGTGCGATCGCGGAATTTGCATACACGGCCCCTTTTGGCAGTGGGAGAGCGCAGTCTGAATCAACCCCTCAGTTCTTTGCTTTTATGGTAAGTATCTCCATGTAGCCTAAATTACAATCAGTTAATATCTGTTCCATGATTGCAATGCCACCCAATGTAAATCTTGTATCATATGTTACAAGATGCTGAAGCATCTATCTTATACCATTAAAAAAATACTTTTTGTTACTAGTTAATTCATATTTTTTTCATTATTTGGTGTTGTAATTCTTTTCATATCTCATATATATTTATATATAGTTATATTAAATTTAAACAACCATTATAACTTGTTTGAAGAGTACTTCAGTTCTCCTTCTATTTATATAAAAAACAATATTTAGAAGCAATAAAAGTTAGCCAAGAAATCCTATTTTTCCTTTCAGTGTATAATTACCTGAGAAAATATCTTTCTGGCATTTTGCCTAGATAAAACATCCTCTGAGAATTTCTATAAAACAATTATGCATAAAGTGATACAATGCAAAATGAAATGGATTTAGTTATGTGCAGAATATAACTAATTCTTTCATCATCTTAGTTTTTAAATAGAAATGTAATTATTTGGTTCATATTTTTAGCTATTTTTTTGTGACAACTCAAACTTTGTACTAAAAGCTACAAAATTGCAGCCACGTTTCTAGTTGCTTGTTAAGGCCCCCATACACGGGGCGATAGAGCAGGCGATCTGACTGATTGGTGCGATTTGCCTGCTATATCGCACCATGTATGGCCTTGATATCGGGCTGAACGCGTTACCGCAGGGTCGTTCATCGCACCCCATGATCTCTCTGCAGGACCATAGGATCAGGGGATGCGATGTGCTATCCCATTCATTGCTATGCAGGTGAGACAGGGGGAGCCGGCATATCGGGGGGTCGGCCACACGATCGCACTGTGTGAGTGGACCGTCCGATATGTCGGATAACGGATCCCCTGTCGCCTCGCATGGTACCATCGCATCGTGTATGGGGGCCTTTAGTCTCTGAATAACAGTTTATTTTGTCATTGATGTGAAATACATGCTGTATTTTTTACTGAGTTAACCAAAATCTAGTAACAGGTGCAATAATCTACACTTTTCTAGCATACAGTATATATGGTATATGTAGTAAGGCTTAGATACATTTCTATAAAAAACATTCAGGTGTATAATTCATCTGAAAAAGGACACTTGTTGCGATTAATAGCAGACGGCACATGCCCCTCACCGTGGATATTAGCACCTTGACAAGTATACAAGAATTCCTAGTATGTTCCATGCATGGCTGAATCCCTGCTTCCGTGAAATGGTCATTTTTGAGTGGCTACTGGATTGCTTCCTCACAAATGCATGGAAAAAAAATCAGTCTGGAGGGTCATGGGAGGGTTATGGGAGGGTCATGGGAGGGTCTCGGGTGTGCCTTGGGCGTGTTGTGGGCGTGTAGCCAGACTTCAGTGCCACTGTAGTTTGAGGTTGCTATACAAATAAGGGACATCTGTCTCTGAGGGATCTCTGGGGTAGATGTGAGTGCCAATACTAATGATGATGTTTGCGGATGTAGATGGAAACACAGTGGGCAGTGAGACCAAATGCATGAATCTTACATTAACATAAGGTACTAAACGTGGCTTTCACAGACCACCACTTGCGTCTAACTCAGAATCAGGCCCTATGTGTGTAATCGGAGCTGAAAGCATATGAAGATGTGTCAAACTCTGCATCAGTAGCCTATGCATTTCTACTATTGTGCAATTATGGCCAGTTTAATACACAATATAATTTTCGGGAAAATAAAATGGTTGACACTTTGAACAGATTTAGTTTTGCAGAGAAAAAGAAAAAAAATTTAAATTTACTAAACGTCAGATCTCGGTATACCAAAAACTAATAATAAGTATGACAGAATTAAAATATATCCTTATATTTCAAGCATTCCAGAGCACACTCCTCCCTACACGGTCCCGCAGCTCTGAGGGCCTCATTCAGAGGCGGTCGGAGGATGCAAGCGGTCGCTCAGAAACTAGGCGGCCACTTGCATCCTGACCGCCCGCCTCTGTTGCGGTCGTTAGGCTGTGGGTTAACACCCACAGCTCTAACGACCAGTCCGGTGATGGTCGCGATGGTCAGAGACCATCGCGACCATCGGGGCTTACAATGAGACCCTAGGGTAGGGTCTTCCTTGTCGTAAGCCCCAGAGAGCTTCTGGCTCTGTCTGAGCCGGAAGCTCTCCACTGACATCACTAGAGATGTCAGTGGGGCCGCCCCCAAATGGTAGGCGTTCCCATGGGAACGCCTCCGCTTGGGCTGCCACCCCCCCGGCCCGCCTTCCAAACGGGGCGAGCTGTCAATCAACATCGACAGCTCACCCCCTTTGGATCGAGACCCGCTATGACCGGCGCTGTCGGTCGTAGCGGGTCTCACGCATGCTCTGTGGGGGGCCATCAACCCGGTCCGAGTGCATCGGCGCTAACGACCGGGTCTGAATGACCCCCTGAGTCCTGACCAGGGCCAGTTTTACATATACATTGCATTGCGCCCTAACCCGGCCACGGCCAGTGACATGCAAAGCGCCTTGCATGTGTCACTGTGACACAGCTGCCTGCGCAGGTGCGCTGCAGCACTCAAGAGGGTTCCCAAAGATGTCGCTGCCAGATCAGTCCCCAGCTGCTAGTCCTCTACTGCCGCAGCGCCACTGTTAAGGATAGCCTGGAGTCAGCAGGTAAGCCTGCTTTGGGGGCTGTGATGGAGGGGATGGTGATGAGGGGGAGTGAGAGGGGCTATGATAAGGTTATGATGGAGGTCTGTGATTAGGCGAGTGAGAGGGGCAATGATGGACGGGCTGTGATGAGGGGAGTGAAAGGGGCTATGATGAGGGTGTGATAGAGGGCTGTGATAAGGTCGATGAGGGGAGTGAGAGGGGCTGTGATGGAGGGGGTTGTGATGACGGGGAGTAAAAGGGGCTTTGATGGAGGGGGCTGTGATGAAGGGGCTGTAATGGAGGGCTGTGAAAAGGGTATATGAGGGGCTGTGATGAGGGGGATATGGGGGCTGTGATGAGGGAATATGAGAGAGATATGGGGGCTGTGATGAGGGGGATATGGGGCTGTGATGAGGGCATAAGAGGGGGATATGGGGGCTGTGATGAGGGCATATGAGGGGGATATGGGGGCTGTGATGAAAGGGCTATAGGGGGCTGTTGAGGGCATATGAGAGGGCTGTGATGAGGGAGGCTGTGGTGAAAGGAGCTGTGATGATGGGGATATTGGGGCTATAATGAGGGGGATATTGGGGCTGTGATGAGGGGGATATGGGGGGCTGTGATGAAGGGAGTAAGAGGAGCTGTGATGAGGGGGATATGGGGGCTGTGATGAGGGATATGAGGGTTATACGGGGCTGTGATGAGGACATGTGATGAGGGCATATGAGGGGGATATGGGGGCTGTGATTAGGGGGATTTGGGAGCTGTAATGAGGGGATATGAGGGGGATAATGGGGTGAGGGGGTTGAGGTGAGAGGTATAAGAGGGTCTGTGAGGAGGGGGATATGAGGTCTGTGATGGGGGGATATGGGGGCTGTGATGAAGGCATATGAGGGGGATATGGGAGCAGTGGTGAGGGGAGTGAGGGGGCTGTGACGAGAGGGATGAGATGGGCTGTGATGGCTGTGGTGGGGGGTGCTGTGATGGGGAGGGCTGTGATGAGAGGTGCTGGGCTGTGAGGGGCTCCATAGGGGGGGAGGAATGAGTGAGCTGAGATGAAGGTCCACAGAGGAGCACCAAAATCTAAACCCGCTTTCCAAAAACAATTGGCTCGGGCTGGCCTTGGTCCTGACCCGATGAACTGTGGGAAGAGGGTCCTCATGACGTCTCTCCTTTCACAGTCCCTCAGAGGCTTTGGAGCTGTTGTGTCAGGTGTGCAGCAGGTGTGAGTCAATGGGGAGTCAGTGTTTGTCCCCACTGTTATATTCATATTAATATACAGTAAAGAACCGGGGGTTCAAAATGACAGACAAAATTTATAGTGTATAAGTGTGTGTATATATATATATATATATATATATATATATCAAATAAAAACAGAAAACCCAGCACTCACCATGTTTAAACACTCACAATGATGTATAAATAAAAAAATAAATAATGGGGATTTAGTTCATGGATTGATCAATGCATTTAAGCCCGCAGCCCACATCACGGGACCCCACTTTCTGCAGGTCCTACACTATCCGTCACACTGATGGAAAACTGTTAGCTGCTATCACATAGTTTAGACTGAAAAAATGTTACCTGGTTTAAAGCTCACCTGCCAGCTAATGGCTTCTAAAGGTAAGGCAGTCACCTGACATAGCTTCTATCACACTACCAAAAAGACAGCTGACACAGGTTAATATGAACGAGTATGCACAAGGGGTGCATGAGAAAGCTATGATCACAAAAGGTTAATACAAATTAACCGCATAAACAAAGTCAGAAATCCACTGCACTCGCCACTCCTAGATCTAGGGTGCAGACCTGCACTCACCATTCCCAGGACTGGGGTGCAAGTGGCCTGTGACCACATTGCTTAAATAAATAAAAACAGAAAACCCAGCACTCACCATTTTTAAACACTCACAATGATGTATAAATAAGTAAATAAATAATGGCGATTTAGTTCATGGATTGATCAATGCATTTAAGCCCGCAGCCCACATCACGGGACCCCACTTTCTGCAGGTCCTACACTATCCATCACACTGATGGAAACCTGTTAGCTGCTATCACATAGTTTAGACTGAAAAAATGTTACCTGGTTTAAAGCTCACCTGCCAGCTAATGGCTTTTAAAGGTAAGGCAGTCACCTGACATAGCTTCTATCACACTACCAAAATGACAGCTGACACAGGTTAATATAAATGAGTATGCACTTGGGGTGCATGAGAAAGCTATGATCACAAAAGGTTAATAAAAATTAACCGCATAAACAAAGTCAGAAATCCACTGTACTCGCCACTCCTAGATCTGGGGTGCAGACCTGCACTCGCCATTCCCAGGACTGGGGTGCAAGTGGCCTGTGACCACATTGCTTAAATAAATAAAAACAGAAAACCCAGCACTCACCATGTTTAAACACTCACAATGATGTATAAATAAGTAAATAAATAATGGGGATTTAGTTCATGGATTGAGGAACTGTGGGAAGAGGGTCCTCATGACGTCTCTCCTTTCACAGTCCCTCAGAGGCTTTGGAGCTGTTGTGTCAGGTGTGCAGCAGGTGTGAGTCAATGGGGAGTCAGTGTTTGTCCCCAGTGTTATATTCATATTAATATACAGTAAAGAACCGGGGGTTCAAAATGACAGACAAAATTTATAGTGTATGAGTGTATATATATATATATATATATATATATATATGGAGCATCACTCTCCGGACTTAGAAGAAATCACATCACAGTCTCGTCACACGGAATTTGAGTCCGGAGAGTGATGCTCCATTGCTTCACTATTTGCCTTCTTCGAGTGAGCACCACGGCCAGAGGATTAGCTGAATGGGAGTGCCTGCATTCATGGAACTGTATGTATATATATATCCGTCTGAGCTATTTAGTCTTTGTGCCGCACATATGGTCTTCTTTGTACACTTTACGAGTGAGGGCATCAGGCATGGTTTGACGTATATCATTTGGAGTGCCGGTCATTTGGTCCTATATATATTTATAAATATATATATATATATATACAGTGTATATATATATATATATATAATATACAGTATATATATATATTTATATATATATATATATATACAGTGTATATATATATATATATATATATATATAAACACATATATATATATATATATATACAGTATATATATATACACACATACACACACACAAATTTTTATAATTCGACTCTGAAGGGTGAGGTACACTAATGATCCCACATCCTTGCCAGAATATATATTTTTAATTTACTCACCGGGTGACAACTGTAAGATTTGATAGAGACAGGCTGGGGGGAGCAATATCCTAAATCATATCAGCCATTTTTTTTTTTTGGGGGGGGGAACCCATGCTCTTTCTTGCACAGGACACCAAAATGTCCAGTTACGGCTCTGCTTCCACCTACTCTACTATATATCTACAAATGTATAAAACATTTGTTAATCTCAAACTTGCAGTGCATTATTTATACATTCAAGAAACGGATGAACTGTGTATCAGGAATCATATTTATTATACTGCATAAATAATGCATGTAATAATGTACAATAGTCATAGTATCTAAACTTATTCCACTATTTACAGAACTACAATGTATAAAGTGGTGTAGTAGAAGAAATATTTAATAGAAATACTGTATTATGAAGGTAGGTTTTAAATACCTTCATCTGAACTTACTGAAGTAATACTTTCAGCTGCATTAGCCATAAAATATACACTGAAGTGCCAATAGGCTTGGGATAGATACCTAGTACCATGTAGGAACCCCTCTAGCTGGGTGAAGTGCAGCAACTCGATGTGTACATTGATTCCACAGGTAGACGGACCTCTAGAGAGATGTTAACCCATGCAACCTGGATAGCTTCCCCACAGCTCTGTAATATTTGTATGTACAGGATCTTGGGTGCGAATGGACCTCTCCACCATGTTTTATAAATGCTTGATTGGGTTCATGTCGGAAGAACGTGGTGGCCACACCATTTATTGCATCACTCTAGAATTCTCCTTGAACCAATTCTGGACAACTTGGGATAGATGATATTATCATGCTGGAATATTCCATCGTTCTGGGGGTACATGAATTCCATTAAGGGCTGCAAATGTTTATCAAGCAATGCAATGTAGTGGTTACCAGTCAATGACGTTTCTCAGGCGGATCAGTGACCCAACCCATGCCATGTTAACACACCCCACACCATTATGGAAACACCTCCAGCCTGCATGGTACCTTGTTGACAACTGAGGTCGATGGCCTCATGGGGTCTGCACCACACCCAAACCCTGCCATCAGCCCAAAACAACTGGAACCATGACTCATTAGAACATGCCACATGTTGCTAGTCTACCACGGTAATCTTAGCAATGTCAAGAGCCCAGGTCAGGTGCTGTGTCCAATGTCATAGTGTTAACAGGGGAACTCTGGTGGGTTCTCTGCTCCCATATCCCATGGAAGCTAAAGAATGCTGCACTGACCTGCTGAACATGCATCTTGTACCTCCTGCATTCAATGTGGATGTGATTTAAATCAGTGTCACTTGTCTGTTACCATGGGCAATTCTGTCCAGATGTTGCTGGTCATGATCATCCCATGGTCAGCCACTGAGCTGTCCACAGTGGTAGGTGATGCCTTCCATGAGGTATTCCTGGTACACATGTGACACCGTAGGTTGGTTGAGGAATATTGAATATCTGCACAATTTTGGATATGGAATGTTCCATCCATTGGGAACCCACTATCATGCCCCATTCAAAATCCAATAATTCACATTGCCTACCATGAGTAGCCTAGCCAGTGTCCAAACTGACTTTAAAGATGTGAGATTACAACTAATGCAGGTCTGGGCATTTCCAAGATGTCTGGTACAGTACAGTGACACCACCTACTGTACCATTACATGCACATGCTGCTACCCATGACTTTTGTCACTTGAGTGTACAGTATATGCATAATGACTTTTATTGTTAAAGTAAATCAGGAAGCACAGGTAGGTACAATAGCAGGATTTACTTCGGGGGGCGTTTTATTTATATATATATATATATATATATATATATACCCCCAAACACATACTGTGCACACACACATACATACACACACACACACACACACAAACATACATAAGGGCACATACCTGGAGGGAGACTGCTGCTTCCCCCGGACATGCTTTGTGCAGGGCGCTCTGTTAATCACAACTGTCTCTAGCTGCAGCTCCCTGGTCACGTTTGCAATTGTGGTTGCCTTTTGTGCTGAGATGAAGACACAGCTGTCTCCATCTCTGAAAACATTTTTTTTGATCACCAAGGGGGGTTTTCAGGGTTTCCAGAATTCCCCCCCCACATGTGTGCTACTGACAGTGGTTACAAAACATGCTTTCCACTTCATATGGAATGCACAAATATTATGGCAGTATGTGTACTGCCCCCATACACATAATAATTTCACAATATTGGTTTAAGCCTTTGGGAGTGTTTTGAGGGCCTGAATGACTATGGATTGCAACTGTCAATGCAATAGTGATTACGCACGCAGGTAAACTGCGATAGTATGCTAATTCATTGCGATCGCAATGCCACCACAGCACTACATAAGGACGCCCACTTTACCTTACACACATTCGTAATGTTTAGCAGGACTGCAAAAAACATCGGTACAATCGAGTACCATCACAGCCTCATGCACTCTTGCACAAAGTTCTTACTCAGAAATTGCTAACTTCAGCGCACACTATCAGGCCTACGTAGGGCATCACAGTGGATAATTTATGCATGCTCATGCAACGGTATTCAAACGCACTGGCATGCCTGTGTTTTCCTGTCCACCCCGTCTTTCAGCACCCACAAATGATACTTACTGTCAATCACTCTGTGATGGGTCTGTATAGCCGTCTCTATGTGCAATCGGTCGATTGCATGCGTATTAGCAACTGCGTTCCTTGCTGAATCAGGCCCTGAGTTTGAATATCCACTTCATGTCGGTGTGTGCCAAATTTAACTAAAGAAACCCAAGCATCTGAAAATCACTAAACTTCCTACTAATTCACCTAAATTGAAAGTAGGAGGTAAGATTTTCAATTTAGTTGTAAGACATTAACAGCAACAGAAGAAATAATAATGGGTAAGGGACTCAAATTTTCCTCCACAGTGCAGACAGATGATTTTGAAGAATGTATTCATATTCAAAAATGTACAAAAATGTACAAGAAAATTAGCAATTAAATTTTTTTTGCTATGAAAAGAAAATCAAAACATACAGTAGATACAAGAGAAAGATCTGATTCCATTTTTAGAAAAAAAATCATTCTATCTCACACATACAGTAAAAAGGAAGTCTAATTCACAGTTTTAACAAATGTGTTATCAAAGATTTTAAATTTTTTTAGAAATAAGAAACCAATAACATTCAATCTAACTAGAAAAGAAAGAAGAACTGCTATGAAATATATAAGTAAGGATAACATTATAGTCATTAAGCCATGTTATAAGGGGGAGGAGTAGCCATCATGAACGAAGATGGTTATAAAAATACATTTATCAGTTATTTAATGGCACCACTTACCAGAAACTAAAAAGAGATAAAACAGTAACATTTTAAAATAATGTTGCTAAATCGATCACAAAATATTTAGAATAAAGGAGCCATCTCTAAATATGAATATGATTATCTTAATATACAAAATCCTATCTCTCCTACAATATATATTTTCCAAAGATCCTCACAAATGCATCTAACCCACCAGAAAGAGATAGCAGGCATGGTCGGCCTAACCAGCAACCTTACTGCATGTATACAGATGCGTCCGCTTACATCGTTGCTGATCATGCTACAAACGTGCACATGCATCGCGCCAAGCGACTGCATATGCTACGGTACGTTATGGAGCACACTGCGATCACACCATTCAATCCTAAGGGGACATGGGTGTGCGTAACCATTCGCAAGTGCGCAACTCGCACCATGCATGCCGCTATTTACCGCACAAGCAGCAAAGATGTGACTGGCCATATCTGTAGACTCCATAATGCAACCTTTGGTTTTTAAGAATTCTTCCTAACTTCAAGCAACTGCCACCACACTACCTAAACGTAAAGATACTGAATGGAACAAGGACATGTTTATTGTATCATATGATGACTCTTCTTTGTATACTAGCATACAACATGAAAGGAATATAGGGCCTGGTTCAGAGTTGGGAATAGAGAGACAGATAGCACTTAACTGTGTACCTGGACAAACCATGTTGCAATGCAAGGGGTGTAAATACATACTTTTTTTTTGCATGTAGGGTAAATAGTGGCTGCTTTTGCATGTAGCTCACAAATACTGCACAGCTTTATTATTACTCTACAATTTAGATGTCAGTTTGGACACCTCCCTCCCAAATCTAAATCTCTCTGCACATTTCAAATCTGACCCTGCTGCAGTGCAGCATGGTATCACCAAGTAGTTCTATTCCCAACTCTGAATCAGGCCCATAGTCCATCAAGTAGTTCTTAGAAGAAACACAAGTCCCACAAATTAAAAAAAATAATTTGTTATAGAAAACATTTGCTTCATCCTGGAAAACAACTTTTTTTTGTAGAGAAAAAAATATTTCCTCCAAAAAACTGTGAAAGCCATGATAACTACATTTTCCCCAAGAGAGCAAATGTATTCATGACTTTGTGGGAAATTAGCAATATATGGAATGTAGATTGGGGCACAAAACTACTGACATTATATATATTTTTTTGCCGATATTATGTTTATGTTGAAAGGCACAAGATAAATTTTGATCCATTTCTGTTATTATTAAATACAAACACTATCAATATTCACCTCACTTTAAACATTAGTAAAGAAATCATTAACGTTTTAAACTTAACCATCTATGTTAAAGGTAATATATTGCATACCATGTGCTATATACTGTATATAAAGTAAACCAACGGATTCAAATAGCTATATTCCAATGGTCAGTGAACATCACTCTCATTGGTTGAATGGAGTACCGAAAAGCCAATTTTTATGGCTTAAATGCAACTGCAGCGAAGATTCTTAGTACTGTATCTTAACCAAATGGAAAAAATGGGAAACCAATTTGTAGCTAAACTATAATAAAGAGAAAATAAATATCTAGGAAGGAACTATGAAAAAGGATACAGTAGGTCTTCACTTACAGTATATGTACAGACAAGGAATCTAAAACAAAGACTAACCAACTAAACAATGACTGGGCTTTAATTACCCACAATGATTCTTAACACAAGAAAGTTGAGAATATCATTAAGAAGCACCGGCATCTATTATGCAAAGATCTAATCTGGAAAGATTATATTTCTCCACAACCTCCACAACCTAGATTTGTATACCATAGAACCCCCTCCAATTAGTGCAAAGTAAATTTAATTTTGCACAAAAGATTTCATAGTTGTGGACTCTGGGCCTGATTCAGAGCCGGACGCTCTGACCAGAACGCTCGCTCTGAATCAGGGCCCTCCTACCTAAAAATGGAGCGGCCTCCTGGCCGCTCGCATAGCTGTGGGTGACCACCCACAGCTTAGCGAGCGGCCAAAAAGATGGTCATGATGGTCAAGACCATCGCGACCATCGGGCTTGCAACGAGACCCTGCGGTAGGGTCTCGCTTCCGCAAGCCCTGGAGTGCTTTTGGCTCTATCAGAGCCAAAAGCACTCCCACTGACATCACTAGTGATGTCAGTGGGGCCGGCCCCAGATGATAGGCGTTCCCATGGGAACGCCTCCATCTGGGCAGCAACGCCCCCAGCACACCCACCAAAGGGGGCGTGCTGTCAATCACCATCGACAGCACGCCCCCTTTGGTACGAGACCCATAGCGACAGCTTGGCTGTCGCTATGCCGGTCTCGCGCATGCGCACGACGGAGCTCCCTCCGTCATGTGCATGCACACTAGGGCACCATCGACCCGCTTGCGAGCGCTCAGCACTCGCAAGCGGGTCTGAATCAGGCCCTCTGTTTATGATGTAGAAATGTGAATAATGATACCAAAAAATACATGGTTTTACAGTAAATGTACAATTTTAAAATGTATACCTTTATTACATCATACTAAAAATTGTATTTATTTTATTGAATGCAATTGCTCAGTCACATACATAGGAAGAAAATCACAATCAAAATAAAAAATACTTCTGGAAGAACATCAAGAAAAGCCTACAAACATATAGGGGCATATACAATTGGGCACGAGGTTTAGCGAGGAATAAACCTCGTGCCCCTCGCGCCCAATTTTGGAATACCATGGGTATGTGTGCAACCGATACCAGCGGTAGTCAATTAAAAAAATAGTGGTCGCGGGGTTTTCAGCTCTGAAAACCCTGTGTTGCGTAAAAAAAAAATTAAAATCTTCACCTACCTGGCCAGGGGTCTCAGTGGCTCCTGGTGGCTTCCCTCTTTCTTCTTACTGGAGACGGGGCTTCTGGGAGTGTAGTTCTCCTGGCGCTCATTCCTGGGGGCCACACATACGCCCACTCATGCACCCACACTCATGCACACACATAGTCACTCATACACACTTACAAGCACCGCACACACTATATACTCACCCTGCTGCAGAAGAGTCAGCTCTAGATGCTGGATGCAGAAGGCAGCACTTCAGAAGGTGAGCAATTAAGGACTAATTAAGCTAATTGGAGACTTCCAATTGCTTAAGTAGTCCTAAGGGGGGGTTGCGCCGGGGTGCCAGAGCAAGTCCCACTGATTTTTCTAAAATTAACGATTTAAGAAAAAAATCACGCTTGCTCTGGAGGTGCGAGAATAAGAACCTCCCGGCATGCAGAAAAAAAACCCACACACCTAATTAAATAGCAAAAAACTTGCACCTGCAGGAAAAACCTCGCAGGTGCAGGTTTTCTGCTATTCTCATACCCAATTGAATGACTTTCAAAACATTTCAGATTAAAACACAACAGCTCCCCAAAAGGAATTGTTTAAATTCATGAGAATCCAAAATTATTAAATCAAGTTGGAGAGATTGAAATGATGAGTCAAAATTGACACACTCAGAAATCAAGTGGATATTTAAACTCAAAACTCTCACCCCAGAGGCTTAAACCAAGAATTTGAGGTGAAATGTTTCTTATCAACTCTATCCTCCATCATATTTTTCTGAATTTTTTTTACTTTGGTTGTATAATTTTTATTTATTTATTTATTAGAGAATCAGTGTCATATTCCCTATAATTCCACCATGTTAGGCACCTAATCTTCTATTATATATAGTTATATAGAAATATTTTTTACTATATAAGTTGATTTTACTAACACATCCCTTTTATTAGGGTATATTAGTGTCAGTATTTTAGTGTTATTATTTCCCAGTTAATTTATCTATTATTAACCACTTAGGCAATTTATCTTTTAAATGGAATCTTCTAGTCAGATTTTCTGAAATTAGAGAAAATACAAACATCTCTTGATTCTAGTAAAATACAGAACAAGGGAGCGCATATAGAATAAAACAAATTTTGTTTAATATAATATGAAAAAAACACTATTAAATAATAAAACAATAAAAGAAATAGAAACAATGTCTATAGACAATAAATGCCACTGATTGGTCTCAAGTTTCCAGCATAGAATTGACACTTAGATAGTGAGATGTTCCAATTAGTATTATATTGTGTCAAAAATGCTAAATAGTTCACGTGCTCACTCTCAAGGACTTGATCTCACCACCAATGATTATCACAAAAAAGCTGCGGTGGGAGAATGTCTTCTGTGTATTACACTCCCTGGATGTTTACTAATTGTCCCCGCCTGAATACAATATAGCAGCGGTCCTGGAAGAAACACATCCATTGCCTAATGTAATGTGGAGGGAGACTCAGCTTATGCTGTGAGCAGACATGCACAGTTCAGCGTCCAATGTATCTCACTAATCACAAGTTAAATGTCCAGCAGCCGGTATAAATGTCTAAAACAGATCTTAATGCATTTCTCCATTATGTATATCCAACGGTTTCATCAGAAAATATAAAATATTCTGAAATACGGAATATTCCAAAATATGGAATTTTTTTGGCATGACTGAGATAAAGAATATTTGATTTTTGATGGTACAAGGTACAAATTATTAAAAATATTTTATACAATTACCTTCAGGCTGCATGTATAAGGTGTATATGAAACAAATTAATTTCATTTTTGTACACAAACTGTGCTTGAGCCACAAAATTCATGAAAATATTGTATAAAATTACATGCAGGGTGTGTGTATAAGGTGTATATAATACATAAATGCATTCTGTGTGTATATTGGGGTCTCATTCCCAAGATATTTCATTATGATATGCAATTATTCCAAAACACAGAATATTTTGATATCCAAAATACCCCTGGTCCCAAGCATTTTGGATATGGGAGACTCAACCTGTATATACATTGCCCAGAGCCCCAAAATTTGCAGAAGCTCAGCAGCATGACTGGTGGAAGAAAGAGCTCCAAACCTGCTTTTCGCATGTAATCGACAAGATAGAAACTGCTCTAACAATAACAACTACCTCACACTTTTGTGACCACTCATAACATGCAAGTGTCTTTCTTAAACCTGTGTAATGAAAAGCATTATAATGACAACTTCTTGCTGTGTATCCATAATCAAATTCATCTATAGTATTAAAAAATTAGTTTGCAAAAGTAGATTTAAGGCCTAGGGGGAAATGTGAACCCTTCCAAAGAGAAAACATATTAGCAATTAGCTCGTAGCTATAATTTATCTAGCACAGTCTATAAAATTTCAGCAGCCTTTTCTCTTTAAATACTTTGATATACCTCCCCCACAGTCACTAACTGGTAACTATGTTTTCAAAAGCTTTTTATATTTTTAGATTACTTCCTGTACAGATTTATCTAGATGTTACTTGCTGTATGTTGTACAGTATTAACACATTAGTTTGTTATAAATGTAAGTTTTTATATATCACATTACTGAATTATTTTTGATGTGCTTTTTTATAGTATAACATATACTTCTTTTGAATTGATGATGCAGAAGCAGTTTCAGCAAACGCCTGCCTAGGTTAGAGAGAGAGAGAGACATTTCAGATCAACAGTGTACTGGTGGTAGATTTGGTTATTATAGTTTTATAGTGGTGTTATTCTTTAAGTGTATATTATTCATGTTAAGATTTTTCAACTATTTATACTTAAAGTAACATCATTATGTGCATCTCAGCTCTTTGCTCACATAATATTTGATGCAATAAAGAAAATATTTGACACCACAGTAAAGAAAGTATATATATATATATATATATATATACAATATATATATATATATTAGGGGTGAGCGGGTTCGGATTTCTGAAATCCGAACCCCCCCGAGCCCCCCCGATCCGAGTCCGATCCGAATCAGGCTCGACTTTTCCCGCCTGACTCTGATCTGAAATCGAGGCAAAACGTCATCATCCCGCCTTCCGAGTCTCGCAGGTTTTGGATCCTATATAAGGTACCCACGTCGGTGCCATTTTCTCACTCGGCTGTGGACAGTGAAGAGGGAGGGTGGGAGTTAGGGCTGTGTAGTGTAGTGTAGTGTAGTGCTGCTGTTGTCCACTACTTCAAGGTCCATAGGGGCTGGCTGTGTTGTGCTGTGCTGCTGTTGTTAATAGGGGCTGTGTCCACTACTTCAAAGTCCATAGGGGCTGGCTGGACTGTGTTGTGCAGTCAGTTCTCCATAGGGGCTGTGTCCACTCCAAAGTCCTGTGCAGTGTCCCAGTCCTAAAGGAGTGCTGCAGTGTTGTCCAGGGGGTGCTCTGTCCATCAGGGGTGCTCCCCCCAAGTGCTAAAAAAATAATATATTTTCTGTGTTTGTGAATTGTGTGCGCAGTAGCCGCACGTGCATCAACAAAGTAGTGCCAAGCGTGCGCCTGTGTCATAAGTAAAGGGCCGGCTGGCTTGACCGTTAAGGGTGCTGTAACCCCCGAAAGTACACTCCAGTCCAAACCAAAAAAAAAATTATTTTCTGTGTTTGTGAATTGTGTGCGCAGTAGCCGCACGTGCATCAACAAAGTAGTGCCAAGCGTGCGCCTGTGTCATAAGTAAAGGGCCGGCTGGCTTGACCGTTAAGGGTGCTGTAACCCCCGAAAGTACACTCCAGTCCAAACCAAAAAAAAAATTATTTTCTGTGTTTGTGAATTGTGTGCGCAGTAGCCGCACGTGCATCAACAAAGTAGTGCCAAGCGTGCGCCTGTGTCATAAGTAAAGGGCCGGCTGGCTTGACCGTTAAGGGTGCTGTAACCCCCGAAAGTACACTCCAGTCCAAACCAAAAAAAAAATTATTTTCTGTGTTTGTGAATTGTGTGCGCAGTAGCCGCACGTGCATCAACAAAGTAGTGCCAAGCGTGCGCCTGTGTCATAAGTAAAGGGCCGGCTGGCTTGACCGTTAAGGGTGCTGTAACCCCCGAAAGTACACTCCAGTCCAAACCAAAAAAAAAATTATTTTCTGTGTTTGTGAATTGTGTGCGCAGTAGCCGCACGTGCATCAACAAAGTAGTGCCAAGCGTGCGCCTGTGTCATAAGTAAAGGGCCGGCTGGCTTGACCGTTAAGGGTGCTGTAACCCCCGAAAGTACACTCCAGTCCAAACCAAAAAAAAAATTATTTTCTGTGTTTGTGAATTGTGTGCGCAGTAGCCGCACGTGCATCAACAAAGTAGTGCCAAGCGTGCGCCTGTGTCATAAGTAAAGGGCCGGCTGGCTTGACCGTTAAGGGTGCTGTAACCCCCGAAAGTACACTCCAGTCCAAACCAAAAAAAAAATTATTTTCTGTGTTTGTGAATTGTGTGCGCAGTAGCCGCACGTGCATCAACAAAGTAGTGCCAAGCGTGCGCCTGTGTCATAAGTAAAGGGCCGGCTGGCTTGACCGTTAAGGGTGCTGTAACCCCCGAAAGTACACTCCAGTCCAAACCAAAAAAAAAATTATTTTCTGTGTTTGTGAATTGTGTGCGCAGTAGCCGCACGTGCATCAACAAAGTAGTGCCAAGCGTGCGCCTGTGTCATAAGTAAAGGGCCGGCTGGCTTGACCGTTAAGGGTGCTGTAACCCCCGAAAGTACACTCCAGTCCAAACCAAAAAAAAAATTATTTTCTGTGTTTGTGAATTGTGTGCGCAGTAGCCGCACGTGCATCAACAAAGTAGTGCCAAGCGTGCGCCTGTGTCATAAGTAAAGGGCCGGCTGGCTTGACCGTTAAGGGTGCTGTAACCCCCGAAAGTACACTCCAGTCCAAACCAAAAAAAAAATTATTTTCTGTGTTTGTGAATTGTGTGCGCAGTAGCCGCACGTGCATCAACAAAGTAGTGCCAAGCGTGCGCCTGTGTCATAAGTAAAGGGCCGGCTGGCTTGACCGTTAAAGGGTGCTGTAACCCCCGAAAGTACACTCCAGTCCAAACCAAAAAAAAAATTATTTTCTGTGTTTCTGAATTGTGTGCGCAGTAGCCGCACGTGCATCAACAAAGTAGTGCCAAGCGTGCGCCTGTGTCATAAGTAAAGGGCCAGCTGGCTTGACCGTTAAGGGTGCTGTAACCCCCGAAAGTACACTCCAGTCCAAACCAAAAAAAAAATTATTTTCTGTGTTTGTGAATTGTGTGCGCAGTAGCCGCACGTGCATCAACAAAGTAGTGCCAAGCGTGCGCCTGTGTCATAAGTAAAGGGCCGGCTGGCTTGACCGTTAAAGGTGCTGTAACCCCCGAAAGTACACTCCAGTCCAAACCAAAAAAAAAATTATTTTCTGTGTTTGTGAATTGTGTGCGCAGTAGCCGCACGTGCATCAATAAAGTAGTGCCAAGCGTGCGCCTGTGTCATAAGTAAAGGGCCGGCTGGCTTGACCGTTAAGGGTGCTGTAACCCCCAAAAGTACACTCCAGTCCAAACCAAAAAAAAAATTATTTTCTGTGTTTGTGAATTGTGTGCGCAGTAGCCGCATGTGCATCAACAAAGTAGTGCCAAGCGTGCGCCTGTGTCATCATAAGTAAAGGGCCGGCTGGCTTGACCGTTAAAGGGTGCTGTAACCCCCGAAAGTACACTCCAGTCCAAACCAAAAAAAAAATTATTTTCTGTGTTTGTGAATTGTGTGCGCAGTAGCCGCACGTGCATCAACAAAGTAGTGCCAAGCGTGCGCCTGTGTCATAAGTAAAGGGCCGGCTGGCTTGACCGTTAAGGGTGCTGTAACCCCCGAAAGTACACTCCAGTCCAAACCAAAAAAAAAATTATTTTCTGTGTTTGTGAATTGTGTGCGCAGTAGCCGCACGTGCATCAATAAAGTAGTGCCAAGCGTGCGCCTGTGTCATAAGTAAAGGGCCGGCTGGCTTGACCGTTAAGGGTGCTGTAACCCACAAAAGTACACTCCAGTCCAAACCAAAAAAAAAATTATTTTCTGTGTTTGTGAATGGTGTGCGCAGTAGCCGCACGTGCATCAACAAAGTAGTGCCAAGCGTGCGCCTGTGTCATCATAAGTAAAGGGCCGGCTGGCTTGACCGTTAAAGGGTGCTGTAACCCCCGAAAGTACACTCCAGTCCAAACCAAAAAAAAAATTATTTTCTGTGTTTGTGAATTGTGTGCGCAGTAGCCGCACGTGCATCAACAAAGTAGTGCCAAGCGTGCGCCTGTGTCATAAGTAAAGGGCCGGCTGGCTTGACCGTTAAAGGGTGCTGTAACCCCCGAAAGTACAGTCCAGTCCAAACCCAAAAAAAAATTATTTTCTGTGTTTGTGAATTGTGTGCGCAGTAGCCGCACGTGCATCAACAAAGTAGTGCGAAGTGTGCGCCTGTGTCATAAGTAAAGGGCCGGCTGGCTTGACCGTTAAAGGGTGCTGTAACCCCCGAAAGTACACTCCAGTCCAAACAAAAAAAAAAATTATTTTCTGTGTTTGCGAATTGTGTGCGCAGTAGCCGCATGTGCATCAACAAAGTAGTGCCAAGCGTGCGCCTGTGTCATAAGTAAAGGGCCAGCTGGCTTGACCGTTAAAGGGTTCTGTAACCCCCAAAGTACACTCCAAACCCAAAAAAAATATATTTTCTGTGTTTGTGACTTGTGTGCACTGTGGCTGCTCGTGCATCAACAAAGGAGCAGCGCCAAGCGTGCGCCTGTGTCCCATAAGTGAAGAGCCGGCTGGCTCATTTCTTAAAGGGTGGTGTAACCCACAAAGTGCACTACTCTCCAGCAAAAATATATTCTGTGTTTGTGTGCGCTTTAGCCGCACGTATATTATATATCAATATAACATAAATGGAGGACCAAACTTTCTCCGATAAAAATAAAATAGGGAAAGATCAAGAACCACTTCCTCCTAGTGCTGTTGCTGCTGCTGAGAGTTGTTCATCATCCCAGAGAGGAAGTAGGAACATCACTACTTTTACTAAACTATTGACCCTCCAACAGTCCCTAGCGATGAGGATGAAGTACGACAGCTGTCATCTTGAAGCAAAACGTATAACTGAGGCCTTGACTGCTATGTTGGTGTTAGACGTGCGTCCGGTATCCGACATTAGTGCAGTGGGATTTAGACAATTGATGGAGGTAGTGTGTCCTCGGTTCCAAATCCCGTCTAGATTCCACCTGCATCCTCAAAGCAGCAGCGACAAGCGTGCGTCTGTCTGTTAAAGGGTGTTGTAACTCTCAAAGTGCTCCAAAATAAAATCAAAAATTTTTTTTTAATGTGTTTGTGACTTGTGTGCGATGTAGCCACACTTGCATCCTCAAAGCAGCAGCGACAAGCGTGCGTCTGTCTGTTAAAGGGTGGTGACACCCTCAAAGTGTGCTACACAAACAATTAAAATATTGTTCTTTTTTTTCTGTCTTTGTGAATTGTGTGGGCTGAAGCCGCACTTGCATCCTCAAAGCAGCAGCGGCAAGCGTGCGTCTGTCTGTTAAAGGGTGGTGTAACTCTCAAAGTGCTCCAAAAAATAAAAAACTATTTTTTTAATGTGTTTGCGACTTGTGTGCGATGTAGCCGCACTTGCATCCTCAAAGCAGCAGCGACAAGCGTGCGTCTGTCTGTTAAAGGGTGGTGACACCCTCAAAGTGTGCTACACAAACAATAAAAATATTCTTCTTTTTTTTGTCTTTGTGAATTGTGTGGGCTGTAGCCGCACCTGCATCCTTAAAGCAGCAGCGACAAGCGTGCGTCTGTCTGTTAAAGGGTGGTGACACCCTCAAAGTGTGCTACACAAACAATTAAAATATTGTTCTTTTTTTTTTGGTCTTTGTGAAATGTGTGGGCTGTAGCCGCACCTGCATCCTTAAAGCAGCAGTGACAAGTGTGCGTCTGTCTGTTAAAGGGTGGTGTAACTCTCAAAGTGCTCCAAAAAATAAAAAACTATTTTTTTAGTGTGTTTGTGACTTGTGTGCGATGTAGCCGCACTTGCATCCTCAAAGCAGCAGCAACAAGCGTGCGTCTGTCTGTTAAAGGGTGGTGACACCCTCAAAGTGTGCTACACAAACAATAAAAATATTCTTCTTTTTTCTGTCTTTGTGAATTGTGTGGGCTGTAGCCGCACCTGCATCCTTAAAGCAGCAGCGACAAGCGTGCGTCTGTCTGTTAAAGGGTGGTGACACCCTCAAAGTGTGCTACACAAACAATTAAAATATTGTTCTTTTTTTTTCGGTCTTTGTGAAATGTGTGGGCTGTAGCCGCACCTGCATCCTTAAAGCAGCAGCGACAAGCGTGCGTCTGTCTGTTAAAGGGTGGTGACACCCTCAAAGTGTGCTACACAAACAATAAAAATATTCTTCTTCTTTTTTCTGTCTTTGTGAATTGTGTGGGCTGTAGCCGCACTTGCATCCTCAAAGCAGCAGCGACAAGCGTGCGTCTGTCTGTTAAAGGGTGGTGTAACCCTCAATGTGTGCTCCACAAACAATAAAAATATTCTTTTTTTTTTTCTGTCTTTGTGAATTGTGTGGGCTGTAGCCGCACTTGAATCCTCAAAGCAGCAGCGACAAGCGTGCGTCTGTCTGTTAAAGGATTACATCGGTGACAGCATCCAAGTAGGCATGTCAGACAGTCCGTACCTGTACTGGCAGGAAAAAGAAGCAATTTGGAGGTCCCTGTACAAACTGGCTCTATTTTACCTGAGTTGCCCCCCCTCCAGTGTGTACTCCGAAAGAGTGTTTAGTGCAGCCGGGAACCTTGTCAGCGAAAGGCGTAGGAGGTTGCTTCCACAAAATGTGGAGAAGATGATGTTCATAAAATGAATTATCAACTCTTCCAGGAAGACCAGCCTCCAGAACGTACAGAGGGACCTGTGGTTCCAGCAGGGACGAATTAATACTCTGTGAGGATGAGGATGTACACACTGAAGAGGGTGAGGAATCGGTGGATGAGGAGGATGAGGATGACATCTTGCCTCCGTAGAGCCAGTTTGTGCAGGGACAGATTAATTGCCAGCTTGTTTTGTGGGGGCCCAAACGAACCAATCATTTCAGCCACAGTTGTGTGGCAGACCCTGGCGCTGAAATGATTGGTTTGTTAAAGTGTGCATGTCCTGTTTATACAACATAAGGGTGGGTGGGAGGGCCCAAGGACAATTCCATCTTGCACCTCTTTTTTTTCTTTGCATTATGTACAGTTTGGGGCCTAGTTTTTCAATGCCATCCTGTCTGCCACTGCAGTTTCACGCCTAGATGGGTCACATGTTTGTGCCGCCCACTCGTGTCGCTTAGCATAGTCATCCAGCTACCTCGGTGCAACCTTTTTGACATAAAAACACTATTGTGAGGTGTGAGGTATTCAGAATAGACTGGAAATGAGTGGAAATTAAGGTTATTGAGGTTAATAATAGCATAGGATCAGAAAAACCTACAAATTCTGTGATTTTAGCTGTTTTTATGCTTTTTTTCAAAAAAATACAGATCCAAAACACAAAACCCAGAACCCAAAACACGGAAGGGTGGTTTTGGCAAAACCAATCCAGATCCAAAACACGAAGAAAGATCCAGATCCAAAACCAAAACACAAAACACGAAAAGTGGCCGGTGCACACCCCTAATATATATATATATATATATATATATATATATATATACAGTATATATATATATATATATATATATATATTTATATTAGACATTAAACATCTTCCCCCATAATTTTCTCCTTCACTAAGTTTGCACAATTAGATTAACCAACAAAATGTATAAATAATTTATTCTTTACTTTATATTTCTAAGAATACCAAGTATGTACACTTTAATTGCAGTTTGAGCTATGCATGTGAGGTAAATTACTACATACTGTATGTAAAGTTTATATGCATGACTTTGTATTCTTTAAACAGCTAACATTTTATTAACCTTCTTCCAGAAGGACACCTGATCACTTTTTTGACTGTGAGCTATGCTTTCCTATGATTTTAACTGTATACATCAGCTGCAATTAACAATGATATACACATGGATACTTGCCATCATACGATTTACAATGATAGTCTCCCAAGTGTTAGACATCCATTTCTGTCAAAACTATGGAACTAGCACTAAATGGGTTAAGGAGCATTATCACCAAACATGTCTCTTTAACATATTTGCAGAAAGTTTATTCGGAAAGATAATATATCTTTCTTATATTGTTATATTTAAATAAAAAATATTTCTGCAGTCACGCGTCAAATTGTGACATTAAATAGTTTTCTCAGTACATAGAATGTGTCTGAGAAATAGTTTTACATACACTATATTCTAGCATTTATTCTCTATTTTTTTTGTATGGTTTGCCTAATAACCACCTAATTAGTCTGACATCACTGAAGATGCTTTACCTAGAGAACTCCCAACCAGAAATGGGTTGTAGTAGTCATACTGTTGTAATTTGAATTTCACCACAAAGGGATTGTGCCAGTAAACCAACAGGCATGGATTCTTTTAAGAACAGTGTTTACTGAATGTGTTGAATAGTATCATTCCATGTTACTATTTAATCCCTAGCCAGTCTGATCAGCAGATAATGGGATCTCACATTAAGAATTATTGTCTGAGTGATGTGCAGAATAATATCATTATCATGAGTTCATGTGATAGCTTACATTATACTGTCATTATCATCTGTGTAAAAGGTCACTCTGGATTTGAAGAAGTACTATAAATACAATATATAAAAGAGAACATACCATAAAAGGTGCAGACAAGAACAAAGATCAGACAACAATGTGTAGATGAGGTACAACAAGGAACAAGTTCATACAGTTAAGCCTCTGCTCCAAAACTGTTCCTTTTAATTTGATAAAATTATAGCATTAGAACCATAACTTACTGTATTTTGAAATATCTAACTAATTGTCAATGCAGCCCTACAGGGTGTTCTAATTAAATTTCACTTTTTAACTAATCCCTTTCTGGATTTCTCATTTTACAGTGAACACTGGCTCCCAGCTATTTCAGTTTTAATTTTTGTACTCCCAATCTGTCGTCCCAGCTTTTCTTTTGTACTCATTTTAGGTCACACAACACAAAAAAAGAGCTTGACCCCAGCTAAAATACATATAAAGTGAATATGTCTGCTGGAAATTAAGCAGCAAACATTGTACTTGGTAGTAGAATATGAATAAATCAGCAAGTACTGCTTAAAAAAAAAGACATTTATTAATTCCAGCAACCTGATTTTAAAATTAAAAATAAAATTACCTGTCATTATGATTGTTCTGAGTACTGAACAAATGGACTTAGTGAAACCTTTGGTGATTTGTAATATTATAAAAGCAGTTGAATTCTGATGGTGTAATTAATCAATAAAGTTTGAATTAGATATTTGATTGATCATTTTTGCAACTAATACTGTGTATAATATTGCTATTAAACTTTAATAAATCCTGGAATGCAAATACAAAATGTATGATAAAAAAATATCATCAATTAATTAATTTAGTTTCAAATAAAGAAAGAAACATACAGTAAAAATAAACTTTAATGTTCCCCTCTAAAGAATTCTCTTTATACTTTACTGGCAGGCCTAACATTATTATACAGAATATCTACAGTAACATAAAAAATATTCTTACAAATGTTTGATAATGTGCAACACACTGTGTCGATAGATGTTTGCTGAATTATCCTTCACACTGTTGTTTGCCATATTGATTACATTAAGATAATGCAGCTGGTGCAGATTTAGATAAATATAAAAATTAAGTTATAAAAAGCTGCTGTATTAATGTATATATGCTGAGGTGTGCACAGTGCAAGATGCATATAGCTCTGCATTAGAGATGTGCGGTTTGGTTCTACAGAAATCCGAATCCACCCGAATTTTGTAAATCCGGGCAGATCCGAGTCACGGTTCTGATCTCCTAAGGAGATCTGGATAAATCCTAGTCGTGGTTCTGATCTTTTTGTGGTTCAGAATTCGGATTTAAATCCAAATTCATATACTGTCAAAATGAATATAGTTAATGGTGTCGACCAGTTTGCAATATGAAGTAGTAGATATCTCTTCACAACTTGCAGTGAGAGTGAGTAGATAGAGAACACTTTTTCGTCAAACTTAATTTGACAGGTTCCATGCCCCCAGCCCCTCCCAAAACGCCTACCCTGCCACTCCCACTTTTCCTCCCCTTTTGATATCGCTTCATATAAAATTTATATGGCTTATATGGCTTTTTGATATCTTTTTGATAGGGTTTTATATATAAATCAAAATCACATGTATATAAATGCGATAGGGCTTGATCTAAAATGTTATCGGGTTTAATGCTTAAACAGGCAGTATTGTTGTTAAACCTTCGTGATCTTTATTTAGCAGGCATCCATGCCTACGAACAAAAGAAATGGTGCATCACGCCGCGCTGCTAATCGAAAAAAGCGGGTGAAAAAGGCGTATTATACGGTATTGAACCCCGGCAGTTATAGCGGCTTTGATAAGTATTATAAGGCCAATAAAGATGCGTTTAAAAGAACGGAAATTAAAAAATGGATGCAAAAACAAGACGCGTATACGTTACATAAACTTGCTAGGAAATTCTATAAAAGGAACATGATCTGCGTATCTGATATAAATCAGCAATGGCAATGCGATTTGGTATCGCTGATAGACCTTGCGAAGTCCAACGATGGTTTTAAGTATATATTAGCAGTCATTGATATATTTAGTAAGAGAGCCTGGGCCGTAAGCCTAACGTCTAAGAGCGCAGCAACCGTCACTAGCGCTTTTGAAAAAATATTTCAGCAGGGCTGCGTGCCAAAGAAGCTGCAAACCGACCATGGTAAAGAGTTTCTAAACAAAATCTTAAAAAAACTGTTAGAAAAATACGATATACATAATTTTACGGCCAACAACGACGTAAAGGCGGCGGTTATAGAAAGATTCAACAGGACTTTAAAAACACGGATGTGGCGCTATTTCACAGCGCAGAATACCTACAGATATATAGATGTTTTACAGGACCTCATATACAGAAATAATAACACGTATCATAGAACAATTGAGTATACTCCGTGTGATGTGAATGCCTCTAATGCTTTGAGCATTTTTAAGACAACGTACGGTGAATACTTTAAAGCTAATAAAATACAGCCTCGATTAGCCATCGGTGAGCACGTACGCATCTCCAAATATAAGGATATATTTCAGAAAGGCTATGAACAGAACTATTCTGAAGAAATATTCGTCATACAGGCTGTGAACACTAAAGGACTTAGGCCACTTTATACGTTGGCGGATCTGTACGGCAAAGTTATAACTGGCAGTTTTTACCCCGAAGAACTTCAAAGCATTCCCAAAAACTATAACAGAACTTACAAGGTGGAAAAGATTTTAAAAATTAAGATGGTCGGCGGACGGAAATACGCGTTGGTCAAGTGGCGCGGTTACCCCGCAAAATTTAACAGCTGGTTCGCAGCGTCTGAGATTAAAGATATATAAAGTGCATTACACTCTAAACAGGGTGAGAGATGGATGACAAGTCATTCTACATAACATTGCCCAGTAATGCATCGGCAGACACATTCCCGCAAAATCAGATTTCTAACTATACAACAAAATTTGCAAAGCTGATACACCTAATCGGCAATTGGGAAGTTGCTCTTATAGAAATACTATACCCGCACACGTGGAATACAATCGATATACGCGATTGTGTGTTGAAAATAACAAGGTGGGATGGACCAAACACGGATGTCACGAGGGTGTGCATTAAACCCGGATTTTATGAAACAATCAAGGCGCTGGTCGAAGCATTCAATGCTGAAATTGAGCATCATAAGCTGGATGGAGGGTTAAAATTATGGTACGATCCCCTCGAATGCGCCGTATCCTTCGACAATAAGCCGATGTACCATCTCACAGCCAGTGTTAAGATGACAAGAATACTGGGTTTACAACCTAAAATTAGGTTTTTAAAGCGATGCGCTGACATCAAGGGGGGGCAATATACGTTGTACGTGTACACAGACATTATCGAACACCAGAGGGTCGGTGATAGTTATGTACCATTGCTACGGACTGTTGAAATTAAGGGGCATAACAACGAAATGGTCACAATTCGATACAAGAAGCCAGATTACGTACCTTTGTGCAAAACGCATTTTGACACGATTACCATAGAGATAAAGAATGACCAGATTGAGAACATAGCATTCAAGTTTTGGAAACCGATCGTAAAACTACACTTTAGATGTTGCAAAAATGATTTTTATTAACCGGGCAGAATGGTCGCTGTTAAAAATTATGGCGATCCGGCACTGTACGCGCAATATTATAAAGCGCAAGCCAGTAACGGATTACCCGGTTTTCACGGCAGCGCTTACATGTACGGATGTGGTTTAGGCGATATTTTTTGAAGCCTTTTCAGAAAAGTAGTGCCTCTTTTCCGGAGAGGTCTAGAGTTAGCTAAACCGCACGTGAAGACAGCGGCGCGCAATATCGTGAAAGACGTTATTGGACATGCCACAACGGCGGTGGTGAATAAAATACATGAGGTGAACCAAACCAATCAAGATGGTTCAGGAATAATATATACAAGAAAAGGTGTATCTAAAAGAAAACGGAAGTGCACGATAGCGTTTCCGCCTTGGGGCATCCCCTTTTTAAATAAAAGCTGGAGACGCCGCAACTTAAAGAAGAAGAAGAGAAAACCAAAGTGCGGTGCTGGTTATATTTTTTAAACAGCATGTCTTTCATACACTCCGAGTCCGTCGAATGCGCAAAAACAGAACTGCCACCGACACAAACTAGCGTAGAGAAAAGTCTATACGTTGAAGTTCAACCTTTAGTGGCATTATCCGACACAGCGCTGCTTGAGTTTTATATAGTGGCCAGCGGCGAACACTACTACGATCTGAACAACACCCTGCTGTACGTGACATGCAAGATTGTACGAACCGATAACTCGGCGATAGCCCAAGGGGCCCAGGTCACCCTTATTATTACCCCATAGCGACATTATTCAGCCAAGTGGATGTTACTTTGGGTGACAGACTCATATCACAATCCAACAATCTTTACGCTTACCGCGCATACATTGAGACTATATTGAATTATAGCTCCGACGCTTTGTCAACAAAGCACACCACAGGATTATTTTATAAAGATGTGGCTGGAGAACATAACAACAGGGTGCTGGATGGCCCTAACACTGGTTTCAGAAAATGAGCTGGAGCAACCGCGCAGAGTTGCATGGTTGAATTGCTAGGGTCGCTTCACTGCGACCTTTTCCACCAGCATAAACTAATTTTAAACGCCGTTGACCTGAAGATTAAACTCACCAGAAACAAAGACTCATTCTGCTTAATGGCGGTTGAAGCGGATGCCTTTAAAATACAGATCGTCGCAGCATCCCTGTTTGTGAAAAGAGTGCAGGTCTCACCGGCCTTCCGCATTGGGCACGCTCAGGCGCTTCTAAACGGCAACGCGAAATACATGATTGACCACATTGGAATGGAAAATCTACAGCGTACCCACAGGCAGTAGAGTGTTTAATCTAGAAAATCTATTTTTAGGTCAAGTGCCCAAAATGGTCGTAGTTGGGTTTGTGGACAACGAAGCATTTTCAGGTGCTCTTGATCGGAACCCCCTTTGTTTTGAACATAAAAATGTGAACTTTGCATCCCTTTATCTGGATGGAACGCCGCACCTGGCAAAATCATTTCAACCAGACTTTGAACACAGTAATGCTGTAAGAGAGTATATGTCGCTCATATAGATCACAAACAAGCAGAAATCTGATGCTGGAATACTGGTCGGCCGCGAAGCATATCTCAACGGCTACACGCTATTTGCTTTTGATCTGTTGCCGGAGCAGGATGCGGAGAATGCCTTTCCTTGATAAGAACGGGCAATCTACGTGCCGAATTCCACTTCGCGGAAGCGTTGGATCA
This sequence comes from Taudactylus pleione, assembly GCA_031769625.1. Lineage (NCBI taxonomy): Eukaryota > Metazoa > Chordata > Amphibia > Anura > Myobatrachidae > Taudactylus > Taudactylus pleione. Next base: position 5,088,400 of record JAUIMM010000040.1, on the reverse strand, counting down.
TACAGTCAACATGATCATTTACACTCTATATGATAATATCATTGAAATTAATCAAAGGCGCGATGTGTTGCATGATTACCTATAAGTGAAAGAAACTATTTTAATATTTTATTGAATCTTTTAACGATTATCATTACGTGGTAAAAAAAAAAAAAAAACACAAAAAAAAGAGAAAATGAACACGCTACAGATAAATTGCATTCTCTACACGGAACCAAGCATGCACCATTATTTTAAAGGAACCTACGCGTGCGATATGTTGCCTACTTATAAACTGGCACATTACTCCTGCGCGTTTGTAATTAACACGCATAGTAGCGGCCAGCCCGCCGAACACTGGTTGGCCATTTATTTTAATGAAGCGGGGGTTTGTTATTTCTTTGATCCTTACGGACTCGCACCGGACAGCATTATTTTCCCAAAGAATATCATAAAGTTTTTACATTTTAATTCAAAAAGCATTTGTCACCAAAACCGCCGGTTGCAAGGCTTTTCAAGCGCTGTATGCGGTCAATATTGTATTTACTTTATATTTTTAATGTGTAAAAACTACAAATATGAGGAAATTCTGTCCCGATTTAGTAATGATACAAAGTGTAATGACCGTGTAGTTGCAATGTTTGTAAGGCGGCTGCCGAAAAGGCATTGTTTGAGCCATTATATGGATAAATGTATACAGAAATGTGTAACTTGTAATCAACCCTGCTTTTGAAACATTTTATGTACAATACTTCATAACTATAATAAACAACGGTTTTAAACATTATGTTGTTGTGTGTTTCTTCCATAAACACCGATTAGAAACAAAGAACAAAACAATCCGTTCTAAATCATAAACATATTTTATTATAACATAAAAAGTATATTTACAGATACAGCGCCGTTGCAATATCATAACAATTGTAATCAGAATGATGTTTGAAGCATTTTATGTACAATGAGACAGAGTTATAATAAACAAACATTTTTAAACTTCATTACAATACATTACAATACAATTATTGCTTAAAAACAATATACAATACAAATAGATTATAGACTCAGCCACGGGGCATCCTTAAACATTTCTAAAGATCTTTTTCTAGGCATTAAGTAACTGTGTGTCGTTGTTAATCCGGGGGTGCTTAAAACACTTAAGCGTCCTTTCTTATGCGTTTGTAGCAATGGTGGGGTTGATAAATACCCAACACCATCGGTATATGTTTCTGCCTTTAAATGGTCTAGGTGCAGCCTATTGGACGCATTGCCGACCACTGTGGATGGTATATTTAATTCCGCCATGGCTTGCATAATCTCGCCCCACCCATTCAGCATTTTACGGCTCGACACGCTGTGACTTTGCATGACGCTTCTTATTAAATCAAGCATGTTGGATCCCTGTACAGCGTAACCTTTATATAGAAACTCGCCTTTAGCATTCCAGTTTGTGATGTGTTTAGAGCCGGTCATTTTATTTAAAAGTATCTCGCTATTTTTCCTATACCGGTCATTAACACCGTCCAAAACGTCTTGATAAACGGCGTCAGAACCGTCTGACTGTCCAGGATTAGCTGTTTGAGGAACAGTTGGTGTTTCGGGCATTAAGAGAGTTAAAGTTGACATCTCTCTATCAGACTGCTTATTCAACACCAGATATTTCTGCAACGCGGCTGTGTAATGCTTAGCCTTATCATACTCCGATAAATCATTACTCTGTAGTATGTTTACAATCTCTGCATCTAGGCCTTGCGCCGCTGTTTTACGTATATAATCATTACCCGGTTTGTTGCGCAAGCGCTCTATCTGCTGCTGATGCACCAGATACATTTTCTCAGTGTATTCCATTAACAATTAGTCAGAAGTCCCGTTATTAACGTTATAGCAAAGCCAAGCAACGATCCAATAAATCCGCTGGACTGTTTCACCAAATGCTTCTTTTTACCAATGGTGCATTTCTAATTACATAGCACTTTTATAAGGTTGTGCTTATTGTTAAGGTAATTCAACTGTCGTTGTGACAACGGTATTTTACCTTTTAGCGTGTTGAGTGCAATCTCACAAATGGCCGTCACCAAATCGTTTGAAGCCGTGGATAAAATAGCGTTTCTTTGAGTCAGTGGCGCCTTTATTAATGCTTTTTAAAGCGCCCAATTGCGACATAAGAGTTCCAACATGCTCGCTGATGATGTCGCTATGGCTAATGACTAAAAATTGAAGAATTACAGCTTTTTAGAAGCATGCTTTTTAAAGACTTACACTACCAGTGTATCCTGCGAGAATAACCCGCTTTGTAAACGGTACTCATCAAGCATGTTGTTTCTTAAATCAACCAGTAAATACCCATAAGCAGCTCTGGTCGCATCTTCAAAAGCCTCTTAAAAGAACAACGATTTACCGGGATACATCTGCCTAGCCAGCGTCATCACTTGCAATTTATCCCTAGGGTTTTTGAAAAGAACCATATATTTTGTATTTAACTGTATAGTACTGCTCTTTTTACCCTGAAAAACACATTTTGCACAAGGTACATGATGCTTAGATTTCTATGGTGTACATACTTTGTGAAAGCTTTCTCAATCTCCGAATTATTACTAGCCGACTCCAGCAGATCATCAACCACTGCTAAATTAACCTTATCGAGTGGGAAAAGTTGGTCATCGTTAAAACTCTCAGGTAGCCCCTCTATAAGATGCATACTGGGGTAATCGCGCAGAAGATGATCGTACATTGACTGCCAGCAAGGGTAAAACCAAACAATATTATCGGGAACGTGCGATAAATGAGTAGCAGAATTTTGCAGCAGCATTTTCACAAAATAACTTTTACCTGAATTGGAGGGGCCTGCTAAATTACATGAAAAGGGATGTTGCAGCCTGACATCCATCTTAAAAACCAAACGGAAGCGTTGTGAAGTTATCTGTAAGTCGCCATTTAGTGTAAATGCACTTTTGCGTTTTCTGCAGCATCCGCGTTTCAATCTGCCAATACCTTTTAAAGTGCACTATACCGGGCTGGTGAATCACAATTTTTTTCTGGGCATCGCCTTCGGGGTTTAAAGGATAATCTAAGACCAGGTCTTTCAGGCTGTCAAAGTTGACATGTTGCGCATTATCAACATTAAGCGTGATTCCTTTAACTTTTAAACTGGTCTTTCCGTTTTTTAAGTGATATCCATATGACTTGGGACCTGCTGAGACAAACTCTGTTATATGCACACCAGCCGGGATTTCGCTGGTCAGCTTGCCTAGATAATCACCCAATGGTGGACTCCAATCACCAGGCCTGCTGACAAAAATGACAGAGTCTGTATCGTGGTAAAGACAACGCTCTTGCAACCTATCCAGCAGTTTGTACAGCTCAATACAGGCATACGCCGTTGTTATTGTGGCTATAAAAATATTACAAATACGCGAGCTGGTGTAATGATCTTTGGCGTATTTCCAATTTTCCATCACCGCATCATCGTCTATGAAGTCTAAATTTAGTGGGGCAAAAACGCGTATTCAAAAAGTTTGTCAGGGTCTGAGACAATTGCGGTGTTGGGCAAGTTACACCTCTGGGCAAATTTACCCCACAATGAGTTCAAAAAGAGCTTAGATAGCGGATGCTTAGAAGGATTAATATGAATATGATCCGGTCGTAAAGAGACCCCTTCATTTTTTTGATAGGTGTCTATATACGCTTGGCGTTTCTCAGAGTCTGTACACCATTCGGGATAACTGGATGCCTCTTGTTTGTCCCTGAGATGTAATTTAATGTACCCTGAAAACAAATCATTGGCTTGATTATCAAAATGCCACACCTCTTAGATTTTACACACTTTGTAACCCTTGTCAATGGCTAAATTTAACTCTACGGTACACCACGTACCGACGAGGGCTCATTCCTCATCATCATGTTCACACGACTCTGTTTGCCCAGACTCGCAGCATGTTCTACAAAAAGGAAACATTAGTTTACCGAGCATTTTAACCGGTAGAACCGGAAAGAAAAGCCCATGCGGCGGGTACACTTTTACTTCGGCGATGCCAAAATATGTTGTGATATCCCCAAAATCTTTATAAATTATCCTGGGATGTTTTACATGATATGATTTGTTTTTGTTGACAAATGGGTACAGACTGGTAAAATCATAGTAGTGTATGCGCTCGTCCTGCTGTGTTTGGTGATACAGCTTTATGGCATTAGTACGTCCGCCGTAAAGCACAGCGCATGGGTCCAAGGGTTTGGGCAAATCCCTGTCCTTAAGAAATGCCTGTAGACACGCATCCTCTTGTAACATTTTTTTCCACTCGCACTCCCAAATAACATGCACGTGAAACCCGCACATTTTAAGAAAGTTCATTCTCACCTGCGTCTTGTGACTCAACTGGACATAGGTCGTTTGAGTCACTTTGTTTTCATCATCGGGTTGTAACAAGCGCTACATCCGTGATAAAAACAACCTTGGAACTCAAACACCATTAGTACACTGTTCATAATGGCGTATCTGTCCAGGTAGTATCTACCGACTTTCTTCTCACCCCCTTGTAATGCGTGTCTTATGTCTATGCCCTCTGTATGCGTTATGTACATTAACCACTGTATGGCCGGTGTTGAGCAGTGCTTCTGAGTCTTATGATAGTTATCGCCCAGTACAAACGCCAACGTGTGTCCCTTTAAAAATTTAAATCGGTACATGGCCATACATACCGATGCTAATGTGGCAAGTTGAAATGGGTCAACGTGCCTCTTAACAATGACGGGCCTCTTTTTTTATATACAATTACATCCACTGCCATCATTGCTAAAAAGGCGTCTTGGAAGGTCTTACAAGCTCTCTGTAATATTACCACATCCTGCTTGCAATAGCGTTTAAGTTCATCCTGGAAGTTAAATGGCATATGCTTGTATTTCTCATACCACTTTTTGAATTCAGCTAACTCTAATTCCATCATATATTGTATGCCGAAATGCTGAATATCCGGCATGACACCTATATAATTTTGGTTAGCAGCGGTGTTAAAAAAATGTGGGAAATGGCCTTTTGAGCCCTCAAATCCCATCGCTTTTGGTAAACGACTGAAGCGCATGGGCAAAAAATTTAAAGAGTCGATAAATCTTATCTTTAAATCAAGAAGTGTAATGCACATCAGTTTACTGCCTTGTGCCAGCACATCGATTTTAAATTTCTCCTTAATCAGTACCAATCATAACGACTGGCATTATGGGCTATGAATGTGTACCCCTCAAATTTTGGTCTCATGAATGTTTTTACAAAGTCTTCGATACAAGCAACGCCCTGAAACTCCCAGGATTGTTCATACGCTGTTGTTTGAATCACCCAGGACTGTTCACCCCCTAGTGCTAACGCGTAACAGTAATTTGGTATGTGTACACAGTGGCAAACGCAGGATTTCTACAGGGGGGGTTTCCAAATGCTTGATTTTAGAGTGAGTGTGGCCAGTCCATGAAGAGAGAAGAATTAGCACTTAACCAGATTTAATATGCATCATACAAAGTGTGTTGTGTGACATAATTCTAGCTTATAGAGGACCAGTGATCACAGTAACCCATTCTAAGTGTCATACATAGTGTATTGTGTGTCATATATCCAGCATATACAGTACCAGCAATCACAGTAAGCCATTAGATGCAGCAGTACAGCCATCCTGCCTGTGCGGAATGTTTTTATTTTACATGTGAGCACCACTCCAGAGTATTAGAGCAATTCTGGGAGTCTGGAGGAGCATCAGAAGAACCTAGCACTGCCCCAGACATACTGTATATGTACATATTGGGCTCTATAGCAGCACATCCCTAACAGTGAATGTTTTCCAGATCTCCTAGTTGGTGCACAGGTTATTTATTACTGACTGATACATGTTAAAAGATCCACAGGTGGTGCTAATTATTTCATTTGTGATACTGAGAAGAACATGCAGCACTAGTAAAATTCTTTTATATTACTATTTCTATTGTGGTCATGGTGTGGGCTATGGAGGGGGTTTTCCAGGCAGACAGAAACTCCCCCTGCGTTTGCCTATGGTACACCCGTCTCCTGCATACATTCAAAATCATAAAAAAATATTTTTTTTGTAGGATCCACAGGTTTAATGTTTTGGATATAACACAAATGACCCGCAAAACTGCCAATGCACACCTTGCAAACGGGACATGTCATTACCCGACACTTGTGACTGGGGGTGGTGTACAAACCGCAGCAGTCGCAATACAATTTTTCAAGACATGGTGTATTGGAAGACAATGCTAGAGCCTTGTGCTCTTCTAAACAATCAGTTGACCTGCAAAACACCCTACACACAGGGCATCTTAGCGCTGCTTTTCCTGTATCAACACATGCCTGTCTGAGACAGGCCTTACAAAAGAAGAGGCAGTCGTGATTATTTTTGTGGTGGTACGCTGTGTGGCAAAATTTGCAGAAGAATCGGGCACCCACAAACGCTTTTATGTCTAATATACCATAGTAATGGTCATCGTGCCATAAGATAAACAGTATGTTGTCTTTGTATTGACTGTCTGTACAATAATAATGCCAGTCTGTACTGTAGTACAGTATCTTAATTGTTGCTTTTAAGTGATTTTCAGAACAAGCAACGTCACTAAAGCTTATCGGCTTATCAAGGGGCAGATTCAAAGCTTTATGAAGCTCCAGAGCACGATCGTGTAAAACATTTTAAGGCCATGTGAATTTTGATTAAAGTGACTAAGAAATGTGATATAGAATCTAAATCCCTTTTCCAAATAAAAAATAAATCATGCATATAACATATAAAGAGGAGATTCTCCACAAAACTCCACACTCCACATATTCAGATTTTCAAAATTTCCCATAAAAATGTTTGCAAACTTGGGGTGTATTTTGCCCCTGTTGCAGTGCCACATAGTGTAGTTTGATGAAAATAATGATTATCTGCTTACATCCTGACATCTGTGTTTATTTTTATTTTTGCCCAGAGTCAAGTTATTACATATTATAAGCTTCAAAATAGCATGACAAAAAAACATTAACTCAGGTTGTAGATGATGATACCTGCACTGTGAGACCATTAATTTCATATCACCATTTACCTTTTTTTTTACCACAATTAGGGGGTGATTTATCAAAGCTTGGAGAGAGATAGAGTGAAGAGAACTAAAGTAACACCCAATTAGCTTATAACTCTCATTTTTCAAACACAGCTTGTAAAATGACAGTTAGAAGCTGATTGGTTCGAACTTTAGATTTCTCCACTTTACCTCTCTCCAAGCTTTAAAAAATATTTCCCATGACTTTACTATTATTTTGCTTTAACTATATAAAGTAAAATACTTTGGGCCTGATTATGAGTAAAACTCTGCTGTATCTGAATTTGTTTCAGAAACTATAACCTACATACTAAGATATGCTAATATAGCTATCTGGCCTTCTATGTGCATAGTAGTGTGATTTCATGCATCCTGATCACATTGCCTACTGTTTTTTATGTCCGTTCCTCAACTGTCATCATTAGTATCTGGATTTGCACAACACCACACTGTGTGCAGGAGATCTGTCTGAAACAGGCATCCCAACTATGTCAGAACACCTAAATCAAGTATGTACAGTAAGTAATAATGCACGCTCACAATACTCCAATGACACTCCCATCAGACACATCCGCTCCATGCGTCCTAATACGCACTGCCCAGTTTCCACCAAGAAATGCTTACTTGATGTTAGTCTCTGTTTGCATGAGAACCAGCACAATCGCAGCTGCTTGAGGATTTGTACACATTGTGTGTTGCATGCGCAAATCATATTTACTGAATCAGACGCATGTGCAGTTGGCTTCTTGTCTGTTCACATCAAAACCCAATAACGATATCAGCATGATTTTATTGAAATAATATTTGTCTTTGCTATATGCAAAACTGTATTTACTGTGTGTCTAGCCATGATATTAATGTAAAAGTATTCTAAAAGATTTTGTGAAAAATAGTGTGGCGCTTAAATGATAAAATATAAAATAAAAAAAAATATAATAGTTTTATTAAATTTTTTTATTTTGTCATTTAAGCGTCACATTGTTGTCCCACAAAATCTTGTACAATACACATTTTGATTTTGGTATAAAAAGGGGATACAGATGCAGCTAAAATCCTGAATCACTTTTATGTCACTTACATACATCTTGTGGTATAAAATAATTGTACACATTACTGAAGAAATAGACATTAAAGCCTGGAACTAGAGTTTAAGGGGCCTATGTATTAATAATTGCAGAACTGCCACTATTATTAAGGTTTCATATTGTGATGCATTGTTACCTTTTTAATGAAATATTCCACTATGTACAAAGTGGTAATCGGAAGAGACAGCGGTTGCTGTAACCAATGTCCCTTTTTGTTATTTCATGGACATATTGTAGACGGCTTTCACATTTGTTAAAGACTTTTCCAGAGGATGCTGAAACTGTGCACAGTGTTACTTTTCGCCGTAGGCTTCAGGCGAGAGATCGAAAGATCTCTCTCCTTCTTATAAGTCTCCATAGTCTTAAAACAGTTTTCACCATCTGTAGATTGTGTACACTGACAGAGCCAAATTCCGAAAAGCTTTGCTTTTTGGAGTTTGGTATATAGGTTTGGGATCTGTGAACTTTCCTGCATTGTGCTATTAGTACATAGCTACAATTCATAAAATGATGCAAAAACTGCAGTTTCTACATAATTTTATGAAAAAACAAGCTTGATACATAGGTCAGTAACTCTCCACTAGAGACACAGAGTCCTTTCAAGGAAGACAGTAAATATGTGGGCACTCACCAGACTTCATTTTCAATACCAGTAGGTTTTTATTACTCACAAGTGTGCATGGCAAAGGTGGACGTTTCCATCCTTCAGGATCCTTGTCAAGACAGCATACTTTGTAAAAACATCAGGTTACACCACAAGGAACCATAGTCACCACCTCACCCAGAGCCAGTATAAATAGCAGTCTCAACTAGTGCCAATGGAACACCCGCTCCTAGGCAGGAAAAGCTGGTGCAGCAGACTGGGAATGTCTAAATGTATACAACACATACAGAATATGCATACAAACTATATATTTATAGATAAAGAACAATCCGCTTAATGCGTCTTGAATAATTCAGCCCTCTAGTTAATGGCAAATGTCCAAACTGCAGCAGAATAAAAGAAATGGCACCATGCTGGAAGTAGCTGCTTGCATTCCATAGCTTCGAACCCATGGAAATTGGAAGTGATGTATCTCTCCAGCTCCAGCATCAAACAGCTATTCGGGCAATCTTGTAACTAATGGACCACCACCTTGTCTGGAAGTGTCATGCTTTCCATGCAGGTAAATGCTACAGACATGATTTCTTCATTCAAATATTCTCCCTATGTAATGGGACAAACATTACAAAAGGTTGGAAACACTTTAAGAAAAATAAATATACCATGCAAATAAAGAATAATGTGCTTAATAACTCATGCTAGAATGCAATCAATGCTTATTCTACTAAATTCCACCAATTGTGTTGACATAATAGATTACATTTACACAAAGGCCAATTATGTTATGCCTCAAGGAAAGTTTAATATATGTGAACATATTCAAACAAATGCCCTCACTTTGCGCTAATTTTTAAAAAGTGATAATAAGAATCCAAAATATAACAGAAAATACAATAGATGGCTGCACCTTTCTCTTAATATCTTTGTTAGACAGATATATAATAGTAGCAAAACAAAAAGAAGAGAAGAGGCGCTCACAGACATATTAAATATGAATATTTATAAAACTAGATATAATACAGTCAATATAGATAGCAATCTAAGTGCTCAAACAAACAGTCCCAGATGGAGAAATAGATGGTGCATTCTCTTTTTTCCTCAAGGATATTCTATTACTGAGTTCTTGTTGGTCTTCGTGGTTGTAGAGATAATGGATACACCATTCTCAAGGTATATGAATGTTCTTTGTAGTCTCGCTGAAAGATACCCTTACACCAGAATACACCCAAACAAAAAGGGCCAATAAGGCCACTATCAGTAATAAGTGAGACACTTCCTCAAGAATACAATAAAAAAATGTTTATTCCATAAAAACAGTAAATTCTATATGAAGTTGCTTACATCAAGTGTAAATTCACAGATATAGATGGAAACCCAATGCGTTTAATCCCAAAGCGGGATTTCATCAGGGGCACATCATCATGACACTGAACCAACAGTCCTAATTTTAACCAGGAAGAATCACAGCACAATAATCAGATGATCTCGAATCAGCTTATAGGAGATGAGATAAATGAGCACTCTCAGCTCTTTTTTAATCCGTAGGTAGAATGCACTTATATGTAGTAATGCATCCCACTTCTTCAGGTAGCAGCTACTGTTGGCTTAATGCACTGCACATCAAGGTTGTAGCTCTTGCCATGATGTTCTTTGGATGTCATAGTTAGTGGTAAGTAGAACCCAAATAAGCCAATCACAGATCTCATGAAATCAGTGATAGATTAAAACATCCATACAGCTGATGGTTACATTAGCAAACAGTTCTTTCTTCTTTCACTGCAGGATTCCTGAGCGAATGGCAGGTAAATGCTACAGACATAATTTCTTCATTCAAATATTCTCCCTATGTAATGGGACAAACATTACAAAAGGTTGGAAACACTTTAAGAAAAATAAATATTCCATACAAATAAAGGATAATGTGCTTAATAACTCATGCTAGAATGCAATCAATGCTTATTATACAACATTCAACCAATTGTGTTGACATAATAGATTAAATGTACACAAAGGCCAATTATGTTATGCCTCAAGGAAAGTTTTATATATGTGAACATATGGCTTAATCAAATTGTCCTGCTTATTCTATAGGTTTATGTTATTTAAGAAGATTAACATATGTAGCTGCATATGGTAATGTCAATTAGTTTATATGATGGGATAAGTGCTCATTGTCAGAAATTGCCAAAATTGATCTCTCTTTAGTATAACAAACATACATTTCTCCTTGGCAGAAATGCTTAGGATTAGTGTGTATGACACCTGAGTAGTTAGCAATATTACCTGTGCATTAGCAAAACGTATTAATGATATTATAATCACTATAGCTTTACTAAATTATAAAAGGGGGGAGAGGCAGAATAAAGTTAGTGGGAACTTCATTCTAAGATGACTATAATTTGAAAGAGTGCTCAGGACTATTTTGTTCAGACCAGCAACTCAGGATAAATATGATTCACAGTGTGTAATCAATGTTTACATCTAATTTTATGCTCTGATCATGCACAAAACTGAATGTAATAATCCTTTTTTCTTATACCCCTTTTACACTGGAGCTAAAACCCGGGTTTTTGAAGGGTTAACCCGGGCAGCTCCCTGGTGTAAAAGGGGAGAAAGTTGGATCGCCGGGTTGAGTGACCCGGCAATCCAACCCAGGTAACTAGCAGGGTTTAACACGGGCGTAGCCCGTGAAACCCTGCTGTGAGAACAGCGCACTCCGGGTCACGATGACCTGGAGTGCGCTGCTAGCTGGCCGATTGGTCCGGCTTCAGTGGCGCTTGGAGATGATGTCATCTCCAAGCAACCACTTTCACTCCGCAAAAGCCGGGTCTATGCAGACCCGACTGCGGTGTGAGCGGCGCTGACTCGGGAATATGCCGAGTCAGCGCCAGCAAAATTCCGGGTCTGATCCGAATAGGAACTTTGTTCCAACTCCGGGTCAGACCCAGAATTAGGTGGAAAAGGAGTATTAGAATACCACACTCTGCACCCCACGATAATTAACATTCTGTCTCGTTGCGAGCACTGGAGCAAATATCAACATTGCTTTGGCATGTAGACAGCTGATTAGAAGATCAGCTGTATCTGCAATCCTTTCACGCTACTTTAGTAGCACTAGCACTAGGTATTGAGTTAGCTAGTGCATCTGGGTGAACTAGGGTTCATGAAGGCGCAGAAAGCTGTAGTAATACTGTAGAAGTGTAATACATTTATTTATTTTTTATTTTACTCATAATTCAGTGCAACTCAGCTCAGTTAACAACGGGATACCATTGGGAAGTAACCCTGTAAGCAATATGTCATTAGGATGTTAATTTAAAAATGGACTGTCCAAAAGTGGATCATTTGTTTAATTATTTATTTATAACCTGACATAATTTTGCTTATGTTAATGATTCATGCCTGATGTACTTTTAATTTCTCCACTTGAAAACCAAAATAAAAACATAAACAGAGTTGGAAAAAAAGTAACCCAAACTGCAAAGGATGGGTACACAAATATATACAATTTCTGAGGAAAAATGTTAATTACATTACAAAAGGAAATACAGAAATTATATTATTCACCATATTTCCTATCAACATCATTGGACTAGTTACGTACCTATACAGTATGAGGCCCTCCTATATAGTATTGGACTATTCATAAGAATGTACACTAGTGTGAACCACTTATGGAAAGAAAAGCTTTTATTTCCAGCAGTCACATGCAATACACAGTCTGTTGGTCCATTACACCCACTCCAGTGCTCTGCTCCAGTCTTACAACCTATCTGGCACTGACTCCCTAATACTACCTTAATTTCCACAGCCCTGACTATCACTTACTGGCATCAAGAGCACTGGTTTAAACATCTAGCCTGGCTAAATAGAGAAGTTACTTCCTGAAGTGATTGAGGCAAAGCCCATGCCCTGCTCCCAGGAAAACCTAGATTATGGACTACAACCAGGTCACCAACAGAAATTCTCTACCCAGCAGGTGATATTGTAAATTTTCCACCGCCCATTTTATAGCCAGACACTTGAGCTAGAACAGCCCCCAGACCCATTTCTGAAGCATCTGTTTATAAAACAAATCTTTTCTTGAAATCTGGTGCTGAGCACAAGGCTCCTCTTAAATCTTTCCACACAGCTTTTACCTCTCGCATCCAGATAATTTTGTCTGGGCTGTTCTTCTTCAGGAATTCAGTTAAAGTCACAGCTCTGGTCACAAAATTGGAAATAAAACAACCAAGGCTAAAAAGGTCCGCAGTTGGGTTTTACCAGCGGATTTAGGCCAATTGAGCACCGAAGCCATTTTATTGGTCTGGGATTTTACTTGTTTTTGCCCAACTATGTACACCAGATACCTGGTCTTGCTCATGCCAATAGTGCATTTTTCCAGATTGGCAGTGAAACCATGAGTACAGAGGGACTTGAGGACTGCATTTACTTTGGGAAGATGGTCCTCCCAATTTTGATTGAAGACAACGAGGTTGTCAAGGTATTTGACATTGTAACCTCGGTGGGGCTTCAACACTCTATCCATAGCCCTCTGAAAGGTGGCTGGGGCCCCATGAAGGCCAAAAGGTAGCACCCAATATTGGAATAACCAGTCAGGGGTTGATAATGCCATCTTCACGTTTGCCTGCTCTGTTACCGGAATTTGCCAATACATCAGATCTAAAGTAGTCAATAATTACTTTTTGCGAGATTTTCCACTAATTCATTGATTTGGGGCATGGAATAGGAATCAAATGTCGAGATCTTATTTAATTGGTGAAAGTCATTGAAAAACCTCTGGGTGCCCAATGGTTTGGGCTCGAGGATGATTGGAATATACCAGTTGCTATTGAATTCTTCAATAACTCCCAGCTGCAACATCTCTTGTACTTCTTGCCACACTGCTGCTCTCTTAGCTTTGTGAATTCAATACAATCACAGTTTTACTGTAACTCCTGGGGAGTCATGATATCATGCTGTATAATATGCATCTGCCCTGGTAGAAGAGAGATGTCCTGGTCATTTCTTATGAGTTCCTTGGCCTGTCATTGTTGAGTTGGAGTCAAAGTCTCCTCTATAAAAATGGGACAATCTGGACTCTATACAGCTATGTTGGATGCCTGGGCTGAATCTCCCTGTCAGGGTTTTAACAGGTTGATATGATAGATTTGTTCTGGCTTTCGCCTCCCTTCTTGTCGAACGCTATAATTGACAGGTCTGAATGCTTCTATCACTTCATATGGTCCTTGGTAGTGGGTATACAGCTTGCTTTTCTGAGTAGGTTGTGATTGTTCCGCACAGAAATTACTTTATTAATTGAAGTTTTTTCTTATATGTAAAAAAAGCCCCTTTGTTTCTCTGCTTCCCTTACAAGGGCTTTTACATAGGTTTCTGTTATTTGTTTTTATGTTCTGTATCTATTATTCCTGGTTGGGAAAAGAAAATGGTGCTACCAAACTCATTATTATATATTAGTAAAAAAGATTTTTCATAGAAGAAAAAATGGAAAGACATGAGAACTGCAGGTGCACTCAGGGGATTAGTTAAGTGAAACTTACTTGTTAATGTCTAAATCTATACTTAAAATATATCCTTTATTTTGGAATATTAAAACAGTTTGCAATCATTGCAAACTTGAAACACTAAAATGATAAAGATGATTCGTGACATAAAGTGAAGAAATAAAGTGATGTACGGTATAAAAACAATAATCACTGTGTCTTGTCTTGTTTGTTAATTGCATATATCTTTTTCCTTTCTTGTGGTATTTCTAGTGTTTTATATTCACCATTTCAATGAGCTGGAAAAAGATATGTCAATTCTTATTTATACCGTTATGCAATGTAGTTGATATTTTAATTTTCATATTTTTTATTATTCATATTGAAACAAAGTATTCTTTTAGTTTCTCTGACTTTATACTTATGTCGTTCTTGATAAACTAAGTCTGTTATTTTCTCTGACTAGTTATCTATACTGGTCTCCAAATAGTGGCAGTTTTGTAGAAAAATGTATCTGTTGTATCTGTTTGATACTTTTGGGTATGGTAGATAGTAGCAGGTGGGGATGATACTCTACTTTATAATTGTTTGGATAGATCTTATCCTGCTTGTTGTATATGCCTCGTATATGGGCTACTTTTACACTGCTGGGATGTACGTCCCATCAGTGTGGAATGCTTTTAATTCCCTGTTTTATTTCCCCTCTGCTTGTCTGTTATCACTGAGACATGTGGCTCTCATGTAAGTCTCTGTCTGTGGACTGTGCGCTATGCTGCTGCCGTGTGTCCACGCTTAGCCCGGAGTCTCAGCCGCCTGCTGTCATGCATATACACGCGGCTTGTGTGCACTGGATCCAAGTCCTATTTACCGGACTTGTGCTAGGTGTGTCGGCGCTGTCCTGAGCCTCTGCTCGGGCTTCAATACAGCTACTGGCAGTCTATGCCCGCTCTCTGCCACTACAGTTCAGCTGAAATGCGGGTACTGTAAGGATATGTACTTTGTTGCTATTCTTTTACACTGCATTCACATACATTTGTTTAACACATTCAAGACACCGTGTAATCATATGCCTATATACATTTCCTCAATAATTTCAATACACTCATATAGTGACTGTGGCTATCACAGTATTCCTAGTTCCAGCACGAAAGATATATATATATATATATATATATATATAAAAGAAGGCTTACGGTTAATCCTACATTTCATATATTGTATATTCAAGAAAGTAACATTATATGATGTCCACCTTCATTCTGAGTAAAGATTTAGATACAAGGAGAGACCACTGGAATGAAGACTTTGTATCCGCTTTTGGAGATCCAATACAAGTCCAATGAAACGCCCTAATAAGTGGACAGAGGATTTGATAATACTGAAAAACTTACTATATAAACAGACAAAAACAATATGGAATAAAATAACATTTGAAAACTATCTAGAGCAGAATCTTGTCCCAAGGGGTTTAAGACCTAAAACCTTCCCAGCTTTCGAGATAGATGAAGACCTCAAAAAAGAATGGGAAATCTCCCCCTTAAACTGCTCAAAAGAACTAATAAATATCCAAATTAAACATGTTGCACAAAGATTAGAAGGAATCTCTAAAGAAATAAAAAAAAACAAGTGATAAACTAAAAGAATATGAAAGCTTGGGGAATTTTAGGAAGATGTATGAAAAATACAAAAAAGATATAGATGATTTCGAAACAATAATCAAGGAAAGAAAACAGAAAAAATTAGCAAGAAACAAATGATTTTAGTAATAATAGGATCTTTAGATGGAACAACAGACAATTGAGACAGGAATGACATAATTCACAAACTTACACAACATCATGTCGAAGCTGCATAATTGGCTGAGACAGAATCTCTTAAAATTAAAATCTGCATGACGTCATTTTGCAAATGGCAATAAGATGCCATTTTGTGAATGGCCACTCAGCGCCATTTTAGTGAATCTCACACATTATAAGTACATACGGCAATGCTAAAATTTAGCGTTGTGCGATTCCCGCACAATAGAACAATGTTAAAAGTCCTCATTATTCAAATACATACATTTACTGAAACATATAATATGACCAACCCTGCAAAACACGTACCACGTGTACTTCACAAACACGTAGACGCAAAACACTAATTAGCGACTATATGCAATATCCTTACACTTACACACTGCACACTTACATAAAATGGTTCCCTAGCATAAAGGTTTATATTCAAGGTTTTATTTATTATTAAGTATGTAATAAAGTGACTGTATTTAAGATCTCAGGATTAGTACATGATAAACAGACCGTGTTTGGTGCTATTCTAAACCACTGTGTATTTGCAGGTTTCCGGTTCCATCAGCAAAGAAATCGCAACATGTGTCTGGGAATTATGGATCATAGAGAGATAGGCATTAAAATGTACTCTGTAGTGCAGCCAGTTTAGACTTGTTATTCAGCAGGAAAATGGACACAAAGAGCTGTTGGAGGCTGGACTGTTATTTTACAAACTGACCTATGAACTGTACTGTAACAGAAGAACCAGGAAGAAGAACCAATGGGATTATGCCAACTTGTTCTATTGCATTGCCTATCTCTGTAAGGGTACATATACGGATGCTCTATTTCCAGTAGTTAATCTGCTTGTTCTTTCTTCTGACAGAGGCTTCACATTTGATGCCGGAAATCTGGATCCAGAGTGCCTGCGTATTTATAGACTGTACCTTGTGATTGTATAATTTGTTTGCGCTAATTGTATATTGATCACAGCGTGTAACTATCTGCTTTTTGGTGAATAATATCTTTTTGTGCTTTGGAAACACAATCAAAGTCTGAACAGTAATTATTTCTTGTGCGACTTTTTAGAGTGTATAGATAGGTAGGAACTGATAATCAGAAATGTAATCATCAGAGGAAGAGATGATGGAAGCATCAGAGAACAACCAATGGGATAAGCACTTTTTAAGAGGAGGACACAATACAACAGATGGACCAGGCAGAAAACAAGAAGGGGGAATAAGACATCTCAGAAAGAGAGCAAAAGAGAGTGGGAAGATGTTCTGAAGAAGAAACACAAAACACACAGAAAGTATTAGAGATGGATGCGTTGCAAATAATTAATCTATCAAATAAGATATTAACTCCAACTCAGATACAGGTATTATCAAAAGGCCTCTCTTTTTCACCCTTAAGGGATATGAACAGATTTGAGATGGAAAAGGATTTAAACATTTTCACATGGAAATTACTCCTGAAAACATTCTTCATTTTAAAAACAGAAGAACTTAATATTCATGACTCACAAGGAAGTGATTTAGAAGAACTAGAAAATGAAGCTCTAAAGGCATTAGAAGAGTTAGGAGAAGAATCAGGAATACAAACTATTAGAGACCAGAATAAAAAGAGGGATTTAAAAAGGAAATCTAAATTTATGCTGACACAATATATGTCGACAGATACAAATATACCAAAGTTTAGTATCAAAGGATTTGGACAAGATAATGGACAATAAAAGAAGAAATTAGCAAAACCATACAAATCTAAACAAGGAAAAACAAAAGGCCCTCAAAGAAATTGAAAACTAGGAAGGAATAATAATTAAACCTTTGGATAAGGGGGTAATATTGTCCTCTGGCTTAAAGAAGAATATCTAAAAGAAATGAATAGACAATTAGAAGACAAACAATGCTACAAACATCTAATTTTTAATGCCACAACAAATTATCAGAAAGAACTACAGATGATCATCAGGAATGCAAAGGATAAGAACATTATAAACAAAACAACATATGATTTCCTGTGGGTGGAGAACTCAAAAATTCCAAGCTTTTATGTCATCCCAAAAATGCAAAAAAATGAGAAACAACCACCAGGGAGCCGAATTCTGGCATTGTCTATCTGACAGAATGCAAGTATATATGTGGACATGCATCTAAGGAAATTTGTGACAGAGTTACCATCTTATGTAAGAGACACCATGGATGTTCTGAATAAAATAGAGGATTTAAATGTGACCAAGAACACCTAGATTTGCACATGTGATATAGAATCCCTATATACAAGCATAAAACATGAATTTGGAATAGATGCTATGGAATACTTCCTGAGCATGAAGAAAGAGAATGAGCATAACCAATTCCTTTGTGAACTATTGGAGTTCATTCTCTCTAAAAATTATTTTATATTCAATGAACAATTTTTCCTACAGACCCGAGGTACAGCAATGGGCAGTATGTGTGCGCCAATGTATGCCAATCTGTATCTTGGGTGGTGGGAGAACAAATGCATTTTTAATGAGGAATTGGAAATTTATACTAAACACGTGAATGCTTGGTACCGATATATTGATGACCTCATAATTTTTTGGGAGGGACCACAAGATCTATTCAAAGAGTTCATTAGCAAACTAAATAACAACTCCCTGAATCTTAAATTAACTACTGAGATGAGCCAAGAACAAATTTCCTTTCCTAGATTTGAGTATCAATATTACGGAACTAGAGGAAGTAAGTACAGACATTTACTGGAA
Organism: Taudactylus pleione; assembly: GCA_031769625.1. Classification (NCBI taxonomy): domain Eukaryota; kingdom Metazoa; phylum Chordata; class Amphibia; order Anura; family Myobatrachidae; genus Taudactylus; species Taudactylus pleione. The sequence continues at coordinate 5,069,660 of JAUIMM010000040.1, read as the reverse complement.
ACCAACTGCAACAAATAACATCTTACATTTTAAGATTTCCCATCTCCTAGCGACTCGGAAGAATATCCCAAAGGGTGAGATGTTAAGGACCCGAAGAAATTGTTCAGAGTTACAAACCTTCAATTTAAGATCAAAGGAACTTGAAGAATGCCTTATAAGAAAGGGATATAGTAGGCAAAACATCAGAAGAGCAAATAAAGATGCAAAAAGAAAGGATAGAAAAGATCTTTTGACACCAATCAAAACTAAAGAAGATTCAGAGAATAAGATCAGATTCATAGGGACGTACTGTAATCAGTGGAAAGAAATCCGGAGAACATTAGAAAAACATTGGCATGCATTACTTACAGATGGGACACTGGCAAAAGAAATAGGCAGCCAAGTGAATATCAGTTGGAGAAAATCTCCAAATTTAAAATTGGTTGGTACATAGCCACTTCTCAAGAGGCATTAGAAAGGATAGGATTGATTGAAGCTATCCATGTGGAAGATGCAAAGCCTGCAAATTCATGAAAGAAACAACAGATTTTACAGACAAATTCGACCAACAGAATAAAATCAAAGGCGATATGAACTGCAATACACAAGGGGTAATATACTATCTTGAATGTGATTGCAGCAAAAGATATATAGGAATGACGAGCAGGAAATTAAAACAGAGGATACTAGAACATGTGGGCAACATTAAGAATGTGGAGAAAGATCAAGCAAGATTCAAACAAATAACGAGCGTTGACAGACACTTCTGGATGAAACATGGAGGAAATCCTATATACTTGAAAGCCTATGGTTTGGAAAAGATCCAGTTGGGACTAAGAGGAGGAGATCAGATGAAAGAACTGGCCCAAAAAGAGACTAGGATGATTTTCATGATGGATACAGTTATTCCAAAAGGGCTTAATGAAAATAACAACTACACAGTATTTTTAGATTAAAAACACAGCGAACTATCAGAGGATTAAGGAGAAAAAAGGAAAAAATATATCTTTAAAAATACCCATACAACAACAAAAGGAACCCAATACAAAAAGATAAAATCTCTAAGGATTAGATATAGAGTTCAAAAAGGAGAAATGACAAATGAACCAACTATGAACCTAAGAAGATATAATAATAATATTAGGATCACTTTATGAAAGAAGGAACTTGAAGAATGCCTTATAAGAAAGGGATATAGTAGGCAAAACATCAGAAGAGCAAATCATTTATTTCAGAAGATTTTAATTTTAAATATGATTTTATTTAAAGATTAAAAGGGGAAAAAAGTAATCTAAGGAAATAGGCATAAAAATCAGACTATTAACACATAAAGGAAGATGTGAACACTTCTAACAAATGAAAAGAAAACTATAGATATGTATTTTCACAAATTATTTCACTGATATAATCACAATGCAAAACAAAGAATAAATTTATATATGTGCACAATTCTAAAATTCTTTTATTCACTTCATTTAGTTTTTATCGAATAAAGAGGTTATTCACAGTTATTATAACAATTTTTTGACTTTACTTTTAATTAATATTTTTCACTACAATCATATTTTATTTTTCATTCCAATAAATTAGAGATGGAGTAGAAAAATAACTATAAGATGTTTTACACAGTGTGACACTAGTAAGCACAGAAATAAGATAATAATTGAGAACTCACTTACATTACCACATTAGATAAACACATGATTACACTTACAAAATCTTCTTTTTGGAATAGCTGAATCATGAGAAAAAAGAACCAGAGTGATATATAAATACCATCTTTAAGAGGATTATGGTGAGAATGAAATATTTGAACTATATAACACCATATAATATTAAAAGTATTATAGAATACAATAGGCTAAGCAAAGAGGATTACTTAAATAACTCTCTATTTAATTAATATATAATAATAATAATAATAATAATAATAAGATTATTATGAATAAAAGAAATGGGGGCAATCCTCTGATATAATGTAATTGTCTATTTGAATACACAAAAGCTCCTAATTGAACTAGAAAAGACAATACAAATCCTGCATATTCTTCAAATGAACTCCCAGACACACCCCTTAACAACGGTTGCCTTGGAACAATAGATTTAAACTCAGTAGAATAGGTGGCTCGGCTTGCCCTGATGAAGCCGGACATCCGATGAAATGTACATAGGCATATGATTACACTGTGTCTTGCATGTCTTAAACAAATGTATGTGAATGCAGTGTAAAAGAAGAGCACCAAAGAACATATCCTTACAGTACCCGCATCTCAGCTGAACTCGAGCGGCAGAGAGTGGACATAAACTGTCAGTAGCAGTATTGAAGCCCGAGCAGAGGCTCAGGACACAGCGCCGACACACCTAGCACAAGTCCGGTAAATGGGACTTGGATCCAGTGCACACAAGCCACGTGTATATGCATGACAGCAGGCGGCTGAGACTCCGGGCTAAGCGTGGACACATGGCTGCAGCATAGCGCACAGTCCACCGACAGAGACTTACATGAAAGCCGCATGTCTCAGTGAAAACAGACAAGCAGAGGGGAAATAAAACAGTGAATTAAAAGCATTCCACACTGACGGGACGTACATCCCAGCAGTGTAAAAGTAGCCCACATACGAGGCATATACAACAAGCAGGATAAGATCTATCCAAACTATTACAATGTAGAGTATCATCCCCAGCTGCTACTATCTAACATATCCAAAAGTATTAAATAGATACAACAGATACATTTATTTACAAAACTGCCACTATTTGGAGACCAGAATAGATAACTAGTGAGAGAAAATAGCAGACTTAGTTTATCAAGAATGACATAAGTATAAAGTCAGAGAAACTAAAAGAATACTTTGTTTCAATATAAATAATAAACAAAAATAAAAATAACTACACTGCATAACGTTATAAATAAGAATTGAGATATCTTTTTCCAGCTCATTGCAATGGTGAATATAAAACACAAGAAATACCACAAGAAAGTAAAAAGATATATGCAATTAACAAACAAGACAAGACAAGACACAGTGATTATTGTTTTTATACGTCACTTTATTTCTTCACTTTATGTCACGAATCTTCACTATCATTTAAGTGTTTGTAATGATTGCAAACTGTTTTAATATAACAAAATAAAGGTTATATTTTAAGTATAGATTTAGACATTAACAAGTAAGCTTCACTTAACTAATCCCCTGAGTGCACCTGCAGTTCTCACTTCTTACCATTTTTTCTTCTATGAAAAATCTTTTTTACTTTTCTGAGTTTGGTACCAGTACTAGAACTTTGTTGTCTGACTAATCACCATTTTGTCATAAAAAAATGTTTTTCGATTTTGAGTAAGCTGCATGTTCTGTTGAAGGAGATGTTATATTTGGTGAATGCATTGGTACAGCTGGGACATGAACTGTACTGCATTGGGTTCTGAGGCCAACTGAGGATGCCCTGAGGCTGTCTACTGAACAAAAGTTAAAAGGGACTAAAACCCATAATCGTTTGGGGTACTGCTCTTACATTAAATACTGTAGCAAAAGATCCCAATCCTGCTTATTTTGGGCTATGACCCATCATATCATGTGTTTTAAGTAAGGTTAAATCTCTCTACTAGCCCATCCATCTGTGGATGATATACTGAAGTTGTTAGCTTTCTCACACCCAACAGTTTACACATATCCTTCATAAGCTTTGATAAAAAGCGGATACCCTGATCCATAAGGATTTCCTTTGGTATACCCAACCAGAAACAAATCATTAGTAGTTCTCGGACTAAGGTACTAGACTTGATGGTCCTTAATGGAATAGCCTCTGGATACCTGGTGGCAAATATACTGGTGTCCCGAGGAGAGTTGTCAACAAGCCCCTCTATGTCCATTCCAATCTGTTCAAAGGGGATGGAAATGATGGTCAGAGGAACCAAAGGAGCTCGGAAATGTGGACAGGGGCTCATTCTTAAACATACATGGCACTCATGGCAGAACTTTTATACCACCGCAAACATCCCCAGCCAAAAGAACCATTGTTGAACCCTTTGTAATGTTTTCTCTTCTCCCAGATGGCCTCCCCATAATTGAGCATGGGCCGCATGCAGTACTAGCCTTATATGAGCTTGAGGCACTAATACCCAACACTTTACAACCCTGCAAGTATGCTACTTGATATAACTGCTGCTTATGTGGGCGTAAAGGTCACAAATATATAGCAATACTTATTATACATGTCCATGTCCTGCTTTGTATTGTAAGTAACTGGTTACTTATTTGTTCATGTACTTTGTAAGGTGCTGTGGAACACTTGTGGCGCCATATAAATAAATGATAATAATAATAATAATAATAATAACAACATATTTCCTTTCAAAGCAAAGTAAGGGGTACCCTCTGTGGATAAGGGAAGCTTTACTTCAGGCACTTATATATATATATGTCATGCCTGATCTGCATCACTGTTTGCTGTACTTGCTATTCCCTGTTTTGTACCATGTATTTCTACCCCACTGTATACTATGCCAGTGTGCTATACCTCCACTGAAGTGCATCCTAAATGAGCTGGATGTACTTCACGTGGATCTATTCATACTGAGTATAACATACTAACACACATGTCTTTTTGCCATATATGCCTTTGATCCTTGTACGGCTGCTCTCCCACAGTGTAACCTTCATAGTGTGCCCAACATGTCTGTCTCACCTGCTACACTCATGGATGGGATGAAAAATTCATGGACTTTTATGGTGATTATGATGTAATTTTGTGTCATCTCTTCTAGGCATAACCTATTCCACCCAGGTAAGCCTACATAGTGGGCCCAAGATGGCTGCCTTTCATGGGTGGAATATATAACCCATGGAAGTTATTTCCCAAAATGTCTGCACCAACTCTGCAGTATGCTTATTGTGCTCTCTAGGTTTCAGATGTTTTTAATTATCTCTGTGTGGTTTTCTATTTTCTGCAATACCAAATCCCTGTACATTGTACCATGTTTTCTAATGTCTGTAAAGCGACTTTGAGTCCTACGGGAGAAAAGTGCTATATAAATAGAATTATTATTATTACTATTTTCCCATATATCGCTAACACATTGCTAAAAGCATTGAACAAATTGTGGTCACATCTAAAGTCTGACATCAACACCCCTAGACAGTCTGATTCCCAGTTCCCCTCATTGCCTTCCACATCTAGTGTTTCCAAAGTGGAAGCCTGTTGTTCCCGTGGTAGCTCCACATGACTGGGAAAAAGTGGAAGGAAGTTTGCTTCTCTGGTTGTTCCAGTGTCTGCAGGCTTTGTGTCCTTCCAAAAGGAAATAATCTTCCGTAGCAATGAGAAGTACTGACCAAAAATTAGAGGATACAGTAACTGGGGAGGGCACCACAGCTATTAGTTGTACTTCCTTTCCTTGAAAAATCAGTGGGAGCTTCCCACATGGGTACTCCTCCATGGCTCAATGCACGCACATGACCTTTATATACAGATGGTCCCGGGTGACTCAGGGGGTACCCAGTCAGCCTAAATCAGGGATAACTCACTCCTGGTATCTACCAGTCCCCACACTTCTCAGCCTCCAATCTACTGTCCCTGAAATAGGGTAATCTATACTGGTGAGTTTAGGTCCACATGCAATCTGTAGGTGGGCCAGCTCACTTTCCAGATCCCACATTCCATAGGCTCAGCACAGTTAGGATAGTCCAGCTAAATATATCCCAACTCCCCACACACATAACAGAGAGAGGTTCCCATCCTGGTAAGGACCTCTACAGGGACCTTCATGCCTGGGCGAGGCATGGGTTTGGGCTCCCGGTCTGTAGGTTTCAAAATTTTCCCCAAGGTCAAATATCTTTTGATGGTCTTGGCCAAATCCTCCTAGTTCAGAGGATCTGCTTGCAGGGTCCACCTTTGTAGGCCTCATTCAAAGCTTATTACACAGTGGTCAACAGCTATTATCTCTGTGATTGTAAAGCTGTATTTTTTTTCTAGCTACAGCCAGGTCCACACTAGATGGGCTAATTCGGCTAACTGTGTATGAGCAGAGGCATCCGGGTTAAAACGCCAATCATAAAATCTTTGAGCTTTTGCGGGACCCGTCAACCACTACAGCAGGTCCATATAAGCCTTTTGGGGTTCTCCTGTCAATATATGGGGCCAGTCTCTTGGCCCAATCCTCCACTGGCCATTTCAGCTGAGTGGCCGTTCTTTCAAAAGTGAGCATATAAAACTTGATGTCGCTGGCTGGCATCAACTTTTGAAAAAGTAAAGTCCCTGACCCATTCTGTTTCAACTCTCACCTCTGCCCTGAGGAGCTGGTTACATTCCTGCTGAGCCTGGGCAAGGGCAAGTAAATTAGTTAAGTGTATCTGCATCTGTCTCTGTTGTACCTGCTGACCCACAGCTAAATTGGTAAGAGTTCGCAAAATTTCCTCCATGTCTCTCTGAGGACTGCTGGTGCATTTAAATTTGGCGTCCTTAATCATGTAACATTGACACCTTAAACATTCACCACTTATTTCCATCAGAAGCCCCTTTAATATACATGCAACAAAACAACAATAAAACCTTCCCCTTAAAGCCTTTTACTATTGCTCTGCACAACACATGCTGTTCCATCCAGTTTAATACACAGCCTAGACTTTACAGGTAAATAATCACCAGATTAGACGGGTCAGCAAACCCTTACTCACCACTCAGTTGTGCGTCGTGTCCTGGCCATATGGTCTCTGCCACGCTATCAGCAGCTAGCAGATGGGCCCCATGTTGGGTGCCTCTTGTGAACCACTTTAGGGAAAGAAGCACGGACACAGGCAGTATTACAAGCTGTGTGTGACTTTTATTTCCAGTAGTCACATGCAATACACAGTCTGTTGGTCCTTTACACCCACTCCAGTGCTCTGGTCCAGTCTTACAGCCTATCTGACTGTAAGACTCCCTAACACTACCTCAATTTCAACATCCTTGACTATCACCTGGCCACTTACTGGCATCAGGAGCACTGGTTTAAACACCTAGCCTGGCTAAATCGAGAAATTACTTACTGAAGTGATTAAGATGGAGCCCATACCCGGCTCCCAGGAATACCCAGATTATGGACTACACCCAGGTTGTGAGTCTGAAACAATGGGTTCTCCCAGGATCTGGGCCGACTTTTAACGCCTTGAGCTGTAGCACCTGAGTCTCTCAGCCACACTAGGTTATCAGTTTATTGATAACAAGTACAACATGAATATAAGTTCCATCCGGAAATATTAAATATTCAGTAAAATATTAAATAGTAAAATATTCAGAGGGTGCCTTTGTTATGTTGTCGGCTTCTATCATAATAATTATCTGAATTCTGGTTCAGCCCACAAACTGGATGCCACTATATGTAGGTGATAGGTTCACTTACATATTATGAAATATTTTACATACATACATAGATATTTTTTTTCATCCAACCACATTAAAGTCATAAACCCAACACGTTTACATCAGTTATTCTGAGAGGGTGCAATTTACTACAATATCCAGTCTGATAGGTGCACACTCTAGTGCCTCCATTTGCATATATTAGGTATATTCATAAAAATAGTGGCTATCAAATTAAATATTCAACTCAAAATTCCTTAAAATGTATGATAGATCCCTTTTTGAGCATTTTAAAATGTGCTTATGAAACAATAACTAAATGATAATGGAGTTTTGACACAATTGTAAGATGATTAGCTGTTCTAATCTTATGGAAGCTATGGCATACGTGAAAAAAACCAAAATGGGCTAAAGCCTTTTTTTTCAGGATTAAGTGTAATGGCCAATCTGTTGCAACTCACTGAGCCCATTTAAGCATCTGCTATTGATTCACAATGAAGAGCCTTAAGTATACTAATAAGTACAGATGATCAAACCCTGTATCAGTCAGAAGATGATTCTTAAAAAAAAATGAAAGAACTGATGTGTTGAAAATGTATGAAACAAAGATTTCACTAAATAATTAACCATTGCAATGTTCATGCAATTTAACTATATTTAGTAGAAAAAAAGGGCAACACTGGGAAATGTTTGGTTTGTGTCTTAGGGTCTGATTCAGAGGTGGACGCTATTGCAACTCGCATGCAGACTGAGCGATTGTTTGCCATTGCGCATGCGTATGCACCGCAGTGCGCATGCATGAAGGCAACTGTGCGGTCCCGCAGCGATTGCCGTGCAAGTCCGCAGACCACGGAGGCCCATTGCAGATTGATTGACAGGAAGTGACCATTTGGGGTTGTTGATGGGTGTGGTTAAGAAAACGCAGGCATGCCTAGGCATTTGAACGCCATTTCATTGGCATGCATAAATTAGTCACTGCAAGTGCATATGCAGCCCTGCGTGGCAGAAGAGCTCCCTAGGCTGTGGCAGGTCAGACCTGCCGCAAGGATAAAATGGCCGCCGATGTGCATCGATGTTACCGATATTTATGCGTGTTTGCAATCGCGCATGCAAGTACGAAGGCAGCATTGGGCGTATTTATGCTCAGGTGATCTTTGCTAACATTAGCATATAATGTGCGACTGTGTACGCATTAGTGTCCACCTCTGATTCATACCCTTAATTAAGTAAATTACCTCCAAGAATGGAGTTACAGAATTAACATTATATGAAGGCAGAAAAGGAACTTCCCTATTTAAAAAAAAAAACCAGACATTTAATCCGAACGTAAATAAAGAGTTAAGAAAACATGCCACATATACATAATTAATATATCCTCTCACTAAAACCTAGCTAAGCATGGCTGGCTCTGGGTGGTTTAAAGAACAAAATAGAGCACTTTGGTAACTTGCCTTGAGAAAGCATGTCTTGGCAAAATGCAGTCTACTTTATTATTCCCTGTCTTGGTACAGCAGCTATATGTACTAAATTGTAGTTCAGTGCCTAGCTGCAGTACAAAAGTCACAGTCCCACACTATTATTCCATGAACCAAGTCACAGTTAGGGCATCTAGAAAGCAGCAATACTACAAGTTGCATTGCATTAACTCTCTGTATCTAGTCACATTTAGACCAGTTGCCCAACGTACTAAGTTGCAAATAAGACATATAGTAAGGGAATCACTGTGAGTGTCCCATCACCTATGCTTACTGCATCTTATCACAATTAGAGAACTCAGCAATACTAGCTATAAGAAGACACCTCAATCACAATCTCCCTTTACTATTAATTTGGTGCTCTTATAGATACATGATGAGAATGCTCTTCCTAGACTATAGATCTATTTCAACTGGTATTTCATAGACATTTATGTATAATAGGGATCACCCATGTTTGGGTCCCTAATATATGCTAACGGAAATATTAAAAAAAAGATACATATTAATATAGGCAAAAACCCCAAGTGTAATAAAAGACTACACTAAGGGAGGCTGTTACAATAAAACTGTAAATAAATACAGCATAACAAACACATGTTGGATACTCAATAAATGTTGTATCCACTTAAGAATACTATTTACTCCATAATCCCTGTGAAATGCAACATTACCCTAATTGTATTTTTTTAAACATAAGGAGAACTAGGAGACAGGGTACAACCTGGAACTCTGAGGGAAAAACATAATTTGAAATGGCAAAAGTGACTGAAATGATTTACAGTAAATACTTGAAGAATAAAGAACTTTATCTACAAGTCCAACATACTTAGCAAAATTGCTTAGTTTCATCTTCTCTGTTAGCTTCTTTAGCTGCTTTTCCAGTAGTTTATTTAAGGGTATGACCTGACTCAGACTGGCAGTGTCTGAGTTCACTATTTAGGTTACAAATTCAAATGGCTTCAGTAGCTTGCAGAAAACAGAGAGTATTCTCCAGTGTCCTGCAGTTAGGTATTATATCCCTCCTCTCCCTATCTCATGGATTGATATGTACGTTCTGATGATTTCTTGCTTTTCATCCAGTCGCCGAAGCACAAAAAGGATGGAATTCCATGTGGTTACTACCACATACTTCAGTTGGTGGCATGGAAAAGTGAACTTTTCTTGCAGCTGCTGCAACATTTTATATGAGGTTATTAATTATCGAAAATGTCCAGTAATTTTACGGGCCACAGTCAGCATCTCCTGCACGGACCTGTCATTTTTTTTAAAGAAATTGTGAACCACCAAGTTTATTATGCATGCAAAACATGGTACATGTTGAAATAAACCCTGTTGTAATGCTCATACAATATTAGTTCCTTATCAGAAATTACAAATCCTGAGGAGAGTTTTAGTCAGATAAGCCATTTTGCTAACACATCCCTAAGTTTTCCAGCTTGCCAGCTTGACTCCATTCTTCTTCTTAGTGAAGCCAGTGATACAGAGAGTAGCCTGTCTGTGCATGAGCTGGCATTGTGTGCTAGATACTGCTTCTAATGGTGATACACCCACCCAGTGGGTTGTCACAGTCATGCAATATTTGGTGTGTCCAGTACTGCATTTCACATATCTATGTATAAGTGGATAGTTGGTACATTTTCTAGGCCAAGAATACATATTTTTTAACTTTCTGGTACATGTAAGGAATTGCTGTCCTGGAAAAATCGAGAAGAATCACAATGGAATGTAGTAGCATGGACATTTGACCTCAACTAATTGGCTAAAACCAGATGCATTGATGGCAGATATTGAATGCAGATATAATGCTAACATAGCCAGCATGGTTTCAGTGACCCACTGTGCAACAGGATAGCAGCTGTGATACTAGGTTCCTCTTGCAAATGATTGATCCATAAACATTTTTTTAAACTACTAGTCTTCTTGGTCCCCTTTCATGATGAAGATTCACCCTCAACAACTACAGCCCTTATGAGCAAGGATTTTTCTTGGCAATTGTGGATTGCATTATTGGAGTTAGTTTGCCTTCACAAATTGGATGCAGGATGATTACCTCTGATCACTAATGAGTTTGATGATGAAGGTGTTTGCAGTGGGGATAGCATGTTCTGGTATCTATCCATACTGGTAGCTGATGTTGGACTGCTTGTTATTATATATAATTTTCCAGATTTTGATAAACCACTTGAATGAACTCTCTGCAAATGATGTAACAGGGAGGAGGTGCCTATATGTTTAAGGTCCTATACTTTTACTTACTTTGGCACTGTAAATGTCACAAATGCATTGAATAATGTTGCCAGAATTTGGGAAAAATATTTCCATGCAGAATAGATGGCTTTTTTGGTCTTTTGCTCAGGCATTACAATGTGCTTCTTATGACCGTCATGAAATGCTGCCACTGGTGGCTGGCTTACTTCAATACAAACAACATCATTCTCCTGCATTCTATCTACTTGTTCTTGTCCAACATATTTATCATCCTAATTTGTACTCATTTGCAACTTTTTAAGTAGCATCCTCAATCATCATCATCAGCACATTTACTACTACAGTACTCATTCTCACATTTGCAAAGGGTTCAGAAATGGTGGAAGGAAGCTTTTCTAGGATTATAGTGTCAGAATTGGAAATGTCAATCATTCAATCATACATAGCATTTGTGGACACCCTTAGGCTCTCCTCAGGAATCTGTGAAGTTTGTGAACACAAGATTTGTTCTTCAGCCTCAGTGTTCTTCTTGTTCAATGACTTGCCTGTTTTAGAGGTGACATATCTGCCTGACTGTGTTTGGCCCTTGTTTTCTAGTGCATGAAAGAGCAGTATAGTAGCAGGACCACAACTTGCAAATAAAGACCATGGTCTGAGCCTTGTATTGCCATTGTGTGTTGTATGGCATTTTGACAATTTTACATTTTTTGGCAGTGTCTTTTCCCATCATAGTTAGAGGTAATGTTTTCTTAAATATTGTCAAACATTGTTTAGGTTTGGAGTGCCCTTCTTACACGTTCTTATTATCCCTTACTCCTTGACCTTTTTTTTAAAATGTGATTTTAAAGAAGTACTATGACTGCCAGCACTAGTACTGGGAGGCACCTGCTCTTCTATAGACTGATTCATGATTGATTTACACCAGCACAGGAGTAAAACTACTGTACTTGAAAAATTTAACTGTCACTACACCAAGTGATTGTACAATGAGATAAGGAAATGAGGAACTGTTACCTTTACCATACAGTTTTATAAAGACTTGAACATTTTTTTTTTCAACCAGAAAAATTTTTCTTCTGTTATATACACTGCCACTAAAACACACACAATCTTCTAATGAATATCTAAGATGAATTGATAGGCTTGATATTGTTTTTAAACCAGAAAAACATGTCTTCTTTCAGCTCATATTATTTTTGAAAAGATGACACAGCACAATATTGTTTTGGTCATCTAATCTTGCAATCTCTGCTTCTAATTCACAAGATATAAGCCCTTAAAATGTGTACACAGTATGCAGCTAAGACTCAAACACAAGCAGGAGGAGCCTGTGTAGAGTGCTAGCTATAGTGTTTTATCTTACCTTGATATGTACAGTTTAAAAGACTCTGCTTTTATGTCCACCAAGACAAAACACTGAGCAAACTGGATTTTTGTTCAGGTAAGCTTGAAATCATAGTACTGTCTCTGCCCTCATGCAGAATATATACTGTAGATAGACACCCTTGTTAAAACTATTGTAAGTGCAGCTCACTTTCAAAATACACAGGAGGAGCCTGCATTGCAGATTACTTGCTATAGTGTCTGATCCTCACAAACACACAGATTAAAGATTCCTTCTTTTCCATCTTTTCCACCCACTCCAGCCAACTAAAATTCTCTCCAATGGCCACTATTAAAGCACAGCTACAGGCAACAACCCTCTCCATGCATTTCCTATCTAAGATGTCACCGAAAATAAGGAGAGAAGGAGTTCAATACAATCCAAAACATGCACGATCCGACATTTCCAGGAAAATTTGTATTTTGCCTCATTTTGAGAACTGAATTTGGCAGGAGAAACCAAACTATGCCTAGGTTCATCTCTGTACCCCAAAATTTGGTTCTGTTGGATTTCTACAAATTCAAACCGCTCATCTCTAGTTTTACCCTAGATTTTTTGCCTGTTGATTTTGTACTACCTCTTCACATTTGCAAATGACTTGGCCTACCCGACCATTCTAATTCTATTGTATGTTGTTAATGGTGGCCATATTATCCAGGGACTATAGTAAAGTCCAGTGGCAATCAAGTACGGTAAACATGTGGGAAAGAGAGCTGCTAAAGGTGAATGCCATGACTAAAATGACAAAAATAACTTACCTACTAGTGTCACTTAGCACAATTACATTGGTGCTATCAGTGGGAAGTCAAAATATACTAATGAAGAAATACTCACATTATAAGCCATCTGTTAAGCTTCAGATGTATTCATGTTCTTCTCCTGTTGAACTAAAATGAGCCTAGAACATATCTTTTGTATAGTTTAGTTCATGCTGTATCATAAGCTACATGTGTAATAGAGTTTCCATAAGAGATGAGCAAAATATCTTTCAAATTTCATGCAAACTGAGTTTTGCAGTGCAAATGGTTGCCAACATGCTGTTGTGTCACGTCCAGGGCTATATTTAAGGGGGAATGCTCCAAAACAGTTATCCAGAAGTTCTTGTGAAAAATGACATACAGTAAATCCGGAATGGCATTCCAGAACTGCCAAGCTAACTAAAACGTTTTCTGTTTAAAGTTTGGTTGCCACCTGCAGCATAGCTTTTCTCTGACTGCAGTGCTGCTGACTTAGACTGGCTGCTCAGGGTCCTTACAAGAGCCTGCCAGGACAGTGAACAGCTAGCCAGACTCCACAAGATGGATGCCACCTGCCCAAGTCAGCAGCACTACAGTCAGGATAAAGCTACACTGCAGGTTGTGGACAAATGTTACTTTATTATTGCCTCCAGGTTCAATGCAAGCTGCGCTGTATTAAGTGCTGCAGCATGTAGTGTATCAAGAATCTTGGTAAATCTGTCTGGCTGCTTATGGTCCTGACAGGGGGCTCCAACCAGATTCCTCAAGACACAGTGTCACTCATCCAGGTTTGGTGCTCCTCCCTCCAAAGGGCCCACCCTCAGTTTTCCTGCAAAGACTGAGTGATGAGAAGAGCGAGATCAGATCATGGAGAGAGATCTGAATCCACCTGCCCAGAATGGGATTGAAATACCGAAGGCTCAACAGCCGCCGGTTCAAATCTGACAGTGGAAGGCCAACAGTAGGAGATCCTGATGCATGGTGGTAAGTATCCTAACCCACCTCTCTCCCCCTTAACCCTTCCTTAGGGGTGCCTAACCCTAACCTCCCCCTAGTGGTGCCTAACCCTAACCCCCCCTACCCCTAGCCTAACCCTAACCTTCACTGAGGGGGTGCCTAACCTTAAGTCCACCCAGGGGTCCTTAAACCTAACCCCCCCATCCCCAAGCTAAGTATTATACTTACCTAGCACACAACGATCTGGATAGCGGGGGTCGGTCTTCCGGCATTGGGATTAAGATAGGCGTCCGTATTTTGACGCCTATCTTAAGTCCCATGTCAGGCAGGTAGTGTCGGGATTTATCTACCCATGTGTACCTCTGACCCCCCTACCCATATGTTCCTCTGAACCCCCCTTCCCATATGTTCCTCTGAACCCCCTACTCATGTGTACCTCTGACCCCATCCATATGTGCTTCTAACCCCCATACTCATGTGTGCCTCTGACCCCCCCCACCCATGTGTGCCTCTGACCTCCCTACCCAGTTCTTCCTCTTATCCCCCATACCCTGATGTGCCTCTGACCATTCTTACCTAGGCATACCTCTGAACTACCCTTCCCATGTGTGCCTCTGAACCCCCTACCCATCTCGTACTGTGACCATTGCACCATCACCAACTGTGCTTTTGCCTCTTATCCTAGGCTAGTGGCTGACAATTAATAGTAGCATGGCTGAACAAAGACAAGACTTGTTTGACACAGCATAACTGATCATAAAGATGACAGGTACAGTAAGCACAATGTTCCTTCTGTCTAAAAGCATTGGGGGGCCTTCAAAATGTATTTTATGTGGAACATACTATTTCAACGTAGTTTAGGTGGGTTTGTCTTCTTCAGTGTATTGTATGTGGATCTGGATTTTTCAATGTTTTATTAATGTGGATTGGCTTTATCAATGTATTTTATATGGATCTGGCCCTTTCAATATTAATATGGATCCTGCTTTTCCTATATACTGTATATAGAATTGATGTGTCTTTCCCTATATATTTAGTATGAATTCTGGTTTGCTGTTGGTGTGCATGTGTGAATTTTCAGCAGTTTTCTCTCCTTTATTTCTTTGTTTGTATAGTATTATATTATATAATAGATCAACATGTTATAATAACACTCACCCCCACAGCCCAAACTTTGACAATTTGTTTTTTAAAAATAGGTTTATACACCATTTGATGCCCCACTCCTGATGTAGCTCCAATCACATCACCTAAAGCTCATCCCACCTCTGCCCCATCATCCCAGGCTTTTTTGAACCAATTTTTCTAGAAAAATAAAACTGGTCCCCACTGCACAAAATCCTATAATGTATATGTATACGTAAAATGTAAATGATATTTTGAAGTTTATTGTGGAGCTCATACATCGATGTGTCTGAACCTGCAGTTGGACTACCATAGTCACAGTGAGTGTAAGATCTTCTTATGTTTCGTCATTGCGGATGAGGAAGACTTCTGTGAGATTATGTTAGAGATGTTTGATTTAAATTTTTGTAAACTTGGAAAAAGCGGAAATGAGACTCATGAAATGTTACAGCAAGCATAAGGTGGAGAAACAATTAGCCATGCTGCAGTATTTCAGTGGTGGAAGCACTTCAAAGAGAGTAGTACGCGAGTGACTGACAAAGCGCGTTCTGGGAAACCATCCACCACGGTTGTCTTGAAAAAGGTCCTGGAGACCGAAATGCGCTGACAGCTACAGGTGTGAGTAATTCAACATTTGGACCTTCATATATTTTTTTGGATCACTTGCCTGATCATCTTATTTTATTTTTTTATTGCATTTTTTCATTGTATCTTCATATGGAACATTTTTTAATTTTTATGTATCAACTTTTACGCTGTTGCTATTTCTACTTTGGAACTACTCTTTTTTGACATTATTAAAGTATTGGCTTAGATGATACAATACGTCTATATATTAATACATTTTGGAATTACACGGTGGAAGATTCATACTACAGCAGCAGAGATTATTGGATAAAGATACCTTTATAGGAGTGTCATCATACCACTATATGTGAGTTGGGGTACGAATCCATCATTTATATATAAAGATACCTTGATGCGAAGTAATTTCCACAACACATTGTGAGTTGGGGTACGCTATACATTAATAAATGCCCTCTTTTAATGCACCGTCACTACCATATAGGAAAAATTGTGTATATCATCACGGATGGCATCTGACTAGAAGGATTGATCAAAGATACCTTTATGTGTTTTCATCTATGAATGGGAAAAGTGAGTTTGGTACGCTATTCCCCCTTAGATGATTTTGGTTCAGCAAAATATCTTGCTCAACATATAACATTGTGGATTCTGAGATGCTTGTAGAAGATAACAAATTTTAGTATATCTCATCTAAGAAAATTACGTCAACATTTAAGGGATGTATTAATGTCATATATTTTGTGTAGATAAAACGCCGCATATTTTGTCCAATACCATTCTGTATGCTACATTGTTGTTTAGAATCAGGGTGAGATTCTTGTAGGTATTTGGATATTATTAGTGGCAGCTTATTTGTGCGCCCTAAACAGTCACCTCCTCGCTCTGTCTTTAACTTACAGATGTCAACATTGCCAAAGTTGCAGAGATGTTGCAAAATGACAGAAGGATAACTTTATGTGAACTTTCATCTTCACTTGGCATCTCATTCGAATGAGTTCATCATATTGTGACCAAGGAACTTAAAATGCATCGCGTGTGTGCCAGGTGGGTACCCAGAAATCTCACAGATACGACGATGAGTTGAATCATGCAAGAACACCGTTAGAATGTCGGGAGAGGATACCCGATTTCCTGACATCGATTGTGACGTGACAAATCATGGATTGGTCATTATGATCCGGAATCCAAAGTGATGTCACAAAATAGTCTACTGCACGTCTTTGATTCATTGAAACACTGCAAGAAATGTACTGAATGTGAAGGACGCTACCTTGAAAAAGTAAAATGTTCAGTCATCTGATTCTGAATAAAAAAAATCAGTCTCATTACTTTTCAATCAGCCCTCGTAAATACTGTACCAGTGTAGTTATTTGTCCTTGTAAACTGAGGTGTAATTGTATTTGCACATTATGCCCCTTATTTAGATTTGGATGCCTTTTGCACTTTGAAAATATGCATAAAATTAAAATGTGTACTTGTGTATATTGAGTCTTGCCTATCTCAAGATACATCCAACTTAGACAGAGTCGTTTTTCTACATGAGGCATATGTATTACATACAAAAATATAAACTCATATCTGTCAATAGCATACATATGCGTCTTGACAGTGTTATTAATTAAAGCAAAAGGCACATATTCCATATAAACAGGCTCGGACTGGGCTGGCGGGGATTCGGGGATTTCCCTGGTGGGCTCTGGTGAAATATAGCCACACCCTCTATTGCGGGAGGGCATGGCTTTACGCATGTCCCTGGTGCTGTTGCTTCACTATGCAGCTGCAGGTAGTGGATGGGCAGCAATGGGCGGGTTTTTCACAGTAACACCACTGATTCCATGTTCCAGAATCAGTGGTGCAGTGATGACCTCATGGGGGAGGGGCTTAGCGCTTGTCACCAGTGACGCTGTTGTTTAAACAATGTGTGCAGCTGCTTGCCGGTCAATCAGGCTGTTGACTGACCCGGCGGCAGCTGCGGGAGGTGGGCAGCAGGTATCCAGTGGCCGGCTCCATCTAGCACCACTGATTACATTTTCTGGAATCAGTGGTGACAATGACAGGGGAGGGGCTTAGCGAGGCTGCTATTCATTGCTGCTGCAGGAGCTATCTTCTTGCCGGGCAGCGGGGCTGAAGCATCATGAGCTCCACACAGGTGACTGACCCAGCTAGTGAGGAAGGGGGGAGTCTTACAGTGTACTATATAAGCAGCTGCAACATTGATTGCACCACTGAGTGGTGTCATCATGCGCTGCCAGTGGGGGGGTGGAGACAGTCCAGGCACAGACACAGTCACCTATGATCTAATGCTGGCCATACATGTTGCGATGCACCATGTAGTGCAACTGCCGATCCGTCAGCAGACGGATCGTTCTGTCACTGCCGGCATTAATGCGGTCCCTGCACGATATCCCAGGTTAATGCATGTGATCGCAGATCAACCTGGGATTTTTGTCAGTGTAAATGGAACAACCCGTGTCCAGTGACCCGGGGATCAGACCTTGCTAGCTTGCAGGGTTGAGCACGGGTCATTCCCGTGTCACCCTGCAGTGTAAATGGTGTGACCGGGTCACCATGACCCAGGTTGCAACGCATGCTAGCTGATTGGATGATTTAGCTGCGCTTGGAGATAACATCTTCAAGCGTCCACTGCAATGCCGGAAGACCTGGGTTACTGCAGACCCAGGTCCGGTGTGAACGGTGCCGACCCGGGCATAACCCAGGTTGGCACCACAGTGGAAAAGGAGTCTGTCCCGGGTCTCATCCAGGCTGGAAAAGTGTTCCAAACCCCGGGACAGACCCAGGACTTTCGGTATAAAATCACTATTATATCATTGTGACAACAAATGTTAAACAAAAAATGCAGATATTTTGTCATTACCAAGGCTGAAAAGTTTTAATGTGAATATCTGACTGGCCCAGATGGAATCTATGAGTAGCCCCATTGCTTAAGGGCCCATCCCCTCTTCTAGAGATGAGGTTCCAGATACTGCACTGAAATTATACATTACTACTCTGTTAGTGTGCTTCTATAAAAACTGTACAAAGATTCACCCTCCGGTGAATCCAGACACACCCCAGTCCCTTCCTAGTGTTGGCTGTGGGCTTTGCCATAATGAATACAGGGCCTGATTCAGAAGCGAATGCAATGCCAATATTATCACAGATCGAACAATTGTTTGCTATTGTGCATGTGCAAATGGCGCACTGCACACGTGCAGATTGCACTGCGATTACATTCGCACATAGGATTTGCACATCAGTATTTACTATATATATCTATAAAGAGGCCCAGACCAGGGCTTTGTGCTGGCTAGCCACACCCCCTCTGGTGACTGACCACCCTACTTAAGCAGGTGACCCTTCCACTGCATTTCCCCGGTGGGCCCTTTATGCTCCAGTCCGACACTGCATATAAACGTGATAAAATAGAAGCACCCCACATTCATTGTTTATCACTTCATAAATAAAATCATAACATACTTCAATGCTAATGCAAGAAACTGTGGGAGCCAATACGCAAGCGGCCAATTAGAAGAAACGACATAGTGGAGCCTGAGTCACTCATTATCATATATTTTTACACCAGAACCCGGTTCCCACAAATAATACACCTCCTAATAATAATATTTAGGAATGCATCTGTGTCTCCTTTAGTTGTGTTTCCACTGAGATTGCTGCAGTTACATGCACATTGCCTTACTGCACTCAGCTGAGGGAAAAGTATTTTGTTTCTTATTTTTGCCCATTGTTCTCTAAGTAAAGACCATAAAATAAGGATATTTATTATAATATGCTACCAAGTGAAAGTCTTCTCTATCCCAAACAACAATATAAAACTTGCTTGCACTAAAAATGGAAAAGTTATTCACAGGCAAACCAGTATATATCCAAACATACAAACCTGATCATGAGGCTGTGAAAATTCTAGGTCACATTTACACAGGAGATTATTTTAGTCTGTGTTTATAGATGAACAGGAATACATTTTAGTTTACAAGAAAGACATGTCAAATAAGCACTCTCAATATGATGAAACTGAAATGTAGGATATATTCAAACAGTAGTGAGTTTGGCACTGAGAAGCTATTAAAGGCATCAGAAACTCACCAATGTGTCTTGCAAGCTCTTTGTCCACTTAACTCACTTTTCTTTCAACAGAAATTGTTGATTATTTTAAATTAAGTAAGCAAATGCTTTTAAAATTGATTTATTGAAATAAAAATACTACCCCATATCCATAAGTCCTATTTTGAAACATTACCTCCCACACTCACAGTGGCAACAGATCCCCAGTGGCATCAGCACCCATTGTGGTGATAGAACTCCAATGACATGAGCACAGGTGGGGGACCTACCTGTGCCCATAGGTCCCATTTATTTATTTACCCCATTCCACCCCAGTGCCATATATCATAGTATAGTGTCTATAGTACACCTCTATCTCCACAGGGGAAAATACTTCTTTACATGCTATTACCCACCTCCCAATGCCAATAGATAACCCCCCCAGTGTCAGTACCCACCCAGCAGTGACAACTAGCATCCCTTCTTTCACCCAGGACCATCAATCCATTCTATGAACTCAGATTATAGAAGAGGGTGTGGCCAGATCTGGGAGGCATGGTCATGACCCCTTAGAAAAAACGTAATGGAAATACTTTGTAAAGCGGCACTCTCTGTGGGGGGGGGGGGTCAATTCTTACTCTGCCACAACTCACAGGGCCCCACCGGCCCCTCAAATAATGCCAGGCCCAAGTAATTAGAAACACCCACCTCTCAAGGATCCTGCCCCCACCCACATGTAGTGGCACAGCAGAGCATATGTCAAATTGCAGAGATTAGTGTAACATTGTGGAACTGCATGCCATTCTGTAGCACAAAATCAGCACTGATGTTGGTGGACACAGACCCTTTCATGTGCAGAACAGATATTCTCTTTAACAGCTGGGGACACAGCAGAATGACACAGTCGCATTGGATATGACCATGTTAGTAAATGTCCAGATTGCTGCAATCACCTACTATGCGACTACACCAGTTAACTGGTTAAAGTATATGCAAAAATTAAGTAGAAATTACTGTGCAAAAAAAGACTCACGAATTTCAGAATTGTTGTTATGTATTTAAATTTCTTCAGTATTACTGATAGGAATGTACAGCCACAATTAAAAACATTCTCATTTTCTGGGCTATGTAAGCTGCATTTTCAGAGAATTTCAAGCGCATCTCAATTTAAAAAGACAGAATAAATTAAATGTGAACAAAGGCTTCCCTATACATCATACTGTATAAGCTCTGAGTACAGTACAAGCGCTTTGTCTTTTGTAGAGGATTCAGTTTTCTTTTTGTAATTAGTTTTGATGTATCTGATTAACATAAAAGTTTCAACCCATAAATCATTTTATATACTGTGCATTATTACCACACTTTACTGAAATCAAATTTCTTAAATGAATGAATATAAGAATAATGGGACAAAGTTCTGTTGTAATATTGAATTTGACAGAGTTAAATTTCAAGGACTTTGATGACTCTAAGTTAGCAGTGATATGTCAAAATCAAAACATCATTGAATATCAAACACTTGTCTGATCTTAGGAGAAAAGCAACATTATTAATTTAAGTAAAATATCTTCACTCAGATTTTATAGAATATTTTTCAGTGGTGCATTGACATTTAGTATTGCACATCATAGTACAAATCTAAAAGTGTGTTATATTTTTCTTTCTTTTCTTGTACTGTACATCTGCAAATATGACTCAATATGGCATCTTTGTAAAGTGTATGTACATGGATTTGATATTTACATTTAATTAATTTTATATTCATGTACAACTGTGTCACTGTATAAAGTACTAAGGTGGTGGAAAAGGAAATAATTATCTCCAGTTGATGACCCCTGGATTTAAGCAAATTAGTGTTACCACAGTAAAAATTTCTTAATATATGTGTGAATCGGGTCTGCTTTTGAAAAGGTTCATACAAAAAATGTTCCCTGCTTAGTAAAACTATTCACTGTAAAGTAAATAAAAGACAATCATACTGATAGAGTGAATGTCACATGATTAAAATCTTATAAAACTACCATGTAACCAGTTTCACACTTTGGGCACAAGTCTATCATTTTTGTTGCACTTGGAATTTTCATCTCAGTTTTTCTTTTTAACAAGACTTCCTTATTGCTTCCGTTCTGTATCATGACATATCCTATTGTATTCAGTAAAATGCTGAACACATTTTAATCATTTCAGGGGGAGATGTATCATAGATGGCAATTACATTGTGAGCATCTTCCCTTGCTATTTGCAGCTTACCAGTATTTTCATCCATCTGCACCTAATATTCTGTTCCTGCCAGGACTGCTGTTCCGACATACATATGACCCAGCAATGTTGTTTTTCTTCTGGGTTTATGACCCAAGGATTGAAATGTGAATGTATGGATATTGCCCAGCAAAAGTGGCAAGGATCTTAAGCTCCACTATGAAATGCAAAGCAGATCATCACAGTGAACGTTTCTTTAATTATATGCTTACATATATCTCTCTAGAATATTCACTGAGGCTGTTACTAGTGCTGTTGTTTTTGAATCTAGTAAGTAACACATCAGTTGGTGAAGGAACCGTTGTTCTTGGAGATGTTGACTCTGTTTCTGGGATGGCAAAGGTAAATGAAACACTAGTTCACATGTCATGTATATTCATTGACAACTCTGATTTGTTAGAGCATATGCTAGATCTAAGTAGCAGTTTCTGCACCTCTGCTGCTACATCTCAGAGGAGGTTGAGCTCTTTACTGATAGTTAAACTTAACTAAGTCACTGGTCCCTGTATGATGATAATGATGAAGAGGAGAAAACTGGCATTACATTCCCGGTGATATTTTGCAAGGACAAGATAGCATACATTTATACAAAATGAAACCTAATTTGAAGGGTTTACAATGTTCATTGCTGGGACTTCTCAGCTGAGAACCAGAAGTTGAGCACTGGAAGTTTCATTATACAGTCCACCATGCATTCCATACTAAAGACTACTTTGTAATTGACTTTATTATTAAGGCTATCCTTGTCATTGACAAGTTCATATTGTCCTACTTTAAAGCCAAATGTTGCTGTTATTGGTGTTTTTCAGTTTGTGCCAAGAACATTACAGGAGGGAATACAGTTTTGTAGTTTCCATGTGATGCTTTCCAACCTTTAACACCACCAATGTATAAGTGAACAGGTTGTTTAATGTTTATTTTTCAATATAATTATTATGCCACTTATTTACATCATTATGGATAGATGGGTTTTAGGAAAACAAAACATCTAGCAAGCACTTATTCAGGAAAAACTTTTAGGTGTGATGTGTTCTGAGGCAGGCAACCATCTGCCTTCATCTGGTTGTAAGAGAGGGCAAATTTGCAATCATCTGCATAGACTCAGACTATTTCCTGAAATACAAGGTAATGATCCTCTTTAACCCTTTAAAACACCTTATCCTTAAATGCCTTTATTCTATTCATTGCTAAGGACAACTGTGATTTGTCCTGAGGATATACATCAAAATTGCTAAGGATGGGTCACACTCAACCTCAGCACTGCAAGAATTCAAAGTGGGTGTGACTTACCCAAAATTCACACACTAATGCTTACTGACTCTGGGAGCTGGGAAGGGCGTTGGGATTGTTGACACTTACAGAGTAGTCTGATACACATTGTATGTGTTTTATTAAGCCTAGGGAAAATGCATTAAAAATTTAAAGTGCAGGCTTTAGTGTTAAAAAATATCTAGAATATTGGTTTTGCTGGTGTATTAATAATGAATTGCTTTAACTAATATTCCAATATATTCACAAATATGGCAATTAATATGTTTTCATTGTGTTTATAGTTATCCTACACTATGTGTTTGGCAATATTTATTTAATTTTGATATTATAGTAATGCACTGTGAGCACCTTGTGATGCCCTGTAAATAAAAGTTATAATAATAATAATAATAATAGTGCAATGTCCTGAAGCAGATATTGAGGTATGAAAAAATTTAATTCATGTTTCTTTTAGAAACATTTATTACTGTATAAATCAAATGTGATCTCATCCCCACAAGATGAAAGTTTACATTTCAATTTACCATTTCAGAATTGTTTGGATTATGAGGGATACAAAAGGAACCAGGATCAAATTTTAGTAACCTCCATATATTGTTTTTAACATAAGTCATTTTTTTCCCTTCAGGTTTGTTAGTATAGGTGGGTGAGACAGTGAGAAGAGCATTATCATATAAATGAAAAGAAGGGCACTATGTAACATGGCTAGCAAATTGAAAAACAGACAAAATTACTGTTTTCATGGACAATAAGAGGATAACTGCCTAGCTTATGGAAATATTCTGACGCATGAAAAAAAAAGCAGACACTAGTGTTTATGTTCTTAGATGGATGTGACTGCTGAAAATTGAAAATGGCTAGATGAATGACATTAGCTGACTAATTGCTTCTTTGCTCTTTTTAACCTTATGCATGTGCACAAAAGCATTATGTGATTTCATTCCACAACTAACAAATCTGTTTCAATGTTAGTTCAAAATCTGGATCTTCTTTTTTTAAATATATATCAGTTACAAATCATTTCATGCTATCAATAGAGGAAATAGTAAAATAGACAAAGCGTTGTAACACTCTGAGTTGAATGCTTACTAAAGTGTGACACATTAATGCTGCAACCCAAATGATATAAATGATTAAAAAAATCAAAAATTATCTAGTACTGACAACTTCAATAAATTGTATAGCTAAAGTTAAACAGTTTCCATGTTTCTCT
Organism: Taudactylus pleione; assembly: GCA_031769625.1. Lineage (NCBI taxonomy): Eukaryota > Metazoa > Chordata > Amphibia > Anura > Myobatrachidae > Taudactylus > Taudactylus pleione. The sequence goes on along the minus strand of JAUIMM010000040.1, from coordinate 5,045,063 downwards.
TGCATGGGGATAGAGTTGCTCGTATGCATCTTTGTTTTGCATAAAATATGGATTACCTTATTGCTCATGCAGATTAGGTCTCATCTTGTGTTTACAACTTTTTGCTCTTAGAGAGGCAGAACAGGGGAGTAAAGGGCGTGCAAAAGTAGGATGAGGACAGTAAGGGCATGTTCACTGATGAGGATGGCAGAGTTTTGGCTATTTGCATTACATAATTGATATTTGCATATTGGCAGGAAAGTACTTAATTTTTAACAGGAAGACAATGGTTGCCTTTATTTAATTGAATTTCATTTGAAGTTATTATTATTATTATTATTACATTTTATTTATACGGCGCCACAAGTGGTCCATAGCGCCATACATACAGTAAAGGGAACACAGAACATTACATTACAATACAGTAACCAAAATATAAACAGAACACAATTAGCAACACAATTCTCCATATACAATACAGCTCTGAACGTGAAGGCTGTCATAGAAGTGCTAGAGAAGAAGGCTCTGAGACAATGGGGTGGAGGACTCTGCTCCTAGGAGCTTACAAAGATACCTTTATATGTTTTCCACAATTTCCACATTGTGAGTTGGGTACGCCCTCCATATGTACATTAGAGTGATCTTCATTATCCAAGATTGTGGTTCCTATTCTTTTCATCAACTCCAACTCACCCAGTGTCATTGGGTGGAATCCAATTATGCAGTTTTGAACACACTACATATTGACTTTTGTACTTGTTTTTTTCCATGTTAAATTAGGAAACAAATGACAGATTGTGAACAAAAAGACCAGCAAACTTCCTCTTAAGGGATGTATTATATGCTCTTTATTGTCTTATTTTGAGCAAATATCAATTTGAGATTGATAATTTTTATAACATCTCTGACCTATTAATCCCCCTCATTTGTTGTGTTCTTCATTTATGTTGAATCTGGTAACATTCTTTAAAGGGGTTGTTGACAACAATAGGATGCTCTGGGCAAGAATCAAGAATCCATCACATTTTTGTATAGTATTATATTGTGTGTTTGAATTGGGTAATCTGGCTTTATCACTTACTACAAGCACATGCAAACCATCTCTGCCATAAACCAAGAGCATATGCTATTGTTCTCTCCTTGCTCACATGCTATTATTGTAGAGCAGGAAGCATATTTAAATACACACAGCTGAGATTATACAAGGAATTGCACCTTCTTTTAGATGCAGATGCATTTTACACCTGCACTTTTAATGTAAACTACATCTGTATCTACATGAGCTCCACTCCATAATGTGTAAATTGGATTGATATCTTCGTTATACACAATATATGTTTAATACATACTGTATATATAAATAATTATAAGGGTTTGTAAAAAAAATGTTCTGCAATGCTAAATGTTTTAAAGTCATAATTTGTAATTGCTAATTAAAAATATTATAACTGCATTAGATTGAGCCAAGAATTTCCTGTAAATTTGGAAAAAGATTACAATTTACCTTTCATTATTAAGGTCACTAATTTTAGCAGATCTTTATAATGAATAAAGTTCAATGAAGTTGAGTTTAGGCCATGGAGCAACACCAACCAATGAAAGCTAGATAAAATAATGATTTATTGAAGCAGTTAAAATGTACAAAATTCCTCTGAGAGTTGAATCTTCTGAGAAAATGAGACATTATCATAGCTCAATACAAATCAAAGATCATCCCCTTAAATAGATTTGAACCCTAGAAAGTAACTCCATCTGAACTATGCCTTTCAAAAGAACAGAAAAGTAATTGAAAGTTATTTATAGTACCAACAAACCTGAATTTGATAATGGGCCCAATTTAGAGGTGAATTTCCACAATGCAAGGATACAACTTGGTGCAATATTTTTGCATGGCTAATGCACATAACTTGTCTCCACTTTAAGAGTTGAATGCATTTTGCACTTGTGACCCCTTATGCTTGGAGAGATGGATCAGGTGTGTTAACAGGCAAATGCATGAACATACTAGTTAAGCATTTTCACCCAATATAATTTATGATGGCACATATATCTAAATGCCTTTTTTTTCAAGCTGTAATCTTTAGCAAGGGTGTGGATTGATAGGTCTACATTAAGAATTTAGACAGTCAATAGGTTGACACCAGAAGGTCGACAGTCGATACAGTAGGTCAACAGGGTTTAAAGGTCGACAGGTTAAAGGTTGATAGTCAGTAGGTCGACAGTGACTTAGGTCAGCAGGGCTAAAAGGTTGGCGGATTAAAAGGTCAACATTCAAATGGTTGACACAAAACAGGTATAAATGTGATTTTTTTGTTATTGTAACCTAAACCTAACCCTAAATCTACCCCTTACCCTAAACCTAACCTAATCCTTACCCTAACCTAAAAAATCATGAAAAACAAAGTATTGATCATTTTGCATCAACCGTTTGAATGTCGATCTTTTAACCCTGTCGACCTTTTAGCCCAGTTCTCCTAAATCACTGTTGACCAATAATCTGTTGACCTTTTATCCCTGTCAGCCTATTGACTGTCGACCTTCTGGTGTCTAACTGACTAACTTTTAATGAAGACCTACCATCCAGATACCCGTTGGCAAACATTAACTGGCTACAAGTTTGGGTGTTGATGATGATTGTGACATCTTTTCTCTGGACTCAGCTCTACACTACATTAAAGGATGCCCCAGCACCCAATAAATGCAAAAATCAATTTTACCTGTTTTGAGGGCATTTGAAGGTATTGTGTCGTTTGCTCTGAGCTTTGTATCTCTGTGCATGGATAATAATATTGTAGCTTTTACAAAGAAGGACATTTGTGCCAAGGATTAAGTAAAATATTTGATCCTACATACAATATATAAAAGTAAAAACAAATGTGGATAGGCATACATGAAAAGCAGTTATAAAGCCTCACAGAAGATATTAATCACACTAAAGGCCATTGCGATTAAATCACATTGTAAGTAGCACTGTCCATTACTTTTTCTAACTTGTTTACTATAGGCACAGACAGAAAATATCAATTAATGAAATACTCATTGTCAGCCGCAATGTCCTGTTATTTTATGAATAATATAATACATAAATGATGGTGAAACAAGCAGTGAATTGGAGAAAGCAAGAATACCTGATTTTTCTACACTCCCCATATACATGATTCCGGGCAAAAATTCCACAATCATTGCTCAATTCATCTGAGTAGATAGAACACAACATTTTGGTTAGGTTCAAAACACAATAAACACAGCCTAGAACTACAAATGTTACTCACAATTTTTGAGAACCTCTAATAATTTTTTTGTTTAAGACATATCACAGTGAAATATGTTAATTTGGTTATTGCACTTGTAAAGTTATTTACTTTTATTTCTTGAGGACTTCTGCATATTTTTTCAACTTCCAAATTTTGTATTATATTGTTTATTACTACTTTATAATGACAAAGTGAAAAAGAGACGGCAAAACAGCCAGAATCTATACATTTGTGTTTGTATAATAATCAGTCTGTGCTCTGCATTCATACTATGCCAGGATGCATACTGTACATTTCCCAATAGGAACCCTTCATTTGCATTCAAAATTATATACAATCATTTTTACACAGGCATTTTTCAAAAAGTTGAGGCTGATGGACATTGGCTGAAGCTATGCAAATATTGTTACATTTGATTTTGTTTAAATAAATATTGGTGACTTTTTTTGTAATGTAATGCTAGAAAAGTAATTATATGATATTCATAATAAAAATATCCCCAGTCATCCCACACTGTAAATAGTAGAGATGTTCTACAGTAGCGAATCATTCTTGATGGTGGAAGTAATGGTATAAATTAAATAATTGTATGCATATACTTTGTTTACAAATATAATCTTACTAAAGTACTTTCAATTTAATCTTAAATAATGTATTTGTTAATATTTAAACAAATATGTTCTTTTTATAATTACACATGTGAGTGCTGATGAAGTCTTGAAAGCAAGTACAAGTTAGGGTCATGTCTTGTGTGTTTCCACTCTGTGCATGCTCTAGAACAAAGTGTGGGCAACTACTGTAGGGGCATTATAGAGTTGCAGCTTTGAATATGTAGGCAGTATTGTGCAAAACTGTGCAATAGTTGCAACCACCAAGATTAGTATTGAGACACTCATCGGTGGCTTCACAGATCCAAGAGACAAATACACAGCTTGGTCACAGATATGTTGATTATCAGACTTCTGATTAACCATGTGGTTGCACAGAACGACCATGGAAACTGAGGCGCCAGAGCCATTTTTTCTGTGTATGAAAACACAATCGCAGGCAGAGACACAAACCAAAATTATCACATCACACCTTCATTTGAGTCATCACCCCCTGTTGCCATCCACAAACAGTCCCTGTCTGTCAAACACTTTGTAAATGAATCCTCACTGCAAGCAACTTTGGTAACAAAGCTTGACACATGCACAATGTGACACGTGCATGAACAGACCTCCAATAATCGCTCAACTGTGTAAACATCGGCATTGCGTCCATCTCTGAATCAGACCCATAGTCTGTGATTAGATACATAGTATAGCTGTATCACAAATATACATGTAGCCAAGGCCATTGGCCTATGCATCCTAATACAGCTGTCAGTACTGAGCCCAAAAATAGTATTGCAATGATTTAAAGGGTATCTCACATCTTATTATTATTATTTTAACAAATCATTCCCCCAATTAGTTAAATTACTGCAATAAAATAAAATAGATACAAGCTCTCAGCATTCAAATAATATCTTAACCAGTACTGTAATAATTCTAAATGTTAACCACATGTATCAGAATTATTACAATGTAAAGTAGATTTTTATTTTCTGTCTCTTTTTTTCTTTTGTCTTGTCACATACTGTAATTAGACTGACACTTACATTCCAGTTCTTACTCACATGTATATAAAGGTTTCTTTATGTCCCTGGTGTGCAGACCAACCCGATAACCAAATAAGTGGAATAACACATTTAAATTATTTCTCGCATGCCTGTAAAGGTATGTTTGCCAAGTGAACAGTTTACTTATCAAAGTTTTATTGCGGTTTTTATCACTTCCATATATGCATATGTGTCAAAAGTTCCATAAAAATAAAGGGGTAGATTTATTGGTCCACACAAAAGGACAAAGAACAATAAAAATTCTAAAAACATAAATGTGGAAGGTTTTAAGAGGGGGGATACCTGGGTGCTGGAAATGAATGGAATCGCCGTGATTGCCTGTACGCTGTAGCTTGTATACAGGATAAAAATGTATACGTGGTGTGTCCCAGCAATCTCTTACCACGCTCCTTCTCCTCAAGCTCGTCCTCCATGTGGCCTCAATGCATTTTGGAGATGCATTCTCCTTTTTCAAGATGTGCCACTGTTTCATCTGCGTGGGCTTTTAATCCTCACGCTTGATCATTACATTATTTACTCAAACCAATCGGCATACCTAAATACCGGCTTAACACTATAATATTACACTTGCATAATTCACCATATCTTATGTGTCCCTGTTTTTTTATGTAGCTTCAATAGCTTTATTTCTAGTGTAGCATTTAATGTTTACTTTAAAAGATAAGAAAAGACATATCTGTTCAGGTGACAGTACACACAGACTTAATGATGCCTAGTAACTAATAAGACTGTTGAAATTACAAGTACAAATTATGCATAAATATAATATACATAAATATAATTGACCATATATGATGCATATACTAATGCTGATGCCCTGGGTCATATTTTTAAAATCTTTTTTTTGTTGCATACATACATATATAAAATTAAGATGAAAGTGCAACAGATTTGGCCCGCCTTTAAGTAATAAGGGGCCAGGGAATCCCTTGCACTTTCATCTTTTACAACCAGGATAGAATAAAATATTCTCTAGCTACATATTACTAGGGATGAGCGGGTTCGGTTCTCTGAGAACCGAACCAACCTGAATTTCAGGGATCTGGGGTGATCCAAGCCAAGCTCGGATCTCCCTGTCTGCCCCGGATCCCTCACCCGATGCAACACCTCGCGATCCCGCTGTCGGGTCACGAAGTTTTGTATTGAGCAGGCTTAACACCATTTGGCTGAGAGAGCCATCTGTCACGGCACTCAGCCAATCAGCATTAAGTCCATTATGCACACAGGAAGCAAAAGAAGATGGCGCCCGCCATCCCCCACTGCCTGACACCGCCAGCAACCCCTGCTGCCGACACAACCGGTACCCCCACTGGCAGCATCCCCTGTTGCCGACACCGCCACTGCCGACACTGCCGGCACCTCTCCATTGCTGCCCCACATGCTGAGGATACCGTCAGCAACCCCCACACTGCCGACACTGCCGGCACTCCCACACCGAGGACACCACCAGCACCCCTGCACTGCCGACACAGTCAGCAAACCAGCACTGAGGACACTGCTGGCACCCTCGCTCTGCTGACACCGCCAGCACCCTGCATTGAGAACACCCCTGCACTGCCGACATAGTAAGCACACCTACACTAAAGACACCACTGGCACTGCCAACATCGCCTGTACCCTTCACTGAGGACACTGCCATCACTGCAGCACTGCCATTCCATGTACTGAGGACACCATCAGCAACCCCCGCACTGCTGACACAGCCAGCATCTGCACTAAAGTCACCACTGGCACTGCCGACATTGCCGGTATCCTTCACTGAGGCCACTACCAGCACCGCAGCACTGCCATTCCATCTACTAAGAACACCGTCAGCAACCCCTGCACTGCCGACACAGCCAGCAAACCTGCACTGAAGACACCACTGGCACCCCCGCTCTACTGACACCACTGATACCCTGCACTGAGGACACTACCAACACCGCAGCACTGCCATTCCATGTACTGAGGACACCATCAGCAATCCCACTCTGCCGACAATTCTGTCACAGTAAGTGCACTATTGGTGTATCCATCTCACACTGTATAACACACTGTATCTGTGTTGGAAATTGGAAGGTGAACTGCCACATGTTAGTACCGCCCACTGTGTCACTTAGCTTAGTCAGCCAGCTAGATGGATGCAACTTTTTGGCCTTAACCAGATGAAAAAAATAATATTGTGAGGTGGTCAAAATTGATTGGAAATTACTGGAAATAAATGTTATTGAGGTTATTAATACTGTAGGAACAAAAAAAGATCAATTTTATGTAATTTTAGCTGTGTTTTTGCTTTTTAAGAAAAAATCCAGATCCAAAACCAAAACCCCAAAACAAAATACAGAGGTGAGGTTTTGGCAAAATCAACCCAGGTCCAAAACCAGGGGAGATCCAGATCCAAAACCAAAACCAAAACATGGGGTCGGCTCACATCCCTGCATATTACTAAATATTACTCAAAAATAGTTCAGCCATACTCACAGTAAAACACTTGTTGATCTAGATGGAACAAAGCTTGAGCAGAACATACAGAGCACCAGCTGGTGATGTATGGAGGTAGTGGATCAAGTATAGGCAGGATGCGCTGTACCTACAGGCCAATATGCAGGATATTCTAGCAGGGTCTCTGAAGCTAAGTGGAAAATGTCCATGTCCCACTGTGGCACTCATACACAGTGACCAGATGGTGCAGCGCATGCTCAGAAGACCAAAAGGAGAATGCTTCACATAATAAGCATTACTGGAGACAGAGCAGTGGCAAACTCCATATTTCAACAAGTGGATAGTGTGGAAATGGAAAAGCACTGAAAAAAACAGAATTCAAAAGTAAAACAGGCTGGTCAGATCCTAGTGTGCTCCTTTGCTCTGAGTTTCAGTATATCTTTTTACAGGAAAGTATTGTTTTACTGCAATTACCATGTGTAACAGTTGGACATGACTATTCAAATGTCAAAAACTATACGCTAATATCACAAAGACAAATTGTAGGAAAATGAAACTATCAATTAAAAAAAACATTTTCAAAGCTATTATTATTATTATTATTATTAATAATAATAATAATAATAATATTTTATTATAGATATAATATTAACTTTCTGAAAATACATTGAAGTCAAATACATCACTGAAAATATAAAAGTATTCAAGGTTTAGGTCTCATGATGGAGTCAATTAATTTCCCATTAATACTGTGACTTCACAACTGATATATTTATTTTCAACATTGTGGCACTCGAACAGTTTGCTGATATTTGTGGGGTTTTTCTCAGTTTCTGCTTAACACTTTTGGACATAAATTTAATTATTGATGTACTACTGCTGTCCATATTTTCTGACTACACTCTCTTTTAATTGCTGTCTTGACAAAATGTATTTAATTCTGCTGTGTATTAGGGTTGGTATAGGACTTGGTACTCTTAATTCAAAATTCAGCACTTAAATTGTGAAATTTCACAGACAAATGTGGAATAAGGCACATATTCCCATCTTTCGACATTTGTTTCCTCCAGTGCACAAAGTGGCAGTGTAACCAGTCTGTGTCTAGAAAACATAACAAGACTTTATAGATACAATGCTGTCTTTTAATTTCTATATTAATCCTTTCTTTGTCATTTATCCCATGTGCCTTGATTCAAATGTGTATTTATTAAGGAATCCTCATTTTCCTTCATTCCACTCTGCTGTGCTAAATGCAATAAACTATGCGTACAATCTAAAAAACACTGTATTTTGCATGCAAAAAATATGTTTGAAGTATTGCTTCTTTTTAGAGAGCCCTGGGCTTTTTTTTTAGCAGCGCCAAATGACCTGAAAGCTACACCACCTAAATACGTTGGTTTCTTTGTAATATATTAACTTTATGAATTCTATCAGATTCCATAGAATGATTCGGTATAGCCAAACAATTAAAATATCTCAAAACTTGTTGCAATATTTTGTTATATCTATTCTCTAACTAGTTTTCTAGAATACTTGAAAAACCGCTACTCTCACACCAACAAAAAGCAATGTGTTATCATACTGCAACACATTACCAGCCAACAAAGAAACAGTGACTTTTGTATGACATTTCCAATATACTGTAGGTCTGTCTATCTGCAAGAGAGCAATTAGGTTTTGTAAGGTATTTCTTACCAATTTGAAAATGATGGCTCGTTAGTAATAAATGTGGCAATGTTTTTTGCTTTGGGCAAAGATTCTTTGTTGAGATTTCACACAGTGTGACCTTATCTTGTTTCATAAATTGCTTAGGCAATAGATTGCAACACTGGATAATGATGCCAGAACCACTGTTATTGCTGACAGACATAATGGTGTAAAGACAATGTATAAATAGCACTCAAAAATAATTGTACTAAGAAATGCAAAAATAGATCTGACTCTGCGTTATTTATGGAACATTAATAAGCTCTTATTACAGTGATTTCCCATTTAGAGATATGAAAGGAATGTGAACATGGTCCATTAATAATGTATAAATGTGTTCTCTGTATAAACTTTTTTTTTAATTAATAAGCATCATAACTAATTTTTAATGTTATGAGGAGTAAAGTTAAAATTCACTATCTGGTGTATGGTGTACCAGTGATTTATGCTAGAAAACCAGAGGGCAGGTGCAGATGGGTGCAGGTACAGATGGGAGATACCAGTCAACCATAATACTCATTTATTTAAATTTTTATGCTAACTGTACTTGCCTATCTGGTGATCTGTGATGATGGAATGGTGTACAGGCATTGCATGTTGTACCTTTTTCAAGCCAGCCAAACTATATGGGGACTAAAGATACACATTTCAATTCAGGTCTCCTGTTTCTTTAATACACCATGTATTGTGCATACTGTAGCTAATGTTTTGCTCGGTGTTAGATAGTAATCACGTACTAATGGTACTGTCCCCCACTGATTGTCATTGAGAGTAGAAAAACTGTTTTAGTGCTGGCAATGGCACCAGTAAATCCACTTAGTGACTTCTACTTAAACTGGATCATGATTGACCCTTTCCTGTCTTCTTACTTTATGAACAGGGAAATTGGCAGCTGTCACACACAGTGGGAGCAATATGATGATGATATAAGTTGCCGATGCCAAGCTAGCATTACTAGAGCACCCACTGGTATTGCATTTGTAGCCAGGTATTGTGTTTTTTAACACAAGTAAAAATGTGACTGAAAACAATTGTGAAGCACAAATGCATGGAACTCTTGTGGTGCTCAACGCAGCCTTCTCATAAGTCTTAAAATTGATCATTAGCTTAATGTTAGCTGTCCACCTCAGAAACACTGGGACTGGTGCAAAGAAGGCCACAATTGCACCCAAATAGCAGGCATAAGTTGTATACATTAAAAAATTCCACAATTGTGAAGATATTGTTAGAACTTTGTCTGTTTGTTATGTTTCCCTGCCACAGGACTACTGCTACATGAGCTGCAGTACTGTTCCTCACCAGAGGTGCTGCTACCTGGACTCTGTTCTGCACTCAGGTGTCAGGTAATTATAACTTATCAGCATGGATCACACCTGACACCTGACTATTTAAGTTGCCTCAGCCCAGCCCTCATTGCTGGGTCATTGATGTCACCTGTCTTGTTTTCTGCCACAGCCTGGATTTATGTTTCATGTTTGCTCAGATCAGTTACACTTGGAAGCTGCCTTTAATTTTCATTTATGTTTATGCAAAGATTTCTGGATCCCAGTTCCTCTGGACTTTGCTTTAAACTCCTTTGAGCTTCTGTGCCTGCCAAGCAAAGGAGACACTGCTACTCATCAGGTTACCATATTTGTTTAATTATTTATCCAGGATTACATTTGTGTCTACCATTATTATCGCCACTATGCTATTTTTTCACTCACCACTGATAACCACATCCCACTACTTCTGTGCCACTTCTTACTTATGGAATTCAATCCCATGTCAAATTAGACTCTACCAGCATACTTTCCAACTAGGGATACTCCCTGAAATAGTAGCAATCTCATTGACTCCATGAAGAGTCTAGCAATCTCTCTGATTGCGCATCACCCCCATTATGTAGCTATTATATACTTGGAAAAAAAAAGAAATCAGATATATACATTTAAATGGGGTAATCAGTGCAATTTCCATGCATTGGTTATAAGGCACAATGGGGTAGATGTACGAAGCCCAGAAACGGTATCAGTGCATGTTATGTGCGCTGATACCGCTTCTCCCCAATGTATGATCGGGGGTCTGAACGGTAAATGACAGGGGCTGTCATATCTACAAGATAGCAGCGCCGAGTGGCAGGGCTATGTACAAATGGTCATACCGCATGACCGTTCGGCCTGCTGTAGCTGTCATTATCGACAGCTACAGCCTGGTGCTAGCCTATCCCCACAGCAGGGACAGCACTGTCCCTGCTGGGGCTGCTGCCGGCTACAGGCTGCTCGTGGGGATCTCGCGATACTTGCAAGATTCCGCGCATGCTCAGTGGAGCCGCCCACGACAGAGACACAGTGTATCAGCACTAGGCTGATGCGCTGCTGTCTCCAGCAGGTAGCGCCGGAGGGGGAGTTAACGCTCCCCCTCTCCGGCCGATGAGATGTTCTTACATCTCATCGGTAGTGCTTCCTGCTTCGCCTCTGTAAAGAGGCGAAGCAGGAAGCATTATAGTGGCACGTTAAGTGCCGCTATCATACATCTACCCCACTGATCCCTAAGGCTACATGCAGTTTCATATAAGGTTTCTCTTGGCCACTTATATGGAACCCATTGTAAAATACAATACATGACCAAGACCTGAAAAACATCAGTATGTTTTCATCAACATGTAGATCTTACTAACTGCTTTGGGATTTATATGCATTTACACATACTTGGCTACCCTCCCGATTTGGTCGGGAGCCTCCTGAAAATCAGGTGCCGCTCCCGACCTTCCGGGAAGGCAGGCAATCCTCCCAGCTTCCGCCCACCCCTCCTATCCCCCCTCCGCAATTACCTCTGAATCCCATGCAGTGGGGGTGCCGGTAATGTGATTCACACTGAAATGTGTCATTTTGGCCCTGCCCCCTGCTTCGCCATGCCTGTAATATCGGCATTGTGTAGCAGGGGTGGGGCCAAAATTACGCAATTGTGTGGCTCCACCCCCACCAGCAAATACTCACAGATGGCCGGCCCCACCTCCTTGAGCTGGCCATGCTCCCCTGTCATGCCGATTTGGCTGCTCCCTCCAGGAAGGGGCAGCCAGTAAGTCAGCAAGCCTACATTTACATGTAAGTTAATTTTATGGCCTCTCAGATGTAGCAGTACACGTCTACTTTAACGCCGCACTCATAGGTGTTCTTTAGAAACCTTCCTGAAATGATTTTTCAAAAGTAGGCAAGTATGTCCACCAGCATCCAAACTTTTAAATTATCCTTATAAATACAACTGTTCATCAAAGCTTAGCTTGCACTTGCTTGCATCTCTCGGCCGACAGTTTCACTTTGTTACTTCCATCTCATACATCACCCTTGCACTTCCCCGATAGATTGTAACTGCTCATAAGTGAGGCCTTATTGCTTCCGTGGACTGATTCTGAGTTGGGAGTAAAACAAAAAAGCATGTATGTTACTTTGCACCTTGGCATAACCGTGTTGCATGGAGAGATTTAGTTTTGGAACTGGGATGTCCAAACTCAAATCTAAATTGCAGTGTAAAAATAAAGCTCTCCAGCATTTTTGGGCTACATTGAAAAGCAGCCAGTATTTACCCAGCAAAAAATAAAATGTATTTGCACCCCTTGTTTTGCAACAAAATAATAAAGTTGGACTTTGTTTTGCATAGTATGTAATTTACTAAGCTTTATGTTTGTTCTATACCTTGTCTATTAATTCATACATTCATACATATTGTGCTTTATTTCCTTTTTTATTGTAGTTATACTCTTTGGATGATCTGTATTTAGCAATTTATTTATTTGTATTTATCTGTATTTTACTTATTGTACCTTTAACTTTTATGTACAATGCTCTAAGGGCCAGATTCAGAGGCACTCACAAAAAGCTAGCGCTCACTCTGAATCAGGGCGGGTGCTGGTTTTTTTAGGAGCGGCCTCCTGGCCGCTTGCATAGCAGTGGGTGACCACCCACAGCTATAGCGAGCGGCCATGATGATGGCCATGATGGTCAAGACCATCGCGACCATCGGGCTTGCGATGAGACCCTTGTGGTAGGGTCTCGTTCATCGCAAGCCCCAGAGAGCTTTCGGCTCTAACAGAGCCTGAAGCTCTCCACTGACATCACTCGTGATGTTAGTGGGGCCGCCCCCAAAAGGCAAGCGTTCCCTCGGGAATGCCTCCATTTGGGCAGCCACCCCCCTGGCCCGCCCACCAAATGGGGCGAGCTGTCACTCAACATCGACAACTCGCACCCTTTGGTGAGAGACCCGGAGCGACGAATTGCCCATCGCTAGCCTGGTCTCGCGCATGTGCACAACGGAGCCGGCTCCGTCGTGTGCATGCGCTGTGGGCCACCATCGACCTGGTTGCAAGTGCTCAGCGCTTGCGACTGGGTCTGAATCAGGCCCTAAGTTTCCATTGCGCAGTGCTAAAGAAAAATGTGTGTCCTCAAATAAATAATTATAATAACATTAAAAACATTAAAATTAGATTTTAATAAAACTTACATTTTACTTAATCTAATCAAAAATTATTATATACAGTAGCTATGTATAGCTAACTATTTTGTTGCCATTGATATAGGCTCTACATTGATGACTCCCTCTCATAATAGAGACCACAGCTGAGAACTTAAGCTAGCTGGTCACACAGCTTACATGTACAGTAGTGAGCAATCTGGACACTAAACACACAATACATATATGTTAATTATTCACTGTATCATGTGATTATTGTCTAATCAGAATAGTTAGGAATATAAAATATTAACAATCACTTGTATAAAAAGACCTTTATTGGGGTAATATAATTTCCATCAATTTAAGATATTTTGAAGTATACTTCAGATACATGTTCTCTGTCACCATTTTTTTTACTTAGAGATTCCTGGGTGTAACAGAAGAAGCAATCAACCTTTGTTTATTGTCCGGTTAAGTGGTGAATAGATTATAAAATATTGTGAAAGAACCATATTTGGGGTTTCTCCAATGTCACGACCAGGGTTTCTCGGCATGGTGGTCGACAGGTATTACCTGTGAGGTCACTGTGGCGGGGGGCATCTGGCGGTGGTGCTGGTGTGTGGTGAGGGGCATTGGTTGTGCATGGATTGGGCTTCCCCACTCTGGGAGCATTCAGATTCTCTGCTGGATAACTACTATGACTTTGTGACATCATTCAGGAGGATTTTTGATGAGCCTGGACGTACTGTATCAGCCTCATCTAGTATTATGACACTGAAACAAGGAACCCGTCCTGTCAGCCAATAATGCCGTATAGTTTCAGATTTTAGCATCAGAACTCAAGTGGAATGAGGAAGCCCTCACCTCAGCTTTTTGGCATGGGCTTTCTGATCGACTAAAGGATGATTTGGTCACCCGTGACCTTCATGTTAACCTAAACGATATGATTTCCCTCTGTAATAAGATTGCCCTAAGCTACAGAGAACATCAGGCTGAAAAGCACAGAACTGACCAGCAAAGGTCATCTTCTGATCCCTCTACTACCCATCCAACCCCTCCTTCTACAAATGAAGAGCCAATGCAGGTGAATCGTACCCATCTCTCCAAAGAGGAACGTCAGAGAAGAATATTAAAAAACCTCTGCCTATACTGTGGAGAAGCGGTTCACCTTGTGGTGTCCTGTTCCTGAAAATTGGGAAACGCCCATTCCTAACTGACCCGGGGGACATCAAGTTAGGAGTTATGCACCCGTCCCAAAATTCTAAAGATTTCATATTGATCTTAGCCATAGATCTCAAGTCAAAACCTGTCTTCGTTACTGCTCTACTAGATTCTGGAGCAGCCAGAAATGTTATAACCTCCAGCTTAGTGGACAAACTATACATTTCTTGTCCATCATGTGATTTCCTTGACTGCCGTAGATGGTCGGCCTCTGGCTAATGGAGTCATCACCAAAGAGACTCAACTAGTGATACCTGAGGTGTCTCAAGACATCATTTTAGGACTACTTTGGTTACGCCTGCACAATCCTAGGATAGACTGGTGTTCTTTGCAAATTCTTTCATGGGGAGCTGACTGTCAGAAATCCTGTCTTCCCAAGATACGACCTGTAAGGAAAACAGCTTCAGTAATATCTCCATCAATTCCTAAGGAGTATCAAATGTTTACTGATGTCTTCTCTGAACAACAAGCAAATGTCTTCTTACCTCCTCATAGAGAGTGGGATTGTCCAATTGATCTATTGCCAGACAAGATGCCACCTCGTGGTCGCACCTATCCTCTGTCCTTACCGGAAACTAAAGCTATGTCTGAATACATTCAGGAGAATTTGGAGAAAGGATTTATTCACCCCTCCACCTCTCCTGCTGGAGCTGGGTTCTTCTTTGTTGCCAAAAAGGATGGTGGCTTAAGACCTTGTATAGACTACCGAGGCTTGAATGGTATAAAGGTCAAGAATCGATATCTGCTTCCACTAATCCCAGAGCTATTTGACAGAGTCAAGGGGTCCATCATATTCTCCAAGTTAGATCTTAGAGGGGCCTACAATCTCATTTGTATTTGCTCAGGTGACGAGTGGAAGACCGTTTTTAATACTAGAGATGGACATTTTGAATACCTTGTGATTCCTTTCAGCTTGTGCAATGCCCCTGCTGTCTTTCAGGGCTTTGTCCATGAAATTTTCCGGGACTTATTGTACATGTCTGTTGTTGTCTATCTGGACGATATATTGATTTTCTCGTCTTCTCCAAAGGAACATCATGAACATGTGAAGGAGGTGCTGTCTCATCTGAGGGAGAACCACCTCTGCTGTAAGCTGGAGAAATGTGTCTTTAGTGTACCCAGTGTGCCATTTCTCGGTTATGTCATCTCTGGCTCCAAACTAGAAATGGATCCCAAGAAAGTACAGGTGATCCTGGATTGGTCCCGACCTCAAACCTTGAAAGCCATTAAGAGACTACTCGGATTCGCCAACTATTATAGATGTTTTATCAAAGAATTCTCGTCACTGATGGCTCCCATTACGGCCCTAACCCATAAAGGCGCCAATCCTGCCCTATGGTCAGCCGAAGCAGAGACAGCCTTCCAGCATCTGAAACAAGCCTTTATCACAGCTCCTGTCCCTTGACAACTGGACCTGGATAGACCTTTCTTATTAGAGATGGATGCCTCATCAGAAGCAGTGGGAGCTATTTTATCTCAGCATTATGAAGACAACCGAGTTCATCCCTGTGGGTTTTTCTCCAAAAAGTTCTCTCCTGCTGAAAGGAACTATGCCATAGGTGAACAAGATCTCCTGGCAGTGAAGTTGTTGCTGAAGGAGTGAAGATACTTACTGGAAGGGACGAAATTTCCCTTCACTGTCTTCACTGGCCACTGGAACCACCTCTTTCTCAAAAATATCCAGTGTGTGAGTCCTCGTCTGGCCCGATGGGCCATCTTCTTTGCTCATTTCCAATTCACCCTGACCTGTCGATCTGGAGCTCTTAATCAAAAAGTGGATGCTCTGTCTAGATCTCTCCTCTGTAACGACAATTCAGAGACCCTACATAGTGCCCCTGTGCTGGAGTCAAGAGTGTTTGCCACCGTACAAATACAACCCCCTACTGGGAAGACCTTTGTGGCCCCGGAGTTAAGGAAGCCGCTCCTCACCTGGGCTCATTCCTTTCACTTTGCAGGTCACTCAGGTACTCGGAAGACTGTGGAACTTTTAAAAAGAAGTTACTGGTGGCCATCCATGAAGGCTGATGTGCTGGAGTTTATTTCCTCATGTACCTCATGTGCTCAGCATAAGACAACGTATCAAGCCACAGCTGGCTAATTGTTGCCCCTGCCTATTCCATCACATCCATGGACGCATCTCTCCATGGACTTTGTAACGGATTTACCAAACTCTCAGGGTTACACCACCATCTGGGTTGTGGTAGACCGATTTTTGAAGATGGTCCATTATGTACCTCTAAAGAAACTGCCTGCTGCTCCTGACTTGGCTCATCTGTTCATTCAGCACATATTCCGCCTCCATGGACTTCCTACCAAAATAATTTCTGATCGTGGTACAAAATTTGGGGCAAAATTCTGGAGAGCCCTTTGTTCTGTTCTACAAGTAAAGTTGAACTTTTCCACTGCCATTCACCCTCAAAGCAATAGATCCACAGAGAGGGTCAATCAAGACCATGAGACCTTCTTAAGGAACTTCATGTCATCATCCCAAGACAATTGGTCTGAGTTGCTACCATGGGCGGAATTTGCACATAATGCCTCCTACCATTCCTCTACTAATCAAACCGCATTTCTGATTGTCTAACGTCTTCATCCTCGGATTCCTGAATTCTGAAGCCTGCCTGTCTTTGATGTGCCAGCTGTGGAGGATGCCATATGAAGATTTGCATCTAATTGGTCACAAGTACGTATTGATTTGGAGAAGGCGTCCTCTCGCTACAAACTTCAGGCAGATAGGAGATGTAGGAAGCAGTGGCGTAACTAGGGTATTTGGAGCCCAGGGCAAATTTGAAAAGGGAGCCCCCCCGATGTGCGCGCTGTGAAAAAATGGGCATGGTCACTTAAAAATGGGGTGTGTCAACATGGCATACCCCTTTATTTTCACACTGAACATTCCTATCCATATGCACCTTAACCCCAGTAGTACCCCTTATACAGTACCCCCAGTATGGAGTTGTGGTCCCTCTTATGCAGGCCCATAGTAGTGCCACTTATACAGTATCCCCAGTAGTGGTCCCCCCAAATGCAGTGCCCCATGTAGTGTTCCCCCTTATGCAGTGCCCCCAGTAGCAGTCCCCACAATGCAGTGTGCCCAGTAGCGGTATCCCCTTATGCAGTGCCCTTTATATGGTGCTCCCAGTAGTAATCCCTCCCCCTATGCAGTGCCCTTTATATAGTGCCCCCAGCAGTAGTCCCCCCCATGCAGTTTTCCCAGTAGTGGTCCCCTTATTCAGGCACCCAGTAGTGATCCCCCCTATCCAGTGCCCCCTGTAGTGGCCCTTCCTATTATTGCCCCCAGTAGTGGTCCCCCGAGTGCAGTGCCTCTACTAGTAGGCCCCTTTTATAATGCCCCCAGTGGTAGTTCCCCCCCAAGTAGTAGTCCCCAGTAGAGGATCCCCCTCCTGATTAAGTGCCCCCAGTAGTAGCCCCCCCAGTAGAGGTCCTCCCAATAATGGTGCCCCCACCCCCAGTAGAGGTCCTCCCAGTAGTAGCCCCCCCCTCCCCCCGTTCTGCAGATAGGTTAAAAAAATATATATATGTATATATATATATAAAAACATACTTACCTGAATCCATGCTGCTGCTGCTGCTCCGGTCCGCGACGCCGCTCCCGCCACCACCCACCAGTCCTCCCGGGCTGGCGCGCTCAGCATTATGGGACAGACATCATGACGTCATGATGTCAGTCCCATTACCCACTGCAGGAGCCGGACGGAAGTCCGGCTCTTGCAGTGGGTGCTGCTGCAGTCAATGAGAGTCTATCTTACTCTCATTGGCTGCTGTTTAACACACGCATCGCCTCCAGTGCTGGCGGCGATGCGTGTGTTATGCACAGCCTGAGCCCGCCTCTTGGCGCTATTGGGCAAGTGCTCAGGGGGAGGGAATGGGCTCAGGTGTGCAGCACATGACCGGCGCAGGGAAGCCTAGCGCCGGTCCTGTGTAAATGTGTAGCGCCGACCGCAATCACTGTGGTCGGTGCTACACTTGTGGCTAACTAGGGCGGGCCGGACCGTGGCCGGCGGCGCCCCCCATGCCTCCGGTCCCACAGCGCCCAGGGCACGCACCCTGCCCGACCACCCCTAGTTACACCACTGGTAGGAAGGTACCTTGTATGCAAGTTGAAGACCAAGTCTGGTTGTCCACCCAGAATCTTCACCTTAGAGTACCTTTGATGAAATTTGCTCCCCACTTCATTGGACCCTTCTCCATCACAGAAATCATCAACCCTGTGGCATATCGCCTTCAGTTACCCGCTTACCAAAAAATTAATAATTCTGCCCCTGCATCCAGACTGAGAGAGGCGTGGAGTACAAGGTCTCCCAGGTGCTGTATTCTTGTATCTGTAGGGGACAACTACAGTATCTCCTAAATTGGAGGAGTTATGGCCCGGAGGAGTGCTGTTGGACCGATGCCTGAGACATCCATGCTCCGCACTCATCAGGAAATTCCACTCAGCTCATCCTGGAAGACCTGGTGAGTGTCCTGAGGCCACCCATAAGGGAAGGGGGTACTGTCATGACCAGGGTTTCTCGGCATGGTGGTCGACGGGTATTCCCTGTGAGGTCACTGTGGTGGGGGGCGTCTGGTGGTGGTGCTGGTGTGTGACAAGGGGCATTGGCTGTGCATGGCTCTGTGCGGTTATGCTGTCATGTTGGGCTGGTGAGGCCTGGCAGTGCTTCCGTTCCATTTGGCACGGGCTCAACCATCTTGCCTCCAGCCATGTGATTTGCTCACCCAATCTTGGTTTGTCACATGCTCTCTCTGGCCAGTCACGGCGCAGCACTTGGTATTTAGGGAGGTTCAGAGCCTCACTTCATTGCCAGTGCAACGTGTTTCTCAGCATAGCTGAGAGAGAGTTCCCTGTGCTCACCACCTTTTACCTGTGAAACGCTACCTGCCTTCCTGCTTGTCTGCTCCAACCCTGCTGGACTACCCTGCATACTCCATTACCTTCCACTTGCTTGTCACTAACTGGACTTTCTCCTATTTTCCTCACTACAGCTCCCAAGTGCACTTTAGTGCTATACCCGGACTTTCTGTTTCACAACATTCATGTCTGTTAAGCCACTTATTAAAAACTCCACGTTTACTTTTAAACCTGCATCAGTGTCTGCTCCTATTACCACCCTGGGTCCACAACAAAACCAGAACTTCACATCCAAGTTCCTTGTATTTTCTTGAATGGAAAAAAAAGCATCAAAGCAATATTTTGCTTAATCCATGTTTGAAAAGGCATTGGTCAATTATTATTTACCCCATAGGGTGTATTTTCCCAATAAATCAATATACATAATATTAGCATACTAACACATTCCATTGATATCATTGAAAAGGGGTGGTTAGAATGAGGAAGAAATATGAAAAAACTTACATTGTTTTGGAGCACAGTCTTCTACATTATTTTGGAGCACAGTCTTCTAGTTATTTTTGCCTTCCAGAGATGTCAGATTGTGGAAAGGAGTGTTTGAGTATGGTCTAACCATTATTGAAAACAGGTTTGCACTTATACTTCTGTATGTTCATTTATTTTAGCTAGTCTGACTTTTTGAGATCTTAAACTCCAAATAATACTGTTCAATTTATGTGTTCTTAAAAAAATATTAGATACTCTTGGTCTTTATAGTGCTACATTTATTAAGCTATTTGTTAAATTGTTGATTTTACATGAGTTTACAATATATATGATTTAAATGAGGTTGCAACTGCAGTTCAGGCTAGGTAAGATTTAAGAATTAAGAGTGTCAGCTGTTAGTGGAGGCTGCACATGATATTTAGTATATAATGTGAGATTTAACGGATTTTAGTAATTGTAAGATAAAGAAGGTGGTTTTATTTACTTATTTTTTTAATTAGTTTTTTTCCATTCTAAAAATATAAAAAGCACATAAAAAAGGATATAGGGAATGGAAGGGGAGAGATTAAAGATTTCTACATTTGCATCTTTAACTGGTCTGGCATGCAACTTAGGGCAAAAGAGAGATACAATAATACAATATAGAGTGTACTTAACGAGCTTAAAGTTCAATTTTGAGTCAAGCACATGAAGTGTTTTTTAATTAACCCTTTTACATCCACATGTCATTTTTCCCCAGGTGGATCATGTTGTAACCCCTCTGTTCTTGGCTTCAAACTCATCAAATTTACTGCCCATGTAAATTGCCATCGATTTGGGGTAATTTGTTGTGAGTTTGAATGTATAGAAGTCAACTAAAACAAAATACCACCTGAAAATGTCTATGGCTGGCAAAATTACACGTGTGGCAAGAGCATAATGTAGAGGTACATTAAATATATAATTTATTGTCATTAATTAAGGGGCCCAAATAATTAATATATCTATTTATGATGCAGTATTATTTATTTAATATTAGGGGAAATTAATAATAATAAGTCATATTTTAATATTGCTAACAATATAATAAAAAATTTAAAATAAGGGGTATATAATATTTATAAATTAAATAACAAGGCCAATAAGATTGTTTTTCAATATTTTTTTTAATTTGGATTTATAAAACAGAACAACAGTAACAAATGTTGACAGTGTATAATAAAGAAAAAAAAATCAATTGTATATAAAATTAACAGCAAATGATACTGCATAGTATCAAATATTAATAGTTCTGGGGAGAGTAGAATGAAACCCAGTTACAGTAAATACAGGATATGCCTCCTACAAAATATGGGTAAATCCAATCAAAAATAAGAAGGCCAACAGGGAAAGATAAGGTAAAGTAAACAAAAGAATGACTGGCCAGTTTAAATGTCAAAAATTGTAAAAAAGAGGTTATAGAAAATCTGAGAAATATTGTAACAAGGGGAAAAAAGACTAAGACATACTGTAACATATAATGCATGGAAAAGGGGAGATAGGGAGACATGAATGTAAGTGTACTGAGGGAGGACAATATGGAGCACAAGACCATATATCTGAGTGTCAGAATCACTGAAGCCAAGGAAGAATCACTTTACATAATGAGTACCATGGGGACCAATCATATTAAAACTTGTACACTGGAGTGTTTTGCAGACTAGTTGTATTTACAATGTTGGACACAAACCATATCCTATTTAGAAGTTCCTTGTTAGCTGTAGGATCAGGCCTTTTCCAGTTGTAGGCCAGTTGATATTTATCAGCAAAAAATTATATGTAGAGATACCTTGCTGGTGTGTTAAACGATCTGGTGGACTGGGGCACAAAACAATAGATTAACAGGTAAAAGGGGAAAATCAAGACTATCCATATAAGTGATGAGTGACCCGACCATATTCCCAAATGGGACAATTTTTGGACAATCCACCAAATATGGAAACATTTACCCACAATGTTTCCAACACAGGTTAGAGGCTCTAAGATTAATCTGGTAGAGGCGCTCTGGAACTAAATACCATCTGTTGAATACTTTGTAGAACTGCAATTTAATAACCACACTGATAGAACATTTAGACACTGTTTGTTTTTATTATATCCCATGTATCATTACCCAGGGAAGAACATAGGTCTGTTTTTCATGCCATTTTTTGAGAAGCTAGAGGTGCGATCTCCAAGCCAAGTTAAATGGCTACCCTGTACATACAAATCTGTTCTATTGGTAAGTAGCAGAGATGGGGGAAGAGATGGGTTAACATACAGCATACAAAATTATGAATTTGAAGGTATTTTTTTTTTAAAAGTGTGGGATTTTGTGCTTTTTTTGATTGTCTGCAAAAAACTGTGGAAAATTTACTAGAGATGTGCATAGACCACGTTTTCATTTTGGTTTTGCAAAAAATAAACCCTTAAGTGTTTTTTTTTTTCTGTTTTCGCTTTGAATATCTTTTAAATTGCTAAAATCAGCTAAAATCATTTAATTTGGGACAGTGGGCCTGATTCAGAGTTGGGAATAGAGAGAGATCTCTTTCTCAACTGATCATCTTGGTGAAACCATGTTGCACTTCAGGTGGGGCAGATTTAAAATGTGAAGAGAGATTTAGATTTGGGAGGGAGGTGTAAAAAATGACATCTAATTTGTAGAGTAATAATAAAGCTGTGCAGTATTTGTGGGCTACATGTAAAAGCAGCCGGTATTTACACTACATGCAAAAAAAAAATGTACTTACACCCCTTGCATTGCAACATGGTTTGTCCAGGTTCACAGTTAAGTGCTATCTCTCTTCCCAACTCTGAATCAGGCCCTGTGTTTGTTCCTACAGTATTATTAACATCAATAACATTACTTTTCAGTCATTTCCTGTAATTTCCAGTCAATTTTGACCACCTCACAGCTCACAATATTGTTTTCACCCACATTGGCCAAAGGCCCTGTCCGCTCGCAAGTGGGTCGATGGTCTGCACTGCGCATGCGCACGACGGAGGGAGCTCGTAGTGTCTGATCAAACGGGGCGTGCTGTCGATGTTGATTGACAGCACGCCCCCTTTGGTGGGCGTGCCGGGGACGTGCCTGCCAGACGGAGCCTGCCTGACTGAGGCGTTCCCAAGGGAATGCCTACCGTCAGAAGCCGGCCCCACTGACATCACTAGTGATGTCAGTGGGAGTGATTTTGGCTCTGATAGAGCCCAAATCACTCCTGGCCTTGCGGTTGAGAACCTCAACCGCAGGCTTCTGCTCGCTGTGGCGATGGTCGCGATGACCATCATCCTACACGCTCGTATATGCTGTGGGTGGTGACCCACAGCTATACGAGCGTCCAGGAGGACGCTCCATAGTAATGGAGGTGGGCCCAGATTCAGAGCGAGCGCTCTGGTCAGAGCGTCCGGCTCTGAATCAGGGCCAAAGGCTCCAGTGAGCAGACTGGCTTAACTAAGCAACAGAGCAGTGCAACAAACACTGGCAAATGTTTTCATGCAAGAGTAACAGATTTCCATTACGAGAATTGTTTTGGGGTGCATATGATTGGAGTTAGTAGTAGCTGACACTGGAAAACACACTATGCAATTTTTTTTAAATAATTCCTTTCTTTACACAAACACTGACAATTATTTTCATACACCAGAAACAGGTCTCCTTTGTGAGAATTGTTTTGGGGTGCAGATGATGGGGCAGATATTACCGCACACAAAACAGTAATATAGTCTGCATCACTCAACTCAACATACTTCTTGAAATACACATTATATTTAAATTAAATTAGAAAAGATTAGAGGATTTTTTTAGACAAATGGAAAAAAATATTTATTTGCAATTATATTTTTTATATCAGAAAAATATTTAAAACAAAGAGATATTCTTAGGGTACAGCTCAGTCACAGTAGAGAATTTATTGGACAGACAATATACAGGACTGCTGTGATAGGTTTCCTAGAGAAAAAAGTGCAGGTTCACATAAAAAAACAATGAAGAGCACCAGACAAAGTAGCATGTTTGTTTGCAGTGTATGTGTGCAGTATGTACGACAAGCAAACACACATACACTGAGTGACAATGTTGCCTGCGATCACCCTTCCGACATCCACTGCAGCTACCTACTCCAACACTACAACTCTTTCTGCTCTGATGACCTCTTAATGGCATTTTAACTTAGCACACACTACAATGCCCACAGTCCCACACCCTCTCCCTCCAATCGGCTGTGTGAAATTGGAGTTCTCCTAATGGAGTTTCTAGTTAGGGACATTTATATACAATCTAAAACACACAAGATCCGATGTCAGGAAGATTATGCTTTGCCTCTTTCAGGGATCTGATCTCAGTGGGAAGACCCTAGCCAGGACTCAGATCCACTCGGAACCCCTAAGTTTAGGTGTGTTTGGTTTCTGAGAAATCTGAACCACTCATCTCTAAAATTTACCTACAATGTACAACAAGCAAGTAATGCCTGCAGCAGGTCAAACAGATGCCATGGGGAACGAATGACCAGTAAAAAATTAGGGGTATGTAGCTCCACAAAGGGGATTGGGGAGATGGGTAATTGCAAAGGGCAACCTTTTTATTGAGACTATCCCAGTTGGAAAGAGTGAGCACAACCATAGAGACCAGAAGAGCAGTCCTGGGTCTTTGTTTACTTAAAAGCAAGGACAAATAAGAGATCAAATCCACCAGTACCAAGTCACCTTCCGAATCCACCCATCATCTAGTACCACACACAGAATGCAATGCAACCATGTGGCATAGGCCGGAGGAGCATAGGCAGGCACACATCACCATCGTACAAAGGCTTAGTCAAATTTTTCCTGACGAATGCAAGGTTTTTTGTCACCCAAGATATATTTTCATAATAAGGATTGAAGAGAGTAGAGTACATAGGAAATCACTGCAAATGGGGACATTTGAAATAAGTACAGCTTAGGAAGGTGTCACTGACCTGTCCACAGTCTCTCTATGGTAATCCTCTTCAGTTATGGTCTGCGGAATGGAACTTCTGAGATCTGGAGTAGCATCTGTTACTGAACAAGGTGGCTTCTTCAACATTGATCCCCTCAACTCTGAATGGATTCCGGTCCTAGTCACCTCATTTGGAAGATGCCAAACTGCATTCATTTTCTGCTGTGTGACTTTTGGAGTCCATTATCTTGTTGGAGCCCTCTCTTAAATCTTTTGGGGCATGCCCAAATGCCTTGTAGGAATCCCTGGTAAAAGCCAGTACTCCATTAGACTCAGAACACCTGGGTGAGTCTTAAGAGTCCGATGACTCAGAATCACTTTCCAGCTTCAGTGATTCCTGACAATTTTTGAAAGAAAAGTCAGTGGCTTAGTTAGGGTATGGAGCACATCATCATCAAATAAAAACATTTTACTGGTAGTTACTGTACCAATAACGATGCCGGAAATGTCAGCGTTAGCCCTGATTTTACATTTGAGATGTTCCATCACAGGGGGAAATATGATTTTCAGCAATAAAGTAGGTAGCTTGCAGCTTATTATATCTAAAGCTTTTTATTTGGAACGGAATGTAATTTGGGATGGAGATTTATGGCATTAAAATGTGATGTGATTGCAAAAGTGATAGGTGATATAAATCTAACCACACTAAAATCATGTCTAAACTAAAGGTAAAGTCTATAGGCAGACATACCTAATATATATATATATATATATATATAATAACATATTAGTCCGGCACTCCTGTATAAAGATAACTGCGCCCGGTGCCCTCACAGTCATAGAAAATCACGAATAAACAAAAGTGCGGCACTCAGGGCTGTAAGAGGTTCAGAAACTACAACACAGCGGGTTGCATACAACGTTTCAATCTATTTAGATTTTCGTCAGGTATATACAGAACAAACACAGACATCTTACCTTATACTTTATCATACAACCCATGACACCCAGTGCATCGCGCTCCCGCCCAGAGCGGGTCCCTGCACACATTCATGACGTCAGCCACAACAGGCTGCAGTCGCTGATAGTGAGATACGCAGCCATCACCATGGGGTTATATGTAAACATCAACAACGTAGTTGGAAACAGACAGTAAATATGTAGCAAAATCAAATCCATAAATCTCTAACAGTACATGTCAATTGGTGGTTGGTGGGATGGTTTTAGTATTAAATTGACATGTACTGTTAGAGATTTATGGATTTGATTTCGCTACATATTTACTGTCTGTTTCCAACTACGTTGTTGATGTTTACATATATCCCCATGGTGATGGCTGCGTATCTCACTATCAGCGACTGCAGCCTGTTGTGGAGTGGAGATTTTTTTTTATATTTTTTGGTCGCTCGTTGGGGTGAACGTGGCCAGACCCCGTTGGAAGGATTCTTTGATATTATGGCAGATATTGCTGAGGATGCTGTGGGGTCGTTTGACCCACTAACTCTCCCATTAGATGAGATATTGACTTTCTCAGAAACTGAAGCTGAGCATATCTTACGTAAAGAGCCATTATTTGAGTTACCTGAGGCCTTACCTTGTGATCTTTTGTATCGTGACTTGGTACGATTGAAAAAGAAAGAGATCGATTTTAACTATCATGCGATCTCCTTAAGTGATTATTATCGAGCTAAAAGAATTCCAAGAGGCTTTAGAGTACGCAATTGCCCGACCATTGGCCGATTCGATCCTGTGTTTTGCCGCAAATGGATAGCGGTACTCAATAAATGTTCTATGGACTTGCTTTTATTAGTTATTGAGCAATCTAATAAGGAGATGGAGTCAGTAAAGGAGAAGATTACCTCATTTGAGAATGATCATTTACAAACGCTCTCTCATGATGATAATGAGGATTGGATCAACAAATTGAATCATCAACTGGCCATTTATAAATGGGATCTCATCAAATTTAAGAGAGACAAATTAGATAAGGTTAACAGGGACTATGAACAACATCAAGTTTATAGGTGGTTATCCGGGAATAGATCTGAGGAACGCAGAAAACCGTTTCACAGAAGAGGAAAATATCCTAAGAGTACCTTGGATACGGAGACATCCGCAGATAGCAACACGAGTGACTCTGAGATTAGACAACGTGGTAGACGTGATCCCTCTGTCCCTTTAGGGGTCATTACACGTACCAAAGGGGCCCTAAGAAACGACCTGCCCGTAGAAGCGGTCAGTTTAAACGGCAGAGGACGTGGAAGACGTCCACCAATATTACCAAGGAAGAAATAATTTTCAATCTGTCTAGCCATGAATTAACCTTGAGTGAACGCAGTGTACTATCTAAGGGGCTATCATTTGTCCCTTCAAATGATTTCTTGGATCTTCGTTGGCAAGCTGAAAAATTTCAACTTAATCAGAAATTGAAACTTAAAGAATATTTTTCTAAGAATGTGACGAGCTCTACAACATCTATTGTATCTATCCCTGAGAAACTTAAACCCTTACAAAGAAAATCGACGTTTGATCCTCTCTCCAGTAATTCATCAATCAAAACCTTTATGAGACTCTTAGAGAAGGAGACCACTGAAGTTATTTCCAGCTCCAAAGCCAAACCCAGATATTTTAACTTATCATCTGATGAGAGACGTGCATTGAAATCTCTAAGCAATAATGATAAATTGATCATCCGCCCTGCGGACAAGGGCGGTGCTATAGTACTGCAGGACATTGATGCTTATCGTTCTGAAATTATGAGACAGCTAAATGAACCTGGAGTGTATAACAAACTCAGCGGTGATCCTACCATCAATTTCACCAAGGAACTTAGAAACATCCTGAGTGAAGCTAAAGATGCATGTATTATTGATGAACATATTCTTCAAATATTGATTCCTGATTTCCCATTGAAGCCAATTTTGTATACCCTGCCTAAGGTGCATAAAGGACTTAATCCTCCTCCCGGCAGACCGATTGTGTCAGCTCGTGGCACGTTATTCCAACCGACATCGATGTTGCTGGACTCCATCCTACAACCTCTGATTCTTGATCACCCAAATTTTTTGTTGGATGCAACCATGTTCTTACAATTATTAAAATCAGTGGTCATACCATCATCCACAGAGATTTGGCTGGTGATGGCGGACGTCACCAGTCTTTATACTGTCATTCCCCATCAGGATGGTCTATTGTCTGTGAGAAAGTTGTTAACCAGCAAGGGCCACCTGGATTTAGTGTCTATTAATATCATTTTACGTCTATTGTCACTTGTTTTGTCATGCAATTTTTTTGTATTTGATGGCTTGTATTATTTGCAAACCAAAGGATGCGCAATGGGCTCATCCGTGGCTCCGACCTATGCGAACATTTATATGTTCGATATCGAACAACAGTTGTTCTTTAGTGACACCAGTATTGCATCTAGAATTTTATTTTACAAGAGATTTATAGACAATTTATTTTTGATTTGGGTTGGTCCTTGTGATGATTTAAAAATGATATTTGATCGTCACAATGCCTCAGAATGTCCGGTGAAGTTCACATTTAACATTCAAAGTGAGACAATAGAATTTTTGGATGTTAGGATGAATTTAGTGAACACGTCGTTAGAGACGACGGTGTATCGTAAGGACACTGACCGTAATACTTATTTGTATGCGAGCAGTTGCCATCCGAGAGGTTTAAAAATGGGCATTCCGTACTCTCAGATGATAAGACTGATGAGGATAAACAGTAGGAGGGAATTGGCGATCCAGCAAATTGATGAGCTCATTGCACGTTTTGTAGCCAGAGGTTATGAATTACAATATTTAATACAGCTGAAGCACAAGGTGTTACAGTTTCAACAGGGTGACCTATTATGTAGGAAAATACGAGCAGAAGCTAATGATAATTTTACATGGGTCACTCAATTTAACATTCTGTCACCAGAGATTAACACTATTAGTAAAAGATTGTGGCACCTCGTGCAAACGGATAAGGATTTGGGTTTACAAAATCAATCTTTGCGGGCCTGCTATTCAAGAGGCAGGAATCTTAGAAATTTACTTGTGAAGACTGATATCACTGGTATGGGTGTAACCAGTAATGTTCTCCCCAGAAAACTGGGATGTTTTAGATGTCTATGTGTCACTTGCAGATACATGTTATCTGGTGATACCTTTTACCATCCCCATTCAGGGAAGACTCTTCATATTAGACATCATCTGACATGTGAATCCACGTTTGTGATTTACCAAATCTTGTGCCCATGTGGTCTTTCCTATATAGGGAAGACCTCTAGGAAATTTAAGGAACGTATGGGTGTCCATAGGTCCTCCATTCGTATTGCACTCACCAAAGGGGTGAGCGATCAGCCTGTGGCTCACCACTTCATTGAGGCAGGTCATAACCTTTCCTGTTTAAAGTATAGGATGATTGACCATGTGCCTGCCCCTGTGAGAGGGGGTGATAGGGGTCGCATGTTATTGAGACGCGAGGCCTTTTGGATACACTTTTTGGATGTGATCGCCCCGAAGGGACTTAATGAGGTGTTACCGGTCGCGTGTCTTAATTAATCATTTGATGTCCTAAGCATATTATATTTCAGAGACATGACAGCATGTGTCAATGTACTACAGATGTATTTAGATGGTTGGTGGGATGGTTTTAGTATTAAATTGACATGTACTGTTAGAGATTTATGGATTTGATTTCGCTACATATTTACTGTCTGTTTCCAACTACGTTGTTGATGTTTACATATATCCCCATGGTGATGGCTGCGTATCTCACTATCAGCGACTGCAGCCTGTTGTGGCTGACGTCATGAATGTGCGCAGGGACCCGCTCTGGGCGGGAGCGCGATGCACTGGGTGTCATGTGTTGTATGATAAAGTATAAGGTAAGATGTCTGTGTTTGTTCTGTATATACCTGACGAAAATCTAAATAGATTGAAACGTTGTATGCAACCCGCTGTGTTGTAGTTTCTGAACCTCTTACAGCCCTGAGTGCCGCACTTTTTTTTATTCATGATTATATATATATATATATATATATATAATTTTTTTTTAAATCACAGTATTAGAACTTTTTTATTTTAGTAAAAAGTGAAATCCCACACATATATACAGAGCTGATGCAGAGTTTAAAGCAAGTTAGCTGTGATTGCTCCCACACTCTGTGCATGGAAAAAAAAGGCATAGTTTTGTCATCCCCGTTGTCGTCGTCATCATCATCATCAGAGAAGACTTGTGATGAAAGATTCATCTGAAAACATGATCCTTGGTGCAAAAGATACATCTGAAAACATGCATATTTAGGCATCTGCACAACTCTGCATAGTCCACAAATACATTGGTGTACCCATCACTTAAAATTGCTTATGTGAGAATATCCTGTTACAGTCCAGTTATGCCACTTCAGTTGCAAGTGCAGATGCACCTAGAGGGTCTGATTCAGAGATGGATGCAGTTCTGATGTTTATACAGTTGAGTGATGTTTTCCATCTGTGCATGTGCAAAAAGTCCAGGAATCCCTTACTGCTCATGTGTGAACCTAAGTGTCATATGCCGTTCGCAATTGTACATGGCATTGCTAACACTTGAGAATGGGTTTGCAATCTCTGAGCTTATCGATGTAGAGACTGGGAGGTGACCTACATGATGTGACCGATGTAGTGTCAATATTGGAGTGTTTACAATCTCCATCGCAAATGCACAGACCACACAGCCTTAAAGTGGGTGTCTCATCGCTTGTACACTCAATCACACTGTGGAGTACAAAGGGAAAACTGAGATTAGCATTTGCATATTCCCACAAATGCTATTGAGAGAGCAACTGCAAGCACTTACGCATTGCCAACCGTCTCTGAATCAGGCCCTGAATGTTTGAGTCTGCATTGCAAATTATTGTGTACACTAGGAGCCTGATTCTGTAATACCTACATTTTCACAAGTGATTCCTTGCCACTACGCATGTGTCTGAGTAGCACTGTGCAAGCACCTTGGTAAATTACCGTAATCCCATGCTGAGTCTTTATTTGCAGCATAATTGATAGGCAGGGAGCATTTGGGGGAGGCAATGGGGAGTGTCGGATAAAAACCCAGGTGTGTCTTGACCAAGTGTAACATCCTGTATGCAGGAAACATGGCTCTGGCATCTTACTTACTGCGGCTATTCTGAGTGACCATGGACTCACTCAAGTGGATAAATTTACTAAGATGGGAATTCTATTAAGAAGTGATGTTGCCCATAACAACCAATCAGATTCCAGGTATTATCTTCTAGAAGGTGCTAAATAAATGAGAAGTACAATCTGATTGGTTGCTATGGGCAACATCACTTCTTAAAAAGAACTCCCATCTTAGTAAATTTACCACAAGGAGTCCATGTTTGCATGATCTGTGTATGATGCTGCTAAATGTATGTGTACACAGTTGCGGAAAGCTGCCATTGCTCAGAAGGGCATCTCAGTACAAGTCCTGGCTGCTGTTGCATTAGCATATTTTTGCACATCTACAACAGTAATTAAAATATGATCGAAGTAGTAATTGACACATGATGAGATATTGTCAAGGTAAATGTTTTTGTTGCCGGACAATTTTGAATGAAAGCTCTTTCAAAATGAGAGTTATTTTTCTTTGACAGCTTTTCTTATCTAAACTTTATCATCTTGTGCCTAATCATAGAGTGAAAAGTAATACATGACACAAAGCTATACATGACACTTGGCATTAGTGAAGCTTTAGAGCTGTTTAACAAAAGCCAACTTTAAGGCTCTAATATTTAAAATTTATTTTGTCACTATATTATAATTTCACAGACCAATTATAAAGAAGATAGAGCAGCAAGAATCTTTAAATGCATCATGTCCTGAAGCTGCCCCTTGAGACCTTTGCAATAAATAATATATCCTAGCAATTTTCAGCAGTTTACCCAGTTTCTGCCAGTAGTATTATATATAATGCAAGTTGTTCCGGGGGTTGTGGAACAAAATGTCAACATTCAAAATGTCAACATTCAGATTGTTGACACCAGAATGTCTACATGGACATTATGTCGAATGTGGTATTCATAATATCAACATGGACCTTTTAATGACATGTGTCATATCGACATTCTCCTGTGATGTCAACATTCATGGCATAATGTCGACATTGTGTATGATGACAGTAGGCATATCAACATAGCATTTTTAGCGTATTTGCCCTAACCCACACTAACCATAACCCCATCCCTAACCGCAGCCTAAACCCGAACTTAATCCTAAACCTAACACTAACCCTAAACTTCTGGACAGAAGTAGAGGAGTGAGCACAGGAAAATACCTACAGTATGACTTTCTGAGTCTAGTTGTTCTAGTTAGTTTACGTATAATCTAGCTTTAATAGGATCATTCTGTACAGTCCAAATTACATTGTGTGCTTGACTGAACAAGAAAAATATGCTTGTGTATTATGTACACAAGGCAGTATAAATTTATGTGTGCAAAAATATAATAATGTTACGATGGGTTGTGCAAACGTAGTAAAGCTGATTTCTTTCCCTAGACTCTTGTGCCTTCTTCAATAGTCACCAACATTTCTGTCCCTCAAGGAAATTTCTAGGGATAAACCATTTTTTCAACATTATATTGTGGAAATAAGAAATCTACAAAAAATCTACGCATCCCTTTAAAGAAAACTATGGCACCTCTTAAGACCTACGGCCTTATTCAGATGTGGATGCAATGCTGACATTTACCAAGTTGAACCAATTATCGGCCAAATGTACATGTGTTGTGGTTGCACTGCGAATGCACCAAGGTACATTAGTGATGCCACTTGCAGTGAGGAATACTTTGCAAAGTGATTGACATTCAGGAACCTTTGGGGGAGGTTACAGGGAGTGGTAGCAAAAATGTAGACATGTCTTGGCCATTTTATGGGGTGTGTCTCAGCATACTACTGCAATTCCGTATGCAGAAAACTTGATGCCAGAGTCTTAGTTCCCGCGGCCATTCTGCACAACCATAGGGTTACTCGGATGGTCGATTATTGAAGGAACTGTGACCACTGCTGTGTGTTTGTACGCACTTGTTGGATCTGGAAAGCCGCCGGTGGGCATCTTGATACATTTCCAGGAGGCTGCATACACTACAATATCTTCGCACAGTGGCGGCATATACAATCGCAACTGTGATTGGATTAGCGCATATTTGAATCAGGTCCATAGGCAGAAACTGAATCCACATTTTTCTTTTTATCTTGAGGTAAGAGAAGATCAATAAGGTCGGATATATTTGGATAAAAATCTCTGACATTCTGATAATCAAAACCAAACATTCATACAAAGACAACAACAGGAATGTTTCCAAAATGTGTCTACTGAATTCTTACTCCATTCCTCAACAAACTCTACAGTGGAGACCTATGTCAAGATGTTATTGAATGCTATTTTGCCACATTAAAATTCATTTTTGTGCATCTGACATAGAAAATGCTACCATACCATTTTGAGATAGATAAGTCTTACAAATACATCTTTTCCAAATCTTATTGAGCCTTGTGGAGATTAAAGCACTTGATAAAATGACTATGTGTACTGACAAGTAAGAACAAAACATAAGAAACATGGTGATATTATTTTTAGACTAAGAGCTGTATTGTGTTCTAATTTGTCCTAAGTTGAATGTAGCAAGAAAAAAAATTAGTTGAAAAAAACAGGCCATTGAGCTCTATGTCAGCTTGTGTATTTTGTCCACATGTACAGCAATTAAATAAGTAGTATGGGTAAGAAACACAAAAAAATGATGAACACATAATGTTATATTCCTGTCAGTGTTGGGTACATTAATAATGTCCATGACTAATGATAATGTGACATGGTACAAAGATCAGTAAATTTGTATTCTATATAGGCATGGTTTTCTGTTGGGAATGCAATTCTTAAATCACTTTTCAGAACATGTCATAGTAAGTTTATAGTCATGTCCTGTTAATAATGAAGGGATACTTTTTCATTGGTGGTTTAATGAAAATGTTCTGTACCTATGCACTCTAGTACTGACAAGAACATTTTCTTTAAAAAACATATCCTGCTTGCTTAGGCAACATTAACTTGTTTGTAATATTATTAAAGCCTTATTTCAATCATTGAAACATGTTTGCTCTATTGTGATTCTTTTTACAGAAATTTTTAGTTTTATTTGGTATTTTGTTTTTTTTATTTCATGTCAGTATATCTATTGACTTTTAAAATGACAAGAATGAAAGAGGCTGCTGAATATTTGTCAATTTGTTTGTATCTGCCTTATCACCGAAATCTGATTAGTGTGCTGTGTCATCAGTCTAGACCCTGAGGGATTCAATTAAGAAAAGCTATTTGTATGTAGACAGAATAGTGTGTTTATTATCTTGACAACATCATTATTGTAAGTTAAGATAAGGTGATAGTAGAAATAAAATAATCATTACTACATAGACTGATGCATTGACCTGGTAATGTCTACTAAAATATATGGATATGAGAATTCCTTTTCTGAAAGTACTGAACAACAAATACATTATTTCATTATGTCTTTGCTGATGCCTGATGATTTTCAATTTCATTCATGAATTACAACAAATTAAAAAGCAAAAGTGAAAAAGAAGGTATAAGAAAATCAGTAGCCAGAGATGAGTAAAAATGGTACAAAGAATAAAACTGTCCATAAAATAGGTCTAGTTTGAGGTGGGATGTAGTTTGGAAGCCGACGGTCTAAATGCCGACTGCCAGCTTCCAGACTTTCTAACCCCGGCGTGGTACTAATGACAGGCGTCGAAAACTCGACGCCTGTCATCAGGGCCGCCATCAGGGGGGGACTGCCGGGACTGGAGTCCCGGGCCCGGACCCTGGCTGAACGGAGGGGGGCCCGGCCGCTTCTATGGCCACAGAGCCTGCAGCCCGAACGACCCGGTCCCCATGGATGGAGCTGGAGGAAGAAGCTGCTCTGGCTGCTCCTCCACCACTTCACATGACACTCGGCGCGTGCCGCTGGAGGGAGAGACCCCCAGCAGGCCCGCCATCAGACTAGTCCCGGCCCTTACAGAGAGAGGGGTGCCCGGCAGCAGATCACATGCCGGCCGCGGGCCAATCACAGCTCGCGGACCGACAGCCACTCCTGATTGGCTGCCGGTCCGCAAGCTATGATTGGCCTGCGGCTGCGGGCAGTCAGAGGGAGGCGGGGCCTAGGAGGCCTGGCGCAATAAAGTTGATGCAGTGCCGCGAATGACATCCTGCCACAGCAGAGAGGAGCCAGGACCGAGCCGTCGGAGAAGAGGAACAGCACAGGAGGCAGCAGGTAAGTGTTGGCTGGTGAGGAGAGCAACGGCATGGAGGGTGGTTGCGGAGGGGGTAGAGGTGGAGATAAAGACGCTGTGGCTGTGAGACTCAGAGGCTGGGGGCTCAGAGGCACGGGCTGGGGCTGTGAGACGCAGAGTCTGGGGCCTGTGAGACACAGAGTCGGGTTGTGAGAGTCTGGGGCCTGTGAGACACAGAGTCGGGTTGTGAGGGTCTGGGGGCTGTGAGGCACAGGGTCTGGGGTCTGTGAGGCACAAAGGCTGAGGGTTGTGAGGCACAAAGGCTGAGGGTTGTGAGGCACAAAGGCTGAGGGTTGTGAGGCACATCTGGGGTTTGTGAGGCACAGGGGCTGAGGGTTGTGAGACACGGGCAGAGTTTGGTGCTGAGAGACGCAGGGGCTTGGTTTGGGGCTGAGGTTGTGGCTGAGGGACGCAGGGGCTGGGTTAGGGATGCAGTACAGGGGTTTGGGGCTGAGAGACGTTTGGGGCTGAGAGACTTTTGGGGCTGAGAGACGTTTGGGGCTGAGAGACACATGGGGCTGGGAGACGCAGGGGCTGGGAGACACAGGGGCTGGGTTTGGGGCTGGGAGATGCAGGGGCTGGGTTAGGGGCTGGGAGATGCAGGGGCTGGGTTAGGGGCTGGGAGACGCAGGGGCTGGGTTAGGGGCTGGGAGACGCAGGGGCTGGGTTAGGGACTGAGAGATGCAGGTGAAGTCTTACCAATCTGAACTGCACAAGTGTAATGGTGGAAGTGGCTATTTCAATGTATTTTATGTAAATTATACTAATTTAATGTATTTAATTTTCATCCGGCTTTTCCAACATATTTTATATGGACATAATGTAATTATGTGCATATATAGGCGGCACATTTTCAACATTTCGGGGGTTACATCCCATTCATCAGGATACACACATGGGGGGAGGGAGAGGGCCCAAAGCATATTCTTGCACCTGGGCCCACCACTCTCTAGTTCCGCCACTGGAGAGATCGTCAATGTCGGAGGAGCCGTGGATTAAGAGGAGCAACGTCTGCAGTGCTGGTGGAAGAAGCCTGATTCTTCTTTCTTCCCGAAAGTAAGGTAAGTGGGATTGAGGTGTTAGAAGAAAAGAAAAAAACTGGGCGGAGACTGGATTTAATAACCTGGGGGGGGGTATGAATAAGGTAGGGAGGGGGCCCTGGGGCCCTGCCTATTTTGTCAGTCCAGGGCCCCACAATTTCTGATGGCAGCCCTGCCTGTCATTAACCAGATGCTGGAAGACCGATGCCCAGCATACCGAATAAAGGTAAGCCAGGCACGGGAGGGTTAGGTTTATGGCTCCCAGGGGGACTTAGGGTTAGGCACCCCCCGGGGAGGGTTAGGTTAAGGCTAGGGGAAGGGGGGGTTAGGGTTAGGCACCCCCGGGGGGAGGTTAGGGTTAGGCACCCCCCGGGGGACTTAAGTTTAGGCAGTGGGGAAGGGGGGGTTAAGTTTAGGCACTTAGAAGGGGGAATATGGTTAGGCACTTGGGAGGAGGTTAAGATTAGGCACCCCTAAGGGAGGGTTAGGGTTAGGGGGTAGAATTAGGTTAGCGATACTTACCTTAGTGATGATCGGGATTTTCTCCCTTGCCGGGCTGCCGCTGTCGGGATTTGAACCGCCGGCCCTAAGGTCTGGCGGTAATACCTACTACACCCTTTGAGGCATGTATCCATGAATGGTGTTACAGCCAACAGGCTGAAACTATGACCAATCCAGTGTTTGAAAAATGCCTTGAGCCTTAAAATAGGGATCAATAAATAAACCTCTGCTAACACCTATTGTACAGCTGTCTGTGTGTATGGACATTTACATTACTAACATTGTTTTTTAACACCGCTTTATGTCAAATTCCAAATATTTAATGCTACAAATTTAGTAAGCATCATTGAAGACTTAATTTCTTGCATTAGCGGGAGTGGATGGGTCACTGACGCTTTGGATATTACGTGATTTTAAGATCTGTGTTTCAAATAACAATTACAATGTTCTACTGTGCCTTTAAACCATTAGATTTAAAAGAAAACAATTTCATATGTACTGCTTTCAACTGATTATTAATATATCCTCACCTTAATAATTTATTATTATTTATGCTTCTCCAGTATGTCAGTAATTGTGACATATTCAGTCTTAATGCAATATGTATCGATGTTTTATACATGTTTGATGTTTTATACATTTTTGCAAAACCACTGGGGAAATATAAATGACCCAGGTTCCTAGCTTTTGTCTGGTGGACAGTTAGCTAATTAGCAACCTTAATTACCAGAGCACCTTTGAGAGGCTGATAAAAGTTGGTTAGTTGGGTGAGTTTCAGTAGTCAGTTTCTCACTGCCTCGGGAGCATGTTGAGGCTTGCAGAAAGAGACCATTACTTGTGATTGTAAGTGCTATGCTAAATGCTGTTTTGCGAGTTGGACACTAGTTCCTTCCACTATGAGCGACAGAACTATATGTTAGCTAGATCCAGCCAGGCTAGGATTTATTTTTAGGTTTTGTTTATTTTGACCTCTCTAATAAAACTAGCTGTGGCTACTTATATCAAGACCCTGGACTGGCATGATACTAATTGGCTGCTGCATGCAAGGTGCTGTTGTTTACTCCAGGAGACAGCACCCCTAGGCTGATCTTGTGACACATGGTGGGAATGCAATTATTGCACTTATATTGCAGCCCTAAATATCCATGTGAAAAATGTAAGTTGATGGGGTGTGTGTGTGTGTGTGTGTGTGTATGTGGGTGGGTATCTGTTATATGGTGAACTTCTTGGTGGTGTCAAATTCAGATGCTTAGGGAAGCCAGATTCAGCTTCTCAGCTCCACCAGCAGATCCCATAGTAGACTTAGGGAAGATGTTGCTACAGGCTACAGTGGCTCAGCAGAAAGCTACCAAGGTGCAGTAATTGGCCATTGAGAAGGCCTGGCAGCAACAGCATTTAGATGTTGAGGAGATCTGAAGGCAACAGCAAATGGCATTCAATGAACTCTGGAAACAACAGCACCAAGACTGCAAAGCCTTCAAAGAGGTGGTGCAGTATCTAGCAGCCCTGTCTGGAAATGCTTCCACAGATATCACAACTAGCTTCATCTCCATATAGGCTAGTCATTTTCTGCAAACAATATCAACTAGTGATGATGTTGAAGCCTATTGGCCTAAAAATCTTTGAGCAGGCATTTTGGCACCCTACCTGTCAGGAGAACCACAAAAAGCATATTTTGACTTGAGCTTTATTGATGCCAAAGGCTGTGACAAGCTAAAAACGTACATTTTAACTCGTTTGGGTGTCATGATGTCTCCTGGTTCTCAAATGCATGACCTAATCCATCTCACTAAGAAATGCCTGCAGCCAGAGACTTTAACAGGGCCACAGATTGTGGAAAATATAGTTATGGGCTGATATATAGCCTGCAGTTCTGCTGAAAAGGGTGAGCCACAGGGACCCTAAAACAGCTGACCAGCATGTGGAAATGGTGGATAGGTAGTTGTCGTCCTCGGTCCCAGAACAGTGATCTCCAGTCACTACTGGTAAGACGGTTCCAGGGAAAAGTGATGCTGGGCAGTGAAATTAACTTAAAAATCAAGGGACTGTAAGCATGCAACCTGGAGATTGGCCAGTTGTGCCAGGAGGGTTCCAACCTCTTACAAGACTTAAAAGAAAATATGATCAGATGTTTTAGATGTGGTGGCTTGGGCCATGTTGCTGATAATTGTCCACTTACCTCTGAACCTATGCAATGTGATACTGTTTATGTGATTATCTTTATTCGCTCAGTTAGCCTGCACTGCAGACAGACAGGCTGAGCCAGATAAACAAATATATTTAATCACTGTAGAAAGGAAAATGGGTAGAGGTTGTTAGATTCTGGTAGCCTGGTTACTCTTGTAAAAGCAAAGTTGGTGAACCCCTCAAAACATCAGAAATAAACTGTTGGTGCAACTTGTATACCTGTGGACCTTTTGTAACTGTACTTAGTATATATTCACAAAAAAACAAAAGATATTATGTTTGCACATAAAATTCAGGCGCATCAAGGGATGAATCTTAATCAAATGTCTAAATAATAAACTGCTCCTAAGAAATGTTATATCTGTAAACACACCTAAAACCAACTGACAAAATATGAATCTGGATATACTGTCACTGAATAAATTAATATGATTGTTAACCGAGTGGTATTGTGAAGCTTATGACTAGATCCAGACAAAGAGCGCTAAATGAACAATTTATTACATGATGCATAAAAGACAAGAAATATAAAAATATAAAATATCACACACAATACAAAACAATTACATACAGACTGGTTCAGTATTATTTTAAAGGTCACAACGGATGAGCCCTGCAGAAGGTATCTCTGGTGACCTATATTGAATGTAGCACTATTTCAATGTGATTCCACAATGAGCATCAGCCTCCAAACAAGTAATTGATACAGATCACCCGTTATGTCAAGGCTCCTTCTCATATGTATAGACATGCAAGTTGATTACAGTCCTTGCTCCATTTGACCAAGAATGGTCTCCATTCGTGTTTTAACTCAGTCACACACTGACGTAATCTCCCTTAAATAAGTACTTAGTGCTGATGTGTTCAATTAGCACCAGGTAGAAGAACACTGGTATGCTAAATACATTTAAAAGTCTCTTTAACACGGGTTCATTAGTGAGGACTCACAGTCCTAATTATAACAGCACTGTCCATGCACACAGAAGTGGGAGCATGATAGAGACTATTTGACATAGATTGGTCTCAATAATGATACATTACCACCGGCCGGCTTTTGGTGGTAGGTATACTGATCTGTCAGTTGTAAAGAAAATGTCCCGGACCTTACTCCCACAGATGTTTTAGCTCTGCTGGCTAGTAGTGATCTTGTGCATGCACTCCCGATGTTATAGCTGAACCGCTCATCAGTCTCGATGCCGTTCGTTCTTTCCGATAGTGAAGAACCAGCTGATGGTAAATAGGAAATCGCTTACGCGTTCCTCTGCTTCAAGTCCTTGCGGTTTCGCCTGACGAAACCGCAAGGACTTGAAGCAGAGAAACGCGTAAGGGATTTCCTATTTACCATCAGCTGGTTTTTCACTATCTGAAAGAACGAACGGCATCGAGACTGATGAGCGGTTCAGCTATAACATCAGGAGTGCATGCACAAGATCACTACTAGCCAGCAGAGCTAGAACATCTGTGGGAGTAAGGTCCGGGACATTTTCTTTACAACTGACAGATCAGTATACCTACCACCAAAAGCCGGCCGGCGGTAATGTATCATTATTGAGACCAATCTATGTCAAGTAGTCTCTATCATTCTCCCACTTCTGTGTGCATGGACAGTGCTGTTATTATTAGGACTGCGAGTCCTCACTAAGGAACCCGTGTTAAAGAGACTTTTAAATGTATTTAGCATACCAGTGCTCTTCTACCTGGTGCTAATTGAACACATCAGCACTAAGTACTTATTTAAGGGAGATTACGTCAGTGTGTGACTCTGAGTTAAAACACGAATGGAGACCATTCTTGGTCAAATGGAGCAAGGACTGTAATCAACTAGCATGTCTATACATATGGGAAGGAGCCTTGACATAACAGGTGATCTGTATCAATTACTTGTTTGGAGGCTGATGTTCATTGTGGAATCACATTGAAATAGTGCTACATTCAATATAGGTCACCAGAGATACCTTCTGCAGGGGTCATCCGTTGTGACCTTTAAAATAATACTGAACCAGTCTGTATGTAATTGTTTTGTATTGTGTGTGATATTTAATATTTTTAGTATATATTCAATACTGTTATGAAAATAGTTCATTTTTGGTTTATATAAATTTGAATTTTGTCAATGTGCAAAAGAAAAGAATGATTACTGTACTTAAATTGAAACTTTTAAGCAAAGTACAGAAAATTGTATTCTGTATATATATTATATATATATATATATATATATATATATATATTAGGGGTCTGCACTGGCCACTTTTCGTGTTTTGTGTTTTGGTTTTGGATCTGGATTGGTTTTGCCAAAACCACCCTTCGGTGTTTTGGGTTCTGGGTTTTGTGTTTTGGATCTGTATTTTTTTTTAACAAAGCATAAAAACATCTAAAATCACAGAATGTGTTGATTTTTCTGCTCCTATGCTGTTAATAACCTCAAAAACCTTAATTTCCACTCATTTCCAGTTTATTCTGAACACCTCACACCTCACAATAGTGTTTTTATGTACAAAAGGTTGCACCGAGGTAGATGGATGACTATGCTAAGCGACACGAGTTGGCGGCACAAACACGTGGCCCATCTAGGAGTGACACTGCAGTGGCAGACAGGATGGCAGTTTGAAAAACTAGGCCCCAAACAGTACACAATGCAAAGAAAAAAAAGAGGTGCAAGATGGAATTGTCCTTGGGCCCTCCCACCCACCCTTATGTTGTATAAACAGGACATGCACACTTTAACAAACCAATCATTTAAGCGCCAGGGTCTGCCACACGACTGTGGCTGAAATGATTGGTTCGTTTGGGCCCCCACAAAACAAGCTGGCAATTAATCTGGCCCTGCACAAACTGGCTCTACGGAGGCAAGATGTCGTCCTCATCCTCCTCATTCACCGATTCCTCACCCTCTTCAGTGTTGTGTACATCATCATCCTCACAGAGTATTAATTCATCCCCGCTGGAATCCACCACCACAGGTCCCTCTGTACGTTCTGGAGGCTGGTCTCCCTGGAAAAGTTGATAATTCATTTTTATGAACATCATCTTCTCCACATTTTGTGGAAGCAACCTCCTATGCCTTTTGCTGACAAGGTTCCCGGCTGCACTAAACACTCTTTCGGAGTGCACACTGGAGGGGGGGCAACTCAGGTAAAATAGAGCCAGTTTGTACAGGGGCCTCCAAATTGCCTCTTTTTCCTGCCAGTACATGTACGGACTGTCTGACATGCCTACTTGGATGCTGTCACCAATGTAATCCTTTAACAGACAGATGCACGCTTGTCGCTGCTGCTTTGAGGATGCAGGTGTGGCTACAGCCCACACAATTCACAAAGACAGGAAAAAAAAGAAGAATTTTTTTATTGTTTGTGGAGCGCACTTTGAGGGTTACACCACCCTTTAACAGACAGACGCACGCTTGTCACTGCTGCTTTGAGGACAGTATCATATGCAGTGACAGTAGACTTGTCAGAAATTGTTGGCACGTTCTTCAGTCCGGACCAGATGTCCAAACCGGCCCTTGACTTATGACACAGGTGCACGCTTGGTGCTGCTACTGTGTTGATGCACGTGCGGCTACATCGCACACAAGTCACAAACACAGAAAAAAATAGTTTTTTATTTTTTGGAGCACTTTGAGGGTTACACCACCCTTTAACAGACAGATGCACGCTTGTCGCTGCTGCTTTGAGGATGCAAGTGCGGCTACAGCCCACACAATTCACAAAGACAGAAAAAAAAAGAAGAATTTTTTTATTGTTTGTGGATCGCACTTTGAGGGTTACACCACCCTTTAACAGACAGACGCATGCTTGTCACTGCTGCTTTAAGGATGCAGGTGCGGCTACAGCCCACACATTTCACAAAGAGAAAAAAGAAGAAGAATTTTTTTATTGTTTGTGGAGCGCACTTTGAGGGTTACACCACCCTTTAACAGACAGATGCACGCTTGTTGCTGCTGCTTTGAGGATGCAGGTGGAATCTAGATGGGATTTGGAACCGGGGACACACTACCTCCATCAATTGTCTAAATCCCACTGCACTAATGGCGGATACCGGATGCACGTCTAACACCAACATAGCAGTCAAGGCCTCAGTTATACATTTTGCTTCAGGATGACTGCTGTCGTACTTCATCCTCATCGCTAGGGACTGTTGGAGGGTCAATTGTTTAGTAAAAGTAGTGGTGTTCCTACTTCCTCTCTGGGATGATGAACAACTCCCAGCAGCAGCAACAGCACTAGGAGGAAGTGG
This sequence comes from Taudactylus pleione, assembly GCA_031769625.1. Taxonomy (NCBI): domain Eukaryota; kingdom Metazoa; phylum Chordata; class Amphibia; order Anura; family Myobatrachidae; genus Taudactylus; species Taudactylus pleione. The sequence goes on along the minus strand of JAUIMM010000040.1, from coordinate 5,001,838 downwards.
TTCTTGATCTTTCCCTATTTTATTTTTATCGGAGAAAGTTTGGTCCTCCATTTATGTTATATTGATATATACGTGCGGCTAAGGCGCACACAAACACAGAAAATATTTTTTTATTTTTGCTGGAGAGTAGTGCACTTTGTGGGTTACACCACCCTTTAAGAAATGAGCCAGCCGGCTCTTTACTTATGGGGCACAGGCGCACGCTTGGCGCTGCTCCTTTGTTGATGCACGTGCGGCTACTGCGCACACAATTCACAAACACAGAAAATATTTTTTTATTTGGTTTGGAGTGTACTTTGGGGGTTACAGCACCCTTTAACGGTCAAGCCAGCCGGCCCTTTACTTATGACACAGGCGCACGTTTGGCACTACTTTGTTGATGCACGTGCGGCTACTGCGCACACAATTCACAAACACAGAACATATTTTTTTATTTGGTTTGGAGTGTACTTTGGGGGTTACAGCACCCTTTAACGGTCAAGCCAGCCGGCCCTTTACTTATGACACAGGCGCACGCTTGGCACTACTTTGTTGATGCACGTGCGGCTACTGCGCACACAATTCACAAACACAGAAAATATTTTTTTATTTTGTTTGGAGTGTACTTTGGGGGTTACAGCACCCTTTCACGGTCAAGCCTGCCGGCTCTTTACTTATGACACAGGCGCACGCTTGGCACTACTTTGTTGATGCACGTGCGGCTACTGCGCACACAATTCACAAACACAGAAAATATTTTTTAATTTGGTTTGGAGTGTACTTTGGGGGTTACAGCACCCATTAACGGTCAAGCCAGCCGGCCCTTTACTTATGACACAGGCGCACGCTTGGCACTACTTTGTTGATGCACGTGCGGCTACAGCGCACACAATTCACAAACACAGAAAATATTTTTTTATTTGGTTGGGAGTGTACTTTGGGGGTTACAGCACCCTTTAACGGTCAAGCCAGCCGGCCCTTTACTTATGACACAGGCGCACGCTTGGCACTACTTTGTTGATGCACGTGCGGCTAATGCACACACAATTCACAAACACAGAAAATATTTTTTTATTTTGTTTGGAGTGTACTTTGGGGGTTACAGCACCCTTTAACGGTCAAGCCAGCCGGCCCTTTACTTATGACACAGGCGCACGCTTGGCACTACTTTGTTGATGCACGTGCGGCTACTGCGCACACAATTCACAAACACAGAAAATATTTTTTTATTTGGTTTGGAGTGTACTTTGGGGGTTACAGCACCCTTTAACGGTCAAGCCAGCCGGCCCTTTACTTATGACACAGGCGCACGCTTGGCACTACTTTGTTGATGCACGTGCGGCCACTGCGCACACAATTCACAAACACAGAAAATATATATTTTTTTTGTTTGGAGTGTACTTTGGGGGTTACAGCACCCTTTAATGGACAAGCCAGCCGGCCCTTTACCAATGGGACACAGGCGCATGCTTGGCGCTGCTCCTCTGTTGATGCACGTGCAGCCACAGTGCACACAATTCACAAACACAGAAAAAATATATATTTTTTTAGCACTTGGGGGGAGCACCCCTGATGGACAGAGCACCCCCTGGACAACACTATAGCACCCCTTTAGGACTGGGACACTGCACAAGACTTTGGAGTGGACACAGCCCCTATGGACAACTGACTGCACAACACAGTCCAGCCAGCCCCTATGGACTTTGAAGTAGTGGACACAGCCCCTATGGACAACAGCAGCACAGCACAACACAGCCAGCCCCTATGGACTTTGAAGTAGTGGACACAGCCCCTATGGACAACAGCAGCACAGCACAGCACAGCACAACACTACTCTGCACTACACTACACTACAGAGCCCAGCCAGCCCTAACTCCCACCCTCCCTCTTCACTGTCCACAGCCGAGTGAGAAAATGGCGCCGACGCGGGTACCTTATATAGGATCCAAAACCCGTGAGACCCGGAAGGCGGGATGATGACGTTTTGCCTCGATTTCAGATCCGAGTCAGGCGGGAAAAGTCGAGCCTGACTCGGATCAGCCTCGGATCGGGGGGGCTCGGGGGGGTTCGGATTTCAGATATCCGAACCCGCTCACCCCTAATATATATATATATATATATATGTTCATATTTGTTCATATTTGTTTTAACAAACTAGTGTTTCACTTAAAAGATGTTTTCATAGATGGAAGGAGCTTTCAAAAATATAATAATATAATATTGTTTCTCCTGGTTTAGAATAGTCCCATAAGATAACAAAATAAGTCTCATAGTGGAAATGTCCTCTTTATGTAAATATTATAGATCAGTGGTTCTCAAACTCGGTCCTCAGGACCCCAATCAGATCACATTTTCCAGGTAACCTAGCAGGTACACAGGTGTATTTACCTGCTGTGTAGATGGGTTGCGGTCATAATCCCGACCGATGGGATTCCGGCGTTCAGAATGCTGATGCCGGAATCCCAACTGCTGGGATCCAAAAGGTAAGTACTGGGGGTAAAGGGATGGTTAGGGGTTAGGGTTAGGCACTAGGGGGGCCGTTAAGTTTAGGCTGAGGGGGGAGGAGACTAGGTTTAGGTTGCGGGTGGAAGGGTTAGGGGTTAGGTTAGGCTTACTTATCATATCGTCCTGGTCAAACTTAATGAAAATATTTTAATCTATCTAAAGTTAAAAAATGTGCAGCACATTTATGGACTTCAGATCCAGTTCAACAAACCAGTTGATAACCACTTTGAAATCAATTTTGTGCATATCTCTTTACTACTGTACATCTAACAAATATCTACTGTATTTATTACTTATCTATTACTTATTAAGTATATGTCCACTTACATACAGTACTTATTTTGTCAGGAAACACAGTACAATACAATGGTGGGTATTTTGTATTATTGCCCATTTTAGGCAGCATTATGCTGTAAGAACTGAGATAACATGAAGTATGTGAATACTTCTTTATTATCAGAGTATAGTAGAATGTGTTTGAGCATGTGACCTACTGTATAGACTTGGGTCCCATCCCCTAGAAATATCATTATGGTATGCATTTATTCCAAAATACGGAAATATCTGATAACCAAAATAATTCTGGACCCAAGCATTTTGGATATGGGAGACTCAACGTGAAGATGTATATAACCATAGACAGTAAACTGGAAGTACACTGGGCCTTTGGTGTACAGGTTGTTAAGTGAGGTGCTGGTGTTGGTTAGTCCACATGTGGTACAGCTTAAGCAATTCTTATGTTTATTTTACAATGTAGAACAACAAGGTGGCATAGAGACACAGGGATGAATATGTAGAGATGTAGCCATGCTCATCTAAGCCGCAATGCAGGCGCATTGCGGCATGGATGGTGTGACTCGCATGTCCGTGTCTATGGCATGCATTTGCATATGCATGCCATAGGCTTCAATCGTGAGAATGCCAGGTGCGCCTATTTGCAACTTGGTGAAAGCTCCGCTATGCCGTGATGCGTGACACTGTGCGCGCGTATCGCGGCAACAATGATGGCAGCTACATCTTTACAATAACAATGCTCTAGCAGCCTGAGGTGTAAGCTTCTTTTGCTTTGAAATACACTAGGCAGCAGGAAGCAGGATTGTAGCTAGAGGTGCTATACATTTTAGCAATAGTGGTGGTGGTACAGGGTAGTTGCAGTACTCAGTCGGGCTCTGTATGGCTTTTATGGCTGGGAGTCTCAGATGGCATGCTCAGTCTCCTAGAGTGCTGTGGAGGAAAAATGGGACAACAGGGCACACATGTGTAGCAGCACAAGTCAGAGGGATCCTAACAGGGTTAACATATCGACACTTGTTGGTCAGTATGCTAACCCTCTCCCTACCCTAACCCTCCCACTTTGGTGCCTAACCCTAACCTCCCCCCTAGTGCCTGAACCTAACCTCCCCCTTTCCGTACCCTAAACCTAACCCTCCCCCTCTATTGTCTAACCATAACCCTCCACCTAGTGCCTAACCCTAACCCAGGATGCTGGTGCCGGGATTATGACTAGCATCGGTATTGTGGCACCGGAAAAGTAATTATATTATGACCGGCATCGGCATCCCATCTGCCAGAATGCGGAACGCATCCCTTTTCAACACACTAACTCAAGCATTCTTTACTAACTCCCTGATATTGTAATGTTTGGTAGCAATGTTCATTTTTTTCCAAAACTAGAAATGTCACATGTAATTTCAACAGAAGGTAATGCAACTGTAAGTTTTTCTTCTTCTGCTTCTCCAATTGCATTTGGACACACAACTTTTGATGCTTTTATGTTGCTTGGACACTTGGTACTATTTTTAGGACTTATAGCACATTTCCACTCTTGCCAAACATAACTTTGTTTTGAAAAATTAAGTCTCTGAGGTACAGAGCAAATAAGTCCAGAAAACTCCTCACTATACTTTCTTGGAGGTTTCCCATTGTTGCTCCTTATGGAACTCATTTTCCTCGATTGGTTAGCTGTACCTGCATGTCTAGCCAACAACTTTCTGTGGCTGTACAATACTCTGAATGTATTTGTCACGTTTAGGGTTTTTTAGATCTGAGTTGACGAGCTGTAGCTGTAGTGGTGGTATAATCAGAGGTCTACTCATGGGTGACACCCATGTGGTAAATGCCTTGGGCCTTTGAGAGGTGAATGACATCTGCAAAAATCTCAGTCTGCCCTTGAAACCATTTGAGTGGCACACAAACCCTTAATCTGGATATGGGGATAATGGGCTGAAACCATTGTTTGAGAACTCAGGAGGCAGCACAGCAAGTTATTCAGGTAATCGGTAGTTTGTCTGGAATCTGCTAATGGATGCTGCAGACCAATTATTAGAGCTGGGTCACTGGAGAAAAATCCTCAAAGTGGCACCCCATCTACAACAACCAGAATAAACATTTGTAACAGGAACTCAGAACGAACCCCAACACTTTAGGAGAGGACCCCCAGGGCAACAATCACCATTGATAGGGGTAAAAAAATGGTGTAGTGAGTAGTGATTTCCAGATTAGGTAAGTAACTGCAATGCTGAGTTAAAGCTGGATTGGAACTGGAGACTTCAACCAGATTGGAACCAGAGGTTTGAACCAGACTGGGACCGGAGGTAACTGCAGAGTAGTCGGAGTGGAACTGGAGGCTTTAGAGGACTGGGACTGGAGGTAACTGCACAGTAGCCAGAGTGGAACCAGGGGCTTGTACTGTACTGGAACCGGAGGTTACTGCAGAGTAGCCGGAGTAGAAATGGAGGCTTGTACCGGATTGAAACTGGAGATAACATCAAAGTAGCTAAAGTGGAAATGGAGGCTTCTATCGGACTGAAACTGGAGAACCAAGTGGAACCACACTTGTTCTGGACTGGGACCGGAGGTTATTGCAGAATGGCCATATTGGGAGTGAACTCTTGACCCGGAGGTAGAGCAGCAGAGTAACTGGAGTGGACCCGGAGTCTTGAACTGGATTGGGACTGGAGGTAAAGCAGCAGAGTAATCATAGTGTACCTGGAGAGAGAGAGCAATAGTCAGCTGGGGCGTAACCGAAGGTTTGTACCAGAGTGGAACCAGAGAGAGAGGATGTAGCACATCGACCCGCTTGCTGAGCGCTCTCAAGCGGGTCGATGTTGGCCATGCGCATGCGCATGATGGAGGCGGCTCCATCGTGCGCATGCACAAGACCCGGATAGCGACGGGCAAGCCGTCGCTCCGGGTCTTGCTACAAATGGGACGTGCTGTCGATGTTGAGTGACAGCACACCCCCTTTGGTGGGTGGGCCGGGGGCGTGGCTGCCCAGACAGAGGCATTCCCATGGGAACGCCTGCCATCTGGGGCCGGCCCCACTGACATCACAAGTGATGTCAGTGGGTGGACTTCTTGCTCTGTAAGAGCAAGAAGTCCACAGGGACTTGCGGCAATGAGACCCTACCACAAGGGTCTCGTCGCAAGTCCGATGGTCGCGATTGTTTTTGACCATCGTGACCATCATCCTGGCCACTTACACTAGCTGTGGGTGGTCACCCACAGCTATGCGAGCAGCCAGGAGGCCGCTCTATAAATACAATAGGCAGGCACTGATTAAGAGCGAGCGCTCTGAAAGAGCGTCCGGCTCTGAATCAGGCCCATAGTTCCATAATTGATTGCTTGATATGATGTAGCAGACTCACCAGTGCTTTGGTTGGTTAAGCTCTCACACTCATACACACACTCACTAGAAGTAGGAGAGATTTCTCTGACACACCCATATCAACAGCTGCACTTCTCTCTGCTGCTATATGGATATGAGGCAGTGCAGAGTGCTGCTCATTCAACATACTTAGGGGCATATTCAATTAGGTGTGAATTTACCAAAAATGTCACACCTGTAGGGTTTTTCCCACAGGTGCAAGATTTTTGGTATTCAGTTGAGTGCAGGGTATTCATTTTTCTTGGAGCGCCTCCAAAGCAGATCTAATGTTTCCATAATTCCTTATTTTAAGGAAAAATTGTTGGGACTTGCTTCTGGATTCCTGTGACACCCCCTGTAAAGACTAACTAAGCAATTGAAAGTTTCAAATTAGCTTAATTAGCCCTTAATTACTCACCTTCTGCAGCACAGTCCTCCTCTGGTTCTCTTCTCCAGCTTCAGAATCATAGACAGCTTCCATGGACCCACTGGGCACAGAACAGGTTCTACCCCTATCCCTGCAGCTCACTACCCCTAACCTTGCAGCCCATTACCCCTAACCCTGCACCTCACTACCACTATCCCTACATCTCACTACCCCTAACCTTGTACCCCACTACCCCTAACCCTGCACCTCACTACCCCTAACCCTGCACCTCACTACCCCTAACCTTGTACCCCACTACCCATAACCCTGCACCTCACTACCCCTAACCCTGCACCTCACTGCCCCCAACCTTGTTCCCCACTACCCCTAACCCTGCACCTCACTACCCCTAACCCTGCACCTCACTACCCCTTACCTTGCACCCCACTACCCCTAACCGCCGCTAATCCTTCACCTACTTCCCCCACACACTACCTATACTGCACTATCACCGCTAACCCTGCACCCATTCCCCGCACACACACACTACACTACACCTGCTCCCCACACACAGCCTCGGCAGCCATCCACATTCCCCTCCCGTGAGATTTTGCCCACAAAAAAACCTGCAACCATTTTTTTAAATTGGATACTGCAGGTATCAAGAGCATGTATACCCGCAGAAATTCATAATTGGGCACGAGGTCTGCATAATATTTTGAGGGCAAAACCTCGCAGCCAACTGAATATGCTCCTTAACATAGAGGAAGAATAATATCAAAATTTTAACCTTAAGTTCCAAGCTAAATTATGAATTTTATGAAGCAACCTATTCTTGGAGCTGATACTGTGCAGACAATGATGTTCTCACAAGTGCAAGCTTGATTCTAGAAATGTGTTCATCTGTTCAATATGACCAAAAGGCTCACCACTTTCAGGATGGCAATAAGAGATAATGTACACATGGAGATAATGTACACATGGAGTAGTCCTCCTACACTTTGTGTTCTCTTTAATCATATGAAAACTTTTTTCTTTTCATTACAGTGGCCACTATTAACATCATCTTCATCCCTTCACCTTAATAGAGTTAATCTTTCTGCACTTTCATTATTACTAGTCTGAATTATCTAGTGGCTAGGCAGCCAAATAAATCTACTCATATATTATTCTTTACTATGTAGGGATATATTTTACATTGGATATATTATCTCATTTTGGTTCTTGCAGAAAACAGTATGCTATTCTATAAACTTGAATATTTTCATTTTTTAATACCACAGCCATATTTTTCTACATATTTCCAATGTACATATTTTATCCAACTCAAAACCACTTTTTATTGCTGATAGTAATTTGGAGGTGAACACTAACAGCTGAACTTAGTGCTAAAAATGTATTATTAGCAGGAAGAAAATTAATCTGGTATAACCCTGTATCCGGCTGCATTTCATTTTGCTGGGTACAAGACCAGATTTAATTTGCTTATCTTAATCGCACATGACATTATGAAATTGTACTTTTTCATCATGTTTACACCTGCCATCTCTAATGCATTAGCAGGTGTGAGATTTATGAGCAAAACACATGAGACCTGCCACAGTTAATCAGGGTTTCTTCCTTTCAGATGCAGTGTATAGTTGTTCTGCAATTAGGTATGATTCTGCTCAGACTCTTTTCAAAATGTCTTCCTTTAAAGAAAAGTTGAAGTAATATTTTCATATTCATTGCATTCAATTATGATATTAGTCCTCATTATAGTTACATTATTGTGATGGCTAACACAGTAATTTCATTACAAGATATTGCATGCTTGGTCAAAGGTAAACATATGTTGTGCAGTATTTGTTATTATCTAAACAAGAAAATCAATTACATTTTTGCTAAATATGTAGTATGCCTTTGTATTGGGAAGGGTACATTTAATGTTTCTTTTCCCTCTCTTAGAAACCAAGTGGACATTTAAGACCAATAAACTATTCTGGCTTGCTTTTTAACAACTATTTTTTATGTATGTTGTTGTTATTATTATTATTATTATCCAGCCAAATTTTGTGAATCCGGACAGATCCAAGTTGTGGTTCTGATCTCTGGAGGAGATCCAGATAGATCTGAATCGCGGTTCTGATCTTTTCACAGTACTGAATTCTGGCTTTGGATTGCAAAAATTACATGATTTTAACTGTTTTTAAAAACTATTTATCAATAAAAAATAAAAAACAACCAAAACACTTGAGGGAGGTTTTGCAAAACTAAAACCAAAACACAAAGATGAACAAGAACAAAACACGGGAGTCAGCGCACATCTCTAATTATTATTATCTGGGGTTTATAATTTAATAATGGTTATTATGATTGTGACCAATAGGATATAGAAACCCTTTTAATATGACAATGTGAAAAAGAAAAATATGGTCTCAGTTTTAATGAGATCATGAGTGACAGAATGGAGCAGTGATAGAGCTACGAGCTACGAGTTAGGAACAAAGAGGTCATGGGTTCTAGACCCAAATGATAAAAGTTGATTTATTTATTTTTTATATATATTTCCTCTTGTTCTATATATTTATATCTTTAACTCTTTATACCTATTTTATACTCTTGCATAATCATGAATATATTTCAGGTGGTTGTTTTTTGTATATATATGTATACCTGCACATATGGCAGGTCTATTTGTATTTTTATTTATGTGCAGTTTCTGTAGTATCTTAGCAGTTATACTGTGGTCATTTGCTTATAGTATTATATAAAATATGACTCAAGAATCTAATACTTTAATATTGAACAAATTGTGTATACATTTTTTCCATTTTTTTGTTTCTTGATTTAAAACTGCTCTATTGAGAGATTGTAGGAGGTGGATTAGGAGATGGATTTTAACAGGTGTGATCACTAAAGCCAAATAATTTCAGTAATGAAGCACATGGTTGCCAGTATAAAAAGGGTCTCTATGGACATATATACCACTCTTTGAAAAAGCCCCCATTGATGGTGCGAAACTAGTCAGAGGTATTCTTGGACCCTAGGATCAAGTCTGTGTTACCCACATGTGTGCTGCGTTTGCCGGGAGCTCCAGAGACACAGAATTTTACCTGTTATTGCCAGATGGGATCCACTCGGCAGGGTGGAGGCAGAGACACATTGCTGCCCATTGAGGACACTCTAAACTGGACAGGTATGAGCTTGGAGAATCCCCTGTCTAATGCTGCCTATCCACTAGATGATTTTGACAGGCGATTGCACGATAACGACGTCGTTATCGTGGAATCACTTGTAAATCGTCCGCAAATCGGGCAGTTTAAAATCGGAAATGACCAGCGATACGCACGCCTGCTGGTCATTTCCGACATCAATCATTGGGCAAACATGCTGGTCAACCTGACGATAACGTTAGGTTCAGCATGTTGCCAGATGATTGATGAGCCTGCTCATTCAGTGTAGGCTTATAACAGACATAGAAACGATAGCACAATTACATGTCGTAATCGTGCTGTCATTTCTATGGTCTGCTAGTGGATGGGAAGCATAAGAGTAAAGACACTCCCCTCCCCCGGACCTTTTTTTCTCGACCAGTCTAGAGGGAACAAGCGGATCACGCAAAGAGGAGACCTAACATTACTTTTGGCACAGGTCCCTATTACAAACTGCTTGGAGATTTATATCGGACATTTGTCCTCAATTGACTGCAACATTTATCCACGCAGACTGAAAAACTTTTGTTATCATGCAAAGAAAAGAACACTTTTCACAATTACCATGTGATTTTTAGTGTGGGCACAGTGATCATTTGCTATTAATGTTTTTTTATATATATATATATATATATATATATATATCCACCTCCTACAATTTTATTATTAATAATATTTTGATCCTGAGTATATATTGTTTCTTCAAACATATTAATTATTTTCCATATTATTGGGAGATTGATCTATGGCCCTCATTCAGAGCCAGACGCTCTGAGCAGAGCGCTCGCTCTGAATGAGGGCCGTCCTCCATAAAAATGGAGCGTCCTCCTGGAGGCTCGTATAGCTGTGGGTCACCACCCACAGCACATACGAGCGTGCAGGATGATGGTCGCGATGGTCTTGACCATCGCGACCATCGCCAGTGCGACCAGAAGCCTGTGGTCGGGGTTTTCGACCACAAGCCCTGGAGTGATTTTGGCTCTATCAGAGCCAAAATCACTCCCACTGACATCACTAGTGATGTCAGTGGGGCCGGCTTCTGACGGTAGGCGTTCCCTTGGGAACGCCTCCGTCTGGGAGGCACGCCCCCGGCACGCCCACCAAAGGGGGCGTGCTGTCAATCAACATCGACAGCACGCCCCCTTTGATCAGACACAACGAGCGAAGGAAAGTCCTTCGCTCGTCGCGTCTGGGGCATGCGCATGACGGAGCTCCCTCCGTCGTGCGCATGCGCAGTGCACACCATCGACCCACTTGCGAGTGGACAGCCGCTTGCGAGTGGGTCTGAATGAGGCCCTATATGTCTTACTGTCTTTTCATTGGCATCATTATTATTATTATTATGTGCTATTTTAGTGTTAAACGTGCTGTTTGTTGATCGGTCAATGAAAAACATATTTTAATGTACATATGATAATAAATGTGTTTATATATTTTGAAATTTTACATTTTCTATACTAGTTCTTACTTTTATTAATTAGCGCAAGAGTATCTTTTCTGTTGTCATTGCGGAACACCTGGCCTATAGGTGTTTGTTTGTGTGCTGCTTGTATTATTATATTTTCTTATAAATTTTCCTTTTATTTATTATAATTTTAGTGCCAGGTTCTTTCTTTTAATTATCAATAGGACAAATACCTTACTTCACATAGGGCCTGATTTAAAGTTTTTGCTTCTACGGGGAACACACCAAAAGTGGTATAGCTGCAATATTGTGGTAGCCATGGACTACCCTGAGGTGTTTTACACTGTAGGCACAAATGCCAAAGGTAGAGCTAAGTCAGTGGCATCACAAGGGGTGTGACACCAAAGTGCCATCTCAGTGACAGGAGCTGGGTGCTGCACTGTAGCATTTTGTACAGCACTCAGCTCCCAACAAAGTGAGCTTCAGCACACAGACTTGTCCCTGGGACCAGTCCGCATCTCTGGGTCCCCCGGAGTGACTACAACTGGGGTTCAGGCAAGGAGATTACGGCCCCTACCCATGATGCCACACCCCTACACACGAGTACACGCTTCCTTTTTGCCGGTGTATGACTTTGCACAATCCTATCTGCACTGTGTGTCACCACTGGGAGGGATGCCAATGAGCTAAGTATACAAAATGTAGGATTGTGGTAGGTGCTGCATGGTACATGTATGCATTGACACTATTTGTACAACAAGTAGCATGTAATTGGGTGTACAGAGGTGTTGGCACTGTTTGAACAGTGCATAGTGTTCAACAAAAGTCAAAAATGTTCTGGCACTGTGGGAACTGCGAGTAGTATGTAATGAGAGGCACAGATGTGTTGGCACTGTGAAAACAGCACATAGCATGCAATGAGATACAACCAGTATATGTTAGAATATGGCTACAGTGGGTCCTGGTCATTGCTAGGTGACCAGGATGCTGCGTCATGCCAGCCACAGGGAATACTGATCCTGAGACACACCTAGCAATGGGTGCTGCTAGGTCCTGATTGACTGGTGGCCCCGGCTGATTACTAACAGCCAGGATGTCTGTGAGGAGATGAGCAGCAGCATAGCTGCTGCTTATTGTACACTGAGGAGGGCTTGGCTGTGCAAAAGCACTGATTGACTTCTGCTTCTGTTAAAAGGCAGGGAGGGTGATCCTCCTTGCGGGTCATAGCTTTATGCCCTGGTGTCTAGCTGCCTGGTCCTGTTCCTGGAATCCTGGGTCCTGGTATCTCCTTCCGTGTGCTCTGACCATGCCTGCAGTGCCAAGGGGCCTTGTTTTTTATCATTGTCCCTGGCTTTGTTTTGGCTGCACATGCCATCTGCAAACCACCATAGCCTCAGTCCTGCCTGGGGTTATCTAGTTCATATTTTCTCCAGCCAATACTCCTGTGATCACCAATTAAATGTATAAGCCCCTACTGCCCTGAGCTTAATACTTGGCAGCATCCCAGTACCAGTGAGAGTGTCTCTCTCTATGGGAAAAGGGCAGTTGTTATGGGCAGATGACCTCTATAGTATGGCTCTAGATGTCTTATATAATCACTCCGGTGTTTATAACAGTATATTGCAATTATTATAGTACTTTAGTCTAAGTGGGATATAATGAGAGTGTAAATGAGAGTTTTGGAGGCATCAGGGTAAGACAGGGTCTGATTTTGGCAATGTTATGGAACTAGGAACACCAAGATTGAGAGATGGCCTTAATGTGAAGAGTGAAAGAGAAAGTGGCAGCAAAATGAACTGTCAAGCATTGCTAATTGGCGACTGCCAAAAAAATATTGTTTTGAGCTATTCTTGTAGTAAGTTAAAATGTTTGATAAAAATTACGTAATTTATTAGACTTTTCTTTGAAACAGCAATTCCAAAATTGTATAACTAACAGTGTTTGGTAGTAAAATTCTTATCTTAAACAATTGTGGACATAATAATGGCAAGACACCATTGTTACTAAAAGCTATTCAAACATCTTTAATATATTTGGCATTTGTATGTTTCTGGTCATAGACAAATTATCAATAAGACAGAATACAATGGCAATGGGCTATGGCAATGGGCTATGGTAATAAATCAGTGCCGAGTCAGAAGTGTCATGTGAATGGCTACCGAAAGGTAATAAATAATATATAATACCAGTGGAATAAATGAGAAATACAGTAAGAGAGAAAATGCAAGAGTTACTTCTCATATCTTTATCTTTCTTCATCTGTCTGCAGACTTTGACATTGTGGACAACTCTCGCCTCTTTCACACTCTACCACCCCACCAGCCTTAGCGTTCTATCTGCAGGTAAGAACTGCTTACACTGGTGCTTGACTTACACAAAAACATCATCAACATCCTCAATAATGGCATCAGCTACACAAATATCCCCCTCATCCTGTTGCACTTTCTCAGTGACATCCTCAATTAGTGTCTCACCATATTTACTTGTGCCACTCATCCCCACATTGGCAGAGGGTGCAGAAATTGTGGAAGTAGGCTTTGCCTCATGTCCTGTATCAGAAATGTCAGGCTCACACATAGCACTCGTGGATACCCTTAGACTCTCATCAGGTATTTGTGCCATTGCTGAACACAGTTTGTTCTTCTGCCATAGTTCTTTTTTTAGCAAAGATTTTCCTCTTTTAATATTTTTCACATCTCTGCTGGATTCTGAGTGAGAAGGTCTTGCATCGTCATGTGAGACAGAAGAATATGCCTGATAGACAGCAGTTGCAAAGCCACCACTCACAAATAAAGGCCAAGAGCTAAGGCTTTTCTTGCCACTGTGTGTGGTGTATGGCATGTTGCCAATTTTATGTATTTCTGCAGGAGACTTTCCCTTTATTAGAGATTATGTTTTTTTCAGAAATGTAAAATATTGTTTTGATGTGCCCTGACTTAAATCCTCTGTGACATTGAGCACCGGCTTTAGTAGATGATGTTGAAGGATTAGTATTGTCATGACAAGCAGCTGCAGCACTAGTACTTGGTTGGTGCTCCTGCTGTTCTATCGATTGATCGCCATCATCAATATCAATGCACTGTGCAGATAATGTATTAATTATGGTTGTGGCCCTTGAACTACTGACCATTTGTGTTAGACTTACACACTGAATCATGGCCTGAAATGTTTTGAACACACACAATATTTTTAATTATCTTTTTTAGTTTTTTTTTTCTGACAAACTGCTGTGAATTACTTATTGTAATGGTGGGCACCAGTGTGCACCAATAAATAATGCGGGCAGTGACAAAAAAAACACCAGTGTACAGTGCCAGTTGTGCACCAAGTATTAATGCTGCAGTGCTAAGTTACAGCACCAGTATGAGACTGACAACAGTAATAAGTAATACAAGATGTTCCTGGACTATAAAAATAAAAATAAATAAAAAAAAATCTTTTGCTAACTGTCTATTCAAAACTAGCTTGGCCAGTATTACCTTTAAGGGACATGTGGGAGCCAGTGCCCATCAACCAGAGGGTCTGATTTAGTAAGGATCGCAATTGCAAAGCTGCACGTAGGCAGCTTTGCAATTGTGATCCTTGCAATAATGCAAATGCAGCAGGAAGTGGTCGATGGTAGCGATGGTGGATGGCGCTGGGTCTTCGGCCAGTTAAGTAAACCTCAGCCTACTCAGACTGGTCTGCTTGTGAGCCCAGGACACTGCATTGATCAACACAGATATTGGGCTAGCCACTCCCGGAAAGTGGGGCGTACATTCCCCCCTTTTCTGGGAACAGCAGCCGACCCCACCCTGGCACCGCCCCTCTGCCTGTCAATCAATATATACATATTTGCCCTTTCCTAGATTATGTCTTACAGTATATATCTACATTTGTATAGTTTACAAAGTGCTCCATGTTATTTATAAGAACATATCTTCTTGCAGTTTGTACTATTTGAATCTGCAGAACATCTCACTGACTTAAGTGTCAATTTATATACGATATTCAGTTTATCTTTATTTCGACAAAGTTTATTATGAATCTCCACCACTATTCTGTTTCTCTAAAGTCTGAAGTAAAAACTAAATAAATGTGCTCCTGCAAATACTCCATGTACTATGCAAATATTTTAGGTGCTTTCTGAAATGCTTTTTAAAGAACTGTTGTGGGACAATTTAATACATTGCATAGAATGGTTTGTTTAAATAAATATATTCAAGGCAATAGTTGCATTAGTTGTTTTTAATTATCTTTCATGAACCAGTTGATAAAATACAAATCATTTGTGAAATCATTTAGTAAAAATATACATAAGAAAATAAACAGGTCTCAAAAATATTTTAAAGTCAAATTAGAAAAGTTGTATAATAAAAATAAAAAATACAGATGAGACATAATTCAAAGTCTAACATAACGTTTACAAATGAATGAAACAATTTAATTGTTTTCCATATTTAAAATAAATATAACAAGCTCCAATATGTAGATTTTATATTGCATATATCTTTTTTTTTTTTTAAATGTTACAGTAAATAGTTAGCAACAACATATCCATTGGGGTTCTCACCAATTCTGAAAAACTGTCTACTGATCTCTATTCATTCACACACCCCAGGATATCACAATGGGGCTTGTGAACAATTTCAACAATAAATGCATGCAATTATATTGAAATCTCCAAGGTGTTTCTTTTTGTCATTATGACAAAAACATATTAGTGAGTACTGATTTTATTCATAGCTGTTATTCCTGTGGATGTAGAGTGTTACTATGATCAGTGTTAGATTAATTTACTTGTAATACAAACAGCGAAGCTAAACAATAGACCGCTTTCATAGTGTATTATACTTCTTAGGTGGATGGTCATATAATATTAATAAAAATGTCTCTCCTTAACCATTACATGACCAAAGTATATTAATGTTTAGACCATATTACAGATTTACTGTGTATCCATTAAACTAAGAAAACATGTTCTCTAATTAAAGAAGATTTTTTAATTGTGATCTTGTAAAGATAGGTCTGTATCTATCTATCTATCTATCTATCTATCTATCTATCTATCTATCTATCTATCTATCTATCTATCTATCTATCGCTAAAAATGTTTATATTTATACATGAATGTCAAACATAAATAGCCCAATGTAGAATTCAATGTTTAATAACGATATACATGGATGCAATATGTTTTTTATATTACCACATGAGCAGAGTAGGAGGATTAGTGCCCCAACACTGTTTTGGTTACAGCTAAAATATACTGCTTTTATACTTAAATTCCGGGTCTGACCCGGAGGTTGGAACAGGGTTTCAAACCAGATCAGACCCGGAATTTAGCCGTCGCTGACCCAGAAAATTCCAGAGTCAGCGCCATTCACACCAGAGCTGGGTCTGCAGTGACCTGGCTCTTGCTGCGCGGAAGTGGACGTTTGGAGATGACCTCATCTACAAGCGCCACTGAAGCCTGCCAAGCTGCCGGCATGCGGAACACTCCAAGTCATCCCGACCTGGATCGCACCATTTACACTGCAGGGTTTCACGGGTCATTCCCGTGTTAAACCCTGCAAGTTACCTCGGCTGGATTGCCAGTTCACTCAACCTGGAAACCCAACCCTGTCACCTTTTACACCAAGGAACTACCCAGGTTAACCCTGCAATACCTGGGTTTTACCTCAGGTGTAAAAGGGGTATAACAGGGACAAAGACTGCTGTTCTCTGCAAAGCATTTGCAAGCCCAGGCTATGCAATTATCTGTGAAGTAAGGTGTGGAATTGCTCATGCAGATTTGGCTTTTTGCCCTTAAAAAACACTATGATTAATAACATTGGGTTACTTCCTAGGCCCCTTTGGGCAGTGGGTACCAGGGTAATGGTGTAAAGTCATAAAATCATTCAACTTTGAACAACTACAAGCCAGTATGCACATAGCTTGAATGCTTTTAGTGCTTTTTATTTTTAAGAAATGTGGGTAGATTTACTAGACAATTAATTTACTAAACCACTGTAGATGTTCATATGTAAAACTGCTATAAAACTGACATCTCTCTGGCCAATCAGAAGGAGAAGAATCATAATAAACTTACAGTATATGGCCGATTCTGAGTTGGGAGCAAAGCAAGAAAAGAGTTAAGGTGCCCATACATGGTGCGATAAAGCAGCCTATCCAAAGGATTGGTACGATTTGGCTGCTCTATCGTACCGTGTATGGTCATGATATCGGACATCGCGCGCACCTGTGGGGTCGTACATCACACCTCCAGATCTTACTGCAGGTTCAATTGATCTGGGGATGTGATGTGCGATCCCATACAGCGCTATGCGGGTGGGGGAGAGGGGAGTCGGCATATCGAGTGGTCGGCCACCCGATCGCACTGTGTGAGGACCACCCGATATGTTAAACCTTGGATCCCCCATCGCGTCGCACAATGCATATCGCACTGTGTATGGCCAGCTTAACTTTTTATCTAAAACCAACCATGTTGCAATTCAAGGGGTGCAAATACATGTCTTATATTTGTATGCAGGGTAAATATTGGCTACTTTTGCATGTAGCACAAATATACTGGCCAGTTTTCTTTTTACACTGCAATTTATATTTGAGTTAGGAAACACTCCTCCCAAATCTAAATCATCTACACCAGAGGTACTCAAACTTGGTCCTCAGGACCCCACACAGTTCACTTTTTCGAGGTGACCTATCAGGTGCACAGGTACAGTATATTCATTACTCACTGACACATTTTAAATATACTAATTATTAGCTTAAAAGAGCTAAGTATTTCACTTGTGATGTGAGGAGACCTGGAAAACACGCACTGTTTGGGGTCCTGAGGACCGAGTTTGAGAACCTGTGATCTACACAATTCACATCTGCCCCACCTGCAGTGCAGCATTGTTTTGACCAAGGTTCAGAGTTACAATACTTGCCCTTTTTTGCTTTGCTCCTAGCACCATAATGAGGGCAATCATTATGTATTGATTAGGGAGGCAGATACTGTCATATTGATAATTCTCTTATGAGGGGCGAATATATTAAATAATATATTAAATAAATAGTATTCCCCTCATAAGAGATAATTCTCTTATGAGGGGAATACTATTTATTTAATATATTAGGGGATGAACTATTGTTTCATTTTATCAAGAGCACAAATTTATTTTTAAGTTATATTAATTATCTTCTATGAATAGGGAAGCATTCATTATTTTATGACTACCTAATTAGTACCCACATTATAAAATAATAAATGCTTCTCTAGTCATAAAAAAAATAATTTTAAACACCAATAAACAATTCTTTATTATTGCAACTTGAATACAATTAATAAATAATATATATAATGGTCAGTCAGTAAATCTGCAGGATGCAAGTAAACAGCAGCAAAACCACCAGCATTTCAAAGTCACAGCTCTCTAATACTGCTTTTATACCTAAATTTCGGGTCTGACCCAGAGGTTGGAACAGGGTTCCAAACCAGATCAGACCCTTAATTTAGCTGGCGCTGACCCAGGAAATTCCTGAGTCGGCGCCGTTCACACTGGAGCCTGGTCTGCAGTGACTAGGCTCTTTCAGCGTGGAAGTGGACGCTTGGAGATAGTGTCATCTCCAAGCGCCACTGAAGCCTGCCAATCGGCCGGCATGCGACGTGCTCCAGGTCATCATGACCTGGATCGCGCCATTTACACTGCAGGGTTTCACAGGTTATTCCCATGTTAAGCCCTGCAAGTTACCTGGGTTGAATTGCCGGGTCACTTGACCTGGAAATCCAACCCTGTCCCCTTTTACACCAAGGAGCTACCCTGATTAACCCTGCAATAACCTGGGTTTTACCTCTAGTGTAAAAAGGGTATAATACTGCTTTGCCACCTAAGTCCTGGGTCTGACTCGAGATTTGGAACACTGGCCCTGATTCAGAGCCGGACGCTCTGACAGAGCACTCGCTCTGAATCAGGGCCATCCTTCCTGATTTTAGAGCGGCCTCCTGACCAATCGTATAGCTGTGGGTGACCACCCACAGCTATAGCGAGCAGCCAAAAAGATGGTCGCGATGGTCAAGACCATCGCGACCATCGGGCTTGCGACGAGACCCTTGTGGTAGGGTCTCATCTGCCGCAAGCCCTGGAGTGCTTTTGGCTCTATCAGAGCCAAAAGCACTCCCACTGACATCACTTGTGATGTCAGTGGGGCCGGCCCCAGACGGTAGGCATTCCCATGGGAACACCTCCATCTGGCCAGCCACGGCCCTGGCACGCCCACCAAAGGGGGCATGCTGTCACTCACCATCAATAGCACACCCCCTTTGTAGCGAGACCCATAGTGATGGCTTGCCTGGCGCTATTTAGGTCTTGCGCATGCGCATGATGAAGCCGGGTCCGTCGTGCGCATGCGCACTGGCCCAACATGGACCCACTTGAGAGCACTCAGCGCTCACGAGTGGGTTTGAATCAGGCCCACAGTTCCAAAATGAGTCAGACCCAGGACAAAACCCTTTTCTACTGCGGCGCCGATCTGGATTATTTCCGGATCAGTGCAGTTTACACTGCACTGAACACTTAACCCTACGCTTGGAGATTACATCACCTCCAAGCGCCGAGAAACCCGGAAGTCCCCATGCTGTAAACTAGACCCGGGGTACCCGTTTACACAGCAGGGTATCACGGGTCGTTCCTGTGTTAAACCCTGCAAGTTACCTGGGTTGAAGTGCTGGGTCACTCGACCCGGGAATCCAACCCTGAACCCTTGCACATTTTGAAGAAACCCGGGTTAACCCTGCAATAACCCGGGTTTTAGCTCTGGTGTAAAAGGGGTATAAATATCCCCTAAAGTCTCCAAAATCCCTTGTTAATGTTTCCAAACACCAATAAACAGAAATCAGGGTGAAATTTTGGCCCACATACATATTCCACTGGGTTTCTCACTTGGCCCCATATGCTGCGATGTTTGGTTGCCATATTCAGAATATTTTATATAAAATAGTTATTTATTCACAGTAAAACTAGTGTACACTAATTTATTATCATATCCATAGTAAACAGGAATCATATAACATAATTGCCAGGTTTGTTAAACTACTTCTTCATCAAAATGCATATACTGTACAGTGTGTGGTTTGAAACCAAAATGTATGAGCCAATAGGCGGGAAGGCAGGAATGAAAAACTACACATCTCTATTACCCAGTAATTGGGTTGTAGGGCTGCATAGCCTGATTAATAAACAAACAATGCTGGAAAGCAAGCAGACCGTGGTCACCATTACAGATGTGAATAGCAAGCAGACCACAGTTGTGTAGATAGCTACACTCTGCTCACCTGAACTTTGCAGCTGCCAATATAGTTGGCAATGTGTTTACTATAATTAGTTTTGGCTTGGTAGAGCTATCTAAAAAAATGTTTAAGGTGACCCGACATTGGCCAGTGGGATATATGATGTGCACACCAAATGTAAGCCTTACCTGATAGTAGGTAACATTATTTTATAGTATGTACAATGGGGCTGACTTAGAGTAACTGTAGGAGCAAATCCAACTATGGGCACAATATTTTCATATCTGAAAAACAATTTGTGCTGCAGATAGAATGTGTAAAATGCAGAAATTGATTGAGTTGTGAGGAAAATATGGCAAAGCCCCACTGCAGTGTACTGTCTGCAGCATGCAAGAGCATGCATTATTTGCCCTCCCCTGATTGTAGTTATTATTATTGCAGGTATAAATATGTACATGATAATACCACTTATTATCATCTAAAGTAGAAAAACAGCTCAATCTAAACCAACATTGTGCTCACTGTATTATTTATGTATTATAACAGGATTACAGTATGAAGTACCCTGTATTTATAACATATTACAGTATTTGAAATACCTGTTGAAATTGTTTTTAAAAATATTCAACATTTTTGTATATTTGGATGGATAATTGCTCTTCTAATAATTATTTTTTGTACTATTTCTACATTGCACTTTTCAAACACTAAACAGAAATATCTTAACTTTACATGTAAGTTAAAAGTCAAATTCTAACTCACAAGCATTTTCAAAGGCAAACCAAATGCATTTAGAATTATGAGACATACTTACAATACATAAAAACCTTATGAGACATACTTACAACACATAAAAACCTTATGAGACATACTTACAACACATAAAAACCTTATGAGACATACTTACAACACATAAAAATCTTATACTAAACCATACCTAAAACACTGCTTTAAATGATAATTCTGAAAGACAGTGCTTAGACCAGTGTTGGCTAACCTTGACACTCCAGCTGTTGTGGAACTATATATCCCAGCATGCCCTGCCACAGTTTTAGCATGCCCTAATAGCAAAACTGTAGCAGTGCATGCTGGGTTATGTAGTTCCATAACAGCTGGAGTGTCAAGGTTAGCCAACACCGGCTTAGACTTCTATTCTGATATGTCACTATATAGTATAGAAAATTACATTCAGGACATGTTATATAAGTGTGTGTGTGTGTTCAGTGCTATCTACCTCTAGATGGGCGCACAATCATTAAGAAGAGCTATTCTAACGCCCAATTACTTGTTATAGTTTGGACTCAAGCTGTGAGTGCTCAATGACATTTTACAAACCAATAAAACAAAACGAAAATAAATCACCAGCATAATTATTCCCTGTCCTTAGTGTAGAATCATAGCAGAAAGAAATATTAAAATCTGGGACACTGTGATTAATACTTGAATTCTCTTTTTTTTTAATCAAAACTCAGTGTAATAGTGGAAGGTATATAGCCATAATCTCACGGGCCACTGCAGAATATACAGTCAGGTCCATAAATATTGGGACATTGACAGAATTTTCATATTTTGGCCTCTATTCACCACCACAATGGCTTTGAAAAAAAAAACAAGATGTGCTTTAACTGCAGACTTTCAGATTTAATTTGAGGGTAATTACATCCAAATCAGGTGAACGGTGTAGGAAATACAACGGTTTCTATATGTGCCTCCCACTTTTTAAGGGGCCAAAAATAATGGGACTATCAACTCAAAAGCTATTTCATGGAAAGGTGTGGGCTATTCCCTCATTATTTCATTATCAATTAAGCAGGTAAAAGGTCTGGAGTTGATTCTAGGTGTGACATTTGCATTTGGAATCAGTTGCTGTCGACTCTCAATATGAGATCCAAAGAGCTGTCACTATCAGTGAAGCAAGCCATCATTAGGCTGAAAAATCAAAACAAACCCATCAGAGAGATAGCAAAAACATTAGGCATGGCCAAATCAACTGTTTGGAACATTCTTAAAAAGAAAGAATGCACCGGAGAGCTCAGCAACACCAAAAGACCCGGAAGACCACGGAACACAACTGTGGTGGATGACAGAAAAATTATTTCCCTGGTGAAGAAAAAGCCCTTCACAACAGTTGGCCAAATCAAGAACACTCCCCAGAAGGTAGGTGTATATGTGTCAAAGTCAACAATCAAGAGAAGACTTCACAAGAGTGAATATAGAGGGTTCACCACAAGATGTAAACCATTGGTGAACAACAAAAACAGGAAGACCAGATTAGAGTTTGCCAAACAACATCTAAAAAAGCCATTACAGTTCTGGAACAACATCCTATGGACAGATGAGACAAAGATCAACTTGTACCAGAGTGATGGGAAGAGAAGAGTATGGAGAAGGAAAGGAACTGCTTATGATCCAAAACACACCATCTCATCAGTGAAGCATGGTGGTGGTAGTGTCATGGCGTGGGCATGTATGGCTGCCAATGGAACTGGTTCACTTGTATTTATTGATGATGTGACTGCTGACAAAAGCAGCGGAATGAATTCTGAAGTGTTTTGGGCAATATTATATGCTCATATTCAGTCAAATGCTGCAGAACTCATTGGACGGCGCTTCACAGCGCAGATGGACAATGACCCGAAGCATACTGCAAAAGCAACCGAAGAGTTTTTTAAGGCTAAAAAGTGGAATGTTATGCTATGGCCAAGTCAATCCCCTGACCTGAATCCGATTGAGCATGCATTTCACTTGATGAAGACAAAACTGAAGGGAAAATGCCCCAAGAACAAGTAGGAACTGAAGACATTTGCAGTAGATGCCTGGCAGAGCATCACCAGGGATGAAACCCAGCATCTGGTGATGTCTATTCGTTCCAGACTTCAGGCTGTAATTGCCTGCAAAGGATTAGCAACAAATGTTATTAAAAAGTGAGAGTTAGATTTAGGATTGTTTAGTTTGTCCCATTACTTTTGGCCCCTTAAAAAGTGGGAGGCACATATAGAAACCGTTGTAATTCCTACACCGTTCACCTGATTTGGATGTAATTATCCTCAAATTAAATGTGAAAGTCTGCAGTTAAAGCACATCTTGTTTGTTTCATTTTCATTTTAATTTCAAAGCCATTGTGGTGGTGAATAGAGGCCAAAATATGATAATTCTGTCAATGTCCCAATATTTATGGACCTGACTGTACATTTTATATTTTTGTTTCTTTTTTAATTATGTACAGTGAGCCGGACGCTCTGACAGATCGCTCGCTCTGAATCAGGGCCATCCTTCCTGATTTTAGAGTGGCCTCCTGGCCACTAGCATAGCTGTTGGTGACCATAGCTATAGCGAGCGGCCAAAATGATGGTCGTGATGGTCAAGACCATTGCGACCATCGGGCTTGCGACAAGACCCTTGTGGTAGGGTCTCATCTGCCGCAAGCCCTGGAGTGCTTTTGGCTCTATCAGAGCCAAAAGCACTCTCACTGACATCACTTGTGATGTCAGTGGGGCCATCCCCAGACGGTAGGCATTCCCATTGGAACGCCTCCGTCTGGCCAGCCATGCCCCCGGCACGCCCACTAAAGGGGTCGTGCTGTCACTCACCATCGACAGCATGCCCCCTTTGTAGCGAGACCCATAGCGACGGCTTGCCCGTCACTATCCGGGTCTCGCGCTTGCGCACGATAGAGCCGGGTCCGTCGTGCACATGCGCACTGGCCCAACATCGACCCGCGGGTCTGAATCAGGCACAGTAAGTTTTTGCAGTGCAAGCCCAAATGTCAAAACAGATATTAACGTGGCACTGCAACTATTTTTACATTTGCTGTTCAAACTGTAAATTACATACTGTCTCCAATTAACTGTAACTGATATTTTTCTTATTAGCAATAGCAAATCTGGGATTTATTAGATCCAGTAGCCTCCATTGATGCAGGGAAAACACTACTCTGTTGCACATTATATTGAATGCTGTGCAGTAGTTAAGAAACTATTAATAACAGTTTCTAATTTTATCACTGGTGTCCCTTTTGTATCCGTACTTTGAACATGAAGCCACTATTTTAAGATGTCTGAAACACACAACAGTTCAGATAGAAGCCCAGAACCTTAATAACTAAAAATAATAATAATCAAAAGCAACTCCTATCCGTCCCTTAAATATATGATGGATGTGTATTAATTAGGGGTGTGCACCGGCCACTTTTCGTGTTTTGGTTTTGGATCTGGATCTTTCTTCGTGTTTTGGATTTGGATTGGTTTTGCCAAAACCACCCTTCCATGTTTTGGGTTCTGGGTTTTGTGTTTTGGATCAATATTTTTTTTTTAAAAAAGCATTAAAAACAGCTAAAATCACAGAATTTGTGTGTTTTTCTGCTCCTATGCTATTATTAACCTCAATAACCTTAATTTCCACTCATTTCCAGTCTATTCTGAACACCTCACACCTCACAATAGTGTTTTTATATCCAAAAGGTTGCACCGAGGTAGCTGGATGACTATGCTAAGAGATACGAGTGGGCGGCACAAACACGTGGTCCAACTAGGAGTGACACTGCAGTGGCAGACAGGATGGCAGTTTGAAAAACTAGGCCCCAAACAGTACATAATTCAAATAAAAAAAAGAGGTGCAAGATGGAATTGTCCTTGGGCCCTCCCACCCACCCTTATGTTGTATAAACAGGACATGCACACTTTAACAAACCAAACATTTCAGCGCCAGGGTCTGCCACACGACTGTGGCTGAAATGATTGGTTCGTTTGGGCCCCCACAAAACAAGCTGGCAATTAATCTGTCCCTGCACAAACTGTCTCTACGGAGGTAAGATGTCGTCCTCATCCTCCTCATCCTCCTCATCCACCGATTCCTCACCCTCTTCAGTGTTGTGTACATCCTCATCCTCACAGAGTATTAATTCATCCCCGCTGGAATCCACAACCACAGGTCCCTCTGTACGTTCAAGAGGCTGGTCTCCATGGAAGAGTTGATAATTCATTTTATGAACATCATCTTCTCCTTGTCAGCCTTTCGCTGACAAGGTTCCCGGCTGCACTAAACACTCTTTCGGAGTACACACTGGAGGGGGGGCAACTCAGGTAAAATAGAGCCAGTTTGTACAGGGACCTCCAAATTGCTTCTTTTTCCTGCCAGTACAGGTACGGACTGTCTGACATGCCTACTTGGATGCTGTCACTGATGTAATCCTCCACCATTCTGTCAATGGTGACAGTATCATATGCAGTAACAGTAGACATGTCAGAAATTGTTGCCAGGTCCTTCAGTCCGGACCAGATGTCCAAACTTGGTCCTGCCTGCCCTGCATGACCACCAGCGGGTTGCTTAGGATACCTAAGTTTTTTCCTGGCAGCCCCAGTTGCGGGAGAAAATGAAGAAGGAGCTGTTGACATGTCAGCCGGAAAGAGAGACACCACATAGGCTTTAAACCTAGGATCGAGCACGGTGGCCAAAATGTAGTGGTCTGATTTCAACAGATTGACCACCCCGGAATCTTGGCAAAACAAATGAAGGGCTTCATCCACAAGTCCCACATGACAAGCTGAATCGCTCCGTCTTAGCTCCTCCTTCACTTTCTCCAGCTGCTTCTGCAAAAACCTGATGAGGGGAATGACCTGACTCAAGCTGGCAGTGTCTGAACTGACTTCACGTGTGGCAAATTTGAAGGGCTGGAGAACCTTGCACAACATGGAAATCATTCTCCACTGTGCTTGAGTCAGGTGCATACCCCCTCCTTTGCCTATGTCATAGGTGAATGTATAGGCTTGAATGGACTTTTGCTGCTCCTCCATCCTCTGAAGCATATAGAGGGTTGAGTTCCACAGTGTCACAATAAGTGTTTGCTGGTGCTCCAGTCTTTGGCACACAGTCGCTGAATGGTGTAAATAGCCAGAAATTTTTCGGGCAACCCAAAGCGTCTCCTGCATGCCCCTGTCGCTCTTCTGAAAATTCTGCACACCAAATTTATTGTGTGAGCAAAACATGGGACGTGCTGGAATTTGCCCAGATGTAATGCCTACACAATATTGGTGGCGTTGTCAGATATCACAAATCCCCAGGAGAGTCTAAGTGGGGTAGGATACTGGGCAATGATTTCCCTCAGTTTCTCTAAGAGGTTGTCGGCGGTGTGCCTCTTACTGAAACCGGTGATACACAGTGTAGCCTGCCTTGGAACGAGCTGGCATTTCTGAGATGCTGCTACTGGTGACGCTGCTGTTGTTGCTGCATCAGGTGATACATCTACACAGTGGGCTGTCACAGTCATATAGTCCTTAGTCTGCCCTGTTCCACTTATCCACATGTCCGTGGTTAAGTGGACATTGGGTACAACTGCATTTTGAGGTCATAATGGACACTTTTTCTGACATTTCTGTAGAGTCTCGGTATCACCTGCCTAGTGAAGTGGAATCTAGATGGGATTTGCAACCGGGGACACACTACCTCCATCAATTATCTAAACCCCACTGCACTAATGGCGGATACCAGATGCACATCTAACACCAATATAGCAGTCAAGGCCTCAGTTATACGTTTTGCTTCAGGATGACTGCTGTTGTACTTCATCCTCCTCGCTAAGGACTGTTGGAGGGTCAATTGTTTAGTAAAAGTAGTGGTGTTTCTACTTCCTCTCTGGGATGATGAACGACTCCCAGCAGCTACAGCAGCAGTGGCAGCAGTAGGCATAGCAATGCAGAATCCTCTGGAGGAATCCCGGATAGGAGAGTCAGTCATGCCAGTGACATGGCCTGCAGGACTACTTCCGTTCCTAACTAAGGAGGAAATTGACGGTGTAGTTTGCAGGCACTTGGATACAAAAGGACGAAGGGATTTAGGTGTCCCTGGACTGCTTACGGTCTTAGTCAAAGTTTCTGAACTTGACAGTAACTTTTTATGAATGCGCTGCAGGTGCTGTATAAGGGAGGATGTTCCTAGGTGGTTAACATCCCTACCCCTACTTACTTCACCTTTACATATGGTACATATAGCAAGACAGTTGTTGTCCGGATTTGGATAGAAATATTGCCAGACCAAAGAGGTGGAATGTTTGGTCTTCTGCCCAGGCATGACCGTGATGGGCTTTTTCATCCCACGGACAACAACTGTCTCCCCCAGAGCCTGATTGAAACAAACCACATCACCATCAGAATCCTCCTCACCAACTTCCTCCTCAGCGCCAGCTACACCAGTATCCTCATCCTGTTGTACTTCAACAGTGACATCTTCAATTTGCATATCAGCAAGTGGACTGTGGGTGCTCCTTTCAGCACTTGCAGAGGGCATGCAAATGGTGGAAAGAGCCACCTCTTCCCGTCCAGTGCTGGGAAGGTCAGGCATCGCAACCGCCACCACACTTGGACTCTCCTTGGGGATTTGTGATATCTTCTTAGAACGCACAATTCTTCGCTGTGCTTTTGCCAGCTTAACTCGTTTGATTTTTGTAGCGGGAGGAGGGCTTCCATCATCATGTGAAGCTGAACCACTAGTCATGAACATAGGGTTAGACCTTAGCCGTTCCTTGCCACTCCATGTCATAAATGGCATATTGGCAAGTTTAAGTTTCTCCTCAGATGATTTAAATGTTTTTTTTAAGGTCATTTTCCTGAACTTTGTCATTTAGGATTGTATATGCCATCTACTATGACATTGGGCATCAGCCTTGGCAGACAACGTTGATGGTATGTTATCGTCTATGTCATGACTAGTGGAAGCAGCTTCAGCACTAGGAGGAAGTGGTTCTTGATCTTTCCCTATTTTGTTTTTATCAGAGAAATTTTGTTCCTCCATTTATGTTATATTGATATATACGTGCGGCTAAGGTGCATACAAACACAGAAAATATTTTTTTTATTTTTGTTGGAGACTAGTGCACTTTGTGGGTTACACCACCCTTTAAGAAATGAGCCAGCCGGCTCTTTACTTATGGGACACAGGCGCACGCTTGGCGCTGCTCCTTTGTTGATGCACGTGCAGCTACAGTGCACACAATTCACAAAGACAGAAAATTTTTTTATTTTTTTTTGGAGTGCACTTTGGGGGGTTACACCACCCTTTAACAGATAGACGCATGCTTGGTGCTGCTGCTTTGAGGATGCACGTACAGTGCACACAATTCACAAACACAGAAGAAAATGAAAATATTTTTTGGAGTGCACTTTGGGGGTTACAGCACCCTTTAATGGATGAGCCAACCGGCCCTTTACTTATGACACAGGTGCATGCTTGGCGCTGCTCCTTTGTTGATGCACGTGCGGCTACAGCGCACACAATTCACAAACACAGAAAATATTTTTTTATTTTTGCTGGAGTGCACTTTGGGGGCTTACACCACCCTTTAAGAGATGAGCCAGCTGGCCGTTTACTTATGGGACACAGGCGCACGCTTGGCGCTGCTACTTTGTTGATGCACGTGCAGCCACAGTGCACACAATTCACAAACACAGAAAATATTTTTTTATTTTGTTTGGAGTGCACTTTGGGGGTTACAGCACCCTTTAACGGTCAAGCCAGCCGGCCCTTTACTTATGACACAGGCGCACGCTTGGCGCTACTTTGTTGATGCATGTGCGGCCACAGTGCACACATTCACAAACACAGAAAATATTTTTTTATTTTGTTTGGAGTGCACTTTGGGGGTTACACCACCCTTTAACAGACGAGCCAGCTGGCCCTTTACTTATGACACAGGCGCACGCTTGGCGCTACTTTGTTGATGCATGTGCGGCTACTGCGCACACAAATCACAAAAAAAAAAGAAGTTTTTATTTTTTTGGAGTGCATTTTGGGGGTTACAGCACCCTTTAACGGACAAGCCAGCCGACCCTTTACTTATGACACCGGTGCACGCTTGGCACTACTTTGTTGATGCACGTGCGGCTACTGCGCACACGATTCACAAACAGAATTTTTTTTTTTTGGAGTTTGGGACTTTGGGGGAGCACCCCTGATGCACAGATCACCCCCTGGACAACACTACAGCACTCCTCTAGGACTACAGCCTTTATGGGACACAGTCCAGCCAGCCCCTATAGACTTTGGAGTGGACACAGCCCCTATAGACAACTGACTGCACAACACAGCCCAGCCAGCCCCTATGACAGCAGCACAACACAGCCCAGCCAGCCCCTATGGACAACAGCAGCACAACACAGCCCAGTCAGCCCCAATGGACTGAGTGGACACAGCCCCTATGGACAACAGCAGCACAACACAGCCCAGCCAGCCCTAGCTCCCACCCTCCCTCCATATAACACTAAACTTACCCCGAGAATGCAATAACCGACCAAACACGATTCTTAGTAGATTTACCCCTGTGTTTCAATTTGTTTCAGTAGGTTCAATGTTTGTGTTTCAATGTTATATTCGTAGCAAAAATAGGTTCTCAAATAATTTGTTTTGTCTACTGGCAGGACAGAAACATATTTATATACACTGTCTTGTATCAGTCAGTGTTTTATCATTGTCATATCCAGTATATAAACTATGATAAAACACTGATACTAAGTATTCTCCTCACAAAATATGCAGATTAGAAGCACTGATAAAATCACAGTTTAACATTAGCCGACAATGCCCAGAAACTGTCTTCAACTGCTACTGTACGTGCTGTACTTCTTGTCTCACTGCTTTTGACAAAGAAACTTTGATATATATTTTTGTTAATACTAAATTTATTTATAAGGTGTCACAAAGTATCTACAGTGTTGTAGATGATAAACAGAAGTTGTTCACATAGGTAGTCACAGGTTGGAATCAATTCATAACAGAGTTATCCTGTACCCAACCTCTGGGTAAGTAAACAAAATAAGAGTCAAAGAAATGGAGAAGGATAAAAGGGAGCAGAGCACTGTTGACATGTTGTGTGCTAGGGAAGGACAATAGGGAGGAGGTTCCTGGCATATGAGTGTACATATTAAGGAGAGGGGTGAACAGTTGGAGGATGAAGTGGAGAGGTGGGGGAAAAAAAGTTATATGGAAGGCGGGTATGCTTTAATAAAAATGTGCATTTTAAGGGAGCATTTAAAGCTGGCAGGACAGAGTTGACACGGAAGTGAGTTCCAGAATATGGGGGCATATTGTGCAAATCTTGGAGGTGAGTATGAGAGGAAGGGACCCAGGTGGAGGAGAGTTATTCGTCAGAGGTGGAGTGGAGAGGAGCAATGATGTAAGGCTTTATATGTGAAGGAGTTTTAGCTGGATTCTGAGGGGGTTCAGACTGCCAGTGAAGCAGGTAGTAGTGGAAGGAGACAGACACCATATGGTGGGAGAGAAAAATAAAATGAACAGCAGAATAATAATAGATTGAAGTGCAGAGAAGATTACAGTAGTCTAAGTGGGAAATGATGAATGGATGACAGTTTTGTTGCAATGAGGTAAGAAAGGAGGAAACACTGAGTTTGGTTTTGGTCAGTTTACGATTCAAGAAGCACTGGGACATTCAAGATTAGATGGCATAACAGGTAGTTGGAGACATGAGAGATAATGGAGGGAGAGAGGTCAGGAGCGAAGAGATAGATTTCAATGTCATCAGCATATAGATGTATTAAACATAGAGAAAGTGAAAAAAAGATGGAGACTGCACACTGTGGAAGAAGGTCATTGTCATGCCTGGGCATGAGAACAAAAAATCCAACTCTTATGTGTGGAATTATTTTTACCCAAATCCTGACAACAGTAGTCAGGCCATATGTAGCATTTGTAAAAAGCCTTAGTAAGTAGAGGTAGGGATGTTAACCATCTAGGAACCTCCTCACTGATACATCATTTGCAATGAGTTCATGAAAAGTTTTTGGCAAAATCTGAAAATTCTGCTAAAGTAATAACACACAGTCCAGCATCAATTAGCTCCCATCTATCAGCTAGATCTCAGCACCTTCAATCTCTACCACCAACACATTCATCATCAATCTCATCAATATTGATCATAACTAGTCCTGCATCCAAATTGCTATGGCTAACTGAGTCCTCCCCTATCCAGGATTCCTCAGAAAAATCCTTGAGTAGTAGGACTGCTGCTGCTGTGAAGGGTGGATCATCATCCCAGAAAGGGAATAAGATTACTAGTAGTAGTTTAAAATAATAATTAACTGTTCCTTTGCAAGAGGAAGCAAGTATGACAGCTGTCACACAGTTGCACAGCAAGTCACTAAAGCCATGACAACTATGCTAGTATTAGATCTGCATCCAAATTCTATTTCAGTTCCATTTTTACCAGAAAAGCAATTCCTTACCTGTAGATGGATGTTAAAACAACTAATTCTTGGCCTACAAAATGCCATTGTAACCACTGTCCACTTAACCACAGATATGTGGACAAGCCGTACTGGGCAAATTAATGTTTATATGACTGTGACAGCTCACTTGGCAGGTGTATTGTCTT
Organism: Taudactylus pleione; assembly: GCA_031769625.1. Classification (NCBI taxonomy): domain Eukaryota; kingdom Metazoa; phylum Chordata; class Amphibia; order Anura; family Myobatrachidae; genus Taudactylus; species Taudactylus pleione. The sequence goes on along the minus strand of JAUIMM010000040.1, from coordinate 4,970,112 downwards.
CAGCAGCAGTAGATAGCAAAAATGGCAGCTAGCCCAGGCAGGCTATTCTCTGTATTACCAGTTACAGTGTCAATCTCTTAGAAAAAAATCAGGAATTTCATAGCAAAATGGCTTACCCTGCTTGGACTCTCCTTAGGATTTGTCATTTCTGATAACACCACAAATATTGTGAGAGCATTATAGCTGGGTGAATTGTAACACACCCCATGTTTTGCTCACACAATCAATCCACCTGCTATTCAGCAACTGCATGTAGAAGATTGCAGCAGCTGCAAAAAAAGTTACATTTGCCATTCCACCAACTAAAGTAAAATAGCAATAAGGTGGAATTTAACCCTTTATATGCTTCAGAAAATTAAGGAACAGGGACAAGCCATCTAAACCTACACAATAAGCCATAACATAGGGATAGAATGGCGAATGCACCATAATCAAGTGCAGTGAAAAATACTTTCCATGTTGTTCAAGGTTCTGAAACCATTCAAAGTAATCACCTATGAAGTGAGTTCATACTCTGCCAGCTTGAGTTGGGGGATTCCTCTAATAAGACTTTTGTAAAAGCAGCTCTGAAACTGAAGGAGGTGATGAAACAAAGCAATTCCACTAAGTGTGTCAGACTTGTAGATAAAGTCCTTTTATTCACTTCACCAGGAACCAAGGGATGTCAACATATTGTCTTTCTTTCCAACTGACACAGATCCTAAGAGATGCAATATTCTACTGGTGAGCAAGTTGTCAGTTTAAGTAGCACACGACACAATAACGTCTTCAGTTTCTGCAGCTGCCAGGACAAAACTGAGCCCTCCTAAGATACCCACTAATGATGCCAATGAGTCAACACAACATTTGACATCTGGTCAGCTCTACCGTAATGCAATCACTCAACATCCAAATAATGGAGGATTATTTGACAGTGTACAAATATATATGTCAGATAGTCCCTTTGACTACTGGGAAGAAAAAAGGCAATTTGAAGGCCTTGGTACAAACTGGTTTTGCTTTACTTAAGCTGCTTATTGTCCAGTGTGTACTCGGAAAGAGTTTTCAGGAAAGACCAAAACCTTGTTAACAATTGGTGTAGGAGGCTACTTCCTTATAAAGTGGAAAAGATGATGTTCATCAAAATGACCTGACTTCTGTAATGGTAGATTCCAGCGGGGATGAATTAATATTGTGTGAAGATGATGTAAACACTGATGAGGTTAAGGATGAAAATGACATCTTGCCACTGTAGAGATCATTGACAACACAGTTATCTTAGCTGCTTTAGGCCTACCATTAAGAATACTGTTAGCTGCCTATTGTTAGCTTGTTTTGTGGGGGCCCAAACAAACCAAGCCACAAAAGTGGAGGTCCCTGTCACTGAAGTGATTGGTTTGTTAAACTGTGCATGTACTTTGTAATATACAACATAACGGTGGGACAATTCCATCTTGCACCTCTTTTCTTTGCATTATGCGCTTTTTGGGGAATTGGTGTCTGTTTTTTGTATAGACAACAAATATTATAGTTTATTAAACTGCCACTGCTGTGTGCAATGTTGCATAGATGTCCTATATTAATTTTTGCCATGGCTCCCACGCGTAGTTTAGCCAGCCAGCTTACTGCAGCCTTTGTCCTATATAGGTGAAAAGTGAAAACTATATTGTGAGTTGTGAGGTTGCACAGACTTAAAATCATCTGCTTGGAGTATTTCTAAAAAAAGGATGCATTTCTGTGCATGCATAAAGTGATCCAAAAGAAGCAACAACTTTTTGCACTGTATATCCACATTTTGGATTCAAAATGACCATTTTATTTTATTGAACCCAAAACTGAGAGCTGGAATGAATACAGTATGTGATATAAAAACTTGAACTTGTTGACTTAGCTGTACATTATATGCCCATTTATATTTCACTAGCTGAAATACCTGGCATTAATTCTTTAAGTTAATTTTTTTTTTATGTGATGTCATCAAAATCCATCCAATGGCAGACCCAGGCTCCCTGGATCAAAGTTCTGCCTGTCACACTCCGCCGTGAGGTCTGACCGGGTCCTTAACTTCCTAGTATGTTTTCTCTGATCCAATGATACCGCTTTGTGAAGGTTTGGCCCAAATCCATCCAGTGGAGGCTAAGAATAGGCTTCACGGGTCTAAACAGGCTCCCTTGGCAAAATTTCAGCTCGGTGCACTCTGCCATGAGGATCAACCAGGACCCCACCACTCCATTCCAGACCAACTGCCACCCCTCTGGGAAGTTTTCATTCAAGTCCATACAGTGGAAAGCCCAGAACAGGCTTATGGGTTAAAGTTCTGCCCAGCGTACACCAGTTGAATATATACTACCTCATTTATCAACGAGTTTATCACTCAAAACTAGTGATAAATATCACTTTTTATGATAAATGGTGCTCAGCCAATCAGCTCTCAACTGTCAACTGGCAGAAAAATGACATTTGGGAGCTGATTGGCTGAGCACCATTTACCATAAAAAGTGATATTTCTCACTAGTTTTGAGTGATAAACTCATTGATAAATGAGGCCCATAGTTAGGTTTGGCTGCAGGTTGGTCTAACTGACTCTCCCTGTCTCTGCATACCTTTCTCTTGCATCGTGTTTGCTGCTGCTGGCTGGTCCCCTTGTATTGCTTGAGAGACCCGTCTGTGTGTACACTCCCTATTCGGGTGCAGTGGATGGGATTTGCCACGATAGTGTATTGTCGCTTGTTGGTGGTTTTTAGTGCACTGAAAAGACACTGTTTTCCTGCACTATGACGATGCAGGCTTGCCGAGATAGACGCTCCGTCTTTCTGTGCCACTGGTGTTCAGTAGTAACAGAAATTCCGTTACAGTGCTTGCACAGTGCAACTGAACACCAGCAGCACAGAAAGATCTTTATTTATTTATTGGAAGCTGTACTGTCACCTTTGATGGTGTGGTAGGGACTTTTCATTGCTGCTTTGTAACCTGGTTCTTTTTCATTCATACTCAGGTGTGTGTGAGTAGGATTAAAAAAATCACAAGTCACTCTTCAGAGACTCATATACTTATGCAGACTGTTTACCTCCATTTTGTGGCTGGTCCTCCTGGTCATAACCTGGTCATTAAAAGGTTGTTGCCTTAATTGATTAGTAATATTTATATCCCCAACCAGCAGAAGCTCATGCATTCAATGTAATCATGAGGATTCTCCCTCCCTGTCACAACATGGCTGGGGAATTTACTATCACAGTCAATTGCTCATTGAATACCACTTCACCTTGAGAGCTGGATCTCTAGTCCCTACTTCGATAATGCCACTCATATGACATTAGCGCCATGGCAATATATATGAGGAAGACAGCAACACAATTTTTATAACATAGTTAAACAAGCTAGATTCTCTAAGTTATGTTGAATGGCTGGGTGAGAATATTACTCAGGGTTACTTAGAGTGTCCAGCTGCCGAAGTCAGTGATTCTGTGCCTGACAATGCTCACACAGTGGCTTTTGCACACCTCACAAATGGGGCTGACATGTCCCCGTTTCGTGAAACGGTCCACCTCACCATCCCCGAATTGCTGCAGACTGTCACTCACCCGACATCCACAGCCCCATTGTGTCTGACAAATGCAGGACCAGATCTTACCTGTATAGGGCGGTTACTGCGCATGTGCAGATCAAAGAACATTGGCCAATTGCAGCCTATATTACCATTGCATTTGAGTCTGAATCAGGCCCATAGGTTATAATTCCATGCATTTTGGTGAAAAGCTATTTGCTAGTATAAATTGAAGCATGTGATGTCACCACACAGGCACCTGTTTTTATAAATGACCTGCTGTATTAATGTTATTTTATTGCGTCATCTAGAAAAGGCATACTATATACATATATATTTTAATTAAATAATGACTTATTTTTTTATCATCTGCTAAAGTAAAATATTGGACTGTAAAAAAAAATATTTTAAAAATAGTAAAAATATACAGAAAATATATAGGTTTATATACATTCCCATGTGAAGAATGTCTGTGGGATAAAAAATTTAAACACTTTCTGATATAGATGTTTCATTATTTCCATAATTTTGACTCAAGCTTTGGGGCTATTATAAATAAAGATTATATGCAGACCATAGCTCTTTCTTATGCAAAAATGCAGTTTGTGTTAAATTTAAAAAAATTTACATATCTATATCTTTGCTTAATGCATTCAAAGCTTATGGTCCTGGTAAGTCAAACATCTAAAATATTTGCACCTTTATGTTTCTATATCTTAGCATATTTAGATACATTGAAGCTTTAAATTAATAATTTTTTTGCCATTGATGGGGGTAAGAAGAAATTTCTTGTTATGTTAAAAAAACTAGTCATAGAAGATTAGTCCATTTGGTCGTAAACAAAATACAAACTTGAAAAAAATCATGGATATATTATTTTACCATTATAGGAGCTGTTGCAGAGTTGGACGTACAGTATGCATTTAGGTAAATTTTCATATGCTTCCATCATATGCATATTCTAAAATGTTTTCTGCTTATAACTCCTTGTATTTAGGGAAAAGTGGAGAGAGGGTCTGTGCAAATGAAGGCAAAGTACAGTAAGGGGGTGTTCACACAAATACAGCTTATGAAGACCAGAACACACATGCATTTGCATCTGTCAGGAGGCATATAACATGTGGCTACTGTGTGGTGTAAAATGTGCACTGATTAATATGGCATTCGCTAGACTCTTCTGATTGTCTGAGTGCATCACTACTCTTCATCCTGATGCTATTACTATAATTAGTGTGGCCACTAAAAGGAAGTGACTAGTAGACATGGGTTGACTTTTGAGAAATAAGGGTGTTGGTGTACTGGAGGTGGATGAAAGAAGAAGAACTGAATAATGAGCCTCTAAAATACCAGATGTTAAAATAACTGAATATGAAGGAGGCATGAGTCTACAGAATACAAGACAAGGGCAAGGCTGACAGTGTTGAAGGCACTGGCACACTGGTTAATAATAGGCTGAGAGTGCAGGAGGGACAAAGCACCAGGATACCAGACAATAATAGGATGAGAGTGCTGGAGGCATGATACACTGGGATACCAGACAATAGCAGGTTGACAGTGACGAAGGAGCAAGGCACAGAAAGTTGAATACCAGGAATAATCAGGGAGCCAAGGGTCCAACTAATAGGACAGGCTAGATGAAGTTCATACACCAGGGACATGCATTTTTTCAAGTAATGTAGCAAAGCGACCAAATTGTTAAAAGGGGCCGTGCACTCATGCACATCTTGGAAACCAAAATGGTGGTGATGAGATCATGAGGAGGACTTGCTCAGTGTTGCTAAATGCCCCAAAAGACAGCATGTCTGATATCTGTTAGTAAGTTGGAAAGTTCGGTGCATGGTACATACACAAATGGGTAAAGAACTATTATAGCAATAAAGACACCAGAAAAGAAGAGCTGTGCTTTCCCTTGAAAGGAAAGGTCAGTACATGTGCAGCTTGTATCAAGCAGTCCCCCACAAACCAGCCAGTCATTATTTGGCCAGTTTAATAAATGTCTTGCGAATAGTTACAATGTATTTAAAAAATAATACAATATGCAGTGAAAATATTGTAATCATGCAATAAATATATAACTGGAAGCAAACACAATATTCAGGGGGTGTAACTATAGTGGGTAAAGGTTGTGCTGTTTCTATGGAGGTTTAGTAGGCTCACATCCCTTGCACCCATGTTTTACATGACAATGAAAGCAGGTGGCAATCAGCAGTGTTTCCTCTACTGACAATAAATTACATGCTCCAATCCACAATAGAAGCAGAGGTGGAGCCTCTGGAGAGTGCGTTCTCCTGCCTCTCCACCCTTCTGTTACACATAGTCACATGGCACACTGGACAGCATGCATTACTTATTAGGCCAGTTATCAGGTATGTCCCTGTGGAAGTAGAAAAACTGATGGCCATTATGCAACAGGACTAGGTGTTGGAAAGAATAGGCAAAAAAAACTGCTGCATTCCATAAAGAATGCTGTCCTCACTCAGGGGTGTGATCATTTGGGGTGGTCACTGGCCATGTGAGTGTGACCTGAGGGGCAAAATATGGATGCATGGGGATGACTGAGGTCTTGTGGGCAGTCTAATGGGCATATGAGGAGATTTGAGATGGTCTGATGGCATGTTGGTGGTCTAAAGTGCATTTAAGAATCAAGTGGGGAGGACTGAGTACATGTGGGAAATATAAGGAGCATATGCGGTAGTCTACTAGCATTTGGTGAGGGCTGAAGAGCTTGGAATTGACATGTGGGAGGTCTGATGGTATGTGACGAGATCTGATTGCATGAATAGAGGTGTTGGGGTATTTAAGGGTCATGTGGGCAGGTCTGATGGAGTAGACCCTGGCAAAGTCACTCCGCTCACAGATTAAATAAACAGAAATGCGACAATGTGGCAGGTAATGACCATCTGTCGGCTAGGTTGTCAGCAAAGAGTGCATTCAGTAGGAGCCTGAACAATATGAGCTAGACATAATGTGGCATAATGTGAACTAGGAGTTGGTGTGTCATAATGTGAACTGATGACACTGTGAAGCATTAAGTAAATTGTGAGAACTACAATGTAGCATAATGTGAACTGGGGACATTATATTGTGGCATTTTGTGACTTGGGAGCACTACTATTGGGCATAAAATAAACTAGGGTACTGCCATGGGTCATAAAATATACATTTGCTGCAGAGAGAGGCTTCTTGTTAGTAGCATTAGGGCAGGGGGGCCTTCAATATTCAAATTTCTAGTAATGCCCCTCCCCATATTGACACACTCAGTGCTGAGAATACAGTAGTGAGGTGTAGCATTTTTTTGTTTTGAAGCAGCAAGTACAGAAATGTAAGTATAAATGCCATCTCTAAACTTATCATTCCCCCAGCTAACTGCCATAGAAGAATGTAGTGCTCAAAATAAGTCTTTCCAGATATTGGAGACCTTGTTAGCTGGCATACAGTAGGTCAAGCACCCCATCAGACCTTCTATGGACTAATAATCTCTAATACTTTTAGTGTACAGTAAGTAAAATACAGTTTTAAAATGACCTGTATTCTTGTGTCCAATATTATTTATAGCAGTGTGATGAAACGTATATATCTGCACTTTGTAATTATTAATTGATAATATTTTCTTTCAGACTCAGAACAAAGGGCCTGATTCAGAGCCGCTCGTAAGCGGCCGCTCATTCATTCCGAGCGATATTTGCCCAACTGCAAATGCGTACGGATCGTAATGCGCGAACCAGTCAGTGCGGCCGAAAATCGTTTATTAGCGAATGCCTGCTAATATGAGTGACAGGAGGAGGCGTATGTGGGTTGTAACAGGGGAGGGTGCTTGGAAACGGGGAGTGGAGATCAGAACGCAGGCGTGCTTAAAGGTCAAAACGGGCGTTTTATGGGTGTGCATAATTAATACAGCAGCGTCACTGACCACGTCACTGGGTTATTTTATAGTCAGAACTGCTCGCAAATTTGTGGTAGGAAAAACCAACCACAAGAATAGCGAGCAGTTCATACGCTGGTCGATGTACTCGATTAATCTAATAAATAGCGGACATGACGTATGATGCGAGCGGCCAGGGGGCGTTTTTATCAAAAAAACGACCGCATGTTTTGTTCGCTCGTTCAGACATAGAGGCTGCAACAGACCGCAAAGAGCGAACGGTTCATTTGAATAGCCACCCCCTTTTTCTGAACGAGCAAGCGCTAATAGCGACCGGCTCTGAATAAGGCCCAATGTGCTCCAACTGACATGGCCTGGAGCATATTTTTTAGGTAGTACAATAGTCATGAGCACCAGGATGATCTCTACAGGGCATTGGACAGAGTCTACTTTACCATCAAATATGGATATATGTTCACTGGCCGACATACTGTAAGGGTGCTTCACTCCCCCCAGCAAGAGATGACTGACACATGTTATTTTCAAATGTGTCCTTAAAGTACCCTATACAAGAGCAAAGTTGTAAAAACAAATTATAGCTCCAGCTACTGTACAAATCTTGAGATCATCTGTTAGGCAGTAAGTGCATAATAGAGTACTACATTATAATGTACTAATAAGAAGTGTTACATTATAATATAGAAATTAAACAAAATAGTCTCTAATTTTGTATTTTGTTTCCCCTGCAAGTTACTGTCACAAGATGATGGTAAATAAGGCAATATATGTATAGGATAAGGAGTATGAGCTTTTGTCAGCAACAAAGGAAGAAGGATTGAAGTATTTGAGCATCCAGTCACCAGCACTAAAGGGACAAAATGCCACCACCAGAGCTTGCAGTCACCAGCAATGCAGTCACTATAACTTAGGGCCATCAAGGTACACTTGCATGACGTCATTTGATTATTAGTTGAGTGTTGTCAGGAAACAAAATGTACTGTACAGTGGGAAGTTTTATTAAATAGACTTTTTATGGAAGCACACAGATCTTTTATGTAGCACCAATCATTACTAGAAAATGTTAATAGAGAGCATAAATAAAATGTACATTTATTTAAACAGTGCACACACATATACATAGTTACAGTAAATAAATATATAGCAGAATGCTGCAGTTATATACACATATATGTTATGTGTGTGCATTTGTGTGTGAAAATGTTGTTTGTATGTAAATATATGTTGTTGCTGTCAATTTTATGTGTTTAGATAATTTTATGGTTCTGACTTTTGCTGCAGCCATGACTGCGTCTTTATACTAGTGCTGCGGCTGATGGTCTTCCTACAGAGATACCCACCAGCTTTGATGCTAATCTGTTGCTGTCCATGTTAAGATGAACCATCTGTCACACCATTGGTCACAACATAAAAGATTGCACCAGCCCTATGGAGGCTCAGACTCTCCATATGAACATGGCTGCCTGTGTCAATGCACATGCGTCTTTAGATGCACTTTTTGACCACGATGCAGCCACGCCTGGCTTGCCATCCCCATGTTAACTCCCAGGAATGCCCTCTGAAATCCCCAGCTTTTGCATACAAATTCACTCTGTGGCTCTCAGCGATAATCACCGAGATGCATGCACAGTGCAACTCAGATGCACGCGCAGACTTAAATCATTGGCCGCTTGCCTCTGACATTGACACTGCATCCACCCCTGAATCACGTCATATATATCTTAGTTTAAAAGTGAATCATGTTTGAAGAAAAACATTTAGGGCCTGAATCTGAATTGCATGCAATCCATATGCACTGCCGATTGTCACGTAGTTGGGCAATTATTTGCAAATGTACATGCATAAAAATTTCAGAAAACCTCTATAGTACATCATCCTGAGTGTACTCACAAAGGTACTGTTGCAATTGGGACAGACAGTATCAGAAGTGGAAGAAAAGTGATGGGCATTTCTGGGTAGTGACTAGGAGATGGTTACTAGTGCACACAAATATGGTCCATTCAGTTGGCATATTATGGGGGTGTTGAGGGTGTGTCAATGCAAGCGGATGCGTTCACAGATGCATAGCCGCAACCAAATGTGGCCATGGTCAGGTGGAGATACTGAACCTACCATAGGGCTGGTGCAAGTTTTGATGGTGTGATCGATGGTGGTGTACAAGGAAGCACCAATCAGTATTAAAGCATACACATACTGTACAATAAAAGTGGGCATCTCAGTCCTTGCACATTTGGCCACATGATTGTACACATGAGAAGGAGCTTTATTCGATTGCATATGACAGTCCCTCCCTTGAGATTTCAGGTGCAAGTTTAGATAGAGTATTGCATATGAGGGCAGAGACAATACTGTGATTTCAAGCTTAGCTGACCAAAGATCTAGTTTGTTCAGTGTTGTGTATTGGTGGACATAAAAGCACAGTCTTTAAAACTGTACATGTCAAGGAAAGATATATTTACAGACAATATAGCTAGCAATCTGCACAGGCTCCTCCTTGTTATTATACTGAATAACTTACATAAGACTCCTAGAGTCATGTCAGGAAGGTCTTCTGCCTATAATTACCGCCCATCGTTCCCATAGAGTTGGACACACTCATTGGTACTTAGGATGCCACCAGGTCTTAACCTTCCAGACAGTAGGGGCTTATATAATTATCAGGAGTTTGCAGATATGCTGGAGGGTGTGAATACAGAGATGCGACTGAGACCTCATTAGTAAATCACTGGAGTAGGGCGACTAGGTAGTCACAGGGCCAGAAAGAGGGAACCACACAATAATATGAATAGACACATTCTCTGAGCAGCCACATTGTGGAATCACCTGCAGAGGGTAAATGCAGCAGGGACAAACCAAGGTAAAGTTGCTTAGAGCCTGGACAGCTATAAAGAATAGCAAAGGAAACTGAGCTAAAGACAAAACCCAGTACAAGCTTAGAATAACCAGGCATGCCCTAGTATAATAAGAGATGAAAGAAGGCATTATTTTCTGGTTTAAAAAAAGGTCTCAAAACTTTTAATAAAACTGGTTAAAATTTAGTTTTCCTTATAATAATAAATGCTTTACCTTCCACTAAATACTCCACCAGTAAACTCTCCTATCTTCGGGCCTGTGATTTGCTGTGTGGAGGAAGTTTGAATGTGATCTAGATATTTATTAGATGTTACTCTGGCAGAAATTACCTGTATTGGCCTAAAGGCCAGTGATTTGCTGTTTAGAGAAGTGTGTTGACATTGGAGATAAGCGAGGACTCCCATGTTTTGGTTTTGGCACTAATTCATCATCATGTTTTGGTTTTGCCAAACCTACCCTCCTGTGTTTTGATTTTGGAATTCAAAAAATGATAAAAACAGCTAAAATCGTATAATTTAGGCCCGGTTTTCTTCCTACAAAATTATTAACCTCAATAACATTAACTTCCAGTAAATTTTGACCAGCACACAGCTTACAATGTTGTTCCCCAATATTGGCAAAAGGCTGACTGGATAAACTAAGCAACAGAGCAGAGGCACAAACATACAGCAGTTTAAGAGAATATAACACATCTATGAAACATTGTGACACAGCAGTGGCAGACAGGATGGTAGTTTAATAAACTGTAGACCAAATAAAAAGAATGCTTTAATTAATCAAGAACTAGATCAGACACAGACCTGAGGGGAGAAATGGTAGAAGAGTATGTAGTGGAAGGCAGGTAAAAAATAATGATCGATTAATTGATTAATTAAATAAAAAAATTACATTTGAGAGGTGGCTTTGTAAGAGGTGTTTCACAGCAACTGAGAAGAGAAAATGCCATAAAAGAATGCAATGTTAAAAGCAAAGGTTAACTAACAAGGGTTGCAAGAGAAGGTGGCCATACCTCCCCTCCTATATTTCCTAATTGGGTAACATACCTCTGTAGTACATTTATGAGGTGCACCAGAGAGTCTGAGTATGAGGGGAACTACTGTATCTAAGAGGCCCAAGGGCAGTACTGTGAACTGGAAGTGGACTACATAGTGGAAGGCAGATAAAAAAAGAATGATGGATTGATCGATTGAATAATAGCGCCATTCACCATTACCAAAATTATTTTGTTCCCTAACACAGTATGTGAGCAAACAACACAGTGCCTCACAGCACTCCTAGTAATGGCACCAATTACATTATTTTTAACACAGTGCAAACAACAGTGTTTTATTTTATTTTTTTCACAGTGCTCCTATCGCAGTGGTACCCTAATAAAGTTTTTTTTATAGCATAGTGCCCCTTTAACACAGTGGTCCTAATGGCTTTTTTTAGCACAGTGCCTGAACACACAACACAGTGCCTCACAGTACTCCTGTGGCAGTGGCACCATAATGGAATTTGTTTTTTTATAACTCATAGCACCCCTTTAACACAGTGCTTCCTATGGCCTTTTTGCCCTTTTTTCTAACACAGTGCCTGCCTGAAGCTATGAACACACAGCATGGTGTTTTTTTTAACACAGTGCTTTACAGTGCTCCTAAGCGTTTTTTTAATAACACAGTGCTCCTAATTATATATTTTTTTAAACACACAGTACCCCTTTAACACAGTGCTCCTAATGGCATATTTTTAGTGCCTGAAAGTAACTCACAGTGCTGCAGCCCACAGTCCACACCCGCTCCCCCTGATCCCCTGTGTGAAATGGTGCCTGATCACTTTTACAGTATATGCAATAAAAAAGCAAGATCTAAAGTCTGGTAGATGATGTAATCCAAAACACGTGAGATCCGGCACCAGGAAGATTACATTTTGCCTCGTTTTGGGATCCGAAGTTGGCAGTAATACCCAAGAACCAGCTCGGAACCCCTAAGTTCAGGAGTGTTCGTATTCCGGGAACTTGAACATCTCTACTACCAACAAATTTATAGTTGCCAGGACTTGCTGGGAACATTAGTGCCACATATAAAAATGCTATTTTTTTGTATAAAAAATATTACCCAGACACCCAAGAGCCAGGGTTGTTGGGAAGGAACTAGCGCTATCTGCAGAGGGATACCTTCAACTGGGAAGAGGACATATGTTTTTGATATTCTGATGCTGTGTCCCTCCAAAGCAGGGGAACCCAATGCTATGTGCTAGCCTGGTACTAGTTATAACTCATAACACATGTTGTTTATTGCCCTTCATTTTCAGTAACTAGCCCAAGCTATGACCACTGATACTTAGATCACCTAAGGAGCAGGAGCAAAATTTTTTAACATCTATTTGTTCACACTACAAAGGTATGTGCTGCTGCTGCTGATGATGAACATAATCCATACATAAAATGAATATAAGTCCAGTGTAATTACCACGTTGGTCTTGCAGAATACATGGAAAATTATATTCCGAATATATTAAAAATGATGTACAGCATGGTACTGACACATATTTGAACAAATCCAGAGAGATACATGCAGCATACACATTATACATTGTAGGGTAATTTAATATTTCTCTGTTTCAAGCATTATATCATTCTATGGGGTTTCTTTTGCATTAAACATATTGCATACAAAGTAGGTTAGTCTGTGTAGTATAGTATGATAACAAATTTTATTTCAACAGGTAATATATTCAACATGCATGATGCAGTATAAATAAACTATACACTGAGGAGTATATTTACTAAAGGTCACTTTTGATTGATTTAATATTGATACAAATTGATCAACGTTGATGTTGTGTTTCTGGGACTAAATTACACATTTTCTAAAGCTTAAAAAAAAATCAAATATTACCTGTTAGTAAATGTGTGATTTAGCCCCAGGTGTTTAGTAAATATACCCCTAAGTGCCTGATTTAGAGTTAGAAGCTCATCTGGCTAAATATTACAAATTTGCTCTTGAAAAAAAACATGTTACAGTGCAAGTGTATATGAATTTTTATTTCACAAAACGCCCTTAGCGCACCATATACAATATATATATATATATATATATATATATATATATTGATAGTAACATGTATATAGTTTGGCACTGTATGGAAAGTAAGAAGATAATACTAAGGGTAAAGTCACACGGGAAATCTTGAATGCATTGTTTTTTCATCTTGGAAGCTGTATGGGATTCAGGATTCAAATATAAATAGTATTAATACTATTGAAAATAACAAATTTAGTGAATGTGCTTTCCTACTCCAGATTAAACTTCAGTAAAGTAAATCCAACTTGGAGATCTGGCATAATGGAAAGACCTATTATTCCACTTCTAGAGATCAGTTCACTCCAGTAAGTAGGGCTTAGTTATGTGTTCAGATAAATATACCATCATACCTGCTTACGATTGTATGGAATGAAGAAAGTGATATGTTTTTATGCACCAGGAGTTTTACTGAAAGCCGCATCCTGTACAAAATTAAAGCATTCAGGAAAGCTTTATCACTTGTGTGACAATTGAATAAGCATATGCCCTTCCATTCAACCTGTTACCATAGGAGTGATTGAACATATGACATCAATACATAAAAGAAGCAAATGACAGCACATAACATGGTCTCTTTGTTAATAGATTGCTCCAGGCTGTGATTGATTGGAGATGAAATCAGGCACAGTGGTGGGGACAGTCCTTTGAAGTGGAGCTTAGCCACATAAGGAGCTGACTGCAGTTTAGCTATATGACATCTACTTCTCAAAATGGAACAAATAACCTCAAACTTTTTTACAATAAAATGAGCAGATTAAAAATAACAATACAAAACTGGCACGTCGTCTTTGCAGGTACAGTTATTCATATCATGCTCTCTCTGTAGCCTGATGGAATTTCAGAACAAATCCCCAACTCACTTTAGCCAAATTCTCTGATCTCTGCAATTCATCCAAATCCTCCTGACCTGGATAGTGCTCTTATGGTTAGAGTAATGCAAATCATATAAATTGCACAGAAACCAAATATATTAATCAATATGTCATAACACTTTCAGGATCTATTGCAAACAATGAGTTATAATAATATACCACATCCCTTTCATGAACCTCCAACCTCAGGCAGTGGAACATGACCTAATCATTGACATAACATACAGGCTGCTGCGACCCCAAAAACCTACAAAACATTCCCCATGTGACATCCTGCTGAATGTAATGGCTTTCATTTCAAAGATGTTGTCCTTAAGGCCACAAGACAGTCCCCAGTCCCAAATAGTCTTCTAAGGGATAGCCGAATATTTCCTGATCTTTTTCCTTTCACCAAGCCAAAGAGAAATCCTCACGATTATTTCAACTTTCAGGAAAACTTTCATTGTGTACAGTAAAGCTCCTAGTGCAGTAAAAAGAATCTACCCCTTCCACCTTCATCATTCCAAAAGTGGACATAACTGTATAGAGAGAATGTCATATTTATGAGAACACAGATGCCTTACTCCCTCAATTATTTAGAATAACTGGATTTACTGGAGTGTGCAGACCTCCAGAAGTGTAGTCTGTAGTGATTTCTGTAAATTATCACTGAGGAACTTTTGTGTTATGTAACATGACTTGAACTTGTCTAGAATGCATCAGGTGTCCCTGGAAAATATCAGACCACCAGGATGGATTGCTTTTAATTGGATTCACTCCAAATGAGGGAATTACATCCTTTAACTTTCTATTTTTAATTTTGCTTATATTTGCACTCAATGGGTCTGCTTCATAGGTGCACACAGTGGTGATGCCAGACACAAGTGACCCATGTTTTCATTCTGCGCATGCATCCAAGTCATACTGCGTATGCGCTATAATAGCTACCTCTAGGAGATGCAGTACAATTTTGGATGCAAGAGCTGGGGATATTGGTGAGTGTATCTGGAAGGTAAAATGGGAGTGACTAGCCAGACATGGGCGTGTTGTGCTTTTGTATTGTATCATTTGGTATGTGACTGTGGGCCTGATTCAGTGGGGCATGCAATGCCGATGTTTATGCAGTTCAGTGATGTTTTGCTACTGTGCATGCATGAAACGTCTAAAAACCCTTACTGCACATGCATGAACCAATGTGTGAAATTTCTGATTTGTGTATGACATTGCCAAACCTCCCAACTTTTGTGCAGCAAGAAGAGGGACACACTTCACGTGCTGGAGGCACGCGCGTCCAAAAAGGGGCATGGCTTCATGGTACGGGGGTGGGGCCTTGTAAACATTGGGTGGAATCTCATGGCAAACAACCCCCCTTTAAATCACTATTGGGTGGCTTGCCCAGCACTCTCTGAAATGCTGGACAGCCCCCAGGCTCTCCCTACATTGGTTCACCCTCTGCACACCGGTATGTGCTCCCCCCAACTTCTGCCCCCACCACAGGACACTGTGGTCCATGGGTGGAACACCGGGACAGTCCCAGAAAAACAGTTGGGAGGTATGCATTGCTGTCCCTTGAGACGGTGTCTGCAATCCGTGTGCATTTCAGGGTGGAGACTGGGAGGTGACATACAGTGATCGCAAAAAAAAAAGTGGCAGAAGCATGTTTCCTGCTTTTAGCTGGATTCTCTCACAGCATTGCAATCACAGTGGCCATATTTTGAAAAAGTTACAAGAGAGGCTGTGTGCCAGGCAGGGCTGCTCATGGAGTCAATGTTGTGACTGATGGAGAGATCGGATCCACCAGCATAATTGACCATTGCTCTCATATTCAAAGTGGGCATCGCAGGGTTACCTCAAGCTGACATTTGTATATTATTGAACTTGTGAATCCATGCGAAATCTCAGCCATGCATGAACTGTGTTCACCTAAGGCCCTGTGTGTGGTCATGATAAGACTTACTAAGGGGTCAAGGGTTGTACAATTTACTGATTTTGAAATTTAAAATAATTCCTTAACTTGTGTTGCTTCAAGGTATAAAGATGTGTATATGTCACAATGACTATTGTGCTGAAGGATTTCTCACTGAACAAAGGGCTGTTGTCACAGATGCATTTTAGAAATGCTACTGCCAAATACAGAGAACATTTGCTTGACAAGTACAGTAAAACCAGTTTATTTATGGCTGATACAGAATACTCAGGTGCATTAATAAATGGTTGTAATATCAAACCTGCAGGATGAGGCAATAAAGATGTATCTGTGAAATTACAAACCCTAGTAATCTTGCATATACAGTATGAAAACAGGTTGTTTGGAAACTAGAATGTTTATAGGACAAATAAAGCATGGATACCAGAATGGGGTTAGAGAAGTATGTAGGAAGTTGGAACACTAGTGTAGGTTTTCAGTAGAGATGAGCGGGTTCAGTTTTCTGAAAACTAAACCCACCCAAATTTTGCATTACTGTGTCCTTCTGAGCCCAGGCTGTTTCTCCTGCCAGACTCGGAATCCAAAATGAGGCAAAATTTAATCTTTCCGGCATCTGATCTTGCGGATTTTGGATTTTATAATAGTCCTGCCCTTGTGATCGCGGCCACTATTTCACACTGGATGTCAGATGGATAGGGTGTGTGGGGAGGCTGCAGTGTGACTGTGACTCTGTGGGCTACTGTATGTCACACTCATTGTCATGGTCTGTGACTGTATCTGTCACTCATTACCAGTGTGGGGCTGCAGTGCTGCAACTGTGACTCTATGGGCTAGTGTCTGTGACTGTCAGTGTCTGTTATCACCAGTGTGGGGCTGCAGTGCTGAAACTGTGACTCTGTGTAGTGTAGTGCTACTGCGTTTCACACTCAGTGTCACTGTCTGCAGGGGTGGATTGGGACAGGAAACCAGCCCAGGAAATTTATGGAAGCAGCCCTTATGCAGGTGGGGTTTGTTGAGGAGGTGGGGTCTGTCGACAGGGTCGGGGTCCCTACTCATAGGGGCTGATTCTGAATTGGACACAGTTGCAGCCATCTTTGCATCTTTTGCTGCAGTTGCATCTGTGACTTTAGGCTAATGAGGCTACAATGCCCTTCCCTGGTGCACAGCCCTGCGTCCGAATATGCAAGGACTGAGACCCCCACTGTCAGTGTCTAAAGACACTGCAATCATGCAATCGCCCATAGCGTGCGTCCGCGGCTTAGCGTCCGGGTCTGAATCGGGCCCTCTGTTGGACCTCGAACCCCTAAATTTGGTTGTTGATGGTTCTCTGAAAACCGAACCCACACATCTCTACTCAGGGCATTATTCAGAGGTGGATGCTATACATACAGATTCATAATTATAAAAAAAAAAAGAAAAAAGATCTGCACAGACCCATATGTATAAATTATCCTTCCCCAACATTCAATTCATAAAGAAAAATATAATAATAATAGGAGGAGGTGCACCCACGAATAAAAATAGACACAGTTCAAAACAAAAAGAAAACCAAATACTGTATTCCTGCAATGGGGCCTCATTGCAGGAATACTTGGTTTTCTTTTCTTTTTTGAACAGATTCACAATTATGCAACTGACAATTTCAGCATTCCTCTACTGTAATAGCGTGTGACTGTCTGATTAACCCCTGAGATGCCCACTTCCACTATCTGAGTACGGTAAAATCTTCTGGTTTTTAAGAACACTACACCATCGACACACCATTGCTCGCACCATCAACCCCTCAAATGGTATAGGATTGAAATATCGGCGGCTCAAGATCCCGATGCCCAGTGGTAAGTATGCTAACCCTCCCCTCTTCCCCCTTTAAACCTAACCCTCCATTAGGGGTGCCTAACCCTAACCTCCTCCATAGTTCCTAACCCTAACCTCCCCACCATGGGTGCCTAAACCTTGCCCCCTTCCCTGCACCCTAAACCTAACCCTCCCAGGGGGGTGCCTAACCGTAAATTCCCCTGGGTGTCCCTAAACCTTTCCCCTCCATCCCCGGGCTAAGTGTATACTTACCCGGCAGAGAGGACGATCAGTCCGGCATCCTCTGCATTCTGGCATCGGGATTAACATAGGCATCGGTATTTCAACACCTGTGTTAAATCCCTAGCTGGGATTACGCTGTCGGGATTGAGACCGGCGGCCATGCGGCCGCTAGTCTCATAACTACTTCCATTTCAAACAGCCTATGGCTTGCGCAATGCATCCATCTGAAATCCCATGAAAAATTGACTCTGTGGCAGAGGTGCTGCTAAAAAGAATCTAGCCACATGTATTTACATGCTCTTGGCACTCTCATATAGTGCCAATTATACAGCCTCTTTTTGCATTCATTGCAGGTCACCTCCCAGTCACCACCCAGAAATGCCCATGACTCACAGTGGCCTTTTCTAATGATATCTATCGTACAGTTAGGTTTGCGCGTGTGCAGTATTGTTTTTGTGGACTTTTTGGGCATGCAAAGTAGTCCATAATCGCTCAATTATGCAAACAGTACAATCTGGCCCTCAAGTTCAGTTCTCAAAAAACAGTCACTCAAATTTCGGAAATGGTTCGGTGTCAATCACTTGTATATAATTACCAGTCTTTTCTAGTCAGGCTGAAATAGGAGTAATGAATATGAATCCGGTAACTCCTTCTATTCCTGAATGATGGCGCTTAACAGTTTGTTCCCTCAGTGGCCGCAGAAAGAATGGCACTAGGTGCTTCAAAGTGGCACTAGCTGTTTAAACCTTAGATGTGGTGAACCGGGAAAGTCATGCTGCCAATAACATGCAGGTTTCTGGACCCCAGGCTGGTGCGTCAGTTCCACATCTTACAGGAGTGCTGCATATGCAGCAGGTGAGTGACAGCAAAAGATTGAGGAATGAAATCAAAAGCATACAATATCAACCCATTTCATATCTGTTCTGGAGACTTTTTCACTCCTGTGAGATACGGGATTAATACACCAGCCTGGGGTCCGTGATGCAGGCTAGCAGATACTTCAATGTAGCAACACTGATGCAGGTTTGCAGGTTCTGAAGCAGGATCCTGGAGCCAAGGTACTAGCCTCTGGGAGACTTCTTGTTCTGGTAACACAGGGAGACCAGGAGCCCAAAGAACACAATGCATCATGGAGAGATGCAGGGAGGAATCCATAGATACCTAGTCCATGGAGACAGATGACAATTGATGAACCCATGCCTTGTAGAGTTCAAAGCTTGCTACAGTATTTAAAGGGTGTAATAACTGCAAGATGCTGCAGGTGGGACCAGAGTCAAGTAGTGTTAACATCAGTGTTGCTGAAAAAACTGTCAAGTAATCAAGGAACTCATTATTTGTTTCTGCAATGTCTCTTTTGGCAATTTGGTTTCACAAAAGAGATAGTTCCTGACAGTGTTGTAATGAAGCAATACCTATATAAAATGTTCACATTTTGCCAAGAACACTTATAAATAATTTTTGGAATTCTGAGGGTGACTTCAAAAGATAAATACTGTTACTGTTATTATGTTACAAATTGCATGAAGAGAAAAATGATTGAAATGGGTTTGGAATTCCTAAAAATAAAAGGTAGCAAAAATGATATAAAATAAATATTACATTATGTTAAAACATTCCACAAAAGAAAATGTATGTTTATAAACAATGTATATTTATAGAATAAATATACATTGAATGAGTAAATGTTTTAACTATTTGTAAACTTTATTGTAGCTATCATTTCCCCTTCAACTATATTCCAGATGCCATTTCATATAAGGGGCAAGAAGAGGAAGGATCAACTGTAGTTTTTGTTACAAAACTTAATTTTTAAAGTATATATTTGAAATTGCACAACAAATAACATTTTTATGGCATGTTAAGAGCATGTGGAGGACATTTGGAGTGGTCTGATGGGCATGTGGAGTTTGATGGAGCATGTAGAGGGGTGTTATGGCAAATAACGGACTTCTGAAGTGGTCTGATGGCACAAAAGGGGCATGTGGAGGAGCCTGAAGGCATGTAAGGGGAATGTTAAGGAATGTGATGGCATATAACAGGCATGCTGATGTGGGTGCCGCTCTATGTTACTAAGCCCACTTTGGTATCCTCTGACCTGTTGCTCCCACTTTGGGTCTCGCGTCTGCGCAGTCTTCTTCCTGACCTGCAGCTCCTGGTATCTCTAAAGGTCACTGCTTTGCATTTAGCAATGACCAGTGCCCTGCAGCATCCTATGTCGCTTTTGTCACCAATGCTTGTGCAGCGGTGTGTTGCACCCAATTAAGTATTGCCCCTCAGGAGCTAGTAGTCCTCAGCCAGTAGGCCTGGGGATCCAGGTAGTCCTAAGTAAAGCTCCATTTTCCGTCTTCATGGGTGCCTCATCGAAATGACTGGTACCCACGGAGTTGGGAGACAGAGTTTTGACCAGCAGGTTTCTTGATGGTTTTCCACTCCTAATTTCCAGTGAGGTCACAGTTGTTTATCCAAGGAACTTTTGGTCAACTGGGTAGTTGCCCGATATTGTGAAAGTCAAAGTAATTAAGGAGTTTCAGCTGGGAAGCATGGTTGGGCAATTTACTGAGCCTCTTTTACAGGAGCTTGTCTTGTTTCCGGCATGGGTAGTTCACCTTTCCTACTCACAGAGCCAGTCTGTTAAAGATGCTATCCCACCCAGTCTGTCAAAAGTATGTTACCAACCGTTGATGATGCTCTTAGTATAGTGCATTTTTGGGGGGTTTGTGCACTGCTGGGTAAGGTGGATATCAAAATAGCCTTTTGCTTGTTGCCTCTTCATGCTGACACATTTCAGTCTATAGGATTTAAGCTAGAGGATGGTTATTATATTGACAATTGTCCATGGGGTGTTCCGTGTCAGTGTTGGGCAACACTGGCAGCAGGTAAGTATGTGTGAGTGGGATAGGTGTATGTATTCAAATGATACTGTATACGGTGTGTGTGTACCGTGGTTATTTAACTATTTATTTTACAGTGAGGGTATGAGTGCCGGCCGCCTGCTGGCACTTGTAGCTCCACAAGTGCCAAATGGCAGGCATCCTGGCACACATAGTTCCACTGTAAAATACAATAGTTTTTAACTATTTACACCATTATTACCCCCATACCCACATCTGAGGGGTTCAGGGAAGAGCCCTGGGCTTCATATTAAGCCTGGGGTGTTGGGAGAGAAGGCACCCTAACCACCCCTGAGATCCCCAGCTTGGCCTGACTGGCTTGGGGTGTGAATGCTTTAGCTGGGGAGACCTGGTGATAGGATCCCCTTGCTGTGGCATTACACCCCGGGCAGTTTGGATCCAGTGCTGGTTTTAAATATAGGGGGAACCCTACGCTTTTTCCCCCCTATATTTAAAACTAGGACTGGCCCTGCAGCCAGGTGCTGGTTCCTAAATTACGGGGTAACCCTACATGTTTTTTCCCTTGTAATTTTAGGAACCAGGACTGGCTGAGCAGCCCGAGACTGGTTATGCTTTTGGGGGGGAACCCCACGTTATTTGAAAAAAAATAATTAACCCTTCACATTACAATACACACACAAGCAGCCTGCACATATTTCACTGATATGTGCAGGCTACTTGTTCAAGAGGGAAATTTGGGCAGGATCGATCAAATACACCATCAAACAACACGATCCTGTAAAAACTGGGTGCTTGGTAAAATCCCGATTTTATTAGTGAAAAAAAAGTCCGTTTTTGATTGATCCTATCCGGGTTTAAAAACGGGAAATTTACCTTATAGAGTTATTACTATTGAGTATCTTGAAGCACCCTATCTACTGTGTTATTTGAAACTGAGTATATATAAGGCTAGGACACCCTATATTGTTAGTGGCTGCTAAAGGTATTCTACTTCCTATACCTATGGAGCGCCGTTCTCCCATTTTTTTTATAAATCACAAAGTGTAAACCAACTTCAAGTTTCATATTTAGTTTTATTTTCTATGCAGAAAAAAATGATTTATATTTAATGTGCAAGTAAAAAAATATTATTACCATCATATCAATTTTCTTGCGGTTCACATCAACCAGTATATACTATTTTTAATGTTCATTCACTATTACATGCAATATAGATTACTCTTATATGGTTATAAATCAAACTGCTCTCTATCTATATTGAATAATTTTATTTTCTGTATGCCACAGCCAGTAGAAGTATGCTAAGAGCATTAAACTGCTTATATGCAATAATATAGGTTTTGATGTAATGCATCAAATTGCTAGAAACTGTATTTGGTGACAAATAACATTTTGTCATTGAAACTGAAATGTCTTTAGATTGACCCTGTAAAAAGAGTGTATTGATTTTCAACTTCTATTATTACTGCACTTTACCTGCCAATGATTTTAGGTCAGCTCAATTTTCAGTAAGGTCTGAGGTCAACACCTAGATTTACTCATATCAGAAGAGAAGAAAGAGGGTTTATATTTGCAGATACAATATTTTCTACTTGCAGTGACACTCTTGGCTGAGCTGTATGTGGAATAAACTAAACAGATATTTTCATCTGAACAGAGAAAATGGCATGTTACAGATTTAATGAGAGTTCTGAGATAAAAGAAACAATAAAAAAAATCACCAATTAAATTATGTATCAGTATTGATGTATATACATGTTACTGTTTAAATATCAGATCCCTGAATGATCAAAATATATTTATGAATTTTTTATTGTAGGATATTCCACATATTCTATTGTGCATTTTTCTGTCTATTTTTAATTAGCTCTACAACATAAATGCAGAAGACTCAGAATAAGCTGGAATGATGTGGCAGGTGATTACATCACATTTATTTTTAAGTGGCTCATTAAGACATTTTCCCACTAAAGAGTGGACTATAATTCACACAAGCCTATGTTGGTAACAATAATTTGTGGGTATACAGCACAGCAAATAGATTCAATATCCTTCAAACAGCTCAAAGTAAAATGGGTCCACACCCAACTAATGTTTTAAGTTTTAAAGTGGTTCTCTCTGTGCCACTTGTATTTAAAATGTAAATTTGAAATATGTATATTTATTATCTTGTAGAAGAAATGAACTGGCATGCATACTGTAAGCTGAAGTAAAAGACAAGCCAAAGAGAGCAGAATAAAACTCTCACTAATTTGTTCAGTAGTTCTCAACTATAGATTAAGAGCAGAACGATGACTTTTATGGGTGACATATTTCTATGATGCCATCATATACCAAATTGAAGGTCTTGGGACCAGATTCAGCAGCACGCACAACTGCACTTATGTGCACAGATCAAGCAATTGTTAACCACTACATATGCATATGCACTGCACTTCATGTGTGCTGCGATACGCACTGAGGAATCATCGCTGGGTGAATGACAGGCTGTGAGCATTTGTGGGTGGTGACAAGGGAGTGGTCAGAAAAATGCAGGCATGTCTGTCTGTAAAATACTGTTTCATGGGCATGCATAAATTAGCCACTGTGATTGTATATACAGCTTGAGTACTCACTGTGCGCGATGAGACTTGCAGTTTCTGTGGCTGGTCAGACCTGTTCTAAATGTTGCATAACAGGCTGTTGTGCATCGATGGTACTGTTGTATAGACAGGAGTGCAAGGTAGTACAGATGTGAGAAAGCAGTAGTGGGCGTCTCTATGCCAGCTGAGCCATGGCAGGCATTAGCATACTTTCACAGCTGCATTCTGTAGAAATTCACAGCTGCATGCGCAATAGCGATCCTTACTGAATGAGGCCCTTGGTCCATAGATTGGCAGAAAAATATTGGCTTTGTAATTGGTTGCTTTGTTTCAGAGTTATGTAGCAAAACATCCACCCACCATCTACAAAGCATCACCATTGTGCTCTGGAAAATGTGACAGTTGGTGAACTCTCCCTGTGCACCTGCTGGGTGACCTGGAACATGTGACCTGCTGGGAGGTCTGGAAACTGTGACAGTTCTTTGCAGCCATGTATAACAGCACATCTTGTGAGGCCCTCTGCTGTGTTATTTCATTATTCACTTCTCCACCCTTTGTTTACACCAAACATGACTAGAGGCCAGCCATAAGGATGTCGACGTGGTGAAACCCATACAGGTTGCCCAGAATGCACTGTTCAAAAATCTTACAGTCAAGAATATTATTGTCACAACCAAAGTATAACAAGATCAACTGATACACTGCTTGATTGGACATGACATATTCACCACAATACTACTCTTTGGGTCCTATGGACGTGTAATGTGTGAAATGTGGTGCTCCACACTTCTTGGTAGAGGAAATTAATGGCCATTTTTCAGACTGCTATCACAATGTGGTTGTTCCATAATATTTAGCAGAACTCTTTTAACAAATACCCTCAAATTACGGACTCATCTCCATAATATCCTCAGTAACTAATATCAATAATATCCTCCATAACTAAGGTGGTTACAGCAGGGATTCTCTAGAAATTTCTTATATATCTCTTACATTAACACTGATTTTATTCTCACACCTTTTTATTTTTTTTTACCGTGCCTCCCTAACTGGGAATGTAGCCCAACTAAAACAAAAATCATCAGATTGTGTTGGTACTGTAGTTTGAAGTCCTGCTTGGCATTTGCCAAGATCAGGAGCAGTTAAAATGACAAGTTCTTCTGTAGAGGAGCCAGAGAACTGAGCACGTACAGTAATTTAAATATGCTGTAATTTCTTTCAATGTTTTGACAGGTGATTTCCCAAGATTCAGTATGAACTCTAGTTATAATAAAGAAGTATTTTGAAACATTGTTTTAAACTGCAATAATATGACAAAAGGCACACCCAAAATATTGTATTCATATCATAAATTGTATTTGCATATCTTAGTCATTCCCATGTGAAGCCTATTCATTGCAAAACATAGAAAAGCATAGTTAAGGTTTAATGGAGAGCTAAATAAAAATAAGAGAAAAATACTGTATATAAAAAAGCAGAAAATATGCATCTTCATCCTAAGGATAATAAAATAATATGACAATATGGAATGGAATGTTTAATAAGGTAACTACTGTAATATCATCACATAATACATTATTTTATCACAGAACAGTTAGGTTTACTTTATTAACACATTTTAGAAATTGAGGATGGGATACAGGGGGCGATTCAGACCCGCTCGCTAGATGCGTACACTTGCTAGATGCGCATGCCAATTCGGCTTACTAACCGCAAGCACTGCAAGCACTTCAGTGTAACATCCAGCCAGGTGACATGTACTATGACGCTGCGTCTAAATTATGCACGCCCATGCAACAGCGTTGAGATGCTCAGGCACGACTGCATTCTCACCTCCGCTCCCCCTTTTTCATAGACCAACCCCTGTCACCACCCACACACGGCTTCTCCTGTCACTCACTTGGCTGGGCAGTCTATGCGTAGCAGGCGTACACTTCCTAATCACTCGAACTGGTTCGCACATGCGCACAATGCAAACATCGGCAGTCTGCGTGCGAACGCTTACTAGCGAGCAGGTCTGAATCAGGCCCATAATCCACAGTATTTGGCTGCTGTCACATTATTGTGTCTTCTGGGATTATCCTATACCACTTGGGACAGACCATGAGCATTTCAAGGATGCTTCAAGGCTCATAAACCACACAAATTGTGGTAGTGTCCAAACCTAAAAATAGCTGTGAATAACAGATACTTTCTACAGACATACACATCCCATTTCATAAGGATATGTACACACAATGTTTTATTTTCATTTTTTTATTAAAAGCAAACATTCATCCAATAATTATTAACCTTCATCCTTAGGGGCAGCTTCAATTAGCCGCAAAGAAAACAAAAACTTAAGGCTTGCAAAGTTTTCGCACATTTTGGTGTGATATTTTTGCATCTTTTAGCAAATGCACGCTCCCATTTTTCGCCATATCTTATTAAAAAAAACGTGAAAACGCAATGTGCGAAAACTTCGAATGGTGAAAGCAGCAAAAAGTACAGGACATATTGGAGAAATCAGTATGTACCTCATAAAAAACCTAACTGACATAGGAAATCAATATAGAAGTGTATTAGTGAACCTAATAAAAGTATTTTGGGTTCTTACATT
Organism: Taudactylus pleione; assembly: GCA_031769625.1. Lineage (NCBI taxonomy): Eukaryota > Metazoa > Chordata > Amphibia > Anura > Myobatrachidae > Taudactylus > Taudactylus pleione. Next base: position 4,943,943 of record JAUIMM010000040.1, on the reverse strand, counting down.
GTGTAAAATGGCTGTTATATGCATATTTTTATAAGTGTTTGAAGTCCTGCTTGGCATTTGCTTTGTCTCTGCACACATGGAACACAATGAATCTACTTATATCCTCTAAGAGTCTGCCATAACCTTATTTTGTGAATTGTGTGGTACTGCACATTGGATGCAGGGTGACAGGCATACTGTAACGCCAGACCCAGCACTCTTCTCATTTTCCTTTTTTATAGAACTTAAGAGTATAACAAGCTGTAAGGTCTAGCTCCCAACACTGGAATCTAATTTATGCTACAAAATGATGCGAGCACAGACAAACATTCTGTAGACTAAATATAAATTGATCAGAGGGAACATGAGTAGTTAACCTTCGATCAAGCAGCAGCTTGCAAGGACACAAAGGGGAACTGATGAAAGATTAGCTTCTTTTTGGGACAGCATGGTGTCCTGTGTGGGGGAGCAGGAGAGTGGTCTGGTGGATAATAAGGTCAGCATGTAACGCAGTCCTCAAGGCTCCCTAAGTTCAGGTTTTAGAGATATCCCTGCTTGACCACAGATGACTTAATTAGTATCTCAGTCAATTTCATTTAATCACCTGTGCTCAACCATGAATATCTCTAAAACATGAACTGTTGTGGTGCCTTGAGCACCACGTTTGGGAACCATAGTCATGGCCATAACTAGAGTTGTGCGAGCAATGCCGCTCATCCATGGCCCCTGCATCTGGCTAGCAGGGTGCCTGGAACATTACCCTGCTGCTAGAATCACTGCTGCAGTGCCATCCAGACCATCCTTTGGGTGCTTCCAACATGCACACTGCAGCTTTCCCAGGAGCATCCTGCGGTTGCTCCGGGTAGTGTTGTAATTCCCGGTGCTGCCTGCCCCGCGCCCTCTGCATGATGCCATGACATCATGTGCTCAGGGGGATGGACGGCTCAGGGCGCTGATGATGGTAATACTGTTAGGAGGTTAATTATGGTGTAGGAGTGGTTAAAAAAAAGAGAATGATGATGAAAGTAGGCTAATGTAGAATTATGTTAAGGAAAAGGGATTAATAATAGAGTGTGTGAGGTTAATGATTAGTGGTGAAAGGTAAATGATGGCAGATTGAGGTGTAAAGATTAAAAGGCAGATTCAATTATCTGTGAAAAGCCATGTTTTGTCAAAAAGCGTTTGCAGGTGCAAACTTTTATCACAAAAAAAGCCTATCATGCAATCCTGTTACCGAAGTTTTTGCATGTGCGAGAACTCCATAGGCAAAAACTGGTGAAAAGTTTTCACCATTTCAGAGCAGGTGAAAAAATTAGCAAAATCCCTATTTTTGGCAATAAATGTGGAGATTTGATTCAGAACCCTTTGGACACTCCCCCTATTGACTAATTTGGCAAAAATATTTTTTAATTAGCTTAATTTTGCCAATAATAAAATGACAATTTTGGGATGAATAAATAAAAGTAGTAGAAAATGGATTTATATTACTTGGTTAGGTACTTTGGGGGGGCTGTGTGGATGGGACATGTGTTTTTAGGATTGCAGGTGGCTGTAGCAGGTGTATTTTAATAAACACTGCACTTTACAGACACAAAATTATACTAGCACCCATTTTAATGTATCCCCAGTTTAACTGCTGCAATTATTTTCTCCAAAAAATATTGCTTTTTATCATTTTTCAAGTTTTTGTAATAGGATATGGCGAAAAATGGGAGCGCGCATTTGCCAAAAGATGCAAAAATATCACACCAAAACATGCAAAGTTTTTGTTTTCTTTGTAGCTAATTAAATATGCCCCTATGGATGAATGTTTGCTTTTAATAAAAAAATGAAAAACCAGTTCGAGTGATTGGGAAGCATGCGCTCGCTGCACATAGACTGCCCAGCCAAGTGAGTGACAGGAGAAGCCGTGTGTGGGTGATGACAGGGGTTGGTCTATGAAAACGGGGGAGTGGATGTGTGAACGCAGGCGTGCCTGAGCATCTCAACGCTGTTGCAGAGGCATGCATAATTTAGACGCAGCGTCATAGTACACGTCACCTGGCTGGATGTTGCACTGAAGTGCTCTCAGTGCTTGCGGTAGGGTATGGTCAACCACAAGCGCTGCGTTTGCTTCCGATGGTACCGATGGTTGCATACACATCCTGGAGATGACGTTTAAAATTGGGCATCTTAAGACAGGCTGGTGGGCGTCTGTATACACAGAGCGATTGCACACCAAGACATAGTGGGCGTGCTTATGCCTTGTCGTGCAATTGCCTGCCTTGCTGTTAGCTGAATTTGCATACGCATCTAGTGAACGTACGCATCTAGCGAGCGGGTCTGAATTGGGCCCTATATCCCATCCTCAATTTATAAAATGTGTTAATAAAGTAAACCTAACTGCTCATCTCCAAGCCCTGTGATAAAATAATGTATTATGTGATGATATTACAGTAGTTACCTTATTAAATATTCCATTCCATATTGTCATATTATTTTATTATCCTTAGGATGAAGATGCATATTTTCTGCTTTTTTATATACTGTATTTTTCTGTTTTTTATTTAGCTCTCCATAGAACCATAACTATGCTTTTCTATGTTTTGCAATGAATAGGTTTCACATGGGAATGACTAAGATATGCAAATACAATTTATTACATGAATACAATATTTTGGGTGTGCCTTATGTCATATTATTGCAATTTAAAACAATGTTCAAAATACTTCATTATTATAACTAGAGTTCATTCTGAATTATATTTATTTTATTATATTCACCAGAAACTAAAGCGAGAAATTACATCCCACACACAATTTATTATTCTATAAGGGTAGTGGAAACACACTGCTGACTACAGCATGGATGAAATCTTATTAGGCAGTGTAATATATATGTTATGATGTTGAGGGAAATGCTTGCTCAATGCTTAAACAGCCCACCACTTCTACTGTATGTAGAAACTTCAGAATCTTTAAACTAATGGGAGGATAGATTCCATTAATAAAGGAGTAAACATTTTAAACTAGAGGACTTATTCCAAAAGAAGAGAGGCTAGATAATTGAAATGATATGCTAAATATTTTATCTGAAATGGTTGATTTAATGATTTAATTATTTAATAAATATAGTCAGTCTTAAAGTTCAGTATCAACAGTTAAAAAGTGGTTATTGTATCCTATTATGTGATGCTGTGTTATTTTATGAAAGTTAATATAAATTCTTAGATTTATGGCTACTAAAGGTTGTGTTTAATATGCTTTATAGGTAGGCTAATAACTGTTGGATCCAGGAACTATACCAGCACTGGGCACAGTGGTTAACATTGCTGTCTCACAGCAGATATGGGTGAGAAAGCAATCAGGGCATTCATTTTGTGGAGTTTATATCTTCTGTCTATGGCCCTCATTCAGCAAAGACACTAATGCGATCGCAGGGGCAATTTTACATGGAACACAGCTGTGAAAATATGCTATTAGTTGAAAAGCTTACCCGGATATAGTGACGTCCACTGCTGCCTTCTCATCTATGTCCGACATCATGTAATTGCGTAAACATGAATAACATTGACGCAGACCGGACAGTAATGCGGCACTTGCAGCAAGTCTGACCTGTCCCAAGCACTGCAGCTCTCCCTGTATGCAGAGAGGTCTCATGCTTGAAAGTGATCGCAATGGCTAATTTATACATGCCCACAGAATGGTGTTTAACAGTCATACACGCCTGCATTCACCTAACCACCTCCCCCAAATGCTGACCACATGACATTCAAATTGCGAATGATTCCTAGGTGCGTACATAATCACAATGCGATCGCGATGCATGCTCAGTGGCAAATAATCACCCGATCTGCATAAATCACAGAATTGCGCCCGCTGCTGAATCAGGATCAGGAACTATGTTCACAGAAGTGTCCACTGGGCTCTCCAGTCTCCTCTCATGGTCCTGACATGCAGAGGCTGATATAAATGATTAAGGGGTCTATTTACTAAGCAGTGTTAGGAGAAGTGAAAAGTGATAAGGTGCCAGCCTATCAGCTCCTAACTGCCATCTCACAGACTGTGTTTGAAAAATGACAGTTAGGAGCTGATTGGCTGGCACCTTATCACTTTTCACTCTTCACTTTTCACTTCTCCTAACACTGCTTAGTAAATAGACCCCTAAGTATTCTCTGTAAAGAACCTATACAGCAGTGCATTATGAATAAATGTAAAAATGCCATTTACCAGCCCTCATTAAACACATTGAGAAATACTGTATGCAGGCCTGTTTTTTTCAGGGAAAGACAGTGGACAATTACACTATCAGGGCCCCCAAAAGGTATTTTGACTAAAGCTGGCCACACACTAGACCAACTTACATCCAACCAGCCAACTTGTTGATTGGTTGGAATGAAAATCTGGTAAGGAATGAAAGCAAATGACAATCAGCAATTTGCTCCCAAACGCCGGAAAATGAACAAAAACTGTTGTGTGAACAAATTGTTTAGATCAAACATTTAACAAACTTGTCTGACGACCATTTTCATCTGTTTTCTGGCATTTAGGAGCAAATTGCTGATCATCATTTGCTCCCATACGTTACCAGATTTTCATTCCAACCAATCAACAAGTTGGCTGGTTGGATGTAAGTTGGTCTAGTGTGTGGCCAGCTTTAGTCTCTGAAGAGATATATTGTATTGCTGCTCGGCTGATGAAAAGGAATTTACTTCTCATGTATAATTCTGTGTTTATCATAAAGAATTATATTTTATGTTGTCTTTGAAAATACATGCGTAAAACTATTTAGTTTTTAGAAAAAAATATTACAATATTATTTGCTATATGCACATGGTCAGCACTGTATCTTAAGCTTGAATATTATGCCATAAGACAACACAGATGGCTATCACTGAGAGAAAGGCTGCAGATTGTTTGTGCCACTGATGGATAAAAAATTAGTGCTGAACCATTTAGCACAGTGGTTACAATCATGGACCACTGGATGTCATTTCTCAATTTTTCCAGTATACTTAATATCACAAATCTAAATGTTGTTTGGCATTGAAAAGAATGGATAAAAGTGGGATATGACATAACTGCCTTCCTGAAACTACTGTAATCAGTGTTCAGTAAAAAAGGGAAGATTTAAATATTTGCTTAAATAAATAGAATTATAGTAATCAATATCTCAGTTATTGAAACTATTTAAACAGGTTATGTTAGGTTACATTTGGCTAACACTATAGAATGATTTTTACTGTCATAACCAATAATATTTCAAATGTCTCTTCTTATTGACCATCTTTAATTTACCTGACTTAACATCGTCAAATGAGCTGTAATTCAAATTTGCAGATAGAAAAAATGCTAAAAAGTTAACACTTTCTTTATGAATGCAACATACTTAACATATTACCTTGCAGAAGGGATTATTGTATTAAAAGTATATTATAGAGAGCTTACAGAATAGCATCAATCATTCATTCTTAAGGCAGGCTAGCATCCAATTTATTGATTACCCCTGTCTTGTCGTGCCTAAACTTTAATTGTACACTGCTACATCTTTCAGTTGTTGATTGAATCAATAGGTTGAAACCATCAATGGTTTGAACTGTGTTCTACCAAAGTGAAATACTCTACACATCTGTTTAGCACTTTCCAGAAAATAGGCACACTATTTATATTAAGATCACTTTTATTTTTAAAATAGTGATATATTACAATAATACAATTTTATTTTATTGTATTAATTGTGGCATCAGTAGCAGTTATTCTGCATGTGGATGGCAAAATCTGTGTAACCACACCATATTATAATAGCTTTTTAAAACGAAAGAACACAGCATTTGATGCTTGTATGCACTCATTTTTATGAACATTTTGAAGGTGATGTAATGAAGAGTTTAGGGTTTCCAGCTGGATGCTGAGATTTACCTTTTGCTAATTTGACAGTATTGTCTTGTGAGGTAGACTACTGTAAACTGAAAATAACAAATAAACAAACTCCCGATATGTCTGTCTTCGCACTGTTTCCTGGGATCGAAGAGGGGCCGTTTAACAATGGATGTCACCGGACAAGTTTGTTTACATGAATTGCTACAAAACATTACAATACATATCACATCAATGTGACGTGATATATAGTGATATTTTTTGATAGCCTGTGCATATTTTACATGAATAAAGTGTTATGTCTCTGAAGCTTTACATTACTCTGTCTCCCACTTGGAACTCAGCCTAGTGTATTTCTTAACTGTAGCACTCTGTATATATTTAATGACTCTTTCACTTGGCATGACTCTGGTCATCTAACAGAAAGAGTCAATACAATAATGATGGGGTTGAACTTGGACTCAACATTTACTTTATTTATATTGAAATTGTCTTCCTGGAACTCATTTGGGGCAGGTTACTAGTCTACTCGATAATTTCAAGCTCTTCACTTCCACCTTAACTTGAGTAGATATAACACTTCTGTGTTTCCCTCTTTATCTACCTCTCAGGACCTGTTGGGGCCTCCCAAGAAATCGTATTCTTCTGGAATTAGACTAAACTATATTTAAATCCTGCACCTGCCTATCCAATTCCAGGTTGGTGTTATCAATCTACTAAGCTACGAAGCTTAACCAACTGGTACTTAACAAAAATGGGATTACATATAATTATTTGGGGACTTAACAAATAAACAAATAAATATATTTATAGATTATAACTGAAACAGATTTTATTGACAGACATACAGTCAGGTGCATAAATATTGGGACATTGACAGAATTTTCAAATTTTGGCATCTATTCACCACCACAATTGCTTTGAAATGAAACAAACAAGATGTGCTTTAACTGCAGACTTTCAGATTTAATTTGAGGGTAATCACATCCAAATTAGGTGAACGGTGTAGGAATTACAACGGTTTCTATATCTGCCTCCCACTTTTTAAGGGGCCAAAAGTAATGGGACAAACTAAACAATCCTAAATCTAACTTTCACTTTTCAATACTTTGTTGCAAATCCTTTGCAGGCAATTACAGCCTGAAGTCTGGAATGCATAGACATCACCAGACACTGGATTTCATCCCTGGTGATGCTCTGCCAGGCCTCTACTGCAAATGTCTTCAGTTCCTGCTTGTTCTTGGGGCATTTTCCCTTCAGTTTTGTCTTCATCAAGTGAAATGTATGCTCAATTGGATTCAGGTCAGGGAATTGACTTGGCCATTGCATAACATTCCACTTTTCAGCCTTAAAAAACTCTTTGGTTGCTTTTGCAGTATGCTTCGAGTCATTGTCCATCTGCACTGTGAAGCGCCGTCCAATGAGTTCTGCAGCATTTGACTGAATATGAGCATATAATATTGCCCGAAACACTTCAGAATTCACTCTGCCGCTTTTGTCAGCAGTCACATTATCAATAAATACAAGGGAACCAGTTCCATTGGCAGCCATACATGACCACGCCATGACACTACCACCACCATGCTTCACTGATGAGGTGGTATGTTTTGGATCATGAGCAGTTCCTTCCCTTCTCCATACTCTTCTCTTCCCATCACTCTGGTACAAGTTGATCTTTGTCTCATCTGTCCATAGGATGTTGTTCCAGAACTGTAATGGCTTTTTTAGATGTTGTTTGGCAAACTCTAATCTGGTCTTCCTGTTTTTGTGGCTCACCAATGGTTTACATCTTGTGGTGAACCCTCTATATTCACTCTTATGAAGTCTTCTCTTGATTGTTGACTTTGACACATATACACCTACCTCCTGGAGAGTGTTCTTGATTTGGCCAACTGTTGTGAAGGGGTTTTTCTTCACCAGGGAAATAATTCTTCTGTCATCCACCACAGTTTTTTTCCGTGGCCTCCCGGGTCTTTTAGTGTTGCTGAGCTCTCCGGTGCGTTCTTTCTTTTTAAGAATGTTCCAATAAGTTGATTTGGCCACACCTAATGTTTTTGCTAGCTCTCTGATGGGTTTGTTTTGATTTTTCAGCCTAATGATGGCTTGCTTCACTGATGGTGACAGCTCTTTGGATCTCATATTGAGAGTCGAAAGCAACTGATTCCAAATGCAAATGTCACACCTAGAATCAACTCCAGACCTTTTACCTGCTTAATTGATAATGAAATAACGAGGGAATAGCCCACACCTGTCCATGAAATAGCTTTTGAGTTGATAGTCCCATTACTTTTGGCCCCTTAAAAAATGGGAGGCACATATAGAAACCGTTGTAATTCCTACACTGTTCACCTGATTTGGATGTAATTATCCTCAAATTAAATCTGAAAGTCTGCAGTTAAAGCACATCTTGTTTGTTTCATTACAAAGCCATTGTGGTGGTGAATAGAGGCCAAAATATGAAAATTCTGTCAATGTCCCAATATTTATGCACCTGACTGTATATTGTAAACATCATACATTCATTTTGTTAGAGTATAACTTAAAGAGAGAAATATTAGAAACACCTTTCTAATTCAGGGCAGGACCCACTTTTCCCATAAAATAGCCTGACTACTTTGTGGCTTAGTTTCAACAAGGTGCTGTAAAGATTCTGGTTAATGTTGACAAGATTTTATGAATTGTTGTAAGGTCTGGATATATGAGTTATTGTCAGCTTGAAACACTTCAACCATTTTCCTCTAACCTCCCTCATTAAAAGTAATTTTTACCCAGTTTTTCATTGGATTCAGTTTGTTTTGCACAACATTCTTATAAACAGTTGATACCTTTGTGCATGAAACCCTCAGATTATTAGCGGTTTCTGAGATAGTCATTCCATCTGATCTGGCACCAACAATGACTCCACTGTCAAGGTCACAGTAGATTAAATTTTTTCTTCATTCTTGTGTTTGTTCTGAATAAAATCTGAATCTCTTTTTTGACTAACTTTAAATTCTTTCATGCATTGATTTACTGACATATGATTGGCTGATCAGATATTTGATTTAGCAAGCATATATACCTAACAAAGTGGCCACTGAGAGTGACTGTGGCACTGGCACTGCTCTACTCCAAACATACTGAATTTTATACAGTCAAGTGTGTGTACACATGCATAGTTTCATATTCTTTCTGATTTCTTTATATGTAATTTTAATTCAGTGCAACTTCGTACATGTATTAAGTTTTATTGTTCATGAATATTTAGAAGTTAAAATCGTTAAGATTGTTCCTGCAAAAATAAAGCATTACTGTAATTCACAATTGAATGCAAAATTGTCAAAAAAGTAATCTCGCTAAAGAATATTTGCTAACATTGTATTTAAGTGTAACATTAACACTAAACAATATCAACCAATAAAACAACTGCTTTCATAATCTAACATGTATTAGGCAAATGCAAATGAATTGTTGATTTTTTGCTATAGTTTAGAGAAGTGGTTCTCAAACTGGGTGCCGTGGCACCATGGGGTGCCTTAGGGCACTTGCAGGGGTGCCAGGGGCTGGTGATACAGGACTAAATCAAATTATTTATGGACAATGTTGTATGAAAAACCAATGCTGGTGGCTGCCAATTATAAAATGTGTGGACAAACTGAAGCACAACCCTGTCCACCACCACTGGTGTAGAGCAATGAGTGTATGTTAGTAATTAGACTGTACGCTAAGTTTCCGTACTAGCAGCATGTTAATCTTAAATGTATAGGGTGTTAAACATTTAATCAAAATGTTGTACATACTGTAATTTATCCCAAATTTAAAAAAAATTTACTCTCCAATGTCATTATATACCAAACTGATACATATATTTTTTAATAAAAAGCATTAGAAAGTTTATTTGACCAAATGACATATTTCTTCTATTGTTCAATATGAATTATGTTAGTTATTTTTTCTTAAGGCATGCGGTATATGATATCCCAAGATTTTCTGTCTACCTTTAAGTATATTAGACTGTTAAGACTGTTACACTAGTTTATTGTTTTATTTTGTTTGTTTTATTCAACCAACAAATGACTGATTATTTTTTATGTGTTTCTTTGTATTTATATAATTTACTAAGACCCTCACAGCTTTGCACGGGAGCAATTTCATCTTGCCACAGCCCCCTGCATCTCAGAATATCCTGCAACATGTCACCACAGTCCCCTGCATCTCACCACAGCCCCCTGCATCTCACCACAGTCCCCTGCATTTCACCACAGCCCCCTGCATCTCACAACAGTCTCCTGCTTCTCACTCCCCCTGCATTTCTCCACAGTATCCTTTGTTTCACCACAGCCCCTTTCATCTCACCATGGCCCCTGCTTCTTACTCCTGCTACAGGTTCTCACCACAGCTCCCTGCATCTCACCACAGGCCTATGCCTATCACACCTGCCCCCTACATCTCACCAGTGTCACCACAATCTGGCTGGAGCACGGCCACTAGGATGTGCTGGAAAGGGCAGGAGGATCATGAATGAGAGATTTGTATAGCAACTATGGTAAGCATTGTCAGCAGCATGTCCTTGGGGCTGGGGCACCTGTGTATATTACCGCAGCCTCCATGCACACCCCTCCCCAGCTGCTGATATGGCATCGAGCAATGTCCTCTTTACACAATGTACCCTGTATTTCTTGGTCTTCCTGTTAAGCTTACTCGCCGTGGTACCCCTGTCCAAGAATAGCACTGATGGGAGGTGCCTCCTGTTCACCGAGGGTATGTGGCTGAGTGTGAACATCACGCTGGAGAGGGGCCACTTCACGGTAGTGGTGGCTGGTGTCTGCCTGCAGGTTTAGCATAGGAATGGACATCAGAATCTGATGGTTACTAACCATCAATGCTTTCTTCTGATTGTAGTGTTTTTACCATTTAATGGTGGCAGTTCAATGATTTCCACCATCGAATGGAAATCATTTGTTGGTTTTACAAAGTTTGTTTTTTGAAATCCTGATATCTATGCCTCCCCTGGCTCCTTCCAGGCTACTGTGTCTGCAACAGGGCACCTCCATGGGACCATTAGAGGCTGTCAATAACTCTCTGTCTGTCCCAGATGTGACCCTGTTCAGTCCCTAACTCCCTCCTCTAGGCTGCTGCTTAGCAACAGGGCACTTTGCTAACTCTGTTTGGCTCTCACTGTCTTAGAGATCCAATTAGAGTGCAGCCCTCACCCCTGCAACAGCAAGAGCAGCAGTCAGTCACTCACACACACACACACACACACACACAGCACAACAGTTTTTTTATGTGACGTGCTTCAGTAAAATTGTCACTGCTTGGCTCTCTTTTGTCACAGATGAATGGTTCATACCTGTACACCTAAACCTTCCTTGACCAATGCTGTATAGAATAGTGAAACCCCCATCAAAATCTGTCCAGTGATTTATGAGATTAGTTCACACAAACAGACAGACCCCCTAAACCGGGGACTTTATTTTATATAGATATATAGAGAAGAGTTTTACTTTCTCATTCACATCTCTTCAATTCTTTGCTACTAATACACTCATGAAGATCAAACAGCTTTTCATGCATTATTACCCTTTTCCTAGCATGTACTGTATGTAAAATTAAACGTTCTTTTGAAAAATGATTAACATGGTAGAGATGGCACACTCTTGGTTGTGCTCATTGCTGTTTTGAGGGGAGTTCAGCTGTAACAGGTTACAATCTGTAAATGCTCACACAAAAAATGAATGACAAAGTTATGCAATGGGTCTGATGGAGAGCTGGATGCAATTTGGATATATATATATGTATGTATTTTTCTTAAATTGCTTATATATATCATTTATATATTTGCCAATATGCAAAGTTGTATGCTCCATGTGTTGCACCAATGCCCTGTGTGTTCATTTAATTTGCTAGTCATCTTCATGATCAGAGTGCACTTGCACCAGCTTATGATAAGTACAAGAGATCCATCAGAAAGCAGGTGTATTTACACTTACATCCAATACCTTCACTCAACTTTGCCTACATGAGAACGCCCCATTACAACCCAGTCATAACTCTTCAGACATAAGTGTAGATACAATTGAAATGCCAATGACTGCATAGACTGAACTTGCATGCACACAGTTCAATAGTAAGAAAATATGGAAATGTAAAAGGCTCAAAACATACTTCAATTGTAAATAAAGAAACTGAAAATGTTGGGAGGGTGAGAGAAAAATGTAATGAAAAGAGATGATGGCAACACACTGTAGCATAGAATGGGTGGGTGGGTGGAAGGATTTGGGAAAGGAAAGGAAGGAAGCCAAGGGGACAGTGGAAAGGGAGAGGCATATTTAAAGATAAGAAGAAAGGAAGAATCCAGAATATCTGACATCAGAATAGGGTATTAGGAGGTTATGGAGAGAGGACCTTCCTCGAGGAATTAGAGCAGTTCTGTAAGATATTTTTTATACATTATATCTGGCATGTATAGCAGATCCTTGATTTGGATTGTTTTATAAGTTTGGAGCCAGAGGTGGTTTCCAGGAACTGCACTCTAGGAAGTGAGAGCTGAAATAAAAAATCTGGTAAATTTGTTTTCATGACAGGTTGCAGAAGGTTTTTGTAGGTGAAGTAAAAATATTTAGGAGAGAATGGAATGTCCACATCCAAAAGAGGGTTGAATCATCCCCTCTCCATAGTGGCATGACTTTGGGAGAATTCCACCATACGCTACATAAAGAAATGAGCCATCTATTGTTTCAGGTATTGGGAACATCAGACAATTATTTATGTAATCAAAGGGAACATAGCTCCAAAAATATAACAGTGGAGTATTGGCAGATTTTACCTAGGGGCTGCTGGACTGCAGCCACCCAGTTAAATTCACCACCTCAGTGAGCTAGTTGAAGTCCATGACTGCAATGGCTAGATTGTGACTGGCATTGGCTTCCCATTGGAAGCACTACCTGCCAGACACAAACAGGACAGGCAGTCCCAGGTGAGGTGTTTTCTCCCTCTGGGATTGCCAATCTGGGTTGCAATTAGCAGAGAGTGTGCTTTCATTGGGAAGCCATTTCTCTGTCTTTCAGGCAGCCCTACCAGGCTTCTAGGGGTCTCAGTCAATACAGACCCTAAAAGTCAGTATTTTGTGCTTGTGTGGTGCCACCACCACTTCTGTTCATGTGCCGGGTTCAGTTACTTCCACAACCATTGTGCAGGTGCTGGGACCTGGCTAGCCAGGACTGTCTTCTCCTCTCCTCATCCCAGAGCGGCAGCCCTCCTCATCCTAGGGGGAAAGAGCCACTGCTGGTCTGCAGCTATTAGCTTTTATTTTAACAAAAGTCTCAGTCAAGGATCTTGCACGAATCCTGATCCCAAGCAAACTTGTGTGGGTCTTTAGATAAAAGATGTTTGGAGTTGAGGTAGTCATAGATTGTGTTGATAATGCCGGTAGTAAAGGTTTGATGGATACATAGATTTTCTATAGTGAATTATGGTCTGTATTAATATTGTGTCTAACAGAATTAAAGAAATGTCCAATTTGTAGAATTGGTATTTATTTTTGGTAGATATAAGGAAAGGTATGATTGGCTGTGAGACAGATATGTAATTGATGTCATATAATAGCAAAGCAGAAAAGCACCAAATTGCCTCCAGAGGGGAAACTAGGATTATCAAACAAAGGAATGAAAAGGCAAGGGGAACATGAAAACCAATAGAGCTTGTTCAAGCTATCCCAAATAAATTTGGAGGAGTGCAAGGAAACTGGGTGAGAGGCCAGAGCTCTAGGTCATAAATCACAGGAGCCAGATAAGTGAGGAGGCAGATGTCAGTTCCAGGCTTTCAGCCTCTATAAGAAACCAGACTCTAGAGCTAATGGGATTATTTAATAAAATGCATTGAGCTATTGCACAGCGAGGTAGTAATGTTTAAACTGGGAAATACGTAGGTTCCCACCAAGAGTGAACGTTGCAAGAGATTTAGATGGATTCTGGGATGCTTCTTGCCCAAATGAAATCAGAGGCTGTATGTTGAAGAAATTTGATGATGTAAAGGGACCTGAATTTGCAACACTTGGAATAGGTAGAGAAGCTTGGGTAGGACATTCATTTTTGACTCTGTTAAATTGTTAATATGACCTATCCATGAAATAAGACAAAGGGACCACTTAGCTATATTATATCTTTTTTAATTTGGGAATGTAGACAAATTAAGTTTGTATGGAATAGCTGCTGATATTGTTTAGTAATATATCTTCCCAAATATTTGATGTTTTATAGATGCCATTTTTTTTAATGAAGACCGGTTATATAAAGGATTGCAGGTCATCTATGGATAGGTGTTGTTCCTATATACATAATAGAATGAAGCTATACATATTTATCAATTTCTGTCAGGAAACTAGGAAGGGAAACAATCTGATCAGTTATGGTTATAAGAACGATGTCCGCATAAATCATTATATTATCTACATACACCTGTATGTGTAAAATAATAAGAAATACATTTAGTTGTAATAATGGAAATAGTGCCTTGTGTAAAGACAAGTGATTACAATTGCAACATGATTGGCTCTTTACATATAGGCATCTCCATGCAGTGCCAGATTAAGGTCCACATGGGCCTGGAGCTGAAATTTATGAAGGGCCTATTGTGTGCTGCTGCAGGGGGTGTGAATAGTGATGTGAGGAATGTGATCAGTTCTAGTAAGTGTATGGAGGGCTTGTGAAAACTTCAACCCAGGGCCATCCCTGAACAAAATGATGCCTTAGGTAAAATTTTAGCTGTTGCCACCTTCCCTCCTTCCCCAGAAATAGGTGCCACTAAAAAAAGCAGTGTTGCATCCCACATGGTGTGCTCCCGTTACCCCTCAACATTCCACATTTTGTGCTTCTGTTCCCCCATATCCCACGTCGTCTGCTCCCCTGATCCCCCCCTCAAAATCCTAGGCTGTGTGCTCCTGTTTCCCCTTCCACATCCCACATTGTGTGCTCACCTGTTTCCCTCACACATCGTACACTGTGTGCTCCCATTTCCCGCTACACATCCTACACTGTGTGCTACCCTGTTTTCCCTCCACATCCCACTCTGTGTGCATCACTGTTCCCCTCCTTTTTATATTACCTGATCTTTAAAATATGCCTAATATCCTATAATGTAGGAGTGATTACCTTAGGACAGAGGTTCCCAAACACAGGACCTGTTTCAGCAAGGATCACAAATGCTAAAGTGTACGCAGACAGCAGATTGTTGCGTACTGCACATGTGTATGCATCGCAGTGCAAGAATGCACCACTGCGATTGGGACTGCGATCGCAGTGACTACGCAGACCCATTGCAGAGTGATTGACAGGAAGCACCATTTGGGGGTGGTGACGGGGGAGGTGGTTGAAGAAACGCAGGTGTGCCAGTGCATTTGAATGCCATTGCAGGAGCATGCATAAATTATCCACTGCTATGCCATATGCAGCTTGTGTACTAACTGCGTGCAGGAAAGTTAGCAATTTAGTTGTAGGGTCAGACCTGCCTTAAATGTGCGAGTGGCTCTGATGTACTTCGATGTTACTGATGTTTTGGCTGGATTGCAAGATATTATGGATGTGCAAGAGGGGAAGTGAGCATCTACTTGTTGTCAATGAGAGTGTTTTGCAATTGCAATTTTTAACATACTTTCACAGCAGAACTGCGTGCGTGATTGCTACCATGATCGCAATAGTGATCCTTGCTGAATCAGGCCCACAATCCTCAATGTACCCCAACAGTTCAGGTTTGAGAGATATCCATGGTTGAGCACAGGTGGTTAAATCAAATTGACTGAGATACTAATTAAGTCACCTGTGCTCAACCATGGATATCTCTAAAACCTGAACTGTTGGGGTGCCTTGAGGACCGCTTTTGTGAACCTCTGCCATAGGACCTGCAGATGGTTGCAAATTACACGAAAAGGAGAAAAAAAAATTAGATAAACCCTGGACTTCTTTTTTCAGAAATGCTGGGTATACACCAGGGCCAGACTGCCCATCTGGCAGTTCCGGCAAATTATTATTATCATTTATTTATATGGCGCCACAAGTGTTCCGCAGTGCCTTACAAAGTACGTAAACAAATAGATTGATTTACAGTGACTTACAGTACAGTACAATACAATACAATACATTACAGAACATGGATAATATACATTGCTACATTCGCGACCATAACACCCAGATAAGCAACACTGCAAAGCAACCAAGTGCTAGGTGCCCTGGTAGAGAGTAAGAAATAGATGAAGGTTGAGTAAGGAGAACCACAAGAGGGTAGAGGGCCCTGCTCATAGGAGCTTACATTCTAAGGGGGAGGGACAGACAAACAGGGGTGACACAGATGGGGTAGGCAAGGAGGAAGGAGTATGTAGCAGCAAGTTAAGATGAGTGCTGGAAGGCTTTGATGAAATAGTGGGTCTTGAGATCCCGTTTGAAGGATTGAAGAGAGGTGGAGAGTCTGATGGGAAGCGGGAGAGAGTTCCAAAGGTGGGGAGCAGTGCAGGCAAAATCTTGTAGGCGAGAGTGGGAGGAAGTAATCAATTGGCATGAGAGGTGGCGTGCATTTGTTGAACGAAGAGGGCGGACAGGAGAGTTATGGGAGATGAGATCAGAGATGTAAATGGAGAGGAGTGGCTGAGGGCTTTGTAAGTGAGTGTGAGAACCTTAAATTGGGTTCTAAAAGGGAAGGGGAGTCTGTGGAGATTTTGTAGGAGAGGGTTTTGAGAGGAAGATGAGCCAAGCAGCAGCATTGAGGACAGACTGGAGAGGGGAAAGAAGGAATTTGGGGAGACCAGATAGGAGGAGGTTACAGTAGTCCAATCTGGAGATGACCAATGAGTGTATGAGGGTTTTAGTGGCATCCTGGGTGAGAAAGGGTCTAATCTTGGAAATATTTTTAAGATGAAAACGACAGGACTGTGAGAGATTCTGGATATGTGGTTTGAAGGAGAGGGAGGAGTCCAGGATAACTCCAAGAGTTATCCTGGGGCTAGAGGAGATAGTTGTGCCATCAATTGATAAATAAATGGTGGGAAGTATGGTTATGTAGGGGGGAGAGAAGATGATTAGCTAAGTCTTAGACATATTAAGTTTAAGAAATCGCTGGGACATCCAGGAAGAGATGGCAGTGAGACAGTTGGAGACACGAGTGATGAGAGAGGGAGAGAAGAAACCTGTTTTTTTAGCATGCGCTCTCCCTGCTTCAGTTGTGGATGGTGGCACCAATGCTTTTTATGTACACAGGGCATCAAAATGTGTAGTTACGGCTCTACTTTGGTGTGCACAGATGTATCCTCGTCTGTGTTCTGTACCCCCTGCCTTAAAAAATCCTACAGTTAACACTCTATAATCCTCTACTACTGCTAAGCTAGGACTTAGTCAACTGGGAAAATGCCTTCCCTTTTCTTTGTGTCTTTGTGTGTGAAGTACACCAATGAAGTGCCAGTTTTAGCTAACAGAACCAACCAAATGTCTGACTATGGCACATCTTTGAATTCCCTACATGATGTGCTATGTTGTGTGTATTCTAATAAAGAGAATGATGTATACTTATATTTTGTACTAATATTAATTATATTTGTAAAAGCATGGCATAAGGGGAAGAGTTTATGCTAGGAGCCAGATGCTGACACGAGGTGGGCCTGTGTGCTTTAAATGCCTTTAATTGCATATACAGCATGTTGGTACATCTGACTGTGTGTACCTGCGACCCTCCGACTGCCCGTACACTTGCTGCAGGGACCACTGGTCACTGATATATCTGCAGTTGTGATATCAGCACATACATATCGAGCAGCCAATTGATAAGTGTGTTATTGGCAGACAAGTCGCCCAAGTGTGTAGCCAGCATAATAGTTTATTCAAAGTGGAGTTCCCTGCTGAAGGAAATTGCTATCTACTAAAGAAAGTCCCTATTTTAGATGTAAGTTTTGGGAAACAAAAACATTGTTAGCATTGCAAGTTATGGTATACTCACTAATAGTTTAATATTTGCTGCACTGTGTGTATTTAAGGTAGATTTGTTAGTGATTTATTAATAACAACACATACAGTCTTGATTAATGCTATTTTTGTGAATTCTCAGCATACCCTCTCCTTTCTGTACCACTGAAAAAGGCACAAAATCTCACAATATGCTCATACATTCATAAAATCCCTAAGTACAGTACAGGATTTTCATTGTCCCTATAGTTTTCTTTAAATAATATATATGAAAAAAAGAAAGATAAAATAATTGGCAGACTAATAAAGTACCGTAGATTCCATTATTCTGACAAGCTTTTACTGCTTCATTAGTGGATACTGTTAGTACATGGATTTTTATGAGCAAACAGTTTTTGATGAAAATATGCAATTTTACAGAAACCTGGAATACGTAGAATTTCGTAAAACTAGACACACACTTTGATAACTTACAATGAGTATTCAATCATAGCAAAACTTCACATATTCTAGGATATATGCATTGTTTGAATAGAAATCATTAAAATGGTTGAATAAATAAGTGCTATGCTTTCACAGTGCTCTTGTTAAAAAGTGCGGATACCGATTACATACAGCCCTGTTGCTGAATGCCTTTGCTTTGATGTAGAAAGGAAATAACATAATTTATTTTTTAAACAGGTGCAGGATGCACATTAACAAATTATCCTGCAACACATTTGTTTTGTGAGCCATTAGAAGCCCAATATAGCACCTGCTGTTCATTTCAACAAGATAGAAAGCTCTCCACCTACCTTTAATTCTTTTCTTTAGTCCAGTTCACTGCTTCTCAAATTTTAGAGGATCAATCACAAGGTATTGATTTGAAAGAGGTATAAAAATCAAAGTTGAATGAACACATCTGACTTGTTCATAACGCATGGTCAGCTTTAGGGAAGAGAAATTGGGAAATAGGGTGGCTGTGATAAAAACAGTTGGACTGTGACTTGAATAAAGCAGATTATACTGGCAACAAATCAATGATAGAGCAGAGTGTTCCATTTCATGCCTTCTTGCACTAGACAGATTTAGAAATCTAGGGAGGGTTATACAGTACTATCAACATTCTATTTTGTAAGCTAGGCTAAAGTGATGAGCCTGCTGCCTCAAAGTTAAATGTTTAATGTACTGTTGCATTGATTACATTTTTAAAGTTAATTTTTCATTCACATTGATGTAATTTAGTTAAACAGAATTGAATAGGACTGTGTATACTTTCTGTATACTATTAAATCTCAACAAGTCTACACAATGTGATTACTGTATTTATACAAAAAAAATATATATTTTTACAGAGTTCGTGTTAAATAAAAAAATCCTCCAATCTTTTTTCCCCTTCAGTGTAGGGCACTTTTTCACCAGAAATATTCTTGTTTTGGTATAATATTTCACTTTCACTTTTTTAATGGCACTTACAACATTGATCTGAATAGAGGTGGATAAATTGATTAGATTGTTTCAGAATCTCAGTAATTTTAGAAAAAGAATTTAAAATTTTATTGTAGCAAGTGCCACATGCCTTTAGACTTATAAATAAAGTTGATAGTTGTCTGAAACTCATTTTTCTTGTAATATAATACATCAGTGTTTCTAAAACTGGATCCCCAGACACTATAGAGTTCACGTTTGGCAGAACACCTATCTGCACAGGTGAATTCATCACTGTCACTTTTAAAAGATATGGATTATTCTTTCCTACTGACAAAGTCTAAAGATCCACAGATGGTCTGAAAAACTTGAAAGATTAGCGGTCTCAAGGACCAACTTTGACAAACTATGTTCTAGGGGACAGGTATGTGAATGCTATTTGATATGGTGATAGTCATGACAATCAGAGATTCCTGGCTATTCTTCACTTCTATGTACACTGTATTAGGCATATACAGTAGCTGCTGAACAGTTTAGCAGCATTTACTGCTTTACTTATTTTTTCTACTTATTCTCCTCCTTAGTTCTACTGCTATTGACTCACAATTAGAGTCTTGCTCATAGCAACCAATCAGATTCTACTTAACATTTAACTAGCACCTTCTAGATTTTAGAAGGTGCTAGTTAAATGTTAAGTAGAATCTGATTGGTTGCAATTGGCAACATCTCCACTTCTAAAAACTCACTTTAGTAAATTTACCCCTAAAAGATTTGCATTTTTTTCTCTCTAGTATACAAATTGACTATATATTTATTGACATTTTTATTTATTTCAGAATATACTCTGTCCTTCCGGTCTGCTCTGCATTATGGGAGAGACGTCATGACGTCTCTCCCATCACCAGGGCCGCAACTATGGGGGGGTATAAGGGGGTACGGCCCTGGGTGCCGGATCTGAGGGGGTGATGAGAGAAAAGAGGGGAGCTGCAGAGTCTCTGCAGACAAGGAAGCAGTGCAGCATGCACAGGACACAGACAGACAGAGCGGTATGACGGCCACTGTTGTGATCCGGGATGATGAGCGCTTTGAGGGCTGTTGCTGGCTCTGGCTCAGCAGCACAAAGGTGGTGTGCGGGATGTGAGCAGGTGCTGTATGGCCTCAAACACACCGGCAGTGCTGCATCTCTGCTTACAACTACACTACTCCTAAAGCCCATTCATTACCGTCACATGATACAGCACAAGTAATGGTTAGACAAGTTATACAGCAAGTGCAATTTGTAGGGCACCAAGTCATCAAATTTGGAAATGCAATGTGCATGTTAGACATGACTTACTAGTATACAGTATAAAAAAATACAGATATAAAATGGGCACTAAGTACAAGTTTATTGCATAAACTAGTTTTAACAAATCTCTATGTAAAAGTGTCAGTGTATATATACATATATATATATATATATATATATATATATAATCCCAACTAGGGAGGTGCCAGGCTGCCCTAAGACATTTTAAAGATCATAACCTGAGAGGGAGGAGGCGCTCCAAATTACTGTCTTGACCCGGTTGACAAAAATCCTAGTTTTGGCCCTGCCATCACCCACTGCGGGCACCGGAAGGTGGAGCTCATGAGTGAGCTCCAGCCCGGCTCTCCGGCCATGGGTACAGTAGCCAATGAAAGTCTGTCTGACTCTCAGACTGCCAAGACAAACACACCACCAACAGGTAGTACGGCGGTGGTGTTTGTTACTGTGTAGTGCAGACTCCACTCCGTGCGGTCCACACTACACTGACTTGAAACCAGTGTCCTGGGCCATGGCCGGTGGCGCCTCCCCTCCCCACACCGCCGGTCCGATGGTACCCAAGGCGCATGCCCTGCTCAAACTCCCCTAGATACGCCACTGAGTGTAGGACTACAAGAGCAGAGATGCCTTGATGTGGCTGTTGGCTTACCATATGTTGGCAAATGTATGTAACTTGAGTCCTATGCATTTCATTATTATATAGGATGCAAATCTATTTAATGGTCTATTGCAGTATGCTGGGGAAACTATTATCCCTTTTCCACTGCTGCAATAACCCGGGTTATTGTTGGGTCTACCTGGGTCATGGTTCAGTGGAAAAGGGTCCCTCAAAAATAACCCAGGAGTGACCCGAGAATTCAAACCAGGTAGCTACCGGGGTCAGACCTAGGATGGACCTGGGTAATAATGCAGTGTAAATGGCACAACCTTGGTTATCCGACCTGGGTCATGTGTAAAATGAGCTGATTGGTGGTTGTGGAGCAGTCACCTCCCACTTTTTATAACCTCACAAGTTTATCAGGGCAGACCCGGGTAGGGCTGGTGTAAGGTTTCTGGGAACCCTAAGCAACGTGTCAACAACCACCCCTACTCCCTCCAATTCATAATCTGCCACACATCAGTCTCTCCAGTTTATAATATGCTAGACTGCAGTGTCCCAAATACATAATATACTGTATAGAAAATGTCACACAGCAGAGCCCCAAAATCATAATGTACCTCATAACACTGCCGCAGATTCATAATATGCCACACAGCCATGAATTATGTCATTCATTTTTTTTGTGGACTCAGTGGTGCCATCCAGTTGCCTAAAGCTGCCTAATGGTAGCATCGGTCCTGGACCCGGGTTCAGTGTGAATGGGGCTGACCTGGGAACAACCCAGATCGAAGGTGCAGTATAAACAGGGTCTGACCTGGGTTGGAACTATGTCCGAAAACCAAGATCTGACCCGGGTTTTTGGTGGAAAAGGGGCTAGCCAATCAGCATGTATCTCATTGATAGTGATAAAAATAGACTACCTAGGTATATTCTGAATAATACCCATTTTACACCAAAAACCTGGGTCTGATCTGGGTTTTCAGACATGGTTCCAACCCAGGTCAGACACCTTTTACACAGCACCTTCAATCCAGGTTATTCCTGGTTCAGCCCCATTCACACTGATCCTGATAAACTTGTGAAGTCATAAAAAGTGGGAGGTTACTGCTCCACAGACACCAATAAGCTCATTTTAGGCATGACCCCTGGTTGGATAAACCAGGTCCCAACATTTACACTGCACCATTACCGAGGTCCATCCCGGATTCAACCCTGGTAGCTACCTGGGTTGGTTTCCCAGGTCACTTGACCCGAGTTATATTTCAGGGACCCTTTTCCACTGACCTGCTACCCGCTACCCACAAAGAACCAACAATAACCTGGGTTATTGCAGCAGTGCAAAAGGGGTATAAATTACTCTTGATTGTAACTATGTAACACACTGACAAAACCCAGTGTTTCACACTTGACATTAATGCCATTACCCATAAATTGCTTGCTATTCAACAGATCTATTTTGTCAATAAAATACAGAGAATTTGCTCAATACTTAGCGTTATAGTAGGTTTAATAGGTATAATGAAGTTTTAATATTAATTTTTATCCAGTGGAATTACACTACTGTATATAATTATTTCTGTATAACTAATACTGATCAAAAAGAACCTATTTAGTTAATTCTACTTCTGAGTATCAGCTATATAATTAAGAAACTGATAATCCTGCTGAATCTTGAAATCACAATTATAAATTATATACCTGCTAAACAATCTACGTTATCCTAAAAAAAGTTTAATGGAAGTATAAACAAGCTGTGATAATACTTATTCAAGTTGTATATATTTCTCTGACTTTTTGTATTCAGTGAAACTCAGCTTTATGTATTTGGATCAATAAACTGTGTCTCAAAAGTTTTTGTAGGGTAAATTGATTAATTTAGGGGCCATTCATGATGTTAATTATCGGTGTCCAAATGAAACCTGATAATTAACATTCTAACTCGTCGCAGATGCAAACCCAGAGCGGGAGCACTTTCCATCTGAAGATGGATAATGCTCCCAAACTCAAGCTCTGAAAATATTATATTTGTAGAGCTTGATGAATTCTATCCCCATACTAGTGTATGGGGACAGCGGGCCATTCTGCCAGAGGAAGGTAAGTAGGAGATATCTGTAATATGTCCTGCTTTACCTTCTTGATGAATTGCCCGAATGCTTAAATTTTACATAGCAGGTGAAAATGTTCATTTTCACCTGCTCTTGTAAAAATTAAGTGATGATGAATAGGCCCCTTAAATGGCAATCAAGAACCAATTACTCTAATTGTAAACACTGTGTATGTGGATTTACAGATTTAAGACAGATTGACTAGGAAACTGTGAATTTATGCTAATGAATTTAACACAGAATTTTTTTATTGTGGCTATCAATACCTTACACAGTATGATTAAACCAAGAAAATTTTTAAAGAGCATGACTATCAATTTTATACACTGTTTAAAGTGTATATATGATTTCCTAATTTTTAGGACAGATATCATATACTGTTACAAGTTACAACCAATATCTCGCCTAACAAGGTATAAATTGGTAACCAAGAAGGTGTAATTTCTTTCACTTTTATTCATCACCTTGACCATTTATGGTAAATATTGTTTTTAATAATTATATTCTTTGTTGTGTCTTGTTTGTGTGAGGAACATCTCGGATCGATATGCGTTCTTGTGCAAAAACTGGGTTTTTGCTCTATGTGTGAAAGGAGTATTAAGGAGTAATATCTCCCACCAATATTTTAAGCAAAATTAATTAAAGATTATTTTTAATACCTTCCTCATTACACAAAATACTTCTCAAAAAAAAAAATGTTTTACGCTACCACAAAAAAAGAGTTCTTCTTTCTTTTTGCAATATGCAAAAACCTCCTGCTTTCATTTATTGATGTGTGGTTAGGTTTCAGTGGAAACTGAACACACATGAACTTAAGGGTTCTGAGCCGGGGCTCAGGTCTTTTCACCATGTTCAGATCCCAGAACAAGGCAAAATGTCATCTTTCCAATGTCGGGCCTCGCATGTTTTCAATTGCATATTAAAGTCTCTCCATTGTGATCTTTAGCCATTTTACAGAGGAGACTGGGGGAAGAAGGTGTGGAACTGGGCTATATCACTGTGAAGAACTAAAATAAGCCATTAGGAGGAGGGTCTGGAGCACGGTGTTAAAAAAAGCCTACAGGTGCACTTTGTCACAAAAATAACCAAAATTGATTAGTAGCACTGTGTTAAAGGGACACTTGTGTTGTAAAGGCACTGTGGACTGTGGGTTGCAGCACTGTAAGGCACTAAAAACACCATTAGGAGTGTACTGGATCTCTGTTTTAAAGTCTACAGGGGCACTTTGTTATTTAAAAAAATGCCATTAGGAGCACTGTATTTTACTTAAAGGGACACAGTTGTTATTAAAAAAAACACCATTAGTACTGGAGCACTGTGATTAACAAAGAGTCACTGTGTAATAAATAAAAATGCCATAGGAGTGCTGTGATTTGTGTGTTCAGGCACTGTTAAAAAAATAAAAATAAAACTTGTGTGTTAAATAATATAATGCCATTAAGGTGCCTCTATTACTAGGAGTGTTGTGAGGTACTCTGTTGTGTGTTCAGGCACTGTTATAAAAAAAAAACTTGTATGTTAAAAAATATAACTTCATTACAGTGTCACCATTACTAGCAGAGCTGTAAGGCAAAGTGTTGTGTGTTCAGGCACTGTTAAAAATTTAAATTAAACTTGTGTGTTAAAAATATATTGTCATTAGGGTGCCACCCTTACTAAGGGCGTTGTGAGGCACTGTGTTGTGTGTTCATGCACTTTTACAAACAATTCAAATAAAACTGTTGTTTGTTCAAAAATCATTAGTGTGCCACCATTACAAGGAGCCATATGAGGCAGTGAGTTGTGCATTCAGGCACTGCTAAGAAAATAAAACTTGTCCATTGAAAAATATAACATCATTAGGGCGCTACGTTTTTACTAGGGCTGTGAGTTGATATGGATCAGTTGATAGAAGAGCAGGAGCAGGTACCCAGTACTAGTGCTGAGGCTGCTGCTAGCAGTCATGATAGTATTTCAACATTTATTAAAGGGCACCTGAAATCTAAACAATATTTCACAATGTTGTTAAAGAAAACATCACTTTTTATTATTTATTTATTAACAGTTTCTTATATAGCCCAGCAAATTCCATTGCGCTTTACAATTTGAATCAACATTAACATTTTACTGGGTTGTAAAAGACAGACAGACATACATACATAAAAGACACACATAAAGGTAAGAGGGCCCTGCTCACAATCTATACAATCTATACTTTTTAATAATTAAGGGAAAATGTATTGCTGAAAAACATAAAATTAGCAACATTCCACACACCACATGAAGTGGCAAGGAATAGCTCAGGCCATGGCCTACCTTTGTGAGTGGTGGTTCTGCTACTGCTGTTTTATGTGTTAGAATATTTATTGTGAAAGCCAGGGCCAAACATAGCCAGGTATCTTCTGAATTCTCACATACAACACCTTCTGATTTGTCACCTTTAAAACCGGCAAATCAGTTCACATAAAAAAGACTGTAGAACAAACTGTGTGTTCACAAATGTCTGAGGAGAGTCTAAGTGTGTCCATGAATGCTATCTGTGAGTCTGACATTTCTGACACTGTACCCCTAGAGATGCCTCTTTTCAACATTTCCACACCTTCTGCAAATGTGGGGATGAGCAGCAATGAAAGTAAAGATGGTGACTTGGAAGCTGAGGATGCTACTGTGGAAGTGCAATAGAAGGAGGGGGATATTTGTGCATCTGACACTTATGAAGATGTTGCTGATGAGGATGTTCTTTGTGTCAAAGTAAGTCAGACACAGGTGGCAGCAGTTCTTGCCTGTGATAAGAAGGTCATTATCATGCCTGTGCATAAGACCAAAAAATCCACCTCTTTCATGTGAAATTATTTTTACCCAAATCCTGACAACATTTGTAAAGCCATCTCTGCTATTTGTGAAGATAAACCATCTAGTAAACTCCCTGGTATGTCATTTGCAGTGAGTTTATGCAATCTATTTGGGAAAATTTCAAAAATCTTGTATAATAATACCAAGCAGTCCAGCAACAGCATGGATAGGTCCCAGCACATGCAATCTCCACCACCAACACCTTCATCATTAATCTCCTCATTAATGATCAGAGGTAATCCTCCTGCATCCAATTTGCAAAGGCTAGTAGACTCCTCCCCTATCCTGGATTCCCCAGAAAAATCCTTGCACATTAGGGCTGCTACCACTGGGGAATCTTTATCCTGGAGGGTACCAGAATGTCTAGTAGTTTCAAATAAATACTGATAAAAAATGTACCCATCAATTTTGAAATTTTCAATTATGCACACTAGCAACTCCTGAAATGGCAGAGATATCTTAATATAAATAACAATAATAATAACTTCCAGTTTTAGAATAAGAAACGGAGAAGCAGTGACAAAAATATTGCTAATAAACATAACCATATAAACAGAAGGGAAACACATAAACTACACATCTCAGGAAAACAATATGCAACACATACTGAAAAAAACCAGTGGTTATACAGGATAAGTGCTCACATGGAGGCAATGGTAAACCCTCTGTATATGAAGAAATAACAAAAACAAGATAGTCCGTGGTATATCATAGTTTGGGACGAATACTCAAACCCTGTGTCTTTAGACATAGATGGACCATGATAGGTTGAGATATCCCATTCCACCAGCAACTTGGAACCAGCCTCAACAAAAGAGATAACATAGGAGGAGGCACCTTAGTGAACCAGCAGTTTAACCGGAAAACCATAGTGATAAGAGATATCATTGTCCTGTAATGCAGTAGAAATAGCATGAAATGACAGCCTTTTAGTCACGTTAGCTGCAGACAAAGTTTTGAAAATCTATGCCCACAGCCTGTTTGGCCACTTTCAGTAATAAAAGTGGACTCTCATCAGAGTGGCTTTAGGGTATTTACCAGTTCTGACTCTCAGATTAAGGAGCCTTTGAATGTGACAAATCAAAAGGTCATGTGGTGTAGTGGAGGAAGTAGTTCTTGAAACAGCTTAGAGACCTATTCCTCTCAGTCAGGGATCTGCAAAATCTTCATTTTATTCCAGCGGGATTTATTTTGCAGATCTGCCACTTTATCCCTAAGGGAAAATACTTCTGACTGGAGGTCAGCATGGCCTGTGAAAAGATCATTGTGCAATGATATAAGTTCTTGCATTTTACCCTCCAAACAGTCTGTGCAATTGACTATTTCCACAATCTCTGCATGCAGAGACTGTGCTGACATCTTCATTTCAGCTAACATATTGGCCCTGAATGGCATGAACATTGAGACCATTGACTGCACACTAAGGGGTACACCAGGATCTCAAGGCACAAGTCAACAGGGGTAAAAGTTCCTTTTGACACTGGACAGGGATAATGGATCCAAGGTGAGGGTTGATGGCAAGATTGACTTTAACACTGGGGTAGCTGGAAATTGGATAGAGGGAATTGTATGTTGCTTAGGTTTCTGAAGGTAGAATGGTGACAGACCAAACAGGCAAGCACTGATATTGAAAACACTGTCTAGAGAAAGCAGTAACAGTCAGGAGTTGTGAGGTGAAACAGGATAAATGTGTTACTGCATGGGTGAACAGTGCATTAGCACAGAGAGGACATTTTAGAATTAGTCAAGCACAATGTGCAGGGGAACTTAGTTGTACAGGAACTAAAGATGTGCGCAGACCCCTATGTTTTGCTTTTTGTTCTAAATCATTGTGGTGTTTTGATTTTGGCAAAATCACCCTCAAGTGTTTTGGTTAAGTTTAGGTTTAGGATTGCTTTAAAAATTTATAAAAACAGCTAAATCATCTAACATATACCTGTTTTTGTGCCTATAGTATTATTGGCATCAATTTTGTTTCCAGTCATTTCCAGTCAATTTTTTTACCACCTCACAGAACCTGAAATCACAAGGGAGGAACTTAAATACAATCTAAAACTAGCAAGATTCCAGTTTTTACATCTGAGTTCCAAATTTGTTGAAAACCACGAATTGATCCAAGCCGGGACTCTGTTTGACTCGGAACATCAAAGTTCTGGTGTGTTCAGTTTTCAGCAAAACCTAGCCGTTTATCTCTAAGAGGAACAAAAGATGCACAAACTGAACTTCATTCAAGCGCCCATCTCTTAGTCAGTGCCATAAACCACACAAGCACCTCTAGTGAACCCCAACAATACAAAGCTAGATTTGGGTGATATAGCACTTTGAGCGAGCAGGCCAATCCAGGGATCACTGCAGATGGCTAAAGTTTGGTAGAGTAGTTTATAGGGTTAGCACCCACAATGGATGCTCCAGAACATCTCTGCATGGAAAGGGAGGCAAGTCTCCATTTTATCCCCACAGGTCCAGACCCACAGTAGCCTCCAAGGGATGCTAGGACCTGGCTGTGGCAGAAGGAGGTGAAGAAGAGACAGCAGGAACCAGCAATGAGATTCCGACCCAGTGGTGGCAAACAGGGTGTCTGGAGTCAGTGGTCCGTTCTCCCTGAATGAAGGTCACATCCTGTTAGGCAGCTTGAAGTAGATGGCTGTTGGTGGTGTATGTTTTTCAACATACATCACAAGTCAAATGAAATAGCAAATTTGTAAGAGTTTATAATTAATTAATTTTATCCATCAGAAATAAAACATCTCTAAACTAATCTTATCTGAAACCATACAACTTTGTTTCTTATCTTTTATTTACTATAGCTTTCTACCTAAAGCTGGATACACACTGACAGATATATTCGCCGATCAATTGATCAGCCAATATATCTGCTGCCCATCGGCCAGTGTGTACCCGTGAAATGTCTGTGAACATTGTCATTCACAGACATATCTGTCCATCAGTAAGTGTGTATGGGAGGTCTGCAGACTGCCCTTACACACACAGCAGCAGCCGCGGGAAGTGGGGCAGGACATGCTCCTGACCTACCTCCCGGCCGCAAGGACCCGCGACCACACACAGATGATGGCCGTTCAGTGTCTATGAACGACCCTCATCTGCAGATACAGTATATCTGCAGATCACTCTATCTGCAGATATATCTGTATAGTGTGTATCCACCATAAAGTACTGTTGGGTTGCTGGGATGGTTGTTTAACATTAACATTATATATATATTACAAAGGTAAATATTTACCTCCAGGTAATATACAGTACCTTTTATTAAATAGTTTCCTATTCATTTTACCCCAGTCTCTCTCTTACTGAAGATTTTAAAATAATAACCAAATTCAAGGCTGATTATCTATGTTAATCTCTAAAATGATCCATTAAGATCAACTGGGTTTTGTTAAATACAGTATAAAAATTAGAAAAGAAATAAGAATAATTGTCCTAATTAATATCTCATGCAAATTATTTTTAGAAAGTACACTTGTGAAATTAATGCTGAAAACTCTTTTGATATATTTAGCTGGAACTGTTTTAACACAACCTTAAAATATATATTGGTATTCAGGGAAATTTTATTAACTTAGGGCCTGATTCAGCAAGGATCGTATTTGGTAATACGCAGGCAATTGGCCGATTGTTGTGTACTGCGCATGTGCGAAATAGCTATTGTGATCGGGACTGCGATCACAGAGGCCACGCAGACCCCTCACAGATTGATTGACAGGAAGCATCGTTTGTGGGTGGTGATGGGGGTGGTCGGCCGAACACAGGCGTGTCAGTGCATATATTATCCACTGCAACAGCATACGCAGCCTGAGTCCCCATAGCGTGCACTGAAGTAAGCAATTCCTGAGTAAGGTCTGACCTGCCTTATCTGTGTGTTAGGCTTCGATGGAACTCGATTGTACTGATGTTTTCATAGTCTTGCTAAAAATTTTGGATGTGTGTAAGGTAAAGTGGGCATCCTTATGTAGTGCATGCGTGCGTAATAGCAGCTTCAATCGCAATAGTGATTATCAGCCCTTAGTTCAGGTGATATTCACAATACTTTAAGCTAAAATCAAAGCACTCAATGCTGTATTGGATACAGTATATATTTTTTGAAATGTGGAATTCTTCAAGGTTGTCCTTTATCACCTATATTGTTCAATATAACTTTAGAATTACTGGCACAAATTCTTAAATCTGAAATAAATTACAGTACTCTGGTATATTTTTGGGTAAGGTCAACCCAAAATTGGCTATTTTTATGTTTGATCTTAGGATGCTTTATGCTTACCAAAAATCCCACCATGGCTCCGGATACTGAAATAAAATATTTGGCTATTGGTTAATCTTGCAGTCTGCCCATGTACATACTGTAGAAGTATTACATCAGCATTACACCAATGTGATACTGCTGTCAACATATCGGCAGAGGGGTAATTTTGTTAACTTGAGCAAGATCGCTCTGGTGACTGATGTGTTTATATTATTTGTATACCTGAAAAAACTTTTTAAGTGAAAGGAAAAGAACATTTTAAAACACAGGTCATTTTAATAACCTATAATATAGCTGTAATAATGGCAATTGAGTGTGGCTGCTATTGTGTTTCAATGAAGAATCATTTCCAATTTAACAGGGACTTTAAAAAAATTATCATACAGAAACTGCAAATATACAACATCAGGGACCAGATTTACTAAGACTTTCCTATATATAGCAATAAGATTAATTCTTAAATTAAAGATTCTTTTTACATTAAGAATGTACTCATTATTTTACCTACATTATTTGAAATATAAATAAAATTTGAGGCTTCAGTTTTAAATTAATATGATTTGTTACATGCTAATGTATGATAATTGTATAATGACATAAGCTAACATGAGAAGCATTCAATATGTGTAAGATATTGTATTATTATTATGTTTTTAAATATAATAAACGTCATTTCTCTGTATAAATGTATTGGGTTCAATTTCATTGAAAACTTGCACTACTTAACATTGTCAGCCCTTTTACTTTTAAATGAATAAAGGTCAAATAATCAGACATCTAAAAGGACAGCTCATTTATCATCCTTTGCTAAATGTGTCAGTAGCTAATCTTCAGTACTGGGTGATAGTGCCACACAATGAAAGGTTAATAGATTCAAAATACTGGCTTTATCTCAACAAGC
The DNA here is from genome assembly GCA_031769625.1 of Taudactylus pleione. NCBI lineage: Eukaryota > Metazoa > Chordata > Amphibia > Anura > Myobatrachidae > Taudactylus > Taudactylus pleione. Next base: position 4,912,775 of record JAUIMM010000040.1, on the reverse strand, counting down.
CTGTAATGATGGTTTAGTGAGGAACATTCAATTCTGTTCATCTGGAAATGTGTATGTGAATTTAAGCTTTAATTACTAGACTTTAGATGTAATCTTGGAAACAATGTCCAAATGAGGTCACACTACTTTCTACATTGCTTTGCTTTATGTAACAGTAGTGTTGCTTTGTCTATGAAAATTATCAACATTTATAGAAAGTTCATGGAATATGCATATATTAAACACAAAATACTACAATTGCAAAATTGCCATCTCATATAATATTACTCATGTTTATGTTGTGGAAGCAAATGATCGGTAGACTTTAGAGGTAATTCAAATATACTGTATATTTTATGTTTTGAATGTGTGTCATATAATTTCCTTTTCCAGTGTCCATAGTACACTGTATTCTTATTTCACAACACTTTACTAATGTACCAGAATACAGTAAAGAAAGTAAAACATCTAACTGCATTCACAGGCACTAAAGACACATATGGAAGTTGACTACAGTATGTATTAAAGAACTGTCTCCCCCATGGGATTTGTTACATGCCTAGGAGAATGAGATGACATGGAAAATTTTGGTTCCCATTTAAAAATTATAGTGCGAGCCATTACTGGTACTCCCACTGATTACAGTTGGTGTACACATATATTTGCAACAAAGACATTGCTTTTATAATCTTCTTAATAATAGCTTTCAAATGAAGTAGATTAGTCCGGAGGGAAGGGGGGTTTGGTTGCTCCTTGACTTTTTTCATAATAATATGAATAGTATAATGGCATATGTTGGTTCAGTTCAGCCTCTACTGTCCCTTCTCCTTCTCGCTACATTTAATGGTGCTTCTATCACCCTTCACTTTGTATAGTTTTAACAACTTGCCTTTTTCATTAAAAAAAGTTTTTGGTTGTTGATCATGTGTTTAAATCACTAATACATACAAAATTAGCTTAAAACATATTAGTACACTTAATTTACATAAATCAGAGGTTAATTTTATAAACATACTGTGGTCTAAAATTAGTAACCAATAAGTTTTGATTAGTTTTTCAGAAAATGGTTACACACAAAGCTACTGTTAAAAACTGAGACATTGGTAAGATACAATCTTAAGGTGTATGGTGGTTGAAGGCTGTATATAAGCCTCATGCTTCATACTGTAAGACATTAATGGCAGTTACAGTCTATGGATTGTATATTTTTTATTGACAGTAGGTTTTTAATCAGCCAATAAGTTGTCAGATAGGAGAATATCTTATGTCTTTATTTAAGGGGCTGTATCTGCTTCCTGTTTCCTCTTTGTTTGCAAAGTTCTCCCAGATAAGTCACACCAATGAGTACAGTATATTTACTATACAGCAGTTTGCAATGGTATTGCAAGCTGCTAAGTTACAAAAGGCAAAACTGACATCAATACAGACTTTGAGACACAATTGATCATCGTATTCCCATAAATGTTTTGTACATTAGAAGTATGTTGTTACCTGCTCCTGTTAATGTAATTATGTCCAGGTTCTGGAGATCCAATATAGCCCCTTATACAAGGTAAGTGTAGTGCTGTGATCTAGCTACATCGAGTCTGGAGCTGTCAGATTTCTAGCCATACTAACATTCAGTCTATGAGCAGCTTGCTCCAACTAAAGGACCCGCTAGCTGGTTTTCATGCAGCCACGGCTACAATCCTCCTCACGGTATATGTAGCCGGTGGTGGGTGAAACAATTTGTCAGAAAGGTACCAGGATAAAATACACTGGCAGGCAGCTTGAGCCCAGGGACCCACCAGCTGGTTTCTGTACAGCTGTGGTTACAATGTTCTCCACAGTATGTGTAGCCGGTAATGAGAAGAGCAATTTTCCGGGTAGGTAGCAGGACACAAAACAGTAACAGGTAGCAACATGTTTCATCTCTAACTTGGGGTGTTTTCAAGCTGAATGTCCAGAGATCGTCCTACTCCCTTAAGCAGGGGAGACTTCAATATCATTATTCAATAATTGGAGTCCATATTGGAGATGAGCTGGTCTGGTTCTCTGAGAATCGGACCCACCCGAACTTTAAGATCCAGACCAAAATCCAAACATGGCTTGAGGTTTCCCACATGACTCAGATCTCAAAACAAGGTAAAACGTCATCTTCCCACTGTCAGATTCTTGCGGGTTTTGGTTTATATAAAGGTCCCCGCGATCGGCGCCATTTTCACTCTGGCTGTGGAGAGAGAAGCTAGTAGATGTGTAGTCAGTCACTGTCATTCACTCAGTGTGTGTGTCCATTTGGGGTCTTGGGCTGAAGGCTACTGCTGTGTTGTCCACAAAGGGGCTTAGGCTGCAGTATATAAATAGGAGATTCCTTCAGTGGGTACTGCAGCTGCTGTGTCACTTCACTTGTCCTGTCAATTAACTGTGGCTGCTGCTGTGTTGTTGTCCTGTCCATCAGGCTAGGGCTGCAGTCCATAAAGGGGTGCTGTGTTGTCCAAGAGGGGGTGCTCTGTCAATTAGGGGTGCTCTTCCCCAGTGTAAAAAATAATAAAAGTCCTTTTTTTCTTTTTCATGTGTGTGTGCGTTAGCAACTTAGCTGCACTATTATTGTTCGTGACACTGCTGAAGTTTATCGTCCACATATTTGTGACTCTGCAGGTGGTCAGTTCGCACTCAGCAGAGGTGCTTTGTTGTCGGTGTTGTTCATCAAGGGGCTGCTGCCTCATTCAGGGGTGCTCTTTCCCAGTGTCAAAAAACATAAAAGTCCTTTTTTGTGTGTGTGTGCGTTAGCAACTTAGCTGTGCTATTATTGTTTGGTGACGCTGCTGGATAGATCGCAGTTTATTGTCTACGTATTGTGACACTATAAGTCATAGTGCAGTATGTTATTGTTATTCATAAAAAATATTGTGACACTGTAAGTGGTAGTGCAGTCTAATATTCATCTTTTCAATTCTTTCCTCAATCATTAATAATTGATTAGTCTACACGCCGACTACAAAACCACAACAAAGAGCTAAATAACACGCGTTATGTATAAAACATAACGACATCACTGTAAGTGGCAGCACAGTATGTTATTTTTTTCTTATTCATAAATAATTTTGTAACACTAAGTTGCAGCACAGTGTGTTATTCTTTTCCTATTCATAAAAAAATCTTGTGACACTGTAAGTGGCAGCGCAGTATGTTATTCTTTTCTTATTCATCAATAATCTTGTGACATTGTAAGTGGTATCGCAGTGTGTTATTCTTATTCATAAATCATTTTGTGACACTAAATGGCAGCGGAGTGTGTTATTCTTTTCTTATTCATAAAAAATCTTGTGACACTGTAGGTAATTGATACTGTAGTATAATATTTAAAATTGGTACAAACTGACGTGTGTGCTGTACCCCACTTCAGTTCATTCGTGTTTGTTGATATGGAGAAAGATCAGTTGAGAGGAGAGCAGGAACTGGAGCTGCTACCAGTACCACCAGTCATGACAATACTACAATCTACATCATCTACTAAAGCAGATGCCCAAGGGTATACAGGGCTTAAGTCAGGGCATCTAAAATCAAGAACCAATCTTTTACAGTGGTAAAGAAAAAAACATCAAAGGGAAAGTTAGCTGCAGAAAGGCATAAAATTGGCAATATGCCTTTCACCACATGAAGTGGCAAGGAAAGGCTAAGGCCTTGTCCTTTATTTATGACTGGTAGTTCTGCCCCTTATGAAGATGTAAGCACAAGTGAGCATGCTGACATAGAAATCAAAGATGCTTCTGTGGAAGTGCACCAGGATGAGAAGGATATTTGTGTAGTTGATGCTAATAAGGATGTTGTTGATGAGGATGTTGTTTGTGTAAATCAGGCACCAGTGGAAGAAACAATTATTGCCCATGATAAGGAAAAGCCCATTGTCAACAAAAAAATCCACTTCTTGTGGAATTATTTCTACCCAAATCCGGACAACGATTGTCAAGTCATCTGTACCCTTTGTAAAGCCAGAGTAAGTAGAGTTAGGAACCTTAACCATTTAGTAATCTCTTCCCTGTTACGTCATCTGCAGCGCATCCATCCAAAAAGTTTTTATGTGTTGTTTTTTTCTGGCAGATGCACTTGCTGGAGAAACTGAAGGAGAAGCCATCACTGCATCACGTTGCTCTTGAGCTGGCAATTTTGTTACCAACAGCTCTTTGCATCTCTTCAGATCTGTGTCCATTGGGAAGGACACAATGTATGACTTAAACCTTATATCTTAAATCTTGCATTTGCTCTGTTCAGCTTGAAAACATATCTGTGGTTATGTGGACTGTGGGTACAATGGCACAAATTTTTTTTTTAATGTCCCTGTACAAGTTGGCAATTGCATTTCTAGTGAAGTGGAATCTTGATGGGATTTGGTAAAGAAGACATAGGACCTCAATTAACTGTCTAAAACCCACTGAATTATTGGCAGATATTGGATGCACATCTAATACCAGCATAGATGTTATGGCATCAGTGATCCACTATGCAACTGGAAGAATGCTATCATACTTGCTCCCCTTGCAAATGATTGTTCAACAGTCAATTGTTTTTTAAAGTACTACTAGTAGTCTTCTTGGTCACCTTCTCGGATGAAAATCCACTCCCACCATCAGCAGGCATAGCACTCAAGGATTATTCTGGCGGCAAAGACTGATGTGAATGATTAAATATTTTTTGTAAATTAAAAATGAAATAAAATTTACTACTAATCAAATCTTCTTTTCCCTGCCTTCAACTACATACATACTCCAACTCCCTCAGTCCTCTTGAATAATAAAATAATTTGTTTCCTGATGTGCCATATTGGAAGTTGAACTGCCACTGCTGCTGCAATCTTTTACATGCAGTTGCTGAATGCCAAAAATGTCCAGAAATGTTTATGGCCACATACACCATCTTCTGCATGCCCCTTTAATTAAAAAAAAATTCTTAACCACCGAGTTGATTTTGTGGGCAAAACATTGGATATATTGTTCACCCATGCTCTCCCCTCCTCCCTAAATTTGCTTTGGAATCAAAAAATTCAATTAAATTTTCTACAAATCAACCCTTCCTTTCCCTGTCTTCAACTACATATATACTCTAACTCCTCAGGCCTCTTGATTAATGAAAACATATGTTTCCTTATGTCCCATGTTGGCAGTTGAACTGCCACGTGTTTGTGCCACCGGCTGCTGGCACTTAGCTTAGTCAGCCAGCTAGCATAGTGCAAATTTTGGGCCTAATCCGGATGAAAACAATATTGTGAGCTGTGAGGTGGTAAAAATTGACTGGAAACGAGTGGAAATGAATGTTATTGAGTTAATAATACTGTAGGAACAAAAAAATTATTTGATGTGATTTTAGCAGTTTCTATAAATTTTTGAAAAAAAAAAAATACAAAACCAAAACACCCAAGGGGTGGTTTGGTGGTATAAGTTTATGAAGCTGGCGGATGGAATGCCGACCGCTGGCTTCTACTTTTGTCCAGGAATGATGATGTTCGTCCGTGCAAGATGACGTTTAGCCTCTTTCTGAGTTCCGTTTTTTTGAAGGGAAAAATCCGAACTCCACGTGCAAACTCGAACCTATCCGAGCCTGCACACCCCTAGTATATATATATATATATATATATGAATAAGGTAGGCATATGTGATAATTCACAACTGCACAACAACATAACCTACAGAAAAGGGGAACACACCTGAAATTCCCCCCAAAAGTATAAAACCAGAAATTTCTATATGACTATAAATTCAAATAATCCTCACTGTATTAAAATCTCTCTCTCTCTCAGTCAAAGTCTTCCCTTCTGGCCAGTCCCTACACTGACTCGTAGAAACCTATTTGTACCAGGTATCCCACAGATTTTTATACACAGAATATACTTTTATCATGGGTTTTGTTTGCTAGATTATGCTCTTAAAGAGACAGTACTGTATCAACTAATGGGAATCTGGGAAGTTAGCTGACAAGTTTTGGTTTAAATACAGAAAAATGAGGTGCAAGAGAAAATGTGACCACAAAATTGTAATATAAACACTTTATAAACAATAGGCTTTAATTATTTAAATGGTGTGGTTACATATCTCAGGCACCACAGATAGTTGAGTGCCATGGATCATTATTTTGATCAATAAAAATAAATAAGGTATTACACATCAAGTATAAAAGCATAACATTAATATATATCACTGGTCTATACAGTATATAGAGAGATTCTGATAGTCCAGGTTTATAGTCCTCTAAAGTGGGCGAATGACAACCACTAAGCAGATGATAGGAATATCCATATTGATCCTGGGGAACAAATTAAAGTGACTAAAGCAGAGGTTCCCAAACGTGGTCCTCAAGGCGCCCCAACAGTTCAGAACTTAGAGATATCCATGGTTGAGCAAAAGTGGTTAAATTAAATTGACTGAGGTACTAATTAGTTCACCTGTGGTCAAGCATGGATATCTCTAAAACCTGAACTGTTGGGGAGCCTTCAGGACTGCGATTGGGAACCTCTGGACTAAAGAAATAACGGTAACCTATATATGAGAACGTCTCAGTCAATGCAGGTGCTTGTATAAGTGTAGCAATATGATAATCATCCTGTGCTGGATGAATTAACTGCAGATATGTGTTCTTTACTCACATGCTGATAAAAGTAGCAGCACAAATCCTGTCTGTATTTGTAAGGATACGGTGCCATGGATGGCTGCACATTGGCAGCCTTGGATGATATCTCCTTCACTTATCAAATCCCGATATCCATACCTGTGTGGTGAACTCCCACAATTAAACTGCTAGTGGGCACCATTCAAGAGGTAGCTGCATGCCAGCAGCAGTGATCAAATCCTCTTGTAGCTGTGCATGTTATGACAGAGTCTGTGTCCCAGCTGTCTATAACAAGTGCCTGCAAAGTAGTCTCCCACAGTTAGTGGTATATAGCAATGAGTAATGCCTGAATAATAAGACTGAATGCTGCAAGATGTCTTATTTCAGTATGACAAGTCTGTTCCATAGTGAGATCTCAATGCCATCTAAGTGTATGTCACTCTTCCAAATGCCTCTGGCCATGATATAGCCATTTCTATATAGCACATATTATTTTCATTTGTATTCATATATACATTTCTGGTTTTATATGTGCAATACTGTGGTTGTAGGCAATATGGAATTTCAAGTTATGCAATGTTTATCATTTACATTAGATGCTGTGCACACTACCTGCTACTCAGGAGAGGTCATGTGGCAGAAACAGAGGACCACCAACAACTTAAGGAGGTACTGCAGAACCTACACAGGCCTAGGATATTTTATGATTAAACCACAACATTATGTCTGATGAAGAGGTCCTACAGATGTTCCACCTCAATTGTAGCAACATAATGAACATCCATGACCTTGTCAAGGATCATCTTCACTGAGACATTTCAAGTTTAAGATCAGTATTAGGCCTACACAAGCTGCTTTGTGCTTTTAATTTTTTTGCCACTGGTTTTCTATTCAGTTACATCTAGAGTGGTGAGCATATCAGCCTATGTTCTTCTACCATCTCTTCCTGCTTGCCCATTGGCTGTGTTCTGTCTTGTATATTCTTTGAGAGGTTCAGTACCTCTCTACTATGATGCATCAAAGCAGGCTCAAAGCAGTGTTCACACATGATTTGTACAATTTCCCAATTGTGGGTCTGGGGGGCAGAAAAGATTGAGCCGAAATGTTGTTTTCGGTTCAGGCATTACTTCAAAATTTATGGGTGCATATTGCTTATAATATGTCAGAAAGGCCAGTATCGTGCAAGTCCTATCTTAGCATTGAAACCGATACACAAGCTGGTTGCTGTCAAGAAGATATAGAGGCTGATCCTATAGGTCAGATGCTGTTTGGCTGGTAAATGGAGTTGTGTTACAGGAAGTTCAGTCAATACTGGGCCTATTGCATTTTCCTGTACAGTTATTCTGATAGAAAGGGTATACAGCAGAAAGCTCAAGAGAGCCTTGCTAGGGTTATCCATGTCATAACATACACTGCATTTGTTTATGGGAATCAAGGATGATTTCTCTTTGTGGTTATCATTCTGGCAGGTTTTAATTGAGTAAAGATCTGTACATAGCTGTCATGGCTTACTGGGAACTTGCTGCTTTTGGAACTGTTTCCAATTGTTACATTTGAACCAGGAAATCGATGTCTTTGCAAATGGAGCAATTTAGGGTGGTTCATGTCATTAACAATCAGATAGCAAATCCCTCCCCCTACTCTGTGCTTGTTGTGTCACCTTTTTTTTTGCTTGGGGCGAATATCAACTTGAGAGCATACATATATGATGCACTTTCCCAGTTCCAATTGAACCATTTTAAAGCACTAACACCTAAGTTAGTTTTCAGGGCTTACCTTGTCCTCCTTCTTTATGGCAGATTGTCTAATTGGTATAGAGGTTTGGTGATGATGGCCCTGGAACCAACTAGAATAAGACCCACCAAGACTGACATTTGGCAGCAGGTCATACATCCAAATACATCCAAGTGTATCAATGCTTATTTCTATTGTTATCCGCAAGATCACTTTAGAGTGTCTACATCAAGAACCCTAGTGGCTAATTCTTAATTTGTAGAAGTTTACAGTGCACACGACCACACAAACTATTTTAATTTTTAAGGCCTGGAAGTTCTAAGCTATTGTAGCTATGTATGCAGGGGTATAGATTGTGCCCCATTGATATTAGAAATGCACAGTGTGGTTCTTCAGAAAACTGGAACTTGTGGTTTATGAGTGGATCTGAGTCTGGCTTGTGCCTTTCCACTAAGCTGGGATCTCAGAACGAGGCAAAACTAGTTATTAGTAGGTAAATGGGGAGTACAGGAGGGTGACTGGCTGCAGGCATCTTTCTCACTGTGAACATGTATGTGTGTTTGTCAGGCACACTATCATGGGACCAGCATTAGGAGGGTGTGTTGGTTCCTGTAGTGCTATTTGGAGGATTCTGGTGTGAGTTGGCTCTCAACTTAAATATATTAATATATGTGCTATTATCATGTGGCATAACAGTATACAACTATATGACCCAAAGTGGGTGTTATTATCATGAAGCATTAGAGACAATGGTTAAACATATCTGTGCAAACATATCTGTGCAAATATATGCAACCAAGATCTCTGGATTTCTGTTATCATGTAGTATTCAAATCTTATTACTGTTCTATTGCAGTGTACTGGAAGACATTTTTTTCTTTTTTTTTCTAGTCCAGACACACTAGCAAGCAACAATTGCCATCCAATGCACTACAGTGCCAACAGGCTACTGTGTGTGACATAGTAGCACCTGTCATCCAGTGCTGCAAAGCAAACAGGCTGTTATGTTTGTCTTGTTACTGTGTATGTTTGTGAGTTGCACTTGTTTTTCACAGTATACAATATATTTTGTGTCAGTCAGTTGTGTATGAGGGAAGAGAAAGTGTGATTTCTACTTCAAGTTTATTTGTCCAAAAAATATTGTGTTGTGTCACTTTGAGTGAGTTGCACCCCAAAGAAAGAACCTCTTTACCTTTTTGTTACAGGCATCTGTGATCAGCCTCCATAATAGATTGCATATTATATTCCTTCATACCAGATGCACAACACATTTTTAATCCAAAAATAATTCTTTTGACAAGAGTTATCTGACTAATTCGGCACTTTGTCTGTTGAAAAGTAAGTTGATAATAACTAGGGATGAGCAGTCCAGGTTCTGTGGAAGCCGGACCGCTCCGAACATCGGGGATCCGAGTCCTGAGTTTAGGGACTAGAATGGGACAAACGGCTGTGCTGGCTGGGACTTGAGTGGGACAAGTGGCTGTGCTGGCAAAGTGGCTGTATAGGGGGCACACTGCATGCTGATGTATGCTGCGCTATACTCTGCTGATTAAGTGCTGTGTCCAGAGACTCACAAATGGCTGTGCTGGCAAAGTGACTGTGTAAGGGGGCACATTGACTGCACGCTGTCGAGACTCACAAGTGGCTGTGTGTATTTTTGGTGCTGTACCCCCTGTGTATACAGGCACAGGCCTTAGCCCTCTGTGTATACAAGCACCATGACTCTGTGGGCCTTAGCCCTCTGTGTATACAAGCACCATGTCAACAATTTCATGTCGACCTTATGCATGTGAACATGAGAACTATTGACCTAACATACCACACCCCATAATGTATGTATCACTGCCATCACATATAGCATTCAGCACTGTTAACTTGATAACTGGAAAAAAAGTCAGCACTGAGTTTGATTGTAAACAGTCTACAGTACTTATATACAGTATGTAGTTATGAAACCAGCGGACACATGGCCACCGGTCTCAATACCGACAGTGTAATCCTGGCAAGGGATCTAACATAGGCATCGAAGCGCCAGTTAATTCCGACTCTGGAACTCCGACAGGATGCCGGACAGATAGTCCAACACCTGGGGGTAAGTATCCACATAGCCGGGGTTGGGGGGGTTAGGTTTAGGGACCCCCAGGGGGACTTAGGTTTAGGCACCCCCCTTGGGGAGGGTTAGGGTTAGGCTAGGGGAAGGGGGGTTAAGTTTAGGCACTAGGGGTGGAGGTTATGGTTAGGCACCCCCCCGGGAGGACTAGGTTTAGGGTGCAGGGAGGGGGGGATAGGTTTAGGCACTAATGGGGGGAGGTTAGGGTTACGCATTACGGGGGGAGTTAGGGTTAGACACCCCTAAAGGTGGGTTAGGGTTAGGGGGGAGAGGGTTAGGAATAGTAAACTTACCTCCACTGTCGGGCTCTCCTCATTGGGCTGCCAATGTCGGGATTTGAACCGCTGGGCTCATGTCCGGCAGTCAAACATACTGATTCCCATGTATATAGTATGTAAGGAATAGAGACCAGCTTAGAAGTGGCTACAAAACTTTGTAAACATAAAGTCCCAGAGCTAGAAGCATTTTCTGTTTTTTACTCCTGTATAGCTAGAATGAGAAGCTGTTATTCTGATATTAAGCTTAGGAGTGCAATAATGAATCTTTCTTGGCTCAGGCTAACAGAGGCTACATTAGGAAATACCCTTAGAGCTACATTCTAATGTCAGAAATTGATAATTCCACTATAAAGAAGCACTATCTAACAAATGTAATTCTTTATCCTTAAAATCTCCAGTCAGTTGATCCAGGTTAAGGAAAAAATCCAAGTAAAGAACAGCCCAATTTGACTTAACAGGGGAAAAATATCTTTCCTGACAACATATACTATTAATCTGACTTCTCAGTGGATCAACATGCTGTCATGTGTGTTTATTTATAACAGTAACCCATTCCAATCCACTTTTAAATCTACAGTACATAGTGCCTGTCACTATAAGTTGCTGTGGGAGTAAGTTTCATAGTTTCATTGTTCTAACTATAAAGAACCATTTTGGCTGAAAGAAAATAATTTTACAATTTATATAGAGTAGAAATTAGAAAAACAATTTCTTATATGTATGTGCAGAATATATACATTATTTTATACTCGAAACATAGAAAAAATATTTACCCCAAGAGTGGAAAATGTTTGGCATTATGAAATAATTATGATTCAGTGTGCTGATTTTAATCCACCTGTTTACAACATGTTACAATTAAAAATAATAATTGGCAATTAAACTGTTAAAATCATTCATTAGACAATAAGAGAATGCAAAAATGGGATGGAAAATGGAACAAAATACTGCTTTAAGGGTATCATTACCTGAATTGTGATGCATATGATGATATACAGATGTGTCCTGCTACATCGTTGATGTATACGCAGCAAATCGCGCCACCGTGAGGCATGTGCCCGCGAGCACATACATGCACTGCGTTCACACCTGCACCTCCTTAGGATTGCATGTTGCGATTGCAGTGTACACCATAGCGTACCATAATGTATGCTGCAGCGGGTAATCGCATGGCGCGATGCATGCACACGTTTGTAGCGCGATCAGCAAAGATGTAGCTGGACACATCTGTACAAAGAAAATATCTGGTTGGGTGGGTTTTAGAGGTATATTTCGAAGGTTTTTTTAAAAGTGTCTTTTAAAGACACAAATATATACTTATATACATTTGAATGCACCCCCAATTTAAAAAACAACATTTATTTAGCCAAAAAACACTTGATTTCATTAATAGGGCTTGCTTCAATTTAACATGAATTGAATATCGCTGGAAATGAGCTCCCAGAGCTATTCAATTCAGCGCGCTGCTAAGCCTCCTGTGATGTGAGCAGAAATCTGAGAAAAGTACAGGTGCGATGCTATTATCTGCCCTTAGCGTGGCGGAAACAGCATTGCACCGGAAAGTTTAGTCGGAGAATGCCCGTTCTAGCAACTAAACACCGTGTTTAAGGCATGAGGGGCAGGAGAACGGGCATTCCCCGACCTAACAGTGCACAGAAATGAATAGCTCCGGGCACTCATTCCCGACGCTATTCAATTTGCGTTGAAGTGAATCGAGACCATTATTTCACTATTTTAAAAACATGCATATAACAGCCATTTGATACATTTTAAGAACCCTAAATACTTTGATTATGGCCACTAATACACTTTTATATTGATTTCCTATGTCAGTTTGGCTTTTTGGGGGGGTAATGGCAGATTTCCCCATTTTTACCTATACTTATCATGGCAAAATACATGAAAAATGATTGCGCAAATGTCGCATGGCGATTTTTGCAATAGGATTGTGCGAAAAACATTTATGCACAGTCAAAATAAGCAATAAAACCCTGGGAAGGGTATTGTGGCTAATTGAATTCCCCCCTAAATATTATAAATCCATGAAGAGTTACTAAATGTAAGGACAATTTTTTCAAAACATTCTATTGCTGTCACTATACTGCGTTTTTCATTGTCACCAGTGGGTTCATTGTCACCAGTGGGTATATTGCCACCAGTGGGTGTATTGTGGCCAGTCAGTATTATTGATATGTACTTTCCAACATTTGCAAAATAAAATAAGAACTGCCCTTGGTCAATCCAAGTTCTGCATATCATGACAAACCCAACCATGCCTCTAGATTGTCCATAATATCCCCATGTTGCAGAAGCTGCACCCATGCTAAAACATACTTATCTACTCCCAGAAGTTGCCTACTAGTGAAGTGGGCAGCAAAGGGAGATAATTACAAAGAATCACAAGTCCATAGGGAAGGGGTTGGACTTAAATGACGTGACCACATCTTTTTAGTCCTGCCCCTCCTCACGGACCCACAAATTGAGGTATTTTGCTATGATGGGGATGGGAGGCCTAATGATGTAGAGCCCCACCACCTACATAGTCAGCTCAGGGGTGTTTTAAGAGAGGAGGGGGCACATGTGCAGCCTCCATTTGGGCCCCCTCCTCTCTGGCAGCGGCTCAGTGGTACTGAGCGCTGTAGATTCTGGCTTCATGCCAGAATATACAGTGCATGCGCGGGTCTCCGGGAAAATGGCACTCGTGTCTACTTTCCTGGGGACAACTTTTCTGCCCTTGCGCAGATCACTGGAAAAATGGGCGCCGCCATTTTTCCAGTGAGTGTTTTCTGCTCTACAGTGCCAGTCCAGCTCTGCGGAGCAGCACTTCGGGAATGGCGGAGAGGTAAGTATAATTACTTATGAGTGCAGGGTGTGCGGTGTGGGGCCCCCTGGACCCGGGGGCCCGTGTGCCCTACACACCCTGCACCCATTATAGATACACCCCTGAGTCAGCTGCATATCCTCTCAGGGCTTCTCACAGAGAAGAGAATTAAAATGTTAGCAAGTATGTCCTAAAATACTGTATATATGGGTTCTCTCATATATGGAAATGTGAGGTATGCAGCAAAGCAGTAGTTTGTTGTGTTGTTTTTCCATCTCCTCAATGTATTTTTTCAATGTAATGTATATAGTTCAAGAGTATTACAAAAAAGGGAACGTATCCTTCTTCCTACCTTTCTCCCCTCCAGCAGCTTTTGTGCTATTTACTTGTGTTACCTATACTGTCATGGCAGGCTCATTAGGGTCTATGTAATTCAGTATCAGATTTCCTCACTGTACAGTGCTCAAGGAGATGTTTGAGCAGTGTTTCTGTTGCTAAACAGTTGTTGGACAGAGATCATTTAACAGTAGCCATGCAATTGCAGGTCTATGTATACAGAGGGAGAGTCCTGTTGTTATATTTCACATTTCTGTGCATTGCAGATTGTCAGTTATAACAGAAAAGCTATTAAATGGGACATGCAAAAGCATAAATAAAAATAAGACAATTTATTATTACATAGCCACACACATTTTTAAGAAATTGAATAGAAAGGGACCTGTTACATTCCGGAAATTCATGACTTTTCTCCTTATTCTGTCATCAGATTGGGATGGAAGTCCTGATTTTGGTAATATCTCTATTGTGCCATGTTTTCTCCAGTTATTAATGATAATCTTCACAGTGTTCCATTGTACATGTAAAGCCATTAATATTTTGTTATATCCCACTTCTAATTAGTACATATCAACAATAGGATGTAATGAAGAAAACTACAAGGAAATCTACAAGGAAACTACAAGGAAATCCTGCAGGAACAATAGATATTTATTAGGAGTTAAACACAATTACAGCCATTGCTGGCATGTGTACAGTATGCTAATTATATTTGAACATGATTTTGAATGTGAATGGTTATCAAAAACACATCTACATCCTCTTTATGAAAGGGTGTGTACGCTTTTGCAACAAGCGTTTGGTGGGTTTTGTATTTTTATTTCCTTTCTTAAAATTGTTTATCACTTAAATTATATTGGTTTCAAGATCACATCATAAATATGGAAAAAGGTCTGATTTACTTATCTTGATTTCTGGCTTTACATCACAAAAATCAGCAATTATAAAAAAAAAGGTATGCTGTTTGTTTATATCCACTTTATATACCTAGTAACTATTGGATAACATATTAATATGTACACAGGCAGTTTTTGTAGTGTAAAATTTAGATGGCAGCATATAAAAATAGCTTGGGGGGTTGTGGTAATAATGTATATCCCAGCCTGATTACACATTGGAAAAAACATGACATTTAAATTTAAAAATACAGAAAATAATTGCTGGGTTATTTATCAAAATGCAAACATGACAAATAATGAATGAAGCTTGAGTATAATTAATTTTTTTTGGCCATTAATATTTTAACTATTTGATGCACAATATCACTTAAAAATGTTGCATGGAACAAAAACACATAATTAATTTGTATCCACAGAAACATGATGGTTTAGCAATATCTGAAGGCCATCGAATTTCCATTATAATTTCTGTCACTAGAATGAATTGCTTTAACCTTTTCCATTCTCATTACCATCTTTGTCATGAAAATAGATTAAGAAGGGGCAATTTTCTGTTCTCTTAATAATCTCTGTCATGAGAATGGATTATTTTTGTATTCAGTTCTATTCTTGAAACAATCTATTCACTTTTAAATATATCTATCGATTTTTAAACTTTCGCAGAAGTAATTGTAACTATTTTGAGGATCATACTCTGCTTTATAATTAAATAGAATTCATATCTGATACATTAGCTACTTTGCTTCTATTTTAAAAGATAAAAATCCATATACCAGACAAGTACTATTTTTATCAAAAAGAAAAATTCAATGTTCTTTCCCCATTATCGACAGCGATCCAACAGTAATGAGCTTTCCTATTTCCAATTTCCAATTACAGTATTCATAAAAATTACTATCCAATTAGAAAGTCAGACAAGCCAATATAAAATTACAAATTATGAGGAATGAGTAGTAATAAAACTGCTGGTTTCTCTGTAAAAAGTGTAATCATTTAAATGTTTGGCCTAATTGATACATTGTTTTTGTGTACATTTGGTCCAAATTTATAAATGCTTACTGTGTTTCCATAATAAACTAAATTAAGGGGCATTTATTAACCACAAAATCTGCAGATTCAGAGTGCATTTCTATTTTTAAAGGTATGCCTACTTGTCAGTAAAAAAACATTTTTATATGCAAGCTTACTTAATGATTTTTGGAAACACCTCATATAAAATCAATCAATGGGACTGATACAGAGTTTAATGCAAGGCCTTTATGCACGCATACAGTATCTTACATTTTGTTATACTGTGTATGCTCCACTGCTTAGCATGGAAATACGTGTGATGCACAGTCATATGCAACAAAGTCACATCTGTTCTGCCACTAGAAGTACTACATTATCACCCTCTTACCAATTTCAAAGTTCCCATATTCCTCCTAACATACTGGATTAGTCTAATTTATTGGTTAAATTAATCAAACAAGTCGGTGGTCATTAGGACTATACAGGATACAAGGGTGGTGTATGCACGTAATTTGGTAATTGGGGGAATAGGTGTGGGAGCCACTATACTGTTGGAGGGTTCCACCCTTCTTATTTAATTAAGTATGGGAATAGATACCAGTTAAAGACATGTGCGGGTACAACAAATGTGGGTGGCACAACACATAAGGATATGGGGTGGGAAGGTGAGGGAAGGGATTTGACTAGGCATAAATCTTTTTGGTAGGTATGTAAAAAGTTCCTGATATCACAGTACAACTAGCTGTAAATCCAGTGACAAAGATGATGTTAGTGCATAGACATTCCAGCAACCTTAAGCCCTGCAGAAGCTAAGGTGCCTACTTCCACTCCCATAGATGACAATGAATGGTGCAAGTGGGCCAGTAAATTGCAGGTCTCTGCAATGAGGAAAGCTAGCAGGAATATGCTGATAAGATGCAGCTGTAGAATGCAGCATGTCTGTGGTCACCTGCAGATTTTGGTCACGGGTATCAGAGGGGTAACTCGGGAAAGGCTGTCAGGTACTCATCGGGAGCCATCTAAACATCCCATTCCCACAGCATACATCCTAGCTTACCTCATGTTAGAGCAGCGGATGGACTGTTGATTCCTGTGCTGTCACAATGGATGTGGCCATGCTTCTCCCACAGTGCATTTCTGTTCGGGTTGGGACAAGCATCCCTGGTCCTCCGGAGAATACAGTAGTGGTGGATTTTCAGTTGAGCGGTGGGACCAATGCATTTTGGATGACCTGGTAGGCCTTTATCATAGATGCTCATTGGTGTAATCATATCCATAGATATAGTGGGTAGTGTCCCTGTCCTTACTACCTATTGGTTGGATCAATATGCATTGATTAGTCCATTTATTATTTTTCTATTCTTGCCAGGAAGCAAGGAGAAGACAAAAAAATTATATTTGGGGCACACTTAAACATAGTAATTCAAACAATATGATGAGTATATTTATTAAAATACAAATTTTATTGGAAACTACCCCTTTAAAATATTCCCAACCTATTCAAAATGGGGGTGTATCAAAGAAAATATAATTAAAACAAGTATTAAATATTGAGGGTTATGCAAAATCAGTGGCATAACTAGGGCAGGGTGAGCGTGGCACATGTCCTGGGAGCCGTAGGACAGGCGGCAAGGGGTGGGGGGGTGCCGCCGGCCACGATCCGGCCCGTCCTAGTTAGGCAGTGTAGCCCAAACCACAGTGTGTGCGGTCAGCGCTACACATTTACACAGGACCCGCGCTAGGCTTCCCTGTGCCCAGCACTGGTCCAGTGCTGCACAGCCGAGCCTCTTCCCTCCCCCTGACTGCTTACCCAATAGCACCAGGAGGAGGGTGGAAGGCGGCATCAGGCTGTGCAGTTTGACACACACATTGCTGCCAGCATGGCAGCAATGTGTGTGTTAACCAGCAGCAAATGAGAGTCAGACAGACTCTCATTGACTGCTGCAGCGCCCACTGCAACAGCCAGGCTGGAGCTCACTCATGAGCTCCGCCTTCTGGCTCCTGCAGTGGGTAATGGGAGAGATGTCATGATGTCTCTCCCATAATGCAGAGCGCGCAAGCCCGGGAGGACTGACGTGCGGTGGCGGTGGCGGGAGCAGTGGCCGGAGCCACAGCGTGGATTCAGGTAAGTGTATTTTTTTTTATTCATTTTTTAACTTGTGTGTCTGCACTACAGGGTGGGCGGGGCTACTACTGGGGGCACCATTACTGGGGGGAGTCTACTGGGGTTGGGGCACTAGTGGGGACAATAACTGGTGGGGGGCTACTACTGTGGACACTGCATTTGGAGGGGGAACCACTGGGGACTACAACTGGGGGAAATACTACTGGGGAGACTATATAAGGGGCTTACTACTAGGGGAACACTACTGGGGGCACTAAATAGGGAGGACCACTACAGGGGGCACTGTATAAGGGCACTGGATAGGAAGGACCACTACTGGGGGCACTGCATGGGGGGACTATTGCTGGGGGCACTATATAAGGGGCTTACTACTAGGGGCACAAGGGGCACTGCACTGGGGGACCACTACTGGGGGCACTATATAGGGAGGACCACTACAGGGGGCACTGATTAAGAGCACTGGCTAGGGGGGATCAATGCTGGGGGCCTGCATAAGTGGGACCACTACTGGGGGCACTGCATGGGGGGAATACTGCTGGAGGCACTATATAAAGGGCACTGCATAAGGGGGTACCACTACTGGGGGTGCTGCATTGGGGGCGCTGCTACTGGGGACACTATATAAGGGGCACTACATAAGGGGGACCACTACTGGGGGTACTGTGTAAGGGGAACTAGTGGGGGGCTGCATAAGGGGGACCACTACTGGGGGTACTGTATAAGAGGCACAGCTATGGGCCTGCATAAACGGTATATATACTTCTGAGGAAGCCGCTGAGTGCTAAGGAGGCAGAGAAACGCATTAAGAGACTGCATTAACCTTTAAACCAGCTGGTTGGTTCTTACCTTATATCTCCTGGGAGAACTGTGAGTACGGGGCTTTTTTCTAAACGAGCAGAGGACTGGATTTTGTTGGCTCCTGATTGCCCACAGATGTGGACTGAAGTCTTTGTTGTATGTTGTTTAAAACTTATCAGTAACCATGCGGGCTCATACTAATAAATGAGTACATACTAAACAGGATATAAATCCGAACCATCCACCCACCTGTTGGATTTAACATAATAAGACGGTCGCTTTATTGATTACCGATATGCTTCATTACTAACATAAGCAGTAAAAAAAGTCATAAAAAGTGGGAGGCACATATAGAAACCGTTGTAATTTCTACACCGTTCACCTGATTTGGATGTAATTACCCTCAAATTAAATCTGAAAGTCTGCAGTTAAATCACATCTTGTTTGTTTCATTTCAAAGCCATTGTGGTGGTGAATAGAGGCCAAAATATGAAAATTCTGTCAATGTCCCAATATTTATGGACCTGACTGTATATGTGCTTAAGGCAATACTGTACCTTTGCACTAATAGATGTATGTTATTATTCAGATCTGTATTAATATTTTAAAATAAAGTTTTTTCATTATTTTCTCTTGGGGTTGTCATAATATATTGATCATACCAGCTGGTTTTACAATATATTATTCCATATTTATATTTTGATTTTTATTATTTTTCTTTCATTATGAAATATGTGTAATATTTAATTATTAAATTTTATATGTAATATATTAAATTATTTCTGATCTAGTAGCGCTGTCACCTGCAGATTCACCTGTAGCATCACACTAATAAAGTGGCCACAGTGTTTGATTATTGCAATTTAATTACATGTGGTTAAACAATTTTACTTACAATGTACAGTATATTTTGCACAAGCTCCTTCATATGTACATCTGTTTAATTAGACCCATAAGGATCCTAGAGCACCCTCTCTATTGCATAGCATAATAATGATCGTATTGAGCTAAGGACACCTTATATTTGTTAGAGGCTGCTTTGGATATTACCTTATAATACCTATTGAGTGATGTAGATTCTGAATTTTTGTAGGTTGCCTGCTAGTGTTCAACTTCAAACTGGAGAGTGGCAAATCCAGGACTGGAACCTACAATCTGGAAAGAAAATAAATATGTTGCAAGGAGGTGATTTAAAGTTTTTTTTAATTCCACAGTGATATGACAGATGATGACTCTTTTCTAGGTCCTATGCTGCAAAGTGATGTTCCAGAGAAAAAATGCACCTAAAATGCAAAAGCAACATAAAACTGACAATGTGTGTGGACAGTGTATGGTGCTGGGTTCTACCGAGAGAAGACATGCCAGCATGGAAAAATTTGACCATATGGCTAGGGTTAGGGTTAGATACAGAAATTCTGGTTACTCAAGATCTGAAATTAATATGCATGGAAATGTAAAATAAAAATTAGGGTTAGGGTAAGTTTTGCATGAAATACTATAGCATCTTGTAGAGTAGATAAGTGATTTAAATTAAGAAAAAGTCGGCTGAAGAAAAACTGTTGCTTAAGCAAATTGTTAAAAAATTATAAAGTGAATTATGCTCCTTAAAAATATCATTTAGACAAGAGTAAGAAAAAAGTGTTTGAAATTAAAGCTCTTAAAGTGACAGACATCAGATTGGCAGTTATGTCTAAACTCTTTGAGGAGGCTGAAGTGTTGAAAGAGTATAGGCTCATAAACGACCATGAAGTTGATGTGTTTCTTGCAGAGAGAGAGCAAGACATTTTGGAATTGCACCAAAAGTATGTGGTATTTCAGCAGGAAGTGGAAGCATTAAAAGGGATATCAGAGTGATGCAGCGCATACACAAGGAAAAGTGATGGATTTAGCTCTTGTGTTGAAAGAAAAAAAGAGTCTTCAATTGTATCCACAAAAGCAAAACTTGTACAGTGTAAATTAGAGAGCCATTGTCTAACTGAGAAGCTCCATGAGTGCTCTGGAGAAAAAGAGAAATATCTAATATATGCTTCAGAATCACATTCAGTGGGAAAGAGACAAATGCTGGCCATACATGGGATGATTGATCATACGATTTGGGCAGTTTCTACAGGTTGGATATACCAATCATTTGAAAATAGTTGTATTTTGAGTCTTCTGCGACCCCGATGCGCGTCCCCGCCGTCATCTAGTTGGATCGCAGATCAGATGGTTTTGCAGAGAGATCTCAACTGATCGTGTAGGAATTGACACACATTATGTGATGTGATTGATAATATCGTATGGTCTTATGTAAAATAGTTGCATTTTAAATACAAATTGTCCTGTATCTGAAGGGAAGAATTTTCAAGGGAAATCGTACAACTGATCTGACCAACTTTTGAATCTCACCATGTATGGCCACATTAAGATGCAAAAGACATGGAGATTGTTTGTCTTAATCTGTATTTGCTCCTCAAAACTTGCTTTTCCAGTCCAATTTGGCTACTTTCAGAGCAACTTCAGTGTCTTGCTGAAGAAAAATTATTTCTAGAGTAATTTCTGCATTAAACAGCAGAAAAAAGAGAAGTTTTGGAGTAAGAAATTTACAATGCACATGCTGTGATTGAGGATTTGCAAAGAGAGAATATGAACCTTAGAAAATGTCTATCAAGTGCACAGAAACAGTTGCACAATCACCAGGTCGAAATGAGTTCCAAAGAACCAGAGCTTAAGTGAGAAATAAAAGGAGCCAAATCTGAACTAGCTAAACAAAAGTTGGGACTGTTAAACATATCTTCAAGTCTGCAGAAGCAAAAGTCTGCAATCTCAGAGCAAGTTCCAAAGTGCAATGGAAAAAATATACAACTGGAAATTGGAAGTGGGAAAAGCAGAAAAGAAAAGATGTTAGACTATACTCTGGAATTTGGTTCTGCCCAAGTTGCTCTGATTGATCCATTTACTATTAGTAAGTCAAAGCTCAAAATAATGTTACAGAAATAGAAACGCCTTCCAGTGACTTTCAGCTCCCTGTTACGTTTAAAGATGTGCAGTTTTCCCTGAGGGTTACAGTTTAAGATTATAAAGATGACATGGAGTTGACAAATACAAATAGTGATCTTCTGTCCCTCGAGGCAAAGAAAGGGCAAAGTACTCCTATAATGGGGCACTCATGGATTAATCATATCTGAAACTATAACCTCTAGTGACCCATCAATTATTAAAATATAACCTTTATTAAGTCCTTTAAAAATAGGTCAGCAAAATATGTAAAAAATAATAATGTGAAAACAAATACATAATTGTGCAAGTGGATTAAAACTTGTGTTCTTCACAATCGTCTATTAATTCATTGTGCTAGGGTTCATATGTCACATTGTATATCAGCTTAATACACTGAGTGCATAAATATAATTCAATAATTAGTCCACTAATTATTAAATTATATTTATGCAGATATGATTAATCCGTGAGTTATAGGAATACTTTGCCCTTTCTTTGCTTTTCTATTGTGACTTCTTTATTCCATGGAGCACCTCCTATTATAATAATTATAGTAAATAAATAAAAATATTATTGGGAAGGATAATCAATAAAATAGTGGTCTGTGCTGATATTTTTTTATATTCCTATCCATGAGCAAAGGTACAAGACATACAGAATATTACACAAATATTTATGGCTTTGTAGGATAAGACTTTAATAATTGCCATGTTATCAGAATGATATTTCTTATTTATTTATTAACAGTTTCTTATATAGCGCAGCATATTCCGTTGCTCTTTACAATTGGAAACAACATTAACAGAACCAAACTGGGTAGTAACAGACAGACATAAAGGTAAGAGGTCCCCGCTCACACGCTTACAATCTATAGGGAAATAGGTGTTGAAACACAAGGATAGGTGCTATATATTTCAAATTGGTCCAGCCAGATTGCAGCGGTTCTTGGTGAGATGTATGATCCAGTCACACAGGAATGTTGGCCTAGGGTTAGGAGGATGTGAAAGCGAAAAAAGAGAAAATATGTGAGGTTATGTGTGGACTGTAAGAAGGGATGTAATTAGATAGGGAAGCTATGAAGGTTATGTTGGCAGTTCTGGAATCTAATAAGCTTGTCTGAAGAGGGGAGTTTTTCAGGGTACGCTATAATGTTTGGAGACTAGCAGAAAGTCTTATTGTGCTTGGGAGGGCATTCCACAGAGTTGGTGCAGTCCGAAAAAAGTCCTGTCATCGTGCAGGGAAACAAGTAATTTGTGTGGATGAGAGACACAGATCTTGTGCAGAGGGGAGATGTCAGGTTGGGAGATATTTTGCGATAAGTGAAGAGATGTATGGTGGTGTGGTTTGGTTAAAAAAGTCCTGATAAAATGTACTTCACATGATGTAAATGTGAGTGATGGCACCTGTGGGAGAACTGTATATGTAAAAGATTGGGACAGTAATATTACAATTTGGCCATGATATGGATATGGCCAAGTCGCACTGCTTTGCAGTTGGAAGCAGTAACTTGCAGGAAGTTCAGTACAAAAGGCAGTAAAATAACAAACAAATGGGGTCGGTCCATAATAATGTAATAACGTACAGCTCAATAGAGATATACAACAATAGTAAAAGTAGAAACTGCAAATAACTGTGTTAAAAGCATACCAGAAAATCACAAGAGGGGCAGCACCAAAACATCTGATATTGTCAAACTGAAATTGAGGTTATATCATGACATTAATTGAATTGATGCTGTGCACCATCCAGCATATATTTCCTATTGACTTCCATCAAAGCAGAGACTCCCTTGATAGCATAACTAGATACTGTAAAGTTTCTAGTTAGAAAAGTGAAAAGAGGGAAATATAGCATTGGATAGCAAGTCTGCATCTGTGAATATGTAAAAGGAAAGAAGATAAAAGGATCCTCAAATTGCTAAACATAGTTTAGACTCCCAAAGGTACACTTGTGTGCTTGATCATCTAGCCTTAAAAAATGCCATGCAACATGATTTGCCTGGTGTGAATGAGCCATGCAATGTAACTAGGACACACCAGGAGACTGCTGAGTAAATTGATATGGGACACTTGTATATATGTGTACAACTGAGACTGTTAACAGAACTTGGTTTGTAAAATACTGTGGCCATTGCATCATAGCACTTTGCATGCTGATGGAGAGAATAAGTCATACATAGATATACTATACAAATGTCAAATAACAAATTAATAAACACAGTCTCCTGTAGCAACCTTGTTACATAGCATTGTGACTTAAATGCAGTTTTGGCAAAAAAGGTGACAAAAATTATGCCCAACGCTAGCATAGTCCCACAGGACCAAGCATGCCAAGAGGGGCTGTTTGATGCGACTGCAGCAGAGAGGAGTGAGGCCTCTTCTGTACCAATTAGTAACCACCACAGAGGAGTGCCCTATCTGAAAATCTGTGTTACCAGTTAATGGGAGAAAAATGGACTTCAGCAGTGTTAATCACTGATTATTATGAAGCGTATGCCAAGCCTCCCAAGGGGGGTGGATTAATAGGTTATTTCGAAAGTGGGGAGGATGGCCTAAGTGTTGGGTTTCAAAGAGTCTAATGATATTAATATCCAAGCAAAAAGCCTGGTCTATAGAATAATTTGTATAAAAACATCCATCCTACTACTCCAGTCTAACGCATATCTATAATTGACTTCGAGGGCATACCCCCCAAAATTGGTGGTTTTAGAGCATAATAGAGATGCGTGGGAGTTTGTTTGCCCAAATGGAATTGCACTTAGCAACATTGGAGATCTGTTTTTTTTACAGATAAAGAGGATGCATTTGGAGGAAATAAAGCATAGGAGGGAAACTGACCATCTAAATCAAGTGACAACAGCTCAGATAGGAGAGGGGGAGGAGTAGCAAGTGAGAAAATTCTGTAGAATATTCTTAATCAAGGTAAAGAAATTAGCTGCATACATTTGGGAGAGATGGGAAGGAAAATACAAACTCAGGTATTTGAGAAGGGAAGTAGCCCATTGAAAAGCGTATCTGCCAACCCACCCCACATGGGACTGCTTATAAAATTCAAATTCTATCACTTTAGATGTGTTAATTAAGAAACCTGAGATAGAGTGAAAGTCTTTGAGAATGTTCAAGGCAGTTAGAATTTCATATCATGGATTGTTAAAATATAATAACAGGTAATCCACAAATGCAGAAACTTTAAGCTCAATGGGGCCAAAGGTGATGCCTTGCCAGGTGGGGGTATTTAGAAAATTTCTAATGAAGGGGTCTAAAGCAAGGTTGATGAGAAGAGGGGAGAGAGGGCATCGCTATTGAGTTTCTCAGCATAGGCTAAAGATCTGAGTGTTGAGTCCATTCACAGTAAGGAAAGCCACGAGGTCATGACACAGGGTTTTAAAAACTCAAACAAATTCAGCTCCAAAACCCTGTATGTGAAGCACCCATAATAGGTGGGACCACGACACTCTATCTTATTGCTGTAAACTCTAATCATATAGAAGTGGGTCATAGCTGCTCTCAAGTGATGAACACTGTGGGTCTGATTCAGAGACGGACGCTAATGCAATTTTCATGCAAATCAAGTGATTGTTTGCCGTTACACATGTGTATGCACCACAGTGTGCGTGCACTGCAATTGTATTGCAATCACAAACGCACAGAGGAATCCAATGCTAAGTGAGAGACAGACTTGCAGCGTTTGGGGGTGGTATTGGGGAGTGGTCACAAAAATGCAAGTGTGCCTGTCTGTTTAAATGCCATTACATGGGTGTGCATAAATTAGCCACTGCGATTGCATACAAAGCTCTGCATGTCAGAAAAGCACCCAAGGCTGCTGCAGGTCAGACCTGCTGCAAGGGTAAGATGGGCGCAGATGTGCTTCGATGTTACCAAAGCTTACGTACAGTAGGTATGCGTTGTTGCACTCAGGTGAGAAGGCCTTTATGCTCAGGTGAACTTTGCTGACATTTGCATATTTTCGTAGCTGCATTGCATACGAAAACGCAGTTACGATTGCATTAGCAGATGAATCATGCCCTGTGTACAGAGGAGCAGCCCTTCTAAATTAGGGAGAAGCACAAATAGATGGAGGGCAACAAGTTTATAAAATATCTTCAAATCCTGTTTCAATAGGGAATAGGCCTATAGAACTGAACCAAGTACGCATCCTTGCCTGGCTTAGGGAGTATAATAATTCTGGTTTCATTGAAACCCAGGGATCTAATAGGTGGAAATAACCCTGTAATAGTGTTTCACCCTCTAGCTGTAGTTTTATAAAAAATAAATCGGCCTCCCGATCAAGTAAACTATCAATAATTGTGTAGTTAACCCTATTACTAATAAGCAAAAGTGCTCCTGTTTTTTTCAAAGTAAAAGTGGCTGACTGACCCATATCTGACTATCCTAAAAGACATTGGGACCCCTCACCTTCCAGTGTGTCTCCTGGAGGAAAGCCACATTAGGGACAAGACGTTTTTAAGTGAGCCAACAATTTTTTTCTTTTAATAGGTGAGTTGAGGCCTTCATCATTCCAGGACACAAATTTAATTGAGGTTTTGACATGACTAGAACGTAACTGCATGTCATTCACCTTAACCAATCCCCTCCCTCTCTAATTTGTAAAAGGGCAATAATTGTTGTGTGTTCCCTATAGTCCCAGTGAAAGAGAGACGCAAACCTATAACCTATAATATGTACCGAAATAGATAAAACAAGTAAGAACCATGAAATAACAATAGCTATGAGAACTTTTCAGAACATTTTAAAAATGAAATGAACTCAGTAGCAAAAACAGAATAGTTGTATGATACAGCCCAGAGGTTCCCAAAAACGGTCCTCAAGGCACTTCAGGTTTTAGAGATACCCATGGTTTAGCACAGGTGGTTAAGTCATATTGACTGAGGTACTTATTAAGTCACCTGTGGTCAAGCATGGATATCCTTTAAGCATGGACTGTTAGAGTGTCTTGAGGGCTGAGTTTGGGAACCACCGATAGAGCCTACTGAAATTGTCCACTGCTAAAAAGAAAAAGCAAACACTAATACAATAAACATATGCCCCGTATAAGCTATGGGAGACTGCAAAATATTCAAATAACCTAGAGGAAAACAAAATACACTGTGGTGGGAGAGTCAAAGTAATAATGTTTGCCACTATGAGAGATCCAAAGTTATGCAAGGCAGGGAATGTCAAAACAGACACCAGCTTGGAAAAGAGAACTGCAACTTGGAAGGAAAAGTTCTGGAAAATAAGAAGCTTGTTGCCTTTGGGGGTGAGGCCAGGATGTTTCTGATAAGCTCCCAAGAGACAGACTTTGGACCTGATTCAGTACCGATCGTAAGTGCAACAACAGATGCACATCGAGAGATTGTTTGCCATAATGCTTGCGTATAAGCCGAACTGCGCATGCGCAGTGATCACACTGTAATTACAGTTGCACAGAGGAGCCCATCACAGAGTGAGTGACAGGATGTCAGCTTTTGGGGTGACGGGGGAGTGTTCACAGAAACACAGGTGTACCTGTCCAATTTAATGCGGTTTCTTGGACGTGCATAAATTAGCTACTGCAATTGCATATGCCACTTGAGAGCCCTCTAAGTGAGAGGAGACATTCAGTGTCTGTGGCTGGTTAGACCTGCTGTAAATGCTACATGAGTGACCAATGTGCGTCAATGGTAATGATGTTTATGCAGAAAAGCGAGATTGGACAGATATGAGAAAGGAGCAGTGGGCGTCTTTAGGCCAGCTGAGCTTTGGCAAGCATTTGCATATTCTAGCAGCTGCGATTGCAATTGCAATCCATACTGAATCAGGCCTTTTGTCGGCATAATTAGGGATTTGCATTATTAAAGGCTTAAGAGTGATTCGGGCCAATACCTTGAACACGTTCCACAACCAAAGGTTGCATAGAAAGATGACAGCCAAGTTCTTTGGGGAACCATTGTGTAACAAAGTGAGCTAAGTATCCCAGTTTTACAGTCTCAGATAAGCCAAGGATACAGACATTGTTCCTGTCATTGGGGTTCCCTGGAACTTTCATTTTTTTTCTTGAACGGAGAAAATGGTATATTGATGAGAGTTTATCAAAGACTGGACATCTGTCAGCTCATCCTCCATAGTGAAGATGTGTTGTTCAGCCTCATCAAGGCAATGACAATAGAGTGTGAGTTGTGTTATAGTGGAGCTAATGGATTCCTTGAGGCCTGCCAGTTTGGCATTCAATAGAGGACATAACATGTCAGCAAGACTTGTATGTGGGCAGACCAAGGAGGTCAGGAGAACCCTCCATGGATCCCGACTGAGGTGGTGAGGAAGAAGAGCTGGCAGCATCAGCTGCAGGTGTATGTTTGTCTTCACTCTCAAAGATAGGTCCCACCTAGGGCTGTGGGCTGCTTAGCCACTTTCCATAATGCAGCAGAACAATATGGAGATGGAGGATCTCCACAAAGGAAAGGTAAGTGTGTTCCAATACCAAACAAAAAAGGAGTGTTTAAGACAGTCACTGAAAAGGTGTCACACTGAAGCAGGGCATGTGCTCCTGTGGCAGTTGTCCTGTTTTCCATGTGACCAGCATCTCTAGAAGTGCAGGGAGTATCAGACTATGGGAGATATTGATATGGAAACTGTCAAACCCAAGAGGAATGAGACAACCCCAAAGAGTACCTGGGTGACAAATTCTGTTGCATGTCCTTAGCGGGAGATTCCAGAATCTAGGACCAAGCTGGCTTATGCATACTTGCAGGCAGAGAGACCAGCAGTGAAAGGCTGCAGCAGGATGCAGCCATATTGGAGACAAGAAAACCTCACCAGGAGAACCCTGCTTGCAGAATCCAGTGGACAGGCAGCTGGATGGAATACCTAGAGCAACTGTCAGATGGCCTGTGAGAAAGCAGAAAATGCCCAGCTTCATTTCCAAGATGATAACCATGGTTAGTGACTCACGGCCATGAAGCTAAAGTTCTTGTAGCAACACAGAGACCGGAAGTGGGGTTTTATCTGTGCCAGAAGCTGTTGCCTACACAAAGCCTGCAGCAGCTAATGTTAATTTGGGTGCCAGTGGGGAGCTGCAGTGGAAATCCATCACCAGAATCCAAGCATATAATCTTTCTTAAGTATTATTATATTACATTGATACTAATTGGTAAATAATTAATTAATACATTTCTTAGATTGTAGTGGCTGCATTGCAAACTGTATAGCTTATAGGAGAGATGTGCTGTTCAGTTTTGCTGAAAACTGAACACACCCAAACTTTGGTGTTTCAAGTTAAATCAAGTCTAGATTTGGATCACTTTTGGGGTTCTGAGTAGAACTGAGTCCCAGCTTGAGTTTGCTGTAAGTTTGGAACTCAGATTTAAAAACTGAATCTCGAGTTTTGGATTGCATGTTAGCAAGTCCAAATTACATGAGTTTAGCAGTTTTTTTTATCAATTTGAAAAAAATCCAAAACCAAAACAGAAAAAAACCAAAACAGTTGAGGGTGGTTTTATCAAAACCAAAACCATAAAAGTTTAGGGTGGTTTTGCCAAAACTGATCACCAAAACACGTGGGTCTGCGCACATCTCTTATCTATAGTATAAAATATGTAAACATTCCCCAAATGAAAATCAATCCATGAAACTGTGTAAAAGAACATATATAGAACTTGCATTTCTGAAGGACATTTGTTTGAAGACTTACTCCTAGCAGTGGTTATATATTCCATCTCTAGTGGGTAGATTTACCAAGGAGTTGTTTGTCAAAGTCACAGGTAATTGGTGCCTTTGGACGGGATGTACTACGGTTGCAGTGAATATTCCGCCAGTCACCACAATCTTACTAATCGCATATATACTAACATATGTGATTAGTATCGCAAAAGACAGCTCTTGCAATAAGAGCTGCCCTTTGTAAAGCAGCTGATGCCAGGTGAGGGGGTCTCCATGGGACCCTCTCCCCTCCGAGTCCTGGAAACTTCCTACTGGTGACTTGTGCAGGAAGTCCCGGGCTCCTCCTCCCTGCACCCGGAAGAAGATTAGGAGGAGGCGGAGAACCCAGGAGGAGCACAGGCCAGCGTGCAGGACACAGGTGAGTGAGGGCCAGGGCTGGGTGACTGCAGGGTGGCGGTGAAGTGTCGGGTACAGGATGCGGTAAGAAGCCCATAGGCTTCTATAGGGTAACGCCAGGTTTTTGTGGCGTTACCCTCTACACCGATAATAGGGTGGCTGGGGCTTAGGCCCGGATTCAGAGGCACTTGCTATTTGCAAGAGCTCGCTCTGAATCAGGACGGGACATTTCTTTTTATACTGGCCTCCAGGCCACTTGCTAAGCTGTGGGTGACCACCCACAGCTTTAGCGGGTGGCCTGGCGATGGTCGCGATGAGACCCTTGTGGTAGGGTCTCATCCACTGCAAGCCCCAGTAAACTTCCTGCTCTAATAGAGCAGGAAGTTCAGTACTTGCTTGTGCTCGCAAGCGGGTCTGAATCGGGCCCTTAGTACATATGGAAATGCGGTAAAAACCCCGAAACAGGGTTTTTACCGCATTTTTCCTTTAGTACATCCCGCCCTCAGACTGATAGTTTTGAAAAGGGCAATAGAAATAAATGCTAAACAATTATGGGAAGGTGCAAGCGTGAATAACTGAAAAAAAGTAATCTCTAGGCTTATTAAAACAAATATCGCATTGTAGTTCTTTTTGTTAAGTTAAAGTTTTCGTACAAAAACATAGAAAACAGGAAAATGCAAACAGACAGTTGGTGAGATATGTGTTGCTGCAACATTTTAAACCATCAGTTAGAAACGATCTGCAGTTGAGCCATCGATAGTTTACAGTAACTTTGTGCATTTGCAGAACGCTGCTGGCATTAGCCAATGTAACTCCATCGCTGATATACACCATCAGTAATCTCCCATCTATGGTAAAACTAATTACAGTTCTCATCAGACCATTGATGGTTGTTATCCATCCCTACTGCAACAAATAGAGCAGCAAGCAAAATTGGCTCTATAATACTCTATTAAACATCTGGAGATTGTTCTGCATTATCTTCTAACATTAATAAACATCCACTACAAGTGGCAAGTTTATTTAAAACAAAGCACTAAAAAGCTATAAAATTAGAATTTTCCAGAAAAAGTTTAATAATGAGCAGTTATTTTAATGCACTGCAGTATTCTGATATAAGTTTTACAACATTCTCAAGTTTTTTTAATAAGCAGCATTTAGATCATTCAGCACTAATTTAATTGACCTATTTTTAAATCCCTTCATTATTATTTATATTTATTAGCAAGCTATTAGATTTTATGCTTTGCTACTCATGCAGAGAATATTTAAATTACTTTTACATGAATGGTTAACCACAGAGAAGTATGTGTCTTTTCTTAGCTGCTAGGTTAAATTAGTTAATTGTTATTGCCCTCTATGTCACCTTCATTGCCTCCTGGTATAGATTTTATTGAATACTTTTTACACCTTGGGGTAGTTCAGTACTTATAAATATGAGTATACTTTTTTTTGCACAGTTAAGACAATCTCAATTGTTGTATGCAGTTATTAACATGAATACACGACATTTGTATTTGATTAACAGTAGGATAGCTATATAAATATGGTAAAAGTATATGATATCTAAAGAAAGTTTTTAAAATAAGTCATGTCCTTCAAATGAAATGGTTGACTGTACAAAATAAATTATTGAAGCAATATAATGATAAGACAAAATATGTGTTGGTACTGAATAAGAAATGAAAAAGAGCTTAAAAAAATAAATTGTTACTGTGCACATAGGCTACAGCTATTTTGTTTAAATAATTTTCACCACTCGACATACTAACCAGTAAAAATATGTTCTTAATAGCATGTGCTATGTCTCTTAGGGCTATATTACTGAGTAGCAGTTTTGAGAAAGTTTATAAACTGATGTGACCCCCTATGGATTGATGACAAGTGCAGTATTTGTTTTGACCTTCTAAACAGAGCCCATCATCAATCCCACCAGTTACTAGACCCCAATCCTCCCACAAATGCATCTAGGGATCTGTGCAGTTTTATATTTTTTAAGTGCAAAATTAGTGTTAGTCTGCAGAAAAGGTCGGTTAAGGGGAGGATTAGAAGCTGACTGTCGGGATGCCGCTGTCTGTATTCTGACTGTCAGCTTCCTGACTGCCAGAATCCTGTATCCAACCCATTTAATAAACTATACAACTCTATATAATGTTTTCATTAATCAAGAGCTGAAAGTAAAATGCTAGTAGGAAATATAATATATTTTCAACACACTTCTTCAAACAGCAAATCACAGGCTTCAGGCCAATACAGGTGATTAGAGGTGGAGGGAATTCATGAATTAATCAATTATGGGGAATATAAAAGAGAACTTCATTGCCATAGAATGCCAATTAGTATTTCCATAAATTTGGTTTTGTTAAGTTAATCTGCTGACTTCTTTATTTTCCATAATAGTTTATACATATTCACAGTGTCGCCATCACTATTCAGATTTACAGTTTCAAAGGAACATAGTTTTGAGACTTGTCTTCATTCAGTCGGAATTTTGCTTTCTATATATGTATATCATATATATGATTTGATATATTTCGATTTGATATATTTTGATTTGATATATTTCGTATATATATATATTTGATTTGGGGCCAAACCCTCCCAGTAAAGTACAGTAATATAAGCTTTCTGTCAAACACACACAATCTTGTTAAAGCCCATAATGAAAAATGGTGCACAATGGAATTGCGATTGGGGAATCCCACCCATTGTTATGTTGTATATTAAAAACGACATGCACAGTTTAACAAACCAAAAATGTCAACAACAGTGGCTTTCACTTTTCTGGATGAAGTGCTTGGTTTGTTTGTGCCCCCACAAAAGAAAACATTTGGGTAGTTCAGTTAAACAAAGCTACCAATGGGCTTAAGTGTAGAGGTGTTGTTAATTATTGTCACAATTTGATGATGTCATCATCCTCATCATCGCCCTCATCACTGTTGATAATATCTTTATCACACAATATACGCTCATCCTCACTGGAATCCACCATTACAGAAGTCCCTGTTTGTTGTAATTAGCAACAAAGGCCTTCCTCATAGAATTTGTAGATATTTTGATGAACATCAGTTTTTCCACATTTTTTGGAAGTAGCCTTCCACACTCCTAAGTGGTAAACACTCTTTCAAGTACGCACTAAAGAGTGGGCAGATGAAGTAATGCAGCGCTTTGTACAATGGGCTCTAAATTACCTTTTTTCCTCCCAGTATCGAAAAGGACTGTATGTGACATGCTAATTTGTACATTGTTATTAAAATAATAATAATTATTATTATTATCCTTTATTTATATGGCACCACAAGGGTTCCACAGTGCCTTACATAGTACATAAACATAGTGCACAAACATAGTACATAGACATAGTACATAAACAGTTGAGCAGAACAAGAAAACAGTGTCATACAGTTGAAGACACTACAAGACAAGTACATGGTATATAAACACTGCTGCAACAGAAGCAGGATGGCAAAAGTCACGGGTTAGGTGCTTTTGAGTATAGAGCAGATAATATAAGTAAAGAAAGGATAAGCACAAGAGGAAAGAGGGCCTCCACTATTCTATTGATGCCTACAGTATCAGACTAATTGTGGACAATTATTTTAAGCCTGAACAGATGTCATAATGTTTCACTCTTGTGCAGTGAAGTTTACGCATCATCATCATCATCATCATCTTCACTGGGTCTCCTGGAAAAGGTCAGTTTTTTCCTGGCAGCAACAATTGCAGAAAAAATTGAAGCAGGATACTTTGTTGTGTCATGTGCCACTTGAGCTACAAACTTGCTTGCAAGGAGCTCTTTGCAAGCTCTTAAGATCTGTGTCAGTGTGAATAACATAACATAGGACTAAAACCTAGGATCAAGCATCGTTGCCAAAATGTAATAATCCAATTTCAAGATGTTGCAAACCCTTTGGTTCAGGTAAAGCAAAAAAAAAAAAACAATCTACAAGTCCAGCATACTTAGCGGAATCATTTAGTTTTATCTCCAGCTTGTCTAGCTGGTTTTCCAGTAGTTTAATTAAGTGTATGACCTGACTGAGGCTAGCAGTGTCTGAACTCACTTCTTTGTTTACAATTTCAAATGGTTTTAGTAGCTTGCATAAAACAGAGATGACATGACCCCTCTCCCAATTTCATAGCTTGATATGTACATTTTGATGGCTTTTTTGCTGTAAGCATATAAAGGGTGAAATTCCACTTGGTTACTAGTTCTTGCTTCAGTTGGTGGCATGGCAAATTAAATATTTCTTGCAGCTGCTGCAATGCTCTTCATGTGGTTGCTGAATGCCAAAAAATGTCCTGATATTTCATGGGCCACAGCTAGAACTGTCATTTTTTAAAATGAATTCTGAACCTTCAAGTTTATTGTGTGCCCAAAACATGGTACATGTTCGAATTCACCCAGTTGTAATGCTAGTACAATATTACTTACATTATTAAAAATGACATATCCTGAGGAGAGTCTTAGTGGGGCAAGCCATTTTGCTTTCACATCCCTTAGTTTTTCCAACAGATTGACCCCGGGTTTACCTGTCTGTGAATGAGCTGGCACTGTGTGCTAGGTACTGCTGCTGCTTAAGGTGATATACCCACCCAGTGGGCTGTCACAGTTATATAATCTTTAGCTTATCCAGTACAACTTGTCCACATATTTTTAGTTAAGTTGAAAGTCAGTACAATGGCATTCTCTAGGTAAACAAGACCTTTTTGTTTTTAACTTCCCGATACAAGTGAGGAAATGCTGCTCTGGTAAAATAGAATTGAGATGGAATTTGGTAGCATGGACAAAGGACCTCAAAAATTTGTAGCCATCATGGCTTCAGTGATTTGCTGTACAACAGGATGACAGCTGTCATACTTGGCTTCTCTCACAAATGATTGATTCACAGACAATTGTTGCTTGAAACTACTAGTCTTTTTCTCTGTCCCTTATATGATGAAGATTTGCACCCAGCAGCAACAACCTTAGTGTGCAAGGATTGTACTTTTGAATACGGAATGTGGAGGAGTCAGTTTGACTTTGCAAATTAGATACAGGACTACCTCTAATCATTAACAAGGAGGGTGATGATGAAGGTGCTGGTGGTGGAGATAGCATGTGCTGGGATCTAACCATGCTGCTGGTAGCTGATGCTGGACTGCTTGTTAATATTTGACATGATTTTTAAGATGTTGTTTAATAATTTGAAAGGACTTCTGCAAATGATGTAACAGGGAGGAGTTATCTAGATGGTTAATGTGCATATAGATGCCTTGACATATGTTGTGAGGATTTAGATAAACATGATTCCACATGAAAGAGGTGGATTTGTTTTATACTGTAGCAATATAGGTTAATTTTTCAGATTTTAGGTATATTGGAATTAGAGATATTGTCTGAGTTAAAATATCATTAATGATTAAAGGTGATTTTAACCATAGTGAATATTTTAGATATATATACTTTATTATTATTATTATTATTATCCTTTATTTATATGGCGCCACAAGTGTTCCGCAGCACCTTACATAGTACATAGAACTAATAGGTGAACAAGAAACAAGTAGCTTACAGTACATTACAGTGCAGGACAAGGACACGACTTATATAGATTGCTGAAATAGTGATTAAAGCACTCACAATAAGCTGCCGGGAGTTGGCAGTCCTGTGTTAGGTGCCCTAATGAGGAGTAGAGAGTAGAAGAAAATGTAAAGAGAAGCACATGAGGGAAGAGGTCCCTGCTCATGAGAGCTTACATTCTAAGGGGATGTAAGAAATAGATTAAACAGGTTTGAATGTATACGTTAAATGTTTGTATAGCATGTATATACTGCAGATATATTATTATGTTAATGTAAAGGTGGGTACACACTTGATAGCTATACAGTATCTGCAGATCGAGTGATCTGCAGATATATCTGCAGATGATGGTAATTCATACACACTGAATGACCATTATCTGCATGCTGCAGCAGCTCGGGCCGGACTGGGGATGGGTAGGGGGCGTGACCTAATTGTGGAAGGCATGGCAATGCCCCCGTAAAAAACCCCCCATCTACGACGCAGCACTGGGCGCTGGGGAGGGGGCGCTGTGTGCCCCTCAGCCTGGTGTACAGCCAAAGGGGGGCACAATCAGCATGATCGCTCCCCCCCTTTGGCATAGGAGACTGCTTGGGCTGCTGCTTTAGCAGCCTTGGACAGTCTCTTAGTGTAACCCAGCACACAGCAGCATGTGCTGGGCTGTTGTGGATGGGGAGCTGTGCCGGACCCGGGTAAGTAGTACCCGCTTGCAGCTCCCCCCCCTCTCTGCACCCCTGTGTATGGGCGATCGGCTGCCGATGGATAGATATGTCTGCAGACATATCTGTTCATTGGCTGTGCAGCACAGCCAATGCGATATGTCTGTGAACAACGTTGTTCACAAACATATCATCTGTACACACTGGCCGACAGGGGCACAATATATTGGCCGATCAATTGATCGGCCAATATATCGGCCAGTGTGTACCCAGCATAAGACTATGGGTCATTGTGTAAGAGACATTTTTACTGCTTAGGCCATAAAATGTTCAAACAGACACTGGTATGCATCAAAGTATTGTACCTTTGGTAATTATAAACAGACATGTCCACTTTCCAGTATAGGTCAGAAAAGGGGTCATGATAACAGTAGATCAGCTAGCTACTATCAACAGGTTATTTATATTTGTGTTAGGGACCCCAGGCATAACAGACTAATTTACACATCAAACACAACCAAATGAGTTATTAATGAATAGAAATTCCACATTTTATGACACACTATCTGCTAGGGGGCACAACAAGCCTTATTGGAGTTTACCTGGCTAACCTATAATTACTTATTGCATTGAAACCTAGGAGGATATGCCAGTTAATGGATAAGTTAGGAGTATAAATATTAGGCACTGGGAAAACAATTCAGTTCAGAGGAACAGAGGACAAAGAACATACAGAAAAGTATTTCTTTGCTCAAGGCAAAGAAAGAGAAAAGACAAATTATGCCTATTCTGGGGCACTCTTTTAGAAAAATATTGAAAAATACAATATGATGATATAATGAGTAAATGTATTATAAAACTTAACACTTAATAAAGAAGTATTCTACCATGCAAGTAGAATGTACAAAACACATAATGCACATAAAAAAATACATACAGATGTATCCACTTGGGATAAATGTAGTCAATTAATTGAGTAAAATGTGAAATCAATATTGACCACAGACGTGTACAAAATCACAAATTGACAGAGTACATAAAAAAAAACACAAAAACATAAATCCACTCAGGATTATAATAGACGATAGGTGATCCCAAATAATGTAAAGATCAATCACAAAAAGATGAAAAGTAATAGATATTTATCAATATAAAAAAGCTAATTAAGGTCAATGAAATCCGTAAGTTGATCACAACTGTGATAAAAATCAATCTCTTCAGATACCTAGTGTGTTTTTCAAGATTTCTATCTGAAAGTAATGCTTGTGACGAAAATAAATATAAATTGTGATGCAATTACCTAGTCCCTAGTACATAATTAGGTGATCTTAATTGGTTAGGGAAACACAACAAACTCAGTGTTACACGATTAGTGTAGTGATAATCCACAAGTTTTGTCAACAAGATGGTTTACGAGTCCATAAATGTAAGGACTAATCTGTACTCAAATGTATAGATAATCATCAGTTAAATGCTTTGTGTGACACAACAAGGTCAAATCTGGTAAGACTGGGGGTGGGACCTTGTATGCAAATGCTCATGGGTAATATGGCACATTAGGACCATAAAAGGAAGTAAGACTTGGGATACAATTGCGCACACTCACTTCTGCTGTCTCCTGTCTAAATCAGACAGGGGATGAGAGAGTGACTGATATGTTAGTGCAAGGGGAAACAAAAAGCAAAACTTCTGCTTTCTGGGATATCAGCTATATCTCTCCCCTGTTGTAAAAACATTGCAGGGGAGGGCGTCACCGAAAGGAAACCCAGATGAGAGAGCTTGATGGAGAGAAAGAAAATAGAGGAGAGATAGGAGAGTGTATTCCACTAGAATAAGTGTGGACTTATAATTACAGGCATTATACCATGAAAAAAGAAACTTGATCCCAAATGGACCTATGATTAGGTGCACAACAACATTACAGTCACATGGGGGGATAATGTCACTTAATAGGCAGAAATCTGTATATTATGTTGTGATGGAGAGTTTGGTATTTATCTTCTGGCTTGTTTGATAATTCATCTATAGGCTCCACTTTTGAGACATCTGGTTCTAACCACTGGCCAGTCTGATTACTCTCTTGCATTTGTTCTGGTCACCAGCCTTTCACACATACAGTAGCCCAAATTCATTGGGG
The DNA here is from genome assembly GCA_031769625.1 of Taudactylus pleione. Taxonomy (NCBI): domain Eukaryota; kingdom Metazoa; phylum Chordata; class Amphibia; order Anura; family Myobatrachidae; genus Taudactylus; species Taudactylus pleione. Next base: position 4,874,737 of record JAUIMM010000040.1, on the reverse strand, counting down.
ATGTCCCTGATGAAGACCACCGCAACATTAGACTCAGTGGGTCAAATGTAATAGGGTGAGAATTTAGCAAATGTGAGAGTTTAGTCGTAAACTCTCACAAAATTGCATTGGTCAAGTTGTATCTTCAAAATGGGAAAACATCTGGAATGAGATTTTAATTCGTGAGAGTTTTTCATTCTGAAAAACATGCAAGTTTGCATGTTCTCAGACTCTATTACATTGGCCAAGTTTAAAAAGTTTGAGAAAACTGTCATGGTAGTACCAAACTTACATGGCAGTAGTCATCCAGTAAATCCCTCAATACAAAAGTGCAGAAGAATAGATGGCAAATACTAGACCATTGCAGTATGCCCTTCCTCAAAGGCAGATTCTAGACTACTTTATGTCTAGGTCTTTTAGGCTGTAGACAAACTGAGCAAAGAAGACATTAATATCTATTCTTTTGCAACAGCTGGACTGTGACAGGTATATCATTTCAGGATCAAGTCTTCAGATGGATTAATAAAATCTTGACATCATTCTTAAGTGGCCACAATCCAGAGGTCTCAAGGTCAAATAGAAATGCCTCACATTTACGAACTATTACCAACAGTTTATTAGAAATTACTCCACTCTGGCAGCACCAATAACTGTTATGACTTGTATGAGACAGCTACATAAAAAGTGGTCTCCAGTGACTTATGAAGCTTTCATCAACTTAAACAAGCCTTCATCATAGCTCCCATCCTCCAACCACCGTACACTGATGTGCCATTCATTTTTTATAGGAGCCATCTTATCCCATATATCTGTATCTTGTAAATTGCAGCCCTATGGTTTTTCTCCCCAAATCTTCTGGCTGATGAAATAAACAATTCTACAATGGGGACAATGATCTCTTGGCAAAGAACCTGGCTTTGAAAGAATGGTATCAAGAAAATGAAAAACACCCATAAATAGTGTATACAGATTTTAGGATTCTGCTTAATTTTAAATCTATTAAGTACCTTGCCAAGTGATATGGTCCTTGTTTTTTCATGTATCATTCTGTCAATTACTTTTTGTGTGGTAATAAATAATAAGAAAGCTGACATTTTATTTCATTCATTTGACTCTCAAGATAGGAACCTCCATTATCCTGAACCTCCATTTAAGACCAAGTTCATTCAGCATTTGACATGAATGGTGTCAGTCAGTACCACTTCTGTAGGCCCTCCTGCTGGGAACTCCTAAATGCCAAAAATACTATCTCTAAAGTTGCTTCACTGGACCCACACACTTTTCTCTTCATTCCAACAAAAAAGAAAACACTGGAACAAATAATTTGTAATTATTGGTGGCGCAACACACATACTGATGGTAAAGATTATTTTTCAGCTTGTTCAATGTGCACCCAACACAAAGCACACGATCAATCACTTTATGGGATACTGCATCCACTGTCTATTCCAGCTTAGCCATTGACCCATACTGTATGTCTATTGATTTTGTAACTGACTTGCCTTCTAATTGGATATTTAATACTGTTTGGGTAGTGGTGGACCAATTCTGCACATTTTATTCCTTTGAAGGGTTTCCATTCAGTACTCAATATGGCAATAATGTTTTTATTAAATACATATTTTATCACATGGTTTTCCACAAGATATTGTGTCTCATAGGGTAGTACATTTTTTTTTATTTTTCTGAAAGCCTGTCTAAATCCTGCAAGGTGAAGTTAAGCTTCTTATAAGATTATCATCCTCAGTGAAATTGTCAAACTGAATGTGTCAAAAACAGATATAAAAAAAAGTCTCAGAAATGCATTTCTCTACCTCCCAACATGTTTGGGTAAACTTCTTACCCTGGGCAGAGTTTGCTCAAATGAACCTGTTTAATGAGACTACATCCTCCTGTTCTTTAGCTTTCATCCCCAGACATACAATTTGTCCAAATTTTCTACCTCCACTGCATCAAGATAAATTGCACACAACAAGGATGTACCTTATCAGACACTTAAACTCCAAGGTCACTGCAAGAAGATGCAATGATCACCACTATTTACATCAAGAATTTTACAATCAAACTTTCTGTTCATCTATGGTGTTCAGTTAATTAACTACACCACTCACCATTATTCAGAGTTTCTGATACTCTAATAAGGTATTGCTCTAGGATCCAAAAGGCTTTGACTTTGATTTAAGTCACACTGTAGCAGTTCGAATTAAGAAACTGTACTTTTAATGTGTATTTCATTTACAGTATTTAGTGATTTTCTTCTATTTTTCATGTTTGATCCTAATTGCTCACAGCAATCTGTCGATAATGACCTATACCTAGATGAAATTTACTTTATTTTGTGCCATTAGATTTATCCATATGTACGTCTACTTTTGTTTTTTGTGTGTTTTATTAGAATATATTCCCAGTTGTTTTACAGATATCTGTTTTTGAGGTTTTTATCCTTACATATTTACACACAGGTCTCACTAGCACCTACATTGCCACAAGCACATTTACATTTCTTTATCATGTTATAACCAGATACAGTCCCTAGCACCAAACACATATTTCATACTTACTCTATACAATATTTTGTAAGAGTAGGAACCCCATAAAGAGAGTACATCAGGGGGCTACCTATGGGGCAGTGCAGATAATAGAATATTCGAATGCTTGAATAAGCTTGAGAAGATATAAGCACACTGTTTGTTATTTGGTACAGTACTAGTTAGAGCTGGTTTTGTTGATAGTTTGTATTGGTTGAGGTCAGTTGCCAATCATTATTTGATTAGCCTATTAACTGCCCCATCGAGGCGGGGTTTAACATCTGTATTTTAAGGCTGGAGGAGGAGTCAACTGCCTCTTGCCATTTTTGAGATCAGAGTGACAAGTACCTCTGTTATCTGAGTGATAAGTACCAGTATCAATTTATTCAATTTCAGCTTTCACTATCTATATTTTCTTTCCCTTTCACACAGCTTTTGTCTCTTTCCTCCTATTCTTTTCACTCTCTTTTTTCTTCTCTTCCCACCCCCCCCTTTCTTCCTCATTACTGTCTTCTCTATCCTACCCCCCATTATTAACTGAGAATGCCCCGTCCCCGCCGTAATGCCCCCCCTCCCCGCCGCCTGGCTGAAGCGGCCAGACCATTATCGGTCGCCGCGGCCTCTCCCCTTGCCCGGGGTGCGCGCCTGACCCCCTCCCCCCTCCCGCCGCCGCGGCTGCGGCAGCAGGGAGCTCCGGCGCTTCTCTCCCACCCACCCCTTCGCCTTCCGGCCTCCGGGCTTGGTTGGCGAGGAGCGCGGAGAGCGCTCCCAGCACCCCCCACCAGATCGTTCTGCCGGGCATTGGCGGGACCGGCAATAGGGCATAGGCTCCCCCGGCAGCTCCACAGGAGCAGCTATCCCCGGCAGCCATTTTGGACCACGCGGGGCCCTGTCTCCCGCCCGCCGCTGCGGCTGCAGTGGCAGGCGAATTTTATATTATAAACCCACCAGGCCCGGCGGGTACACCAGGGACCTCCAGCTTTAATTTGACCCAGGTGGCTTTAGGGGCTGTGCGCCAGGCCTCCCCGGCCGGCAGCCATACCCCCTCGCCTCCGGCAGCCATTTTGGATGCTGAGGAGATTTTTACCTCCTCAGATTCCCCCCTCTCTGTCTTAGGGACTGGAGGTTTGGGGTCTGCCACAGCGCCTAGGGCGCAGGGCTATCATAGGTCCCAAGGTAGCGGGCCCGCAGATTTGTTGCACCGACCCCCTTTCATGCACTTCCCTAGGCCGTTGGAGCAGCAGGATAGAGCCACCCCTTATGGGGGCTCTTGGCCCAGATTGCTGGCTCCAATGTCGCCCCTCCCACCTGCTGCGGCCTGCGCAAATGCGGGGCAGCAGTTCTTGAATTATGGGCCTGGCCCCGCCCCCACCCCTCCCTTTGGGTTTTCACCTTATTTTAGCCAAGGTGTTTACCAGCAGTCAATCTCAAACCCGTTCATGGGTCCGAGCCGGCAATTTTATGCCACCCCATACGGGCAAGCGCCGGGGTTTTTTCCCCAACAGTTCATCTCCGCCCCAGGCAATTTTGCACCCATGCACCAGCAGTTTCAATTTAATCCTGGGCAGCATGCAAGCCAGCAGCTGGTGCGTCAACCCCCCCTTCCACAAGCCCCGCCCCCGCCATCCACCCCAGTGGTGCGTCCACCTTCCCCTACTCTAGCCCCGCCCCTACCACCTTCCCCAGCAATTCCTCCTCCTGCGCAGCCCCCATTATCTTCCCAGCCACAGAGCACAACCCCCGCGACTGTTGCTGTATGTCCTCCTTCGGCTCCCGTTGCTAACGCAAATGTCTCGAGCCCGCAGGTTACATTAAGTCAGCCACTAGCATCCGGGTCATCGTCAAGGGATGTCGTTACTGATGTAAGCGCGGTGGGCGCGCCGCACAACGAGAGTCAAGCCTCCTCCTCTAGGCATCTGCTCGAGGTCCCGTCGACGTCTGGAACAGGTGAGACGAATATTGCAGTTCCTTCAATTGCACAGTTATCACACTCTGATGAGTCTTCAGACTCCTCTAGTTCTGGTGAGAGGCCGCGCAAGCTCATGAAATACTTTGTGCAGCAGTTGAAGGGTAAGGGCAAGAGTCCCAAAAAAGCGGGTAGTATAGCGGCCAGTTCGGCTCCAGACTCTTCGGGGGATGCGGTCCATTGCTCAAACACGGCAATATTAAGGGGAGTTAGGTAAAAAATCAGAGAGCGAATTCGTAAGGGTCGTTATGTTGACATGTTCGCCATTACTCATGACGCTAAGAAGGCGTTAGACGCAGCAAAAAATGGGGGAGTGGCAGCTGAGGAGGCCAGGAGGAGCTATCAGAATTGGCTGACTGGTATATATGTGTTTGCTGCATGTTATATCGAGACACGCCCAGCTGAATGTCTGAATGTGCTGAAGTACCTGCATTTAGTGCAGAGTACGCAGGTCTCAGCTAGGCATAATGTTTGGAGGCAGTATGATGAACTGTTTAGGAAAAAACAGGATGGCCAAAAGATTTTAAGTTTTGGGTTCAAGGACGTAGAGGTATGGCTGGAGGTGACGCAGCAGGTCCGATCAGCTGTCGAGCCTGCGTTGGGACGTAAACATCCCTTTCCAGCCCGCCCCGGTTATAATACCGGAGGCAAGGGGAAGTGCTATGCTTTCAATAACGCCCAGTGTAGCAGAGGGGCCAGTTGCCGCTACCGGCACGTGTGCATGCTTTGTGGGGGAAGTCACACTGCAAAGGATTGCAATCGCCCCGGTGGTTCCGCAGCAGGAAAAGGGGATCAGCGTACAGGTGCTAAATAAAGCGGTGTCTCCAATTAAGTTGGAGATATTAGAGCATTGATTGAGGTGTTATCCTCTTAAGGAGGACGTGGCCTTCCTACTACAAGGTTTTAAAGAAGGTTTTAGGTTACCACTAGTTCGTCCAGTTTTAGTTGTAGCTAGATGAAATCTTAAGTCAGCTAGGGATTTTCCAGAGGTTGTGGCGGAAAAGATAGAGGTGGAGCTGAGTTTGGGGCGCATGTGTGGCCCTTTTTCCTCACCGCCTGTGGAAAATCTTTGCATTTCCCCGCTGGGCGTGGTACCAAAAAAGGAACAGGGAAAGTTCAGGTTAATACAACACTTGTCTTACCCAGAAGGAGGGTCAGTTAATGACGCTTTAGACCCGGGCGATTGCAGTGTTTCATACCAGTCATTTGAGGATGCACTTGGCATCGTTCGGGATTTTGGTAAAGGGGCTTTGTTAGCAAAGATCGATGTTGAATCGGCCTTCAGGTTGCTCCCTTTGCATCCCGAATCATTTAAGTACAAGGGTTTTCGGATAGGCGATTCCATTTACATAGATAAGTGTCTACCTATGGGCTGTTCTATTTCTTGTTCCTTTTTTGAGTGTTTTAGCACCTTTTTGCAGTGGTGTCTGCAAGCAGGCACTGGCCATTCGGGCGTCACTCATTATCTTGACGATTTCCTGTTAGTAGGGCCGGCCGATAGCGCAGTCTGTAGTGACCTGCTTTTTTCGGCAAAGGCGCTTTTCAGTTCATTGGGCGTTCCCATTGCTCGCAAAAAAACCGAAGGCCCCGTTACTAGTTTATCTTACCTGGGTATCGAAATCAACACTGATTTCAGTTTATGCAGGCTCCCCTGTGAAAAGGTGCGGAAGATCAGCGAATTGTTACTGCATTTTACATCAGTTAAGAAAATAACTCTGAAGCAGCTGCAGTCGCTGCTAGGCTTGCTAAATTTCGCTTGTCGCGTCATTCCCATGGGTAGGGTTTTTTGCCGCAGGCTGGAGCGTGCCTCTGCAGGCATCAAAAAGGCTTGCCACATGGTCCGCCTTTCGGCGGACATGAAGGAAGACTTTAAGGTATGGTTAAGATTTCTACGAGAGTTCAATGGGGTTCGCATTTGGCTCGCTTCGTCTGTAGCCAATCGCGAGCTTCAATTGTTCACAGATGCGTCAGGGGCATTAGGTTTTGGAGCATTTTTTGGCGGGGAGTGGTGCACGGCAGCTTGGCCTGAGTCATGGCATTTGGAGGATTTGACACGCAATTTACTCCTGTTGGAGCTATTTCCGATTGTGGTGGCGGTGGAGCTCTGGGCTTCAAAGTTTAGCAATCAGAGAATGGTATTTTGGTGCGATAACTTGGGGGTGGTCCAGGCCATTAATAATCAGAGGTCGGTCTGCCCCCAAGTGCTCAGGCTGCTTAGGCATTTAATTTTTGTCTGTCTGTTGAGAAACATTGATTTTAAGGCCAGGCACGTTCCTGGTGTGGAGAATGAGATAGCGGATGCCTTGTCACGGTTCCAGTGGGGTAGGTTTAGGGCATTGGCACCGGCTGCCAGGATTCATGGTTTGCCTTGTCCTGATTTTGTCTGGCAGATCATAAATCCGGCATGGAGGGACTCGCTTTGAGGGCACTCGCTCCAGGTACGTTTAGGTCTTACTCCGCAGCTTGGAATGAATGGCAGGTTTTTCTTGCAAATTCTGGGAAGGGTAAGGAGCTGCATGTCAGTATGTCTGAATTTGTGTGGCAGGGGCATGAGAGCGGTCGTTCAAAATCTTCCATGTCGGGCGCCTTAGCTGGCATTTCGTATTTCTCACGAATGTACGGTTTGAATGATCCTACGAAGTCATTCATCATTTCTAAGGTGATGAGAGGCTGGGCGAGGGAACAGGCGACTCTGGGCGATTCCCGCAGGCCGATAGATGTGTGCATGTTGAGGGATTTAGTTTTGGCAGTCTCAGGAGTAGCTAAAGGTGAATTCGAGGCGAATTTGTTTAGCTTGGCTTTTGTGCTGGCATTTTTTGGTGCTTTACGGGTTGGGGAGTTAGTCGCCAAAAATAAAACATCAGCCAACTCAAGGTTGCTTCTATGTAATGTTGTAGTAAAAAAAAGTGCCATACTGTTAAAAATACAACAATCAAAAACGGATCAGATGGGTCGGGGGCGTTGGATTTCTGTTCCCTCGCACCCTGAGCCATGCATCTGCCCGGTCACTCTAGCCAACAGATATAATCAGCAGCGTCCAAAAGGGGGAGCTCAATGGCTTATCCATGAAGATCTATCCCTTTTATCTAAGTTCCAGTTTGCAAGCATTTTCGATAGATGCTTAATAGCTTTGGATGTGCCGACGGAAGAGTTTGGCACCCATTCGTTTAGGATTGGGGCGGCAACTTGCGCTGCGGCATCAGGTTCTTCCGCGGAGGCAATCAAGCACTTGGGTAGATCGAAGTCGGCAGCTTATAAGGGTTATATAAGGGGCGATAAGTTACAGAAGTAGTGGCGCCCCTGGCGAGTTTGTTATTTAGGAAACCCAGTGCCTTATGCTACCCGCCGCTAGGGGGGATTGGAGTTCTTTTCACCTTTGCCCTCAAAGAAAGAGGTTTGGTGTTGTTCACCTCCATCTGGGTCACCTAGACAACTCAGTTTTCCCCTTCCATGTTTACGTTCTGTTTTCAAGTTGTTTCAAAGTTAATTCAAAATTATTTACGTTATGTTATACTGTTTTTTCGCATCACAGGTTTTTTGGAGAAAGATTGCCGGGTGTGGATTGTTGGGCATTCTTTTGTTTACTGGGCTAGCAGGCATAATGGGGCCAGTTTAGCCCATTTCAAGGTCCGTTGGATAGGGTTGAGAGGTTTCAGGTGGAGCGGCCTTTTGGACCTGCTATGGCAGTCAGAGAGTAAGTGGGGGACCCCTGACTGTCTGGTCGTGCACTTGGGTGGTAATGACCTTGGCACGTGTAAAGGAGTGGAATTGATCATTGCCATTAAGCATGATTTGAAATTAGTAGCGGAACGTTGGCCACTAGTTAAACTTTGCTGGTCTGAGATGATTCCAAGGAGGTTCTGGCGGGGTACACAAGGTGGGACGGCCCTTGACAGAGTAAGAAGGAAGCTGAATACTGCAGTCTCTCGGTTTGTGGTTGGCTTGGGCGGGGGCGTGCTATCAAGCTCCCTCGTCTTCGATATGAGGAGGTACATTTATATAGGCCAGATGGAGTGCACCTCACTGAGGAGGGTTTAGGTTTTTTCGTATCTGACATTCTAGCCTCATTGGAATAGTTAGTAGGGGCTGTGTTTTTTGTTTGGTGGCATTACGTGTCCATTTCATTTTGTCCACATTGTTGGCGGAAAGCAGTGCTCCTCGGCGGCTCAATTTAGCGCGGCAGAGCTTGGCTAGCATTCCCCCTTTGAGAAAAGCGAGTCGGTTGCTACCTTAAGGGAGAACCAGGTCTTCATCCTAGGGAGGGGCCAGCACTATGCTAGTTAAGGGGGGGTGGTTCTACCCAGGTTAGCTCGTGCAGGGGGTGGGGAAAACTCCACCCCATTTTGGTAAAGCGTTCAATTAATTATGAGCTGTGGACCGAGGTAGCACTGCTTTTTCGCCACCAGGACTAATTAATCAATTCTAATTTCATATAATAAATTTGGCTGTGACCTCTTTTTACCTGTTCTATACAGTTGTCTGTGTCTTATTTATTTAGTTAAGTTATAGCTTAAGAGTGTTGTGTAAAATAATAAAACTATGGGTGACTTATAGCTCTATCTTATTCCTAACTTCGCTTTGCTTACTTCCTTAACATACCTGCCTTTATCCTCTATGCTAGGCTCCAACTTTTTGACTACTATACCAGCCCATCACTTTAAGAACTGGGACAGGGCACTGTGTCCTGTGCAGTGGGCACAGTGAAGCCCAAAACCCTTTGTGTGAATCTTCCGATATAATTACTGATGCATTAACCTCCATGCCCCTGCCTCAAGTATTGCTAATCCTAATTGAAGAAAAAAACATTACAATTATCTTTGTGAAAACATGAAAATAGGTTTGCACACTGGTAACAGATAATCAGTAAATCAAAAAGTAATCATGGTTGAGCAAATAGGATTAGGAACCTTCAAAGCCTTCACCAACTCCATCCCTTCAAACACCTTTGTCCTCATGAAGTATACATTGTTTCTTGATGTCTTACTTCTCCTCTTATTTTATAAGCACTCCCACTTTTTAAATCCTGCTTCCTACTTATGGGACCCATACTCTCACCTGACCAGACTTTTCCCCATCCTTCAATCTTTCACATTTTCTTTCAAAACTTGCATCTTAACTTTAGCCCATGCTACAGCCACTTGATACTGCTTCCTCTACATGTTTTACCTGTCCAATCTGAGACCCACTGCCTCTTCTGTCTCTGCACTGCCTCTATACTGTAAACTGTACTAATCATTGCTCTCTCTTCCTGTTTTGCCACATCTCCATCATCAACCTCATATGTACTTGTTCTGTTTTTATGTGTTACAGTATTTAGAATTGTGACTGTCTTATGGTACAGAGTTTTGTGGTATTTTACAAATAAAAATTGATGATGCATGGACAACATATTATACTATTTCTCTTGTTCTCTATGATGAATGTAATTTTCACTGAAGCTTTTATCTATATGTTTATATAAAAATTGTCATTTTGATGCCCTCCAAAAAGTGCTGCCTGAGATAGTTGCATCATATTTCCTCAATAGTGGCACAACTGATTCATCCAAGTGTGTGTCCAGTGTGTACAGTGGAGCTGATAGGAGTTATTTTTCCCACATGCACAGCAGTAAATCCAGCCATACTAAAAACTTAATAAAGCTGCAGAGTGAGAATAAAAGTGTAGCTACACAAGCAAAGATAAGGGAAAAATTAGCTAATCTGGGGATATTTATTCCTTATAGGGGTTAACAATTAGAGTAGAGATATACCACAACAGAAATATGCAGGCTTGATTTATTACATTCCATGAGTATGGAGTGAATACTAATTGGAATATATGTAGAGCATACTGATTCTTACCTGAACTTTCTTGTTAGTGGTGACAGCCTGTTATAGAGATGGTATTTGGATTGGAACATGATTAGTGAGTGCTATTAGTTTACCAGCTTTGTAGGAAGCATTACTCACTGTCATTAGTGGCTATTTAACACCTTTGTATGAATTAGAATCAGAATAGATAGATGTACTCAGACTACAAACATCAGCAAATCATTCTGAAGGTCTGCCTTACCGAGAACGGATGGACACTATACAGTATATAGGGGATTTTAAAAGCTGAATTTCTAGATCTATTGCCTTTTAGATTTTTTTATAAAGAGTATTTATATAACTACAAATCAATAAAATATTGTATCTTCCAAAGATAATGCTTATGGCATATTATCTCAATATATTATATATATATAGGACAAACTTTCATTTTTATATAGTAGATATATATATATATATATATATATATATATATACAGAAAGAATGAACAGGCGGCACTCCAAGGCTAGTGAATGACACAGGTGTTTTTCAAATCGACGTTTCGGGGTAATTTACCCCTTCATCAGGACATACATTGGTGAAATGAACAATGTGAATAATACTAATGCTAATCAGGACTTACCCATCCACAGTTTTCAAGCCAAGAGTGTATTAAAACACGGCAGAGGCAACTAAAAAAATTTGAAATCGAAATTATTCAAAGAAGAATAAAAGCATTGTCCTGTTTGGTTTATTGTTAGATGCAGATTTGGACAACATTCTTCTTGGGCCATGTGTAAGGTCAATAATAAAAATATTACAATTTTATTTTTGTTTCATTTCATAATTTGATTTTATAACATGAATTTTGCTACATACTAAGGAAATATGGAATTTTATTCTGTAGCATAGAATCTAAGTCATCATTTACTATGGCTCTCGCATGGAGTTTACAGTACCTTGTAAATGCTGTATGAATTTATTAGGGATGAGCGGGTTCGGTTCTTAGAGAACCAAACCCACCCAAATTTCAGGGATCCGGGGTGATCCGAGCCAACCTCAGATCTCCCTGCCTGAGAGAGCCGTCTGTCACGGTTCTCAGCCAATCAGCGTTAAGCCAATTTAATATGCCCACAGGAACAAAAGAAGATGGTGCCCGCCATCCCTCACTGCCTTACACCGCTGGCACCCCCCGCTGCTGACACTGCCCTCACCTCCACTGGCAGCATTCCCCACTGCTGTCACTGCCGGCACCCTGCAATGCTGCCCCACATACTCAGGACACCCTTAGCGACCCTCACACTGCCGGCACTCCCACACTGAGGACACCACCAGCACCCCTGCACTGCCAATATTGTCAGCACACATGCGCTGAGGACGCCGCTGGCACCCCTGCTCTGCTGACACCGCCGGCACCCTGCATTGAGAACACCTTTGCACTGCCAACACAGTCAGAAAACCTGCACTGAGGACACTGCTGGCACCCCCGCACTGCCAACATCGCCGGCACCCTGCATTGAGAACACCCCTGCACTGCCGAAAACAGTCAGCAAACCTGCACTGAGGAACCACTACTGATATTAAGCCAGGCTTATTATGAGTCTGAATATGGTAAAAATTGATATCTGCATCCATGAGGAGAGATCCATCTGATTTACAGTCAGGCGCATAAAGATGGCAACTATACTGGGATGCAAAACGCAGCTCTGCAGCACAAGCTTTTATTTATACTTGCTCATGCATCAGCTTACACAACTAGATGGTGTCAACAGTGGTGACCAAACTTTTTTTGTCTACATCCTTGGTTGCTGGACCGCACTATGGAACTCACAGAAGCAACTTCCGGTTCATTCCTTTGTCAGCCCCTGAAGGGTAAATCTGATTGGATGAATCATATACACTGTGGAGACCCTGAATGCCGGAAACAGCTGCACAAGGAGCTGGAAGTAGTGCTGTGCATTTCGTAGTGCGATCCAGCAACCAGGAAGTACACAGTCATCCTGGTATCAGAGCAACAGAAGCTCTTGGCCGTGTTTACACTGTACATCCGACACATTTTTAATGCTTCTATCTCCGAAGTTTGATTTACACTGTTACAGGTCCTACTTCCTTCAAAGACCTTAGGACTGTGGATGGGGAAGTTTGTCACACTTTTCATGAGGCCTGCCTAAGGAGAGGTTTGTTGGAGGATGATGTATAAACAAAATTCTTAAAATCCCGGGCAACGAAGGGTACTCCAGCTAGTATATTATATATATATATATATATACAGAATATATACTAAATAATAGTGTTATTATGTTAAGAGGTACTTTTGGTGCTGTTTTTATTACTTGAGATGTGTGAGGATTCCTATGTTAAAGTTTTGGTTCTAAATTGTCATCATTTTTTTGTACCTCACAACTCACAGTATTGTTTTTATCCATATTGGCCAAAGGCTGGCTGGCTGAACTTAGCAACAGAGCAGTAGCACAAACACAGGGCAGTTTAGAGGTATATAGCACATCTGTGAAACATTGCAGCACAGTAGTGGCAGACAGGATGCCAGTTTAATAAACTATATTACCCCATAGACACAATGTTTTCATTATGGGTCATATAGATTGTAAGCTCCTAGGAGCTGGGTCCTACTCCCCACTGTTTCACAACCTTCTCTAGCACATCTATGACAGCCTTCACCTTCAGAGCTGTACTGTGTATGGAGAATTGTGTTGCTAATTGTTACTTATGTTCTGTTTATATTTTTGTTACTGTATTGTAATGTAATGTTCTGTGTACCCTTTACTTTATGTACAGTGCTGCGGAACACTTGTGGCACCCTATAAATAAAATGTAATAATAATAATAATAATAATAATAATAATAATAATAATAATAATTAATCAGAGGCCTCAGGGCAGTATAGGAAAGGGAAGGTGGAGTATATAGCGGTAAGCAAGTAAAGCATTGGTTGATTGATTAAGTAAGACAATTTAATTTGAGATGTTGCTTGGCGAGATCTGTTTTCCAGCCATAAAGAAGAGATAAAGTCATAAATTAATACAAAGCTTTTATTAATAGAGCCAAGGATTCCTGAAAAGGGTTGCAAAAGAAGCTGGCCATACCTCTTCCCTCCTTCCTAATTGGGCAACAACCCCTGTGGTACATTTGTGAGGTGCATCAGAGAGGGGAACTAACTCAGAGGTCCATGAGCAATACAGGAAAATGAAAGTTGAGTATGTAGTGGCAGGTAGGTAAGGCATTTATTTATTTATTGATTGATTAATTAAGAAAATTTAATATGAGACATGGCCTTACAAGATTTGTTTTTCAGCAACTAAGATAAATGTCCATAAAAGAATACAATGTTATTGTGGACTACTGACAAGGGTTGCAAGAGAAGCTGGCCATACTACCCTCTATCATAATTGGGTAACAAATCCTGTAGTACATTTATGAGGTGCACCAGAGAGTATGAAGGGAACAAGCTCAGAGGCCCAAGTTCAGACCAGGGAAATGGAGATGGAGTATGTAGTTGAAGGCAGGCAAAAAAGAATTATCAGTTTATTAGTTAAAAGAAAAATTCGATGTGGCCTTCTATCTGCTTGCTCATATTATTAAATAGTACTAAATATGCTCATTAATTCTGTTAATTGTTTTTATATTTTGTAAAGCACCATTTTATTTCTGGTTAAAAATGTGTTGCAAATTAATGATGTGTTAGAACAATAACCAATAAAAGTGTTTCTCTATGCAAAAAGACCATCACCAATGCCTCAAAAAAGTACAGCCCATAATGAAAAGAAAAGTGTTCCACGATGGAATTATCCATGAGTCATCCCACCCACCCTTATTTTGTATGTTAAAAATTATGTGAATAGTTTACAATCCAAGAAGTTCTGTGACAGACAGTTTTGTGGCTTGATTTGTTTGGGCCCCCACACAACATGCTACCAATGGGCTTAAGGCAGATAACATTGTTGTTATTCATCTCAAAACTGGGAAGATGTCATTATCATCCTCATCCTCATCAGTGTTACCATCATCATCACACAATATTAGTTCATCCCCACTGGAATCTACCATTACAAAAGTATCTGTACTTTGTTGCAATTGGTGGCAACGAATTTGTAGTTGATTTTTAGTTTTTCCACATTTTGAGGAAGTAGTCTCCTACAACGTTCTCTCTCAATGTTACTGGCTGTGCTAAACACTCTTTCTGAGTACACACTAAAGAGTGGGCAGCTTAAGTACACCAAAGCTAGTTTGTACAAAGGGCTCCAAATGGTCCTTTTTTCCTCCCAGTAATTAAAATTACTGTGTGACATGCTAATTTGTACATTGTCATTAAAATAATTCTCCACTATCCTTTTGATGCTTAGTGTATCAGATTTAATCATGGTAGAGGTGTCAATAATCATGGGCAATTCTTTTAAGCCTGACCAGATATCAAATTGGTGTTGCTGTTTTGTGCGCTAAATTGATTCATCATCTACACCCCCAGTTGGTATCTTGGAAAAGGTCAGTTTTATCCTGGCAGCAGCATTTGCAAGAGAAATTGAAGCTGGAGACATCTGCTTGTCATGTGCCATTTGAGCTGGCAACTAGCTGATAAGCAGCTTTTTGCATCTCTTAAGATCTGTGTTAATTAGAAAGAAAGACATTACATATGACTTAACCTAGGATCACGCATGATTGACAAAATGTAGTGATCCAATTGCAAGATCTTGACAACCCTTTAGTTCTGGAGAAGTGAATAAAGAACTTGATTTACAAGTCTAACATACTTAGCAGAATCACTTTGTTTCATCTCTTCCTTCAGTTTCTCTAGCTGCTTATCCAGTAGTTTTGATAAGGGAATCACCTGACTCAAGCTGGCAGTGTCTAAACTCACTTTATTAGTTATTACTTCAAATGGTTTCAGTAGCTTGCATAAGACATAGTATTCTCCAGTGTGATAGACTAAGGTACATTCCCTCTGCTCTCCCTATATCATGGCTTGATGTGTCAGTTTGGAAGTCTTGTTGCTGTTCCACCATTTGCTAAAGCATATAAAGGGTGGAATTCCACAGGGTCACTACCTCTTGTTTCAGTTGGTGGCATGCCAAATTGAATTATTCTTGCAGATGCTGCAACCTTCTAAATGTTGACAACATCTCCTGCACGCCCCTTTTTAAAAAAAATTGATCCACCAAGTTTACTGTGTGGGCAAAACATGGGATATGTTTGAATTTACCTAGTTGTAATGCTCTCACAATGTGACATGCATTATCTGAAATGATATAAAGAACAGGAAGTACTTTACCGTGCTCACCCTTGGTGAATGGTGTATGTCTAGTGTATAAATTCCAGTCCCTTTGTACAACAAACACTGTCTAGCTATGCACCAAGAGAAGCATAATTCTATTCAATCTTTTACTATGTCATCATAAATAAAATGTATATTACACAAATACAAAATTAATATTCCTTAAATCAAAAAACAATGTCAATAAGAGCATGAAAAGAATGATCAGTAAAACTGTAGATATATAATATCCAAATAAAGAAAGGAAAATAAGGGGGGGGCAGTAGCTGATTAAAATGGATGGTTGTGCATCGGTATCTAGAGTGAGTCCTTCGATGGTTGGACTAATTGTAGTCAGGTTATGAAGTGTCCAAATGTCCTTGGAATAATCTGTTAGGGTAGATGTAAATCCAGGAAAAAAAGTCTCTAATTTAATGGTTGCAGCGGCGTCCTGCTGATATTGATAGGTGATGGGTTTGATGGATGATCAGTGTGGTGCAGGAGCAGTGTATTGCTGGTGGATGAGGTGAACTTGCACAGGGTTGAGTCGGAGGTCTCCAGACTGTGTTGCCTTACCTGACTGCCAGGTGCTTGTCCTTCTTTTGGAGAGACGTGCCCGGGGCCCGGTTGTCGCGGAGGTGCTACTGTCTGGGGAGGGGAGGTCACTGGTTCAGGTTTAGAGAAACCTGTCACCAGGTGCCCCTGCCACACGGAGACTTACCTGATAATATCCGCGCTGACTGTCTCTCCGTAATAGGGTCCTGTCACACTGCTGGCTGCAGAGCATTTCAGCTTGTTAAGATTATTCCAAAGGACATTTGTACACTTCATAACCGGACTACAATTAGTCCAACCATCCGAGGACTAACCAAGGGTAAGTGGCGACTCACTCTAGATACCGATGCACAACCATCCATTTTAACCAGATACTTCCCCCCCACCTTATTTTCCTGTAATTATTTGGATATTATATATCTACGGATTTACTGATCATTCTTTTCATGCTCTTATTGACATTGGCCCTGATTCAGAGCCGGACGCTCTGACCAGAGCGCTCGCTTTGAATCAGGGCCCTCCTCCATTAATATGGAGCGTCCTCCTGGACGTTCGTATAGCTGTGGGTCACCACCCACAGCATATACGAGCGTGCAACAAGATGGTCGCGATGGTCTTGACCATCGCGACCATCGGACTAGCGAGTGAAACCCTGTGGTCAGGTTTCTCAACCACAAGCCCTGGAGTGATTTTGGCTCTATCAGAGCCAAAATCACTCCCACTGACATCACTAGTGATGTCAGTGGGGCCGGCTTCAGACGGTAGGCGTTCCCATGGGAACGCCTCCGTCTGGCAGGCACACCCCGGCACGCCCACCAAAGGGGGCGTGCTGTCAATCAACATCAACAGCACGCCCCCTTTGGTGCGAGACCCGGAGCGATGGAAAGTCCTTCGCTCGCCGGGTCTCGCGCATGCGCACGACGGAGCTCCCTCCGTCGTGCGCATGCACAGTGGGGACCATCGACCCACTTGCGAGCATACTGCCGCTCGCGAGTGGGTCTGAATGACCCCCATTGTTTTTTGATTTAAGGAATATTAATTTTGTATTTGTGTAATATACATTTTATTTATGATGATATAGTAAAAGACTGAACATAATTATGCTTCCCTTGGTGTATACCTAGACAGTGTTTGTTGTACATAGGGACTGGAATTTATACACTAGACGTACACCATTCACCGAGGGTGAGCACGGTAAAGTACTTCCTGTTCTTTATATAATTATCACGAGAGGAAAGGCAAACTCTCTTTCTTTACCAGCAGCACTCCCAAACAACTAGAGTTTTATGATACAAGTCCAGTGCACAGGTATCCAATATATTATTATCGGAAATTACAATTCCTGAGGAGAACCATAGAGGGGTAAGCCATTTTGCTATGACATCTGAGTTTTTCTAACAACTTGACACCAGTATGCCTCTAGTGAAGTTTGTAATACTGAGAGTAGCCTGCCTGTGAATGAGCTGGTGTTGTGTGGTAGATGCTGCTGCTAAAGGTGACATGCCCTCCCAGTGGGCTGTCAAACTCATGTAATATTTTGTTTAACCAGTACTGCTTATCCACATGTCTGTGGATAAGTGGATAGTGAGTACAATAGCATTTTGTAGGCCACAAACTAGTTTTCTTTTAATGTTCTTGTAAAGGTGATGAATTGCTGTTCTTGTAAAATGGAATTGAGATGGAATTTAGTAGCGGGGACCAAGTACATTAATTAACTGTCTAAAACCCCATGCATTGATGACGGATATTGAATGCAGGTCTATTGCTAGTATAGACATCATGGTTTCAGTGATTCACTTTGCAACTGGATGGCAGCTTTCATACAAAACATGACCCAACAGGTCATGTTTTGAGGATTTCTGTCTATTGAAGCAGATGGGATAATTACTGATCTAGCAAAATATATTAACTCACCTGTGCATGATTAAGGAAATCCACAAAACATGACTTGTTGGTGCTACATGAGGATTCATGATCTAGTAAACACTGAATCTTTGCCACATTTTGGAATTTTAGATCCAAGTTAGGACCCGTGGACTGCTCTGAAGAGCTGTAGCAGAATAGTGGTGGTAGGATCAAATGTGTACTTATAGGTGAGACCCATGTGGTGTTTTGTGGCTTTACAGAGCTGGAGCCTAAGGGCCCGATTCAGACCCACTCACAAGCACTATGTGCTCATGAGCGGGTCGATGTTTGGCCACTGCGCATGCCAGAGCTGGCTCCGATGTGCGCATGCGCGAGACCCGGCTAGCGACAGGCGCTCTGTCGCTCTGAGTCTTGCACCAAAAGGGGGCGGCTGTCAATTTTGATCAACAGCTCGCACCATTTGGGAGGCGGGCAGGGGGGGTGGCTGACCAAATGGAGGCGTTCCCGACAGAATGCCTGCTGTTTGGGGGTGGCTCCACTGACATCACGGGTGATGTCAGTGGTGAGCTTCTGGCTCTATTAAGAGCCAGAAGCTCACTGGGGCTTTCGGGAATGAGAACCTACCGCAAGGGTTTTGTCGCAAGCCCTGATGGTCGCGATGGTCGAGACCATCATGACCATCACCTGGCCATTTGCAATAGCTGTGGGTAGTCACGCCCTGTTTCAGAGCGAGCACTCTTTCAGAGCGTCCGGCTCTGAATCAGGGCCTAAATCCTCAAGGAGGAGTCTAGGTCCACCACCCAGTCTCCAACAAAATGAATGAATGCTGTAGCAGAAACTCAGCATGAACCTCAAAACTCTGGGAGTGGACCCACCGATGGTATCATGAGTAGTCAGTCAGGAGCTGCAATGTTGAGTAAAAGTTATGTAATGCAGGTCAGGAGTAAACAGAAGTACGATGAGGTTATAGTCCACTTGAACCTGCAATGAGTAGGAGAGATATACTCAGAGGACTTGCCAGTATATAAGGTCACTGGAGGCTGGAATTTAATAAAATGCAGACTGTAGATTAATTAAATAAGAACCAAAGGTTGCAGACGAGGAATCAGAATGGAATTGGAGACTTGAACCAGACTGGGGCCAGAGGTAACTGCAGAGTAGCAAGAGTGGAATCAGAGACATGAACCAAACTTGCACTAGAGGTAACTGCACAGTAGCTGGAATGGAACCATATGCTTGAACTGAACTAGGACTGAAGGTAACTGCAGAGCAACCGGAATGGAACTGCAGGCTTGAACCAGATCGGAGAGAGCAGCAGCCAGCTGGAGTGGAAGTGCAGGCTTGAACTGGAGAGAGACCAGTGAATGTAAAAGTAGCTGAGCTGGACTGGAACTGGTGCTTGAACATAGGCTGGTAGGTGCAGGCTTGTAAACAGTGTACAGCGAAGGACTGCAGAATGGATGGGATACTCAGAGGCAGCAGCTTGCAGGAATCCAGAAACACAGGTTCAGGCAGTGGATCAGAGGTAGCACTTACTAGCAAGCAAGATCACTAGGAGGTAAAGAAGCACATTGTTCCGACAAAGTGCTTGTGTCATGTGCAGACTTAAATAGGGTGCTCTTGTCAGAGATAGGCTGAAGTGGTCATGTAAGTGTAGGAGACAGGTAGAGACTGTATACTGGTGCTCACCACAAACCTCAGGAAATGGATTGACAGTGCACTGGGACAGAATAGGCCACCTTGGTAAAGCACCGCTGGACAGGGTAAGAGTGGTAGTCACTCCTGAAGAGCTACTAAAATTTAAGAAAACAAAATCTAACTAATAACAGATCAATTGAAGGGTTAATGAAAATGAAAAAAATGTTTCATAGAAAACAACAATGATTTGTCATTATTACAGTGAT
This sequence comes from Taudactylus pleione, assembly GCA_031769625.1. Taxonomy (NCBI): domain Eukaryota; kingdom Metazoa; phylum Chordata; class Amphibia; order Anura; family Myobatrachidae; genus Taudactylus; species Taudactylus pleione. The sequence goes on along the minus strand of JAUIMM010000040.1, from coordinate 4,854,883 downwards.
GTCATTGTAATTTGTAAATAATAGGCACATTTCACTGTTAATTACCATCTCGAAGGAGGTAAGTGCAGCAGAGGAGCAAAAGATACAGGCAGGGCTGTTGTGTGATATTCTGGCAAAGCTGGATGGGAGTCAATGGGCACGGGAACCACGGGGAAGCACATCATGTGATTGCCAAGGAGGCTGCAACAATCACCTGATGTGCTTCCCTGTGGCTCCACCCATGGCATCGATGCCACGGGGTAGCACTCTTCATCGGTCACTTTTCCTAGTTGACTCAGCAGGACTTCAACTAGGTGAGCTACCAAAATTAAGACCGCGAGCTACCAGTTGGAGACCACTGTCATAGAGAATACAAGTGGTAGAGAAATTGATTGACATTATTGTCTCTAGTAATCCCCTTATCTGTATTGATAATCCAAGAATATAATATACTGCTCTTTTTCCAACAAAGAAATTTAAAAGTGGATCATTTGATCAATAATTGACTGAACAATTATATCATTTTGTGTGTTATTCAATTTATTTCCCCCATACACACTCACTTTTTAACATTTAAAAATACATTTATGCACAAATTCAGAAAATGTTAAAGGGTTCACACATTTCTAGTACACTGCAGGGCTGAAACAGAATGACACTACACAGTTGTTGCAGTGTATTATGTGTATTTTCATACCGTGCAAGCCCAAAATGTGATTGCATGCAAATGTTTAATTGCAGAGTGAAGGGGATTATTGCGCTCAAAACCTTAGTGCATGTTGGTTCTAAGTATCATACCATAATAGCTGGTCTATGCAAAAAAATGCTTACTGTGACAGGTTCAAACAACATGAAATAACATCATAATGTGCAAGATAAATGAAAGATATGTATAAAATCAGTCCAATGCCTAGATGTGACCATAGAATGGGTAATCATTGTTTAGCCCAATATAAATATACTGATCGGGTACAAATATACAGTATAAAGGAACAGTCTCTTAGGTAATGGTGTGATAGTTACGGTGTGGTTAATAATATGCGGCCTGCAAATCTGTTTGCAATGTCTTACTGCCTTTGTCCTTAAATAACTAATATGTTTGGAGAGTCGGAGATTGACCCAGATATGCTCCCACTCAAGGGGACCACAGTTATGTATTAATCCATTCTGGTGGTGCAGATATCGGTCCTCTATGTGTCTCCATTCTTCCTCCTTCTATTGCCTCTCAGTGGGACTGACCCTCATATTTAGCTGGTATCCAGATGGCCCCCGGGTCCTAACTTGATGCTGCTGCTTGTGTCTTCACAGAGAGCAACACTTCTGTCAGCTGGTCCTCTGATGCTGGTGGGTTCACCGATCTTGTGCTGCTTCACTGCCTGTTGAGACTAGCTGGATCCCAATCGGCCACTGGGTTCACAGTACTCAATGTTTTGTGAGTTGTCTCATCACCTTAGTAATGGTTTGCTGCTCTGGCGGAGAGGGATTGGAGTCGGTGTATTCGCTGGGTCAGTACCTTTTATAAATTGTCTCCAATTATTTTTGGCATGTAGAGTTCTCTTTTAGGAGATTACATGTCCTGGGAGCTTTGATTTTACATATACCGCTGCTCTTAGCTTTTTGAGGGGTGCATGTACTCTTGTCATTGGTCATATGGATTGTCTGTTATTTAAGGAGGCTGCCTTGTTAAATCTGTTCTGGTTAACATGTCACAAATTACAAATCATATTTATAAACTGTTTTGTCAATATTTTGTTTGTATATGGTTCCACATGAGTCTTATTAATGAATGAAATGCGGTCACTTGTCTAGTTAATCTTGTTAATTGCAATAAGGTGATGTGTCTTTATCACAATACTACACTACTTTCACCACAATTCTGTTTGTGCCATTGTTATATTTGACAATTATAGCTGGATGTATTTAGATGTTATAATGAATCAGACAAAAATGAAAGTGCAACAACTTATTTGATACATTTATCATGTACAGAACACATAAATAAAATGCAATTTTTTTATAGTTGTAGATGAACATTGAACTTAATTTTGACATCAGAGCATTTTAAAAAACACATATTCTGCAAAATAAATATATCAAAGCTTTCCAGCTCTCATCCAAACCCACTGCTCCAGGCTTCTAACTCACTATCTACCCCATCTGTGTCACCCCTGTCTGCCTGCTCTTCACACATGGGCGTACCTACAGAGGGTGCAAGGGGTGAGCTTGCTATGGGGCCCAGCTGCTTAGGGTGCCTGCCAGCCCAGCAAGCATCCCCCTGCACCTTCTGTAGCACGGCCGGCCAAGACATCAACTTGCTGCTGCAAATGGTTTCTGAAGCGATCAGAGACTAAAGAGACCTTTGATCTATTTAGAGACCAGCATTACCAGTGATGCAGTGTGCGAGTGATGTCATGACATCACTTGGGATTAGAGGAGCCAGAGCCTACTGGATCTAGTTAGATCCAGTCAGCGTCAGTGTCTATGTGGGAGCACTGATTGTGTGTATTGGAGTGGTGCCCAGTGGCCAGCATGAAGAGAGGTAAGTACTGCATAGGCGAGTGGGGCCTGTTCCACACTGGGAGGGGGCACAGTATAAGGGCATTACTGGCGCATAGCATAAAGGGCACTACTGGGTTCACTGCATAATGAGCACTATTGGGGGCACTGCATAAGGAGCTCTAATACAGAGGGTATTGAATAAGGGGCTCTAATACAGGGGGCATTGCATAATGGGCACAACTTCAGGTGGCATTGCATAAGGGGCTCTAATACAGGGGGCATTGCATAAGTGGCACTAATACAGGGGGTACTGCATGGTGCATAGGTAGCCCTATGGAGGCCCCCATACCTCTGATTATGACCCCATCCTTCCATTTAGAATGCACTCATGAGCAGTGCTCTCTTCCTTCACAAGCTTGTCCTTCCCTTACTTATACTATCATTTACTCCTAACTCCCCACAATGGCATTTAACACTTGGTTTCCGACACCCTGCTGCTTAATTAATTGTTATACAGCAATGTTTATAAACCATGTATTGTCCTACATTGTTTTGTACTGTTAATAATTGTTTTTCTTGTGTGCTCATTTGTTTATGTACTTTGTAAGGCACTGCGGAACCTTTGTGGTGCCATATAAATAAAGGATAATAATAATTGTTTGCAATTAAAGTAGAGACTGATTAATTAATTTGTTAATTTCTTAAATTTAGCTGAATTTCAGAGATTTGCTGCTTTCAATAAATAACAACCACTAAACAGCTATGACAATCAATTGTCTAGAACACCATTGTGATGGTCCTGACAGTAATAACTTTGCTATACTATTGTCACTCAGCCTTCCAGGGGGCTTGCTGATAGAATAAAGCAAATAAACAAACAAACAAAAAACAAATACAGAACACTGTATCCCAAATTAAACAACTTTATGACAGGACTTGCTATTAATTTAAAATTATCATAACACATGACTAATCAAAAAATAGACCAGCAATTAAACTACTTGATTAGAAGCTACAGGGTATTTTTAATTCATACTAGGCAACACTAATAAATATATATATCCCAGGACAAATTTCTTGATGAGTTGCCGCCTTGTACTTTAGATAAATGAGAACATTAATGTCAAGTGGAAATTATGTCTGTTTCTAAAAAAATTCTACTTTTGGTTTTAAAAATATTTGGTTAGTGATTTACATTTAATAAATAAACCTAATGTGGTGTGTCAATAAATTCTCTATGCAATAAATGTGTTATTTAAATGTATTTCTATGCAAGATGTTGTATTTAATTTTCTCTGTCCCTAGGTTTGTTTTCTATAGTTTATAATTACAGTTGAACATTATTACTTTTCTAATTAACACTTTTACTTTGCAATTTATGTCTTCATTATGCACACACATACTTTACAAATGTATATATTTTATTTAATAAACTATACAAATTAAACAAGTATTTGAGCTTGGCTTTATCTATTTTCAGTAGGGGTATGCTCTGCTTGTATTAACATGCAGGTTGAGTCTCCCATATCCAAATATTCCGAAATCCGGAATATTCTGAAATACAGAATTTTTTTGTCATGACTGAGATAATGAAACCTTTGATTTTAGCTGGTTCAATGTACACAAAATTTGTCTAAGGCACAAAATATTAAAAATATTGTATACAATTACTTCAGGCTTTGTGTATAAGGTGTATATGAAACATAAATGAATTTAATTTCTGTACACAAACTTTTTTTGAGCCACAAAATTATTGAATATATTGTATAAAATTACCTGCAGGCTGTGTGCATAAGGTGTATATAACACATAAATGCATTCTGTGTTTATATTTGGGTCCTATTCCCAAGATATTTCGTTATGATATGCAAATATTCCAAAATACAGATTATTATGTTATCCAAAATATCCCTGGTCCCAAGCATTTCGGATATGGGAGACTCAACCTGTATTAGCAACTTGTATATGATAGTTAATAATGCTTGATTTTTTTTAAGTAAGTACATAGGACTGTTGCTATAATTGTCAAAACCTAAAAGCTATTTAGGCTTTAGTCCTCATGAAGAGTTGGCCCTACATCTATTTTATAAGTGTATGTATATCTTGTACATTAAATATAGTTGTGTAATACACTTATGTATCCTTACAACTGATATGGCACAATGTAGAAGGGATAGTATGGAAAAACCAGGCCAGGTACAGTGTGGACATGTTTGCATAATTGTGCCTGAGGTAAACCTGAACACAGACCCATTTGCACTTATCAGAATCCTGTTGCAGGTGCTGGTAAAACAAGATGCAATGATGATAGTAATGATTGATAGTAGTAACTAGCTGCTTCTGATTGGTTGTCTGCATTTACACCTTTCCAGCTAATATTTATTAGTCCAGCATTACTTGATATTTTAATTTGGACTGCAGTGGGAAATCATTTGTTAAAGGGGAAAATGATTAATGTTGGTATTTATTTTATATTTTGTTATTTCTCTTGTGCTTATAACACCATTTTATTTTTTTACATTTCTTAGAAATAAGGTAATGCAGTTTGGATTTTTACTACTATCTCCAGGAAGGCACCATTTTACACTACACTAGTTATACCTGATGTAAACCTGGCACATATTCTAGTGCTGCAAAGCTAGATGCATTGTGAGATGTGTTTAACTGAAGATAGTCATGTAAATGTGCAACTTTACTGTGTGTACATCTTTTCCTGCTAATGTTCTGGGTGCAAATATGTTCACCTCTACATGAGTCCCTAATATGGGGAAAAAAAATCTTAAAATCAATTATGCTATTTATTATAATAGCATATGATATGTCCTAATTAGAGATGTGCATGGACCCTTGTGTTTTGGTTTTATTTCTAAATCTTCAGCAAGTTTTGGTTTTGGCAAAACAACCCTCAAATGTTTTGGTCACGCCATCCATGACACAAAGTGCTCACATCATGGGATAGATGAGAGCAACTACATCTGTATGTTGCCTGTCAAACACACACAACCTTGGCAAAGCCCATAATGAAAAGTGGTACATGATGGAATTGTTCTTGGGCCCTCCCATCCACCCTTAAGTTGCATGTTAAAAAGGACATGCAAAGTTTACCAAACCAAGCACTTCAGTGACAGGGACTTCTCTGGCTGAAGTGCTTGGTTTGTTTGGGCCACAATAAAAGAAAAAAATCTTTGTGGATGGTTAAACCAAGTTACCAATGGGCTTAAGACTAACAGAGTTAATAATCATCACAGTTGAAAGATGTCATCATCCTCATCATAACCCTTATCACTGATGTTAGTATCTTCATCACAAAATTAGCTCATCCTCATTGGAATCCACTGTAACAAAACTCTATTTGTAGTTTGTTTTGATGAACAATGAGCACCAAAGACTCCTATTTTGATTGCTTACAAGGTTCCCGGCTATACTAAACACTTATTTTTAGTACACACTGGAGGGTGGGAATCTTAATAAACCATAACTAGTTTGTGCAAGGGATTTTAAATTGCCTTTTTTTCTCCCAATATTCAAATGGTCTGTGTGAGATGCTAATTTGTATATTATCATTAAAGTAGAAATATATGTAGACAATTCTTTTATGCCTTAATGAATGTCAAATGTTTCACTCTTATGCACTGAGTTGATTCATTATAATCACCAGTGGGTCTCTTGGAAAAGTAAATTTTTTTCCTGGCAACTTTATTTGCAAGAGAAACTAAAGCATGAGACATTCTTGAGTCATGTGCCACTTGAACTGACAATTTTTTCACAAGGAGCTCTTGCATCTCTTAAGATATGTGTCAGTTGGAAAAAAATACATTATGTATGACTTAAACACGGGATCAAACATGGTTGCCAAAATGTAATGATCCAATTGCTAGATGTTGCATTCCCTTTGGTACTGGTGAAGCGAAAAAAGAATTTGATCTACAAGTCAAGCATACTTAGGAACATAACATTTGATGACATATAAGAACTATTTGGCCCATATATTCAGCTCCTTACATAGAAGAATTGCTTAATTTTGTGTTCTCCTTCAGCCTCTATAACTGCTTTTCCAGCAGTTAATTAAGGGTATTACCCGACTCAGGCTGGCAGTGTCTTAACACAATTTGGTTCCAATTTCAAATGGTTTCAGTAGCTTGCATAAAACTGAGGGTATTCTCTAGTGTGTTGCAATAATGTAACATCTCCCCCCTCTCCCCATGTCATGGATTGATGTGTACATTTGGATGGCTTGTTGCTATACCTCCAGAAACTAAAGCATATAAAGGGTGAAATTCCAATTGCTTACTACTTCTTGCTTCAGTTGGTGGCATTGCAAATATAACTGTTCTTGCAACAGCTGCAATCTTCTACATGCAGTTGCTGAATGCAGAAAATGCCCAAAGATTTTACATGCAACAGCCAGCACCTCCTGCATGGACCTGTCTTTTTTTGAGAAATTTTGAACCATCAAGACTATTGTGCATGCAAAGTATGGAAAGTGTTCAAAATAACTTAGTTGTAATACTAGTACAATGTTACTTCCATTATCAGAAATTATAAATCCTGAGGAGAGTCTAAGCAGGGTAAGCCATTTTTGCTATCAAATCCCTGAATTACTCCAGCAGATTGACAACGGTATACCACTTAGTGAAGCCAATGATATAGAGTACAATAAGAAAGAAAATGGGAGCGCTGGCAGTGGCTGCTGATTTAAAAAATCATTATTTATTTTAATTGCACAAAATACAATCTCAAACACTTTTGTTTAAAACATCAATATAAATGAAGAATACAGATGGATTCAATCAATTAGGCTAATAGTGCCTTACTGTTAAAATGTGAAACCGGTTCCACCCTACAATATTAGTACATATCAATATATAAATCACTCCAGAGACTAGTATAGAGATCACTTATATAGACATATATATATTGGAGCATCAATCGAAAAATCATTGGTCACAATTTTCCAGCAGGGATTTAATATGTCAATATTTATGTCCACTTATACCCAATTGATAGAGGGATAAATGTATAAAAAAGAAGCAGCACAGCTCATTCAGCACAGATTAGAGTGTTAGTATTGCAGTGTTAGTAAATAGGTAGTTCCTAATATAGGTACATTATCATCCAACCATGTAGGTGGAGAAGCAAAGTGTATTGTGGCAGTTAACCTCTACCCCAATCCCAGGGGGAGGATGCTTATATACTGATCGCCTGCTCACAAGTAAAGAACAATATCAGACAAAGATTTTTACCACTTTGTGCACCATGTGGTCCAGAGGCGCTTCTTGTCCTCAAGCAGAGGGACCTCTTATTCCTGGATCCTGGCACTTGTAACCGTTCACGGTGAACCAATTGGCTGAGTTGTATTCTGTTGTCCGCCGCTGCTGCACGCTGGCTGCTACACGCTGGCTGCTACACGCTGGCTGGTGACTGCTCCGTCACTTCCGGTGGTGAACTTCCAGCTTCCGGTATGCGTACCACCTGCGTTCCATGAGTCACCTGACGTGTTTCTCCGCCCAATGACGCGGCGGTTTCATCAGAGGATGGCTCTAAGCTCGTTAGTGCTCCATTATATCCCTCTCAGAGTATCCGGATTGGTTGCTTTTCAATCCCCTTAAAAATTAACTGCTAACATGCCACAGTCTTCTCTGAAAGCGGGATAAACATTTTGTGTATGCATAATATGGTGATAGAAACATCTTATATTCCATATATTTGTATATAACTTATTTAGACTATTTATAGTTCTAATATTCTACTCCAAGGTGCCTGCTCATATTGCCCATAGTATTAATCCTACCCTCTAAAACTAATAAACTATATAAAAATATACCTCCAAAAATTATTTAAAAAATATAAAAATATATAAGAAAATCAAAATAATGCTAGGCATTGGAAGGCAACACGAATCTTATTCAATATAATACATTAATAACATTGATATATTGCCCTAAGGGGTTGAGTTGGAAAAATGTTATTACATACATATAGAGACAAATTATTAAAAACAATAAACCATGATAGAAAGTCCCTTCAACACAATATGGATATAGAAAAATATTTTCCGATATCCACTACAAAATCGATATAATCATTATTCCCTCTAGAATATCTACACAATAATAAACAGCCTTAGACCACTGTCCATATAAAACAGTTGGTGAAATATATTGATACTTCACCAACCAAACATTAAATACCCTCAGTCTCCAACCATATAGGGTCTCAGGGTTAATAATTGAAAGGTTCTCATCAGGTCTATTAACCTTTATATGTCTCAAATGCCTGAGACATTGGTATTACCACTGTGCAGTAATCCTAGTGGAAAACTTCAGGATTGACACTATATAACAATCTCAGTTCAATTCAAAATCAATCAATACCATCATTAGTCAGCTAAATAACTTATATCACCCACCTACATATAAAGCCCAAATATCAAATATTATTCAGTTCGATAGTCTCATTTAGGCCATCTGGATCCAGCGTATTGAGTCTATATATCCAATATGCTTCTCTTTTGCAGAGTGTATTTAGTCTATTCCCCCCTCTATCCGTACTTTTGATTTGTTCAATAGCAATCACTTTAATTTGGCTGATATCCTTCCTTTCACAAACCGAAGCATGTCTAGACAAACTATGTGCTAAGTTCCCTTTGAGGATGTTCCTCCTATGCTCCAAAAATCAAACATTAAGCGTACGTGTGGTCCGCCCCACATACTGAAGACCACACCCACACCTAATAATGTAGACCACATAGTTGGAGTTACAATTAAGGAAGGACTGTATATGAAATGATTCCGATGTACTTTTTGATTGAAAGACCGTTTCTCTATGTCCTGCATGCTTGCACGTCATACATTTTTCTCTTCCACACCTGTAAAAACCAACTGGTTTATCAGGTAGCCAATTATAATGAATACCCAAATCCTGACTAATACCTTTCTTCGTATTATCATGTATATTATATTTATTTCCCATATTTCCATTCTTTCTGTACATACTAGGGGCCAATTTTTGTTTCAAACTTTCCGATTTTCTGTAAACAATTTTCACACCACTTCCCACCATCGGACCTATAACTGGATCTACCTTCAAAATGGTTGTATTCTTTTTAAGAATTTCTTTTATTGCATTAGCATGAGTATTATACTGTGTGACAAATGGACAACAATCCTCCCATTCCTCTTGCCGTCTGTCTATAATCCTTTTTTTATTATTATTATTATTATTATTATTATTATTACTGACTAGGAGATCTTCCCTATTCTTTTTATGGGTTTCTCTTAAAGCTTTATCTAGAATGTGAGGAGGGTAGCCTTGTTCCACAAAGGCTCCATAAACTTTATCTACTTGTTCGTGATAGCTGATTTCACTCAAACAGTTTCTTTTAATACGATAAAATTGGCTTTTTGGAATATTATTCCGCCAAGCCTTTAAATGACTACTGCCATAGTCCAAAAAATTGTTGGAGTCAACCTTCTTAAAAAAGGTTTCAGTGTGTATTTGTCCACCCAAGGCCGATAGTGCAATATCCAGGAACTGGATGTGTGTCGAACTTATAGTGCTGGTAAATTTAAGACCATACATATTAGAATTTAAGTGATTCATAAAAGTGTGAATAGATGTGAGGTCCCCATCCCAAATAAAAAATAAATCATCAATAAATCTGCCATAAAGGACCAGGTTCACCCCAAAACCTCCACCCAAAATAAGCTCCTCCTCCAATGAGCCCATATAGAGGTTTGCATAGCTTGGTGCGAACCTGGTCCCCATGGCAGTCCCCCGTGTTTGTAAATAATAAGTAGTGTCAAATAAAAAATAATTGTGCTCTAAAATAAATTTTATGGATGCCACAACAAAGTCACGTAGTCCCTCTGTCATATTGTCATCTCTATCTAGATGCCTGCAATAGAGGAGGGAGATACCAATCAAGATCAGGTAATTGGAATGTTCAATGGAACCCTGTTAGGAATCACATGTTGAGGTCTAGAGAAACAGAATCCCCAAGGGACTTTCTCCGCAAAAAAGGGAAAAAGTTAAGTGTATCATCACCTACTAATATTACACATGGGTTCATACACAAAAATAGATACGAATGCCTTGATAAAGAGGAATATACTCCGAAAACAATAGAAAAAGGAGGAGCTAGACCCAAGATTAGAGCACAAACAGATAATGAATCATATACTGATACTCGTAATTTTTTAGGCAGAGAACCCATGAGACAGTTCCAATTAAACAGAAACGAAATGGGGAACCACAAAAGAACAAGAGATTTAGAGGATGTAGAGGTGGGAGAACTAGGACGAGGAAAAAGTATAAGAAAGTAATAAATGAGAAAAGTATATTTAATTTATCGAATAGAGTTTTAAGTACACCAGAGAAAGCTCTATTAAGTAAGGGGCTGAAATATGCCCCAGCTAAAAAACCAAATTTATTTACTTTGTTTGTTGATTTGAACAGATTTATTCGAAATTTAAGTAGAAAAAGATATTTTGCATTAAAACAAATTAAATATAGAAATGATGAGTCCGTTCCAATTATTCTTGATGAAGAAGACAGAGATGCCATTGAAATATTGGAGGGGTTAGCTTTAGAAGGTTCTGCTGGAAATATATCTCCAATACCCATTTATGATATCAAGGGGACTATGAAAAAATGATGTATACTTAAGAAAAATTCAGATTTTTATCCTCTGCAATATAAAGGGCCTTGTGTGGAGAGGTTCTATAGGACCACTATGGATGATTTTAAAAATCTTTGTGAAACCATAGAAAAAGCCCCTCTGAAGGATAACCTCACAGTGGAGGAAAGAAGAGCTCTAAAAATATTGATGTCAGACAAAGAAATAACTATTAAAATGGCAGATAAAGGTGAGGGGGTGGTTGTTCAAAACACGTGTGATTATCTGAAAGAAGCAAACATGCAGTTAGGTAACACATTGTTTTATAGAACCCTCACAAATAATCCTACTCAAGAATTTCAGAGTCAACTTAGAATTTTGTTGGATGATGCCTTGGCCGGTGGTGCAATATCCAAAGATACTTGGAATTTTTTATATGTTACCCACCCTATTATCCCCATTTATTATCATTTACCCAAAATTCATAAGTCCCTCACTGCACCTCCTGGGCGTCCCATAATTTCTGGTATAGGGTCCCTAACATCGAACCTCTCACAATTTGTGGATGTCCACTTACAGAGTCACGTGGTCACCCTGAGATCATTTATAAAGGATACTACACAATTTTTAAATATGATCCGTAATGTAAACTGGAAAAAAACATATTACTTCCTTACTTGTGATGTAGAATCACTATACTCCAACATTCCACACACCAAGGGGGTGGAAAAAATTAGGGAGCATCTAGATAGAGATGACAATATGACAGAGGGACTACGTGACTTTGTTGTGGCATCCATCAAATTTATTTTAGAGCACAATTATTTTTTATTTGACACTACTTATTATTTACAAACACAGGGGACTGCCATGGGGACCAGGTTCGCACCAAGCTATGTGAACCTCTAAATGGGCTCATTGGAGGAGGAGCTTATTTGGGGTGGAGGTTTTGGGGCGAACCTGGTCCTTTATGGCAGATTTATTGATGATTTATTTTTTATTTGGGATGGGGACCTCACATCTATTCACACTTTTATGAATCACTTAAATTCTAATATGTATGGTCTTAAATTTACCAGCACTATAAGTTTGACACACATCCAGTTCCTGGATATTGCACTATCGGCCTTGGGTGGACAAATACACACTGAAACCTTTTTTAAGAAGGTTGACTCCAACAATTTTTTGGACTATGGCAGTAGTCATTTAAAGGCTTGGCGGAATAATATTCCAAAAAGCCAATTTTATCTTATTAAAAGAAACTGTTCGAGTGAAATCAGCTATCACAAACAAGTAGATAAAGTTTATGGAGCCTTTGTGGAACAAGGCTACCCTCCTCACATTCTAGATAAAGCTTTAAGAGAAACCCATAAAAAGAATAGGGAAGATCTCCTAGTCAGTAATAATAATAATAATAATAATAATAATAATAATAATAATAATAATAAAAAAAGGATTATAGACAGACGGCAAGAGGAATGGGAGGATTGTTGTCCATTTGTCACACAGTATAATACTCATGCTAATGCAATAAAAGAAATTCTTAAAAAGAATACAACCATTTTGAAGGTAGATCCAGTTATAGGTCCGATGGTGGGAAGTGGTTTGAAAATTGTTTACAGAAAATCAGAAAGTTTGAAACAAAAATTGGCCCCTAGTATGTACAGAAAGAATGGAAATATGGGAAATAAATATAATATACATGATAATACGAAGAAAGGTATTAGTCAGGATTTGGGTATTCATTATAATTGGCTACCTGATAAACCAGTTGGTTTTTACAGGTGTGGAAGAGAAAAATGTATGACGTGCAAGCATGCAGGACATAGAGAAACGGTCTTTCAATCAAAAAGTACATCGGAATCATTTCATATAGAGTCCTTCCTTAATTGTAACTCCAACTATGTGGTCTACATTATTAGGTGTGGGTGTGGTCTTCAGTATGTGGGGCGGACCACACGTACGCTTAATGTTTGATTTTTGGAGCATAGGAGGAACATCCTCAAAGGGAACTTAGCACATAGTTTGTCTAGACATGCTTCGGTTTGTGAAAGGAAGGATATCAGCCAAATTAAAGTGATTGCTATTGAACAAATCAAAAGTACGGATAGAGGGGGGAATAGACTAAATACACTCTGCAAAAGAGAAGCATATTGGATATTTAGACTCAATACGCTGGTTCCAGATGGCCTAAATGAGACTATCGAACTGAATAATATTTGATATTTGGGCTTTATATGTAGGTGGGTGATATAAGTTATTTAGCTGACTAATGATGGTATTGATTGATTTTGAATTGAACTGAGATTGTTATATAGTGTCAATCCTGAAGTTTTCCACTAGGATTACTGCACAGTGGTAATACCAATGTCTCAGGCATTTGAGACATATAAAGGTTAATAGACCTGATGAGAACCTTTCAATTATTAACCCTGAGACCCTATATGGTTGGAGACTGAGGGTATTTAATGTTTGGTTGGTGAAGTATCGATATATTTCACCAACTGTTTTATATGGACAGTGGTCTAAGGCTGTTTATTATTGTGTAGATATTCTAGTGGGAATAATGATTATATCGATTTTGTAGTGGATATCGGAAAATATTTTTCTATATCCATATTGTGTTGAAGGGACTTTCTATCAAGGTTTTTTGTTTTTAATAATTTGTCTCTATATGTATTTAATAACATTTTTCCAACTCAACCCCTTAGGGCAATATATCAATGTTATTAATGTATTATATTGAATAAGATTCGTGTTGCCTTCCAATGCCTAGCATTATTTTGATTTTCTTATATATTTTTATATTTTTTAAATAATTTTTGGAGGTATATTTTTATATAGTTTTTTAGTTTTAGAGGGTAGGATTAATACTATGGGCAATATGAGCAGGCACCTTGGAGTAGAATATTAGAACTATAAATAGTCTAAATAAGTTATATACAAATATATGGAATATAAGATGTTTCTATCACCATATTATGCATACACAAAATGTTTATCCCGCTTTCAGAGAAGACTGTGGCATGTTAGCAGTTAATTTTTAAGGGGATTGAAAAGCAACCAATCCGGATACTCTGAGAGGGATATAATGGAGCACTAACGAGCTTAGAGCCATCCTCTGATGAAACCGCCGCGTCATTGGGCGGAGAAACGCATCAGATGACTCGTGGAATGCAGGTGGTACGCATACCGGAAGCCGGAAGTTCACCACCGGAAGTGACGGAGCGGTCACCAGCCAGCGTGTAGCAGCCAGCGTGCAGCAGCGGCGGACAACAGAATACAACTCAGCCAATTGGTTCACCATGAACGGATACAAGTGCCAGGATCCAGGAATAAGAGGTCCCTCTGCTTGAGGACAAGAAGCGCCTCTGGACCACATGGTGCACAAAGTGGTAAAAATCTTTGTCTGATATTGTTCTTTACTTGTGAGCAGGCGATCAGTATATAAGCATCCTCCCCCTGGGATTGGGGTAGAGGTTAACTGCCACAATACACTTTGCTTCTCCACCTACATGGTTGGATGATAATGTACCTATATTAGGAACTACCTATTTACTAACACTGCAATACTAACACTCTAATCTGTGCTGAATGAGCTGTGCTGCTTCTTTTTTATACATTTAACCCTCTATCAATTGGGTATAAGTGGACATAAATATCGACATATTAAATCCATGCTGGAAAATTGTGACAAATGATTTTTCGATTGATGCTCCAATATATATATGTCTATATAAGTGATCTCTATACTAGTCTCTGGAGTGATTTATATATTGATATCTACTAATATTGTAGGGTGGAACCGGTTTCACATTTTAACAGTAAGGCACTATTAGCCTAATTGATTGAATCCATCTGTATTCTTCATTTATATTGATATTTTAAACAAAAGTGTTTGAGATTGTATTTTGTGCAATTAAAATAAATAATGATTTTTTAAATCAGCAGCCACTGCCAGCGCTCCCATTTTCTTTCTTATTGTGTTCCCATTGTGAATAGGTGGACTTCCAGATCCACTGTGTGGGGGCAGCAGGAGTGGTATAGATTTTGACCTAATTGGTGATTTATATTGGTAGCGCCCACTTTTTTCTCCTTTTGCAGTTTAATGATATAGAGTAGCCTGCCTGTGAATGAGCTGGCATTGTGTGTTAGATACTGCTGCTGAAGTTGATTCAAACACTGTGTGGGCTATCACAGTCATGTAATCTTTAGTTTGACCAGTACCATTTGTACACATATCTGCAGTTAAATAGATAACTGGCTTTTTCTAGACAAAGAATAACATCCTGGAACAAGTGAGGAATTGCTGTTCTTGAAAAATTTAATTAAAATGGAATTTGGTAGTAGGGACAGATGATGCATTGATGTTGGATATTGGACGCAGATCTATAGTAGCCATCATGGCTTTAGTAATCTGCTGTGCAACAGGATGGCAACCATCCTACTTGGTTTCTCTTGCAAATAATTGTTTAACAATTATTGTGTGAAACTACTAGTCTTCTTCTTGGTCCCCTTGTGTGATGAAGTTTTACCCCCAGCAACAGCAGCAGCCTTAGTGTGCAAGGATTATTCTTGGGAATCCTGGATAGGGGAGGACTCAGCTTTTGCAAATTGGATGCAGGACTTTCTTTGATCATAAGGAGGTTGATGGTAAAGGTGTTGGTAGTGGAAATAGCATGTGCTGGTATCTATCCATGCTGCTGTTAGCTGATGCTGGACTGCTTGTTATTAACTTACATGATTGTACAGATTTTGAAAATTAATATGCATGAACTTGCTGTAAATAAGGTAACAGAGAGTAGGTCCCTAGATGGTTAAAATCCCTACCTTTACTTACTTTTGCCTCAAAAATGGTATTGACAAATGTAAGGGTTTGGGAAAAAAATTTCCACATGGAAGAGGTGGCTTTTAGTCTTATGCCCATACATGTCAATGTCCTTCTTATCACTGGCAAGAACTGCTGCCACTTGTCCAACACATTCATCATCACCATACTCATTAGTGTCAGATACACAAATATGACCCTTTATTCTGAACTTCAATCGTAACATCCTCAATTTCATTTTCTAAACCATCATTACTTTTACTACTATTCTTCCTCACATTTGTAGAGGGTTTAGAAATGGTGGAAGGAGGCTTTTCTACAATTACAGTGTCAGAATCAGAAATGTCAGACACACATAGCACTCATGAACACCCTTAGACTCTCCTTAGGGATCTGTGGAGTTTGTCAACACACATTTGTTCCTTGGTGTTATTTGTGTGCACTGATTTGCATGTTTTAGAAGTGACATCTAGACAGAGCAAGAAGGTGGTGCATGCAAGGTTACATAAAATGTCTGACTGTGTTTGTCCCAGGCTTTCACAACAAACATTCTAGTGTCTAAAGGAGCAGTAGCAGGAGCACAACTTGCAATGAATAGCCATGGTGTGAGCCTTTCCTTATCACTCTGTGTATAGCATGTTGGCAATTTTATATTTTTTGACAGCAACATTTCCCTTCATAGTTAGAGGTGATGTTTTCATAAATATTGTCAAATATTATTTAGATTTAGAGTGCCCTCTCTTATACATTTTTCTTACACCTTGATCTTCTTAAAAAGTAGATGTTGAAGAAGTACTATGTCTGCTAGCACATGTACTGGGTTGCTTCTGTTCTTCTATTGACTAATTCAATCTTAAATACTTCTCCGATGTACCAGGGATAAAATCAGAGGAACAGCGGTTCTCTCTACTGCTGTCTCTGTGAGTTCCATTTAGTACATAGAGCAGATACATTTGTTTAAAAAAAAGGTCCCCAAGATGCTATGACAACACCCCTTCAGCACTTGCCTCCACTTCCTCACACTATAATCATGCAGCCCATGACAGGGAGTTGTCCCTGCTGGGATCACCCATTACCAAATGTCTAGTTTTGCCTATGCTGACGGGGACATGACATCCAGTAAGAGGAGATATTAGCAGTAGGATAATAAACTGCTTATTTTGTTTATTCTGTAAGGTTTACATCACACTGTCTATTTCTTTGTCCACAGGTTGATTCCCATGAATAGGATATGAGATGGCTTTACTGGAGGTGTAAACTATATTGTGATGACCTGAAAGTGGTTTCTTACATAAGCAAAAAAATTCAGGAAAATTAGAGATTTGAACAAGAACAACCAGGCATTTTTACGTACATCTATATTCATTACAGATTAAATTAAATTTAGTTATTTAACACTTTTTGGTTCCCACACTAATTATAATCTACAAAGACTTTATTGAACTGAACTTTTGTAATACCAAAGTTACGTTAAATGCAAATGTTAAGCTTTTGAAGTGATATAATATAAAGGAACACAAGAGCATTAGGGAAAATGAAAGAAGAATTCAGTGAGGCTCATTAACAGTGTGATGTAAGATTTATATATATATATATATATATATATACCATACACATACACACACACACACACACACACACACAAGTATACATGCGTATATTGAGATACTGTAGTCCAGGATGTCAATACCTCTCACTGATATGCTTAACCTCTGTTTATTCCTTAGGATGGTGATGCAGACAACATGCTTCTTCAGTTACAAACAGCAAAACATTCAAAATCCTGTGACCCTGTATCTTGCTAGACATAGACCAGCTACCTATACACTGTCCACTAACTGACATCAGTCACCACCATCCAAATGATGCAACAGACTTATATATTTCCAGGCAAGCACTAATTACTTAACACACAGCTGATTTTCCCACCTGTGTCTATCTGTGTTTCTAATCCAAAACCCATAGCCTGTAATTTAATACTAGAAATACAGACAGCAGATCTCCCATTGTCACATATTCCCCACAGCATCATCAAAAAGGGGACACCGATTTTGCGGAGAGCACACACACACTTGCATTTTTAGGAAGAAACCCTGGTTTGTGCTCCACTAATAACTGAACAGTTTGAATATCTAAAAACCAATGGGCAATCATAATGTTAACTTCCCTGTTGGTGTGCATCCAATGATGGGGCGTGCGATCTTTTACCAGTGTAAACTCTCAGCCAAGTAGTTTATAATGCAGAGCTCAATGACCCATTTCATGGCCAAGTACACCTTTTCTGCTATGGCAAAATTACTTACAGATCACCTGTAATATCTGTGACAATACGGGTTTCGTAGATCACTCCATCACGTAATTTATGAACACTACAATGTTTTATTTTGCTGAACAGGGTTAAACATAACGCCACACACTTGGCAATAATAAAATCTAAAAATTGAAGCAGTGAATCCAACAAAGTCCCATGGCTAGGCACAGACTGCCAACACCAACAAAAGTATTAACATTGTTGTAGATAAAGTCCTTAAGCAAAGACAGAGTCAAGGATAAGTGTTCAAAGTCCAATTCATTCTAACATGATGTTTCCCACAATTAACTCTTGGCAAAGCATCACCTCTTAGCCAAGGCCAGTGAATAACTTGAATTACAAGCAAATAGGCCCTTCTTATCCTCTCCGAATAGCCTTATGCCTCTGGGGTGTTTTCAGCTCACTCTATCACATAGCATCCCAGATGTCCCAGAATGCAATACACAATGGCCTGGCTATAATGATTACATTTAGTTCTCACTTCTCATCCCTGTTGCCATTTAAAACTGGTGTTGAAATATTAATCAGATAACAATAACTAACTTCCATCCATACAATACCAATGTTAAGTCAGTATGCTAATTTAGTTATCCCTGTGTGCTTTCTAAAGCATTGTTAGGCATAATTAAACAATAGACCCTGCAGACTGTATTGAATGACAGAGATGATGACTCATGTTGACCTTAGACTTTAAAGCTGACTGTACTTATATGGAATGTGGCTCACATCTTCTAACATTGACAATATTACCTTATAACAATAACAGCCAATATAGCACAGTTTATCCATTCACAACATACCTGGGACTTATAAATACATATACAATATGGTGAAAAACATTAGCATGGAAGGTTGAAAGGGAACAAAAAGGGCTAAAAAGTTCATATGTTTATACTGGAGGGAACAAGGCACTATAACTACAGTTTTACCATACCCATTCCTTTACAATAACCAATTGTTCCCAGGTCCATAGTTGACTATTTCTAAGTGGCTTTGGCAAAATCTGCACTGACTCTTTGTTGTCCAGCTGTGGTTTTATCTGGCCTTAACCCACTATATAGCCAAGTATTTGGCTTCCTACATACCCATCACCCATTTGTTTGGGGTAGCATTTTAAGCATTTAAGCTGTTAGCACATAATGTTGCTAGTATAGCCACAATCCTTGGGAGATGGGATTCTGAATCCTTGGTATGGATGATGGTATCTTCCAAGTAAGCCAAGGCATAATCACTATGGGGATGCAAAATCTTGTCCATGCCCTGCTTGAAAGTAGAATGCATATGCATACAAGTCCTATGATCTTGCTTGCAGTGCCGAACAGCACAGCCTGATTGACAGGCTGTGGCCATTTGGGGGGCGGGAAGGAGGTGGTGCTATCCTGTGTTCTGGAAACAGGGCTTGTCACCCCCATTTTGCAGGAGTGGTGCGGCCAGGCTCTACATTGGACGACATGGAATTCCTGGCCTTGGCAAAGCAGGTAAGATGGTCATTCTGATGACCTGATAGTTCCCAGTAACAGAGATGGTGGCATTCAGGAGGTCCGGCTGTGAGGAACATAAATGGTAAGTGTTGTTTTATGTTTGTTATGCTTTGCTGTACCTGACAAAAGTGCAGAAATAAAGGTGCTGAAATATTGCTAATATGGGGCCTGTTTCACTACGGTTCACAATTCTGCTTATACACATGCACCGCAGTTGCTAATATCAAGTGGTGCTATTTAAATTGTTGCATTCACAATCTGAACGCAGCTAGACATAAGGATGCCCACTTCCCCTTACTCACATCCGTATACTAGGGCACCATAGCAAAACAATCTGTAACTTTGAGCAATATCGGACCCATATGCACACTTGCACCAGCTCTGACCTTACACAGAAATTGCTAACAGCCATGCACGCTATCAGTGATATGGCTACTTATGGCCACACAGTGGTACCTCCAATAGCTTTTGAAGTGTAGCCCCTTAAACACCATGCCCCCACCTCTGGAATTCTCTATGAAGATTTCCATTTTATTTCTATTCAGCCTTAGTATAAGGGCACGACCGTGCCCTTATAATATATTTAAAAAAAAGCTAAATAACTGCGGCACAAGGAGACTGATATATAAATAAATATATTGAATTGATCATTTCAACTGTACTTCAGTTTTCCTCAAGTACAGTTGAAACGATCATTGGGCCACTGATATCTATGTGGTATGGAAGTTTAAAGAAAATTAAGAATCCGCACTGATCCTTATGTTTCTAATTAATTTCACCCTTCCTGTTATTCTGTGTAGGTATTTGCCAATAAATATTCATCCTTTTCTTGCCATCTTTATACAGAAAAGGAATATTGGAAAATGTGCTACCCTGCTCACAAAATATACTCCAACAAAAAAAAAGAAAAAAGTATGAGGCTATCGGGTACACTCTCGGGTGATGGGCAAGTGCTAGGCTCTGATAGTGTTGATGTTGCAATAGCAACATGGTAATAAAATAAAAAATAACTTTTATTAATTTATTTTAAAATATATACCATAACATTCATGGTTAAAATAATAGATATAGTGCATAAAGTAGGAAAAAGTGTTGAATTAAAATTCCTGATTAGGCCGCTGGGTCAGAATATTATCGCCTCAGCAGTGGTTTGTATCTTGCTCTGAACAGTCACTTAGGGTTATGGTCAGCTTCACCATATATTTGGTTAGCTAATTACCATATTTAAATAACCTACTTCAGTTAACCCTGTATAGTTTGTGATTAAGTTGTTATTTCCGTGTTCATTCACCATTACAGGTATATGGCAAGTCCCTCTCGGTACAGCTCAGTGCAACATTATTGGAACTATATATATATGGGGTGCAACCTCAATGTAATCATCCAAAAAATCCTGGGCCCACTTGTGTGTAAAAAACAAAGAATGTGAGGGCACAAACCATTGCAAAAGAAAAAAACATCCTTTTAATTATATACCACCATTGACATATGAAGGGCTAGGTCTGACATTTCGGTCCCATGTGAGACCTTTGTCAAGGTTCAGAATTGCCATCTGAAAAGGTTTGTGCACACCCTTGATAAAGTCTATTTGATGAAACACTTTGGGCGTTCAAAGACTGCACCTCTCCTGAAAGGGGGCTGCTTTATCAGACAACAACATCAGCCTTCTAGCCCGACTTTGGCAAAACAACAGACAATTGGCCCATACACACCAAACCCCTCCATGTGCACAGCCACTTGGTACCAGAAGGGACATCATTACAAGATTATCCATATTACCTATTACTACCTATTACATGCCTATGGTATGCAGATTTTATATGTGTGTTGTGTCCTACTGTTATTGTAAATGATTTACACTATTGTGCGCTTGTGTCCATTCTTTTATTTTTATAAACACTGAGGACCATACAAGAAGGGCCTTGTTAGGAAACTTCGAGCAGCCATCTCCAGAATTGGGAAATATAGTGTTTGGAAGTGGATGTACATAGCATAGACTGATTGTCCGATTAAAACACCCCGACTTTGGTTTAGCGCTGTGACCAGTACCTGGATCATTAAATATATATATACATATATATATATATATATATATATGTCCAATAGTCCATCACTCCCCTTGTTACAATAGTCAGCTGCCTGGGTGCTCCTGTGAGAAGTAGTATAGATGGAATTGGAAAAGTACTTCATAACAAGTACAGAACCACGCAGGTCACTCCAGGACTTGTGCAAAAAGATTTCTTTATAGAAGTATCAGATCGACGTTTTGGGACTATGCAGAGTACCACCCTCAAGATCACAACCACATAAAAACAACTACAAAAGCAAGCCTACCTTATATCCCCTGTGCTCTAATTCATACTGCCACCGGAGGTGAAAGCGGCGTCCACGTCCATCCGGTGTCGCACTCTGATGGCGTCATCACCACTATTGGTAAGCGTTGTCATGGTAATTCCAATGACATGATGACCAGTCTCTCCCTCTGACTTACAGCTGAAATATACAAATACATAAACAATTAGTGAGCACTAATACATTATGCTTACCAGATGGCATACAAAACACCACTCATATTATTAATATAACACATTATGTTACTAAAATGATCTATACTCGCTACTACATAAGCCATAAATTGTACTATAAGCACAATCAATCTTAACAATATTAACATCTGAGGGGAATACTGACTAATTAATAAAGTTCTCTATATATTTTTTACCATTGCAAACAGTTGAAATGTTATATATAAAGCATAGAATATCACTATTAGTACATAAAGTCCTGATTATTGCAGAGAATTCCAATTAATTTTTTCGTTAAGCCCATGTGGATGCATTGTATTTAAAAACGTAATATCCATTTTGTTTCCAGTCTCACAAGCTCTTGTATTCTATCCCCACCTCGAGGTTTGGGAGGAATATGACCAATGATCATATATTTCAAAGATACCAGGGGATGCTTTTGCTGTTTGAAATGTTTGGCTACTGGCTGTTCAATATCTTTTCCAACCAGTGATTACCCAATGGCTGAGTGATGAAAGGCCATTCGTTCTTTGAAAGCATGCATGGTCATTCCAAAATAGTGCTTACTACATGGACATACTATAAAGTAAACGACAAATTGTGTGCTACAGGTCAAGACATTTATATTTGAATGAGGATGACTAAATACTGAACCAACTTTTAAATAGCCACAAGTGGTGCACGAATGACACTTATAACAACCTGTTTTTTTAACTTGGCTGATCGGGCCCATTTGTTGTTTACAATTGGTCTTACTAAAATGTCCCGCAAGTTCTGACCCCTCCTATAACTGATCATTTTTCTTGTTTTTTTAAACACTGGTAGGTCTTGGTCACTAGCCACAATTGGCCAAGTGATGCTTGGGGGGTAACAGGACTCGCCGTGGTGCATTTTGTGGACCATATGAAAGTATCCTCTTTGCTAATGTTGTTCTTCTTGTTTTTGTTGTTACTGTCAAGGAATTCAGATCTCTCCATACCCAAGATTTTATATTTCATGTCCATAAGGTGCTTCAGTCTGTAACCTCTGTTTCTAAATTTGTCGACAACAATATCCAAAGCTTGTGATAGCTCTTGTTTCTTACTGGTTATCCTCGCCACTCTGTGCATCTGAGAGAATGGCAAACCTTGCTTCAACGCTCTTGGATGGTGACTACTTGATTCCAGCAGAGTGTTTCTGTCTGTGAGTTTATAAAAAACCACCGTAGAGATTTGCCCATCTCTTTGATTGATTTGTACATCCAAAAAAAATTATAGTATCAGCACTACTGATGTAGGTAAATTTAATAAGAGTGTCAGATGAATTGATCCTATGCATCATCTCCTCAAACAGTGTTATTCCTTCTGACCAAAGTGCGAATAAATCATCAATATATCTTGTATACCATTTGAAATATTGATCATAGTTGGGATCTTGTAACAGGAATTCTTTCTCAAACTTAAACATAAAAATGTTAGCATACGCTGGGGCCACATGGGACCCCATTGCACAGCCTGCAATTTGTAAATAATAAATTTATGACGCCATCAGAGTGCGACACCAGATGGACGTGGACGCCACTCTCACCGCCAGCGGCAGTATGAATTAGCGCACAGGGGATATAAGGTAGGCTTGCTTTTGTACATGTTGTTGTGTGGTTGTGATCTTGAGGACGGAACTCTGCATAGTCCAAAATGTTGATCTGATACTTCTATAAAGAAATCTTTTTGCACAAGTCTAGGAGTGACCTGCATGGTTCTGTACTTGTTACGGAGTACTTTTCCAATTCCATCTATATATATCTATATATATATATATATCTATATATATATATATATATATATATATATATATATATCTATATATATATATATCTAAATATATATATATATATATATATATATAAAAACCTGAATACTGCACCACCACTCAGGGACCTTAGAATAAAAGAGTCAGTATGCAACAGGTATGTGACTGTAGTGTCCTGACCCATCTATTCAAGGTAGATCTGTGCGGGTTCTGTTTTATTCGGTTCTTATCGACAGATTATCGTAAATTCGAATTAGTTTTGATTTATATTATTGGCTATCCAAAACACATAACAGCCGGATAGCCAATATGATGCCGTTTTTGAGATCTGAACAAATCCAAGTAAAACCGAGCTGCACAGCTCTAATTCAAAGGTCCCTGAGTGCCAATGCTACAGAATGTGCAGGATTCTATTTACATATGTGCATGAGAGCCCCTGGGGAGGTAATGTACATTAGCCTTACACTAGTGCCCTAAAGCCATGCACTCTTTCCCACAGCTCACCTCTATTTTTGTCTTTAGCAACTCTACTCCCACACAACTCAAAGCACTACACACAGGGTTGAATTGAACCATCTATCATTATACATCACATTTCAGTAGATATTTAACACTGTACATACTGTAACATTTGGTGTTTATTGGAAACCACAACAATACATAACAGCAGTTACTTACTTATGATAGATCCCCTTTAATATTCTGATAAACAATACAAAAAGCTCACAGATAACTTCAGAAATATTGAACAAAAGCTTTAACAATTCAAACATTGTAATAATACATGCACAAAGCTTCACAAAGTTTGCTATATTTGTGTTTTATCTTGATATATCCTTTGCACGTTCTTAAATGTTTAACTTGCCACTTGGTAAAGTGTTTGTGTCCATAGAACATTGCTGAATGCTTGAAATTGTTAATTTATTTCTCTGCTTCTTTATGGATGAGGAGAATGAAGACTCTTTACAGCCCCTACTCTTGAAATATATTTTAAAAATTACTTTTCTATTACTCAAGGGTTGAATTATTTGTACCTCACTGATTTTTATCTAAAATGTATTTTTCACACTTTCTCTTTTCCCTGACAAAACGTACAGTAACTGTAGTCAAACTATTTATACTGTATGTGTACACATTACATGGAACTGCATATTTTAAACCACTCAAAGTTTTTTGCATAAATTATAGATTGTTGACATATTATATTTGTTAAAATATGATTATATACTAGTAGGTGGTATTGTTTCAGTAATAGTGAAATGCAGCTACATTTATTAGACATCATTTACAATAAAAATAAAATTAAAAAGCTTATTTTAGGACCTGATAAAAGATTTTAGCTTTTTGGAGGTAATTTATATATAATCAGTCTAAAAGTAGATTTACTGTAAAATAATCTGTTAATCTAGGCATTTAATTACATTATTAGTCTTTATTTGCACACACACAATGCTAATTTAAAAGAAGAATTTAATAGAACTTAAATGTCATATTTTACTTTGGCTATACTAGCTTGCAGGTAATGATGAGTGGTTGTATTAGTGCTCAGTTGTCCCTTTGACATGTCCATTTTAGGAGACATTTTTGCCCACTATGAATGCTACTTGGACAACAGTGTCCAAATCCACTGCAAATGACCCTAATCTATTTTAAGACGGTTACCAAATAGTGCTAAAAAGCATACTTTTATTACAGTTTTTCTAATCACAGTTATGCTATGCAAAAAGGTAGGGAATGGAACCTGCTTGTGCCAATGACCACATGCCATTTATATCTGCGGTTCAGACCGGCATCAGCATGGCTGCTTCTTAAGGTCCAGGTCAGTTTTATTCACTTCCGTTCACTACAAGTGAGTCAATTTAGTGTCCTCAACTGGTCCCACCAATGTCAGGTGTAAATTCTGGTTATACACCATAGTTACATTTGTGCAACTGGACAGTTTTATTCACTTTTGTTCACTGCTTGAGACATTTGTGCAGCTGGCATTTTCTAATTACCAGTTGGTAAGTGGCCTTATGGACTCAAATCCCTATAGATATTTTCACTAAACATCTTTTAAAATACATACAACACTAGGGATTCATTTCTATACCATAAACAAGCAGGTGCATTGACATTTTTTTTTGCACAAAGGCTTTCTTTTGTCTACTGTGCATACCCAAATAAATTTGCTCCCATTCCATACTTTGAAACTCATACAAATGCTTTACTTGACCACTTGCTGGATTGTTGTCTGAAGTACTGTGAGAGAAATGTGTGCTGCATGTTCACATTTTTCTGCTTTACAATTAGCAAAACTAGACAGTAAGTGAAACTTGGATTAAAGAGTGTAAAGTATAAACTGCATGGGTCCTGGATGTGAATATTGTGGAATTATTCCAGGAACAAATCATTAAAATATGAACAATTTAAAAAAAAAATGTTCTTTCTAAAACATCATATTCCAAAATGATTTTCTAAAATAAGTTTGCTCAAAATTGAAATTCAGTGATGCTTTAAAATAGACTATAATCATTATTTTGTAGAAAATTGGATATGAAGTGAAAATTGAACAAATACATTTCATGTTACCAACATTTTAGAATTTATCCTTCATGGAACATTTTAAAATGAGTAATAATACAAATGTAAACATGAGTAATGTGATTTCATTAAAACAAATCTTTCGTTAGGACTTTTAAAATGGAGCAAACTACCATAACAAATGAAAAAAATACAGAACTTAAATCTTCCTGTATAGGGTCTGTCAGGTATAAATGAAATTGAGATAGATTTTTGTTCTTTAGGAGGCTTGCCGCCTAGCAACAGCTAGTGGGCATGGGCAGCAAGCCCCCAAAGATATGCTGAAAGCTGGAAAAGTGATAAAAATCAATTACCTGCTGATCAAATAAACAGCAGCTGCGCACATGCAAAGAACGTACGGTTCATACGCGCAGGTCATGTCCACGCCCCCTGCCAGCCTGGCATGCAGCTGCAGTCAGCTCTCAGATTTTCTCTCCTTAACCTCTTCCTCAGAGTAATTATTTATTTGGAGGAAAAAAGGGAAAACTTCCAAAAATCCTCTGGAAATGGAATTCATCTCAGATTCTGGTGATAAATCTTATTCAGATCACAATTGCAGTGGTAGGAACAAGTGCAAAAACGTTTATTACATAACATTGGTTCAAACAGGACAAAGATAATTTCAGGGAAGCCTGTTATGGAAAAATAAGTTTCAATCCCTGATTTGCTCATAGCAGAAAGAAACATTTGTCTAAATAAGACAAACCAATCCTGCCCGTAGTAGCCATAGCTCCTCTACCAATAACAGGCACCATTTGGAAACACCCATTTATAGGCAAAAGGGTCTCCACAAAATTACCCAGCAGTGGATCCCTCATCCTTACACTCTCCATCTCCTGCTACTTCACAATGTGTAGACTGGGCATTTAAAGAGGTTGTTCAGTCTTCAGCATCATCTGAGAGATGAACTGAGGGAATTGCGAATAGCTAGGACAACCTTGGCAGGTAGGATGCTATAGTCAAAATTATTCAAGTATTAATCTCACTGGGCTATTTAGAAAAATATAGAGCTATACAAA
Organism: Taudactylus pleione; assembly: GCA_031769625.1. Lineage (NCBI taxonomy): Eukaryota > Metazoa > Chordata > Amphibia > Anura > Myobatrachidae > Taudactylus > Taudactylus pleione. Next base: position 4,827,274 of record JAUIMM010000040.1, on the reverse strand, counting down.
TTAGCAAAATTGGCTTTCAGAACCTCCTTAATTAAGGAGAATGAATGGGTAGTTAGAAGCCATACTGGTTTCCCAGTTATACCAGCTCTTTTGACCTCTTAGGTCAACTCAGCTCTAAAAGCTTTAGCTGGTGACAAGAGTTGTATCTGAGAAGTTGGTAAAATTTTTAAGTAAATACAATATAAAATACTCAACTCTGTGGACTTGCTGTTATAGGTATTAGACAAAGCTGAGATGGAAGGATATTCAGCTTGTTCTCTAGAAACCTTAGTGGCTTCAAAATGGGATGTGGTGCTCTGAATGCCGTCGCTGGAATCCCGACACTTGTCAGAATTCCAGCACTACTTACCTTTGGCATCCCAAAGGTAAGTAGTGGGGTGGGGGGGTTAGCATTAGGATTAGAGGTTAAGGTTAGGCACTAAGGGGGAGAGTTAGGGTTATGCACTAAAGGGGAGCGTTAGATTTATGGTGCAGGGAGAGGAAGGTTAGGTTTAGGCACTAGGGGGGAAGGTTAGGGTCAGGTACCTGCGAGTCACCCCTGGAACCTCCAATTAGCACTATAAGAACCAGCATGCCCTCCAAATGCTAGTTCCATCTATGCCTCTCAAAACAACAAACATAACAAAGTGGAAGCAGCTCAAATTAATTTGGAAATACTCTTCAGGTGCATGAAAGGGAGGAGTCATATTAAACAAAAAACAGAAGAGGGGTATCCCCCAGATGTCCTCCAGAGGGTATGTTGGTACTTATAGTGCTAATTGGAGGTCCCAAGGATGACTTTTAAGTAAGCTAGCACTCAATTTGGATGTATTTCTGTATGTGCCTTCATCATGAGGCCTTACAATAGACAATTACATGGCCCAGAGTGGGTACTGTTATTATGCAGTGTAGGGACCAGCAGTTGTCAAAGAAGCCATGAAGTGGCCTGGTGGCTTACCATGTATTTGAAAATGCTTGCAACAAATATCTCTGAATTTCTGTTACCATATAATTTTCAAGTATTGTTGCAGGTACAATTTAGTGCGCTGAGTGATATCTGGGGGATACCCCCTTTCTGTTTTTTTCTTTAGTATGACCCCTCCATTTCATGCACCAGAAGAGTATTACCAAATTAAATTAAGCAGCTACCACTTTGTTAAATTTCTGAGTAAGGTTAAACTTGCTGTTATTCTGCATGACAGTCCAATGTTACTCGATGTTACCAATGTATACGCAGGATTGCGAGGTCTTACAGATGTGTGAAAGTGGTAGTTGGCCTCTCAATGCTGGGTGAACAGTTGCAGACATTAGCATATTTTTGCAGCACATCTGCGTGCATAATCGCAGTTGCGATTGCAATAGCAATCCGTAGTGAGCCAGGCCAATAGACCTGTTTGGCCTAGAATATATTTCTGATGTAAAATCCCATTACGAATCCAGAAAATCCTTTGCAGATTTAAGAACTAAAAACCAGGAACACAGGCAGCCCTTTCTACAGGGAAGTCATACGTCCAGAGCTAGAGCTAAGATCCAACATTATTCAAGCTTCTCCAGACCTCAGAAGATGATTTGCATCTGGAGCAAGATGAGCCATATGTGCAGGCTGAAACTCCTCTAACAGAGGTTGCAATCCTAAGTGTTTCATCCTCACACAAAACTCTGTGACTGTTAAACACAGTGCAATTTAGCCTCAGGTAGCCATTAAAATGATTTCCTTACCAAAAATGGATATCACTCAAATAGTGCAGTCGCAAGGAAGAAAAGCATGCAAACCCCTTGCAGAAAGGTTGGACAAGTCATATTTTTCCCATAAGGAAAAACAAACAATTCCTGTACTAAATGTAAAAGCTTTAAAATAATTCATGAAAACCATTAGGTTCTACATGGAGGGTTTAAAAGAATTAAAATATCTACTTCAGCAGAATGGTTATTGTGTAAAAATACGTCTTAAAGACGCCTTCCATTCTATATCAATCCTTTGAAACCACAAGAGGCTACTAAGGTTTCAATGAATAGGTCATCTATATCAGTGGACAGTTATCTCCAATGCCCCTTATACCTAAACATATATGCCAAAAACAAGTGCAGTGTATTGCTTATCTGGATGATTTGCTTTTGACACACATAGATCCACTAATTCTCATACAACACAGAGACATGATGGTGTCCATTCTAACAGACCTACGATTCACTATAAACCAACACAAATGCTCTATACTAGTTCCAACTATCCAGGTTCCCTTCCTGGGGTTTGTCCTAGATCCCCCTTCTCTCTCATTGCAGGTTCATGTGGACAAGTTGTCTGCAGTTTAAATGTCAGTTCAAAAAACTATACAGAAACAATATCCAACTCTCTTAGCTCTACCAATAGTACTTGGGAAGATGATAGCACTATCACCAGGGTTCTTCCTTGTTCCGCTATACTGTAGATAAATCCAATACCTGCTAAGAGACCTATTACATGCTAATCTTGTTCAGGCCACATCAATATAACATCTCTGCTACTTCAAGAAATATCATTTTCTTCCACATAAATATCTTAGAACTCAGAGAAGTATAATAGCTCTTTATAGACTGGTAGCTCCAGATCTAAACAATATTGCAGTCTTTCTCTGCCTAGACCACCTGACAGTAGCTTCCTACATACAGATGTGTCCTCTTACATTGTGGCTCAGGTCTTAGTTGTGGCATTAAAATACTGTGGGGAGGCGCAGTGGGACACAATGAGGTGCAGTGAGATGTGACAGTATCCACGGCATGCAATACACAGCTTCACTGCCGGGTGGCCAGTACTACACTGATTTAGACTACAGTACAGATCTGAGTACAATAGTAGTGGATGGACATGACACTACAGTATAGCAAATCTTAATAGGCAGGCCAACAACATACTGGACAGTGTAAATAGATCTGCTACCCGTGGCCGTGGAAGAAGATACTATAAATTCATACTGCAGAAGTACAGTTTGGCAAAACATTAGAGCAGCAATCATGCATGCTCACTCTTCAATACAATGAGATGTTTTCATGATGGTACATGTACTCTTGTTAAATGCAGCCATATCATCTAAAAACTAACATGCATTCAAAATAAAATAAAATATTCACTACAATCAGTGGCATCACTATGTCACTGCAGGTGTGCAGCATCAGACTACATGGCTACCTTGGGCTGCTGGAACTGTATGGTCAATGCTTAACACATCATACAACTGGGGTTCGATCCCTAATAATGACTGATGCTGGATATAATTTTTAACATCTGCAAGTTACAGCAAAATAACACATTAATATATATATATATATATATATATATTTATTTTTTTACTCCAGAATTGACAACAAGCAGGCATGAACAGCCCATAATTTTAGGACACACTGAAGGTGCGACACTTAGAGCACTTGGTGGATAGCGTCAGTGATCAGTATACTGAAGGTACGACATGTAGTGAACCCAGTTGATAGTGTCAATGATCAGTGTGTGTGTGCATGCAGCTTGCTCTACTACTGTATATATACTGTATCATGTAGAAAAACCCTCTATGTTTAAAAAAAAGGGACTGTCCCTTAGCCAGTCAGCAAGCTGTCACTCACAGCCAATCGGCAGTTTGTTCCCATTGTAGCTGCCACTGATTGGCTGGCAGGGCTTCAAAGTGCAGTAAAATTTGTGGGTCCTTTCACTTTTGCAGAGCAGTGCTATGAGCGCTGCTACAGTATGTCCTGCTTGGATCGGGATTCTCAGTTTGTTATTTTCATACTCAAGGATTCTACTGGACAAGGGGACTGACTGACGCAAGGGATTAAGTAAGTTTGTAGTGTGAATGTGGTGAGTGTGAGTGAGTGAATGAGTGAGTGCATGTGTAATAAAATACTTAAATATTTGGTGTGTATCATGTCTTTAGTCCTCCTGTAAAAAAAATATTAAAATAGAGGCACAAGTGGGCCCTTAATGCCCCACATGCTGGTATTTGCAGTTGCATAAGTACTGGCTTACATGTGAGTCTTGCTGGGACTCTAGTCCCCCTGTAAAAGACAATATTAGTTTCAAAAAGATATTTATATTATCAACGCAGCATCCACTTGCCAGGGATGTGGGGGATAGCCCTGGGCATCACCCCTGGCCTGGGGTACCATGAAGAAGGGAGACCCCACCTCCCCAGGGATCTCTGACCTGGGCTGTCTAGTGTGGGGTGATGAATGATTTGGCTGGGGGAGCCCCTGAAGTGTGTCCCCCAACCACGACATTACACCCATGGTAGCAAGAGCCCAGTGCGGGGGTACCCTATGAATGTTTTTCTCCATTTTTTCTCTGCCAGGACCAGCTCAAGAGTCTGTTGCTGGTTCTTTGAAATATGGGGGGACTCACATGCGATTTTCCCCTTTACGGATCAAAAAGCCTGGTGTTGGTTATGCATGGGAGGGGGATTTCTACACCGTTTCTTTTCTTTTTAATATATATATAAATATTTGATAGCCGGCACTCCTCTGCTCCCTTGTTTATTGGTGCTGGTGCCTTCCTTATTTACCACTCCAAACTGGAGAACGGAATCTGTATATGGATGTATACAGGCGGCAATCAGACAACTTTGGATAAATTACTCTGAAATCCTAAAAAAGTTTCAACATTTCAGAACTTATTTACTTTTGTTCTTTCATCAGGATACAAACTTGTAAAAAATTGCATGACTTTATAGCTCTCACCCAGGTGCTCTCGGCGTTAGGGATCCCAGTCAAACAGGAAATCACCAGATGTCATGAATAAAGTGTAACCCTTCATCTGCAATACAAAATACAAAGTACAATAGCACATATAAGAAAATACAGAAAAACATGGTATGTTAGGCTACCCGTTATGCAATTCAAAATGTCAAAATAGTTTCCCTCTCAAATATTATACAAAAACATCTGATAGACAACATTAAAAAGTACTGCACTTGTTAGACACATTGCTAGGATTTGTCCTTAAGATTTGAATGAATGTTCCATTCAATAGAAGAAATAATATCATTAAACACTGCTGGATATTCAACCTCATGATAAGACATAATTCCACCTGAGTATATGAATAGAATAGCAAAACCATTGACATCAGACCAATACAAGAACCTTTTTAAAAAGGACACATTGATAATATCAATATCAATTAAGGCAATGTACATTATATAACCTACTAGATTTTGACTGCTATATGGGATGACATAAGAATATGATACTACAAAAAACAAAATTCTACAAGAAACATTGTAAACCTAGCTGCTTGTTTAAGCCAGCTGGAGCCAATGTATTTAACGTGAATATCCACTTTGATTCAAGCTGTAATAGCAGTCGAAACCTGTCTCCTCCCCTCGGCAAGGGGGGACATGGTCATTTATTTTAAATCTTAAGGCTGCTAGATTATGACCTGACTCCAAGAAATGTTTAGTAACGGGTTGGTATATATTTATATTGTACTGGTACATTTTAGGCATTGTTAGATATATAGAGAGAGTACAAATGTGTAATTATTAAGGTATATATATGCATTGCATCCTTGAATCTAGAATATATCTAATAACAAATGGTGTGATGCATTTATTTTGTATTCAGAGAGCAAATATCTTCAATCTATTTCATACCACATTGCCTCATTTACAACTGAATATTCTCAAAAGGTTTGATTTCTTTTCCATTTGTCAATATTTCAAAGGCTCAGGTAACGCTTTTGCTTCAATAATAGGATTACAGAAACTAGTCTGCTATTACCAAAAATGTCAGAGCAATTTGTTACAATTCAGAGTAGCAATTCCTTCTTTGTAGTGCCATGGATAAAAAAGGATCTGTGCTAATTAAGGCTGAGTATAGCTTCACAGTTATAGAAAGCAGCATAAGCCTTTTTTTTTTTCCAACAATGTATGTATGCAAAGAATTGTGGGTGCTAAATCATTTTTAAAAAGAACAATGTAAATAATTATTGTTTTAATTCAAAAGGCTCTTGTCCATTTAATTATATTTATATCTTCACAACAATTAAAACTGATCCCTTTTACCTTATTATTTCCTGGACTCATTTTGAATCTTTATGTTGTTATTCATTTCTATAAAGTTCATCACAGTAAAAACTAGAGGCAGGAGTTTTTCTCCCATACTACTTTGCCTCCATTGCTCTCACCCTCTGCAAAACATGCATCAATCATTAATCGCTGAATTAAGTGTGCAGTGACCTATAGATGAGTGTCTTACTGTTTGAATTTGCACATTGAATTCTTATATTTGTGATTCCTTAGTCACACAACATAGAACATTGCAATGGTCCATTTTCAGTCTGGTTTATAATTTTGTGCACTCATTGAACTTTTTCATATACTACTTTATAAAATGCATGCTGCATGAGTAAATAGCCTGTAGTATGGCTAATAGCATGTTGCGAAATCCTTATTAATTTGAACATTTGCTGAATTCTTCAATATAAGGGCTTGTTAATTACTCAATAGGCAATACAGGACTATGGAGCTCATTCAGAGCCGCTCACAAGATGCAATTGCTCACTGGCAAAATGGGGCAGGATATTTAAATTAAGCGCTCGCACTGCATCACATAAGGAAGCCCACTATGTTTTAGAGAGCTACTGCAAAGTGCGCTCACAAGTGTCTAAAGAAGCCCACTTGCCACTCGCAATACACGTCATCTCCGGGTAATGTAGGATTAATCGGGACCATCGTGAGCCATCGGAGCTGCTCGCAGCCCTTGAGGTTGCCTTTCCCTGCCGCAACCACTGCGATCAAGGCGGGCTGAAATACATACAGGTGACGTGTACAATGATGCTACTTTGCTAATTATGCACGCCCTTTAAACGGTGTTTTTGCAGCCTGACACGCCTGCGTTTGCAACATTACTCCCTGTTCACAAGCACCTTCCCCTGTTACCTGCTACAAATGGCACTATCTGTCACTCAAAGTAGCGACCTGATAGTGGCTTACGAGCAATCAAAATCAGATCACAAAGAATGGCTTGCGCACTGCGAATTATACGCATGCGCAGATGGGCGAAAATCGCACACAGCGAGCAAGTCCAACTTAGCGAGTGGGTCTGAATCAGGTCCTATATCCATGGTACTGTAGCGAGACAGCCACTGTTAACTTCTTTTCCACACACTGGAAAATCTGACACACAACCTGGTGGGTGGGAATGCCAGATGAAGAAAAGAACCAGAAATATATAAAAGTGAGAACCCACCCAGAAAGCTCCTCCAATTTAGCATCATATAACTCAGGGCTGCAACCATATAACACCACTAACTAATATTATTTAATCCTGCTTTGCCAGTTTGAGATAATCTACTATCGAGGTTTAAAACCCTGCCAGGCATAAAAAAAATCTCCCTTAAGGCTGTTATAATCTCAGACTTAGGAAAAACAGATATGTACAGTATAACACTCCTTCAACTTAACTAGAATAATGATAATGACACTGATACATATACATGGAGGGAAAAAGGGTCAGATTTATTTATTTAATTTTACCTAGAGTAAATAAGAAATCAATGAAATATAAAGTATGGTGAAAAAGAAAGAACAGCCCCACTCACAGTATTGCCATCTGCCATATCTATACATCAAGCCTAAATGGGAGGCCAACTGCCAACCCATTACACATCACTCAAGGTATCCAACTTCCCTCCCTATGACACAAATAAAGGCCCATCTGGGATGGTGGTGCAGCTGAGCACAGTAGAGTAGAATCAGCTTACCCATGTATAGATGGGTAGAACACTTCAAGAACCATAGCAAGACAGCCATTCTTACCATTATTTTTGCCAAACAAGGCTCAATGAACTGAAGCCGCCACCATATTACTAAACGAATACCCCTCTTACCCTTTTAAGTAAACCTTCTATTAGCAAAGAAAAACTATCTTCATTAACGTGAACAACATCAGTTGTATAGCTATGGGCATCTTTGAAATGAATTGTGACATACTATGCTACCTTCAGGGGCTAACACACAATGGGCCACAAAGTTAAGACACATACGGCATTGTCCAAAGACACCACACACTGCCAATGTTGCTACACCTGACTTGGAAAAACATGGGATCACATTAGTTGCAAAGCCACCAGGTGCCCCAAATCATGTGTAATGGTCATATAAATCTAAGGAGGTACGATCTGTCAAATCATTGCCACCCAAATGAAGTACAAGAAACAAGGATAACTGTGTATTTTAGCAAGTTGAAATAAATATCCCAAAAATTAATGCCAACGCATGTCCCCAACACCCATCCAAATAACTAAGGATAACTCAGGAAAAAAATATAAATTAAAGGTAAAATAAGACATAGTAGCCCAAACAAATAACTAAATGATGAACTAATCATACAGTATGCATTTGGCATCCAATATTCTCTCTGCAAAAAATAATGTGAAAAATGAGAAACATCCCTCACAAACCCCCACCAAAAGTGATGATTGGCTACTCCTTAAGTTACAGTAGGACACAAATTAAACGACATAAATCTATTGTAACATTTATAAACATTAGTTTAGCAATGTCTGATAGTATTAATCTTGGAGACAGATAGGGCAATGGCCCATTTATGCAGGACAAATAGGATCATCACATTTTTGCAAAGAGACACAGCGACCATTTCCCAACTGTCAGGTCTTGGTACATGGAAGCCTGCATAAAAATGTGCTCACTATCTAAAACATTAGCAAATAGCAAAGTAGGAGAAGCACACTACACTAACTCAGAGACTGTAAAGACCTTGTGAAAAGACATAGGATAGACAAGAACTAGTCAAAAAAAGAAGTGCATTATTGCAAGCAACCAAAGTGGGAGGTTAATACAGTAGGTCATCTATAATCTGGGGGTGAAGTGGTCATTCAGACCCAGGCCTTAGTGACCTAAAAAGACTTAGTAAAATCAGGGCAACCATGCAGGTGCAAAAAGTATGAAATCCCTGCCAAGAACTTAACAACAAATGCTAGAGATATTTAATTCAAAAAGAGTTCCACTAAAAATGATAAAATCACCTGATGGCAACTCTTACCTTTGTTAGCAGAGTGGTTCTCAAACTGCTGTCACAACATCCATGTAGATTGATAAGACCGGAACATCCCAGGAGCCATGCTTGATAAGCAGAACCCTCCAGGCAGGTTTGATAACCTGCCACATACAAGAATGGCATAACTTACCATATGAGCTCACAGTCATGTTCTAGACACTTAAAACCACATTTTTACCTGTCCAGGGTAGTGCTGAGGTCCTCTCGCACTGTGCATCACTCCTGGATAGCACAAAGGTCCACTCATGCTGCACATCACTCCCAGCTGGTGCTGAGGTCTACTCCTGCCCCATATGCTCAGTGTTAAATCACTGAGCATGAAGATGGCACTCTGCAGTCACATGGTCACAGTGTGTCTCCCCATCATTATGGTATACAAACTGCATGCCAGAGTTCCCTCCAGAGCAGCAGTATGGGTGCAGCCATGTTGGACTGTCACCTGACTCTCCTCCACCATTCAGAGTGCTGCTCCCAGACCAGCTGATCACAGCATCCAATCCCTGGTGATCCTGCCCTATAAATTCCATTTCCTGACTGGCCTCTGTTGCAGTACAATGTAATTTCTTGCTGAAGTTACAGCTCAGTACTGAGCTCCCCAGTGGTCGAAGTGGGAATTTGAAGTGGAGGTATGGGGACGCACAATAAAATTGGGTGTGGCAATGCATAATGAGGGGCGTGGCTGTGTCATGAGGGTTGTGGTAACTCAAAACGAGGGCATGTCATGCACCCATTTTTTCATCTCTCACATTTGCACCTGCACTTGGCCTGATTCACTATGGATCGCTAATGTGATTGCACACGCAAGTCTGCTGCAAAAATATGCTAACAGCCAGCATAGAGATGCCCACTACCCCTATCTCACATCCGTAATACCTTGCAGTGCTGCCTATACATCGGGAACATCAGACCCTCATCTACAATTACAGCAGGTCTGACCTTACTCAGAAATTGCTAACCTCATCGCACACAGTGAGTACACAAGCTGTGTATGCTGTCGCAGTGGCTAATTTATACAAGACCATGCAATTGTGTTTAAAAGGACAGGCATGCCTGCGTTTCTCCGACCACCCCCTATTACCACCCCCAAATGCTGACTACCTGTCACTCACTCTGCTATGGATTTCCATAGTCTGCATTATCACAAAGCTGCTGTTGTGCACTACTACTGTGCTGAATCAGGCCTACTGTATACTCTATTAGTATAAAGCAATATACTAAAGAATGTTCTTTTACAAGTTCATTGTGAAATATTAGGCTGCGGCAAGTGACACCTTAGTGCTGCTTCTATCAGGAGTCAGGACTGAGAGGGAGGAGCTACACTTCACCCAGCTGAGTGGAGCTGCATAGGGGGTTGGCTGCAGCAGCAGTGCAAGCTATGGTGGCCCATGTGGGTTGGCATCTGTTATCAGCCAGCAGCCACAATGCATGCTCTGGGAGTCTGAGGATGGTGGTGGCAGGGGGTTGTGGCTGTTATCGGCTGCGGCTACCAAAGCTGCCATCAAAAATTGTGGGGCATGGTAAATTGTGGTAAATTGTGGTTCACCCCCCCGGACCTTAATGAGGGTACAGAGTGTAGGCAAGGATGGACAAGGGTGGCACAGGGCTAGGAAAGCTGGACTGGTAGGGCACAGGGCAGTCTGGACTGGGGTGGTGTCATGGACCATAATGGAAGAACAGGGAAAGTTGGCTGGACTGAGGGGGGGTGGCAGGGAAGTGGTAGGCTGGACTAAGGGGGGTCAGGGCTGGGAAGGCTGGCTTGAACAGGGGGAGGCAGAGGCAGGAAAGGCTGGCTGGACTGGGGAGGGGGAGTCAGGGCAGGGAAAGCTGGCTGGAGTAGATGGGATGCAGAGGCAAGAAAGGCTGGATGGATGGGGGCAGGGAAGGCATTCTGCAATAGTTAGAGGGGCACAGAGCAGTACCTGACTTCCTCCTTTCTTCTGAAGGCCTGGCAAGAGCCGGGGACCCGGGTGGGAGAGGTGCAGTCAGCCCTGTCTGCATGTCAAATATTGTGCCAACCACACCTCGCGGACTGGCAGCCAATAATGAGTGGCCTTTTCTGATTGCGTGCCATTCCGTGAGCTGTGATTATTCACGGTCAGCGCCATATTTGACATCCCGATGGCGGCAAAGTTTCTTACTGACTTGCGGTGCATATCTCCACGGCTCAAACCCTTCCCCCCTCCCCCACTCTCTCTGGGACTGGCAGTCCAGACGGTGACTGGCAGCTGTTACCGGCCATGGCAGCATGGACGGCGCATATGAGAGATGGCCCTGGGCTAGCGATGGGCACTGGCAGGGAGGACAGGCATGACTGGGTGGGCAGCGCCACACTGCCTGGCATTTACAGTGAATGCTCACAGGCTGTCAAAGGAGCACAGCCCCTAAAGCCATCCACAGTTATGTTTGTGCAGCTGGCTTTAGGGTCTGTCTCCTGAGACAGCCTGTGAGCAGTGTGTGTCGCTGACTGACAGTAGCGGGCGCAGGCACTCCCCCTATCCCTGCAAGTTGAAATAAATAAATAAATTGCTCAGTGCTGGAAGTGCCGGTATGCCATATCGTTGCATACCGCCACACTTCGAGCACTGAAGCTCCCATATACTTTGTATCTGAACATTCCCAGAACTTGATTCAGCTTCAGAAAGAATTGCAAAGCTGCTCGCAAGCAGCTTTGCAATTATGTCTGTGCAAATATAGTTATTCAGCAGGAGGCAACGCAGCATTGGATACTTTGCGGGGCGTCAGCTGGCTAAGGTGACCCATGGGGTCATGCAGCCGGGCCGCCGTAGTTGAGAAGAAGAAGCCAGGAAACCGCCATCTGTCGATGGAGATCCTGGCTTCTTCCCTCCCCCCTAACAGCGACAACACACCTCCATCTTTTGGAATGGAGGGCAACGCCGCCCCCTCCTGCCCACAAATGGCAGCAGACTGTCAATCACTGACAGTCTGCTGCCAGTCTGCAATTGCGCAGTATGAGTCATGCACCTGCACAGATTCCCGAACATCAGGAATCTGCGTGAATCACTGACAGTCACAAACCCATTCTGCACATGCGCAGAATGGGTCATGCGCCTGCGCAGATTACCGAGAATTGGGAATCTTCATTCAGCAGTGCATTAGCGTGCACTGCTGAATAAGGCCCCTAGTCCATTATATCCAGTTCCTAATTCTGGTAAACAAGTCTCCTATACCATCTTGCACACCAGTCTGGTTTTACCACTGAGACTTGTTCTTACAGCCACCACTGGTTCCAGCTGATTCCTCAACCATCGGTCTCATCCAATGCTTCCAACATTGGACTTATATAAATTAAGTTCTTCAATTCTTCAACATCGGTCTCAAACCGATCCAGCTCTTCAGTTCAGCATTACAGGCCACTCCAGCACTACTCAACAATCCAGCATCATCGGTCCCAACCCGATTCTGCTCATGTATACAGTATCATTATCTGTAAGTATCAATAAGTTCTCATTCCTAATAATAACATTGCATTCCTGACTTCGGGCCCACCATCCTCCACTTCAGTTTCCCACGTTTGTTCCAATCCTCAGACGTGACACTCACATAAGGAGCAAAAGTTTTGAAACCCGTCCAATCAAGATGAGAAAGCACATCAACAATCCTATTATCAACCCCCAGTACGTACTTAGCACAAAAATAACCAATGGAGTACAACTGGAACAACAACCAAATTGCCACCAAACAGGACATGCACTGATGGCTTACTGCATGAACTATACTAAGATTACCCCACCAAAAAATGACGCACCTATACCCCAATCTAATAGCAAAAAATTGCTTTTTATCATTTACATTTTTTTTTAAAGTAAACGTGACCTTAAATTACTACAACATTACCTTTTTTTCTACTTTTTTAAAATTTTTAATTTAATTAATTGATTAAACAAAAAGTTAGCTTTTTATAATTTTTTTCACTGTTTTACACACATCATCCATTTCACATGCTGTGCTGCAATCGAATTGCGATTACGGTTGCACAGAGGAATCCATTGCAGAGTGAGTTACAGGCTGTTAGCGTTTGGGGTGGTGACAGGGGAATGGTCAGAAAAACGCAGGCGTGGATGTCTGTTTGAACGGTGCTGCTTGGGCGTGTATAAATCAGCCACTGTGATTGCATACAAAGTTTGAGAGCCCACTGAGTACGAAAAGACTTAGAGGTAAATTTACTAAAGTGAGAGTTTTTAGAAGTGAGTTTTAAAAGTGATGTTGCCCATAGCAACCAATCAGATTTTACTTAACATTTAACTAGCACCTTCTAGAAGATAATAGCTAGAATCTGATTGGTTGCTATAGGCAACATCATTTTTAAAACTCACTTCTAAAAACTCACGTTTGTAAATTTACCCCTAGCAGTGTCTGCGGCAGGTCAGACCTGCTGTAAATGCTGTGTGAGTGGTTGATGTGCGTCAATGATGTGAGAAGCAGTAGTGGACGTCTTTTTGCCGGCTGAGCTTTGGCAAGCATATTTTAGCAGCTGTGTCCCATGCAAATTTGCAGCTGTGATCACAATTGTGATCCGTACTGATTCAGGCCCTATGAACTGTGGCATGTCTAGCCAAGAACAGAGGAAAACAGTGCACCCCAGAATGTTTCAGTGCATGATTACTTCATTAAAAGCAGGGTTGGAATAGATATATATGCAGATCGAGTGATCTGTGGATTTATCTGCAGATGATAGTTGTTATATACACTGGGTTTTCGAAAACCAGACCCAATACATTATTTTCACAGAAAATTTGACCAGTCATTTTTAACCAAAGTACACAACTTATGAAACATTTTTGGGGTAATTTTTCCTTTAGTGAGGGGGTGTCCAAAGGGTTCTGAAAGAAATCCCCACACATTTTTAGGCAAAAATAGGGATTTTGCTTTTTTTCTCTCCTGGTCTGAGAAGAAGACTTTTTGCCTGTTTCAGTCTATCCGATTATTGTGTGTGCGATAATATCAGCAAAAAAAGTCAATAATCGCCCAATATTATTCGCTGCTATTTGAATCCGGCCCTAAATCGGGATCAGTTTTTATGGTACAGCAAAAATGTTTACGGCCATCGAACCTGTGAGTTCAATTAAATTTCAAACCTGTTAAAAATTGTCTAGCATCTTTTCTTTTGACACATTTTTCCACCCTTTCTTCTTTATCATTATCTTGGCCTCTGTGACTTGAAGTACCTTTTCCTTTCATCGCAAACCAAACATCAAGTATCTTATGCCGAGTTAGACTCACTAGACGTTATTTACGCTCTAAAAAACGGAATGAAAAATAGTATATTTATGTCAAATTCTGATAAATCAGCATCACAATGTGGGTGCAGACCTGCACCAGAAGCATACATGCCTGTTTTATATCAGCCAAATATCACATACACTTACAACAATGTTTTTAACCATTTGTTTGTGTGTGTAATATGCATCTGTGAAACCATCCATCAGTTCCAAAGATGAATTAACAATCAGCTAAAACCCCCTATTACACTAAAGTCCTGGGTCTGACCTGGTATTTGGAGCATGGTTTCAAACAGACAGCACCGGGACAGACCCCTTTTACACTGTGGTTCCAACGTGGCTTATTCCTGAAACAGCGCCGTTCATACTGCACACGGGTGCAGTGGAAGTGTTCTGCCAGTGCTTGGAGATGACATAATCTCCAAGCGCCGGGAAATTTGCAAATATCCCATGCTTTTAAATGGGACCCAAGACGAATGACCCGGGTTACCTGTTTACACTGCAGGGTTACGCAGTTTGTCCCCATGTTAAACCCTGCAAGTTACCCAGGTTGGAATGCTGGGTCACTCAACCTGGGAACAATCCTGGCCCCTTTTACACCTAGCAGCAACCCAGGTTAACCCAGCAATAACCCAGGTTTTAGCTGTGGTGTAAAAGGGGAATGATAACAACCATTTTTGTGAACATCAGCAGTACAACCATGGCCAAAAGTAACTGCATCAGATGGGCAATTCTTAGCTAAATGCATCTACAGTAAATACTACAAAACATTGAAAAGTTCAAATGAGACAAATGAGTTGCAATAAAGACCACCTAATTTTCCCATTACTCTCATTACATATTTAAAATATAAGTGTGACTTTAATTCTATTTTTATTATTATAATAAAATGTACTGGTTGTGCGATAAATATGCACCTTTAATTAAAAATGTAAATTCTGCAAATAGTAACTAATTTGCATGGGCCATGTCCCAAACAACACTAGTCATTCAGTTGGCAAGTGAGATGCCGATGGTCAAAATACCGGTGCTAGAATCTCAATAGTGTCGGTATCCCGTCTTGTGTATTTTGACTGCTGGCATCCAAAAGGTAAATATCTGGGGTTAGGGGTTAGGGTTAGACAATAGGGGGAGGGTTAGGCACTAAGGGGGGAGGCTTAGGTTTAGGGTGTGGGGAGGAGGATATGTTTAGGCATCAGGGGGAGGTTAGTTTCAGGCACTGGGGAGGGAGGGTTAGTGGTAAGGGTTAGCGTTAGGGTACTTACCTGATGGTGTCAAGATTTGACTGTTGGTATGGTGATTTGGTGACATTGGAAGTTGTCTGTAACAGCTGTTACTGGGGAGGGAAAGATTACAGCCTCCACGTATGTCTGGACCATTCCAGATTTTACCCCATCCCCATTTCATATGGGGAGGCTGTAATCTCTCCCTGGTTGTCTCCCTGGTGATAGCTGTGACATCAGACACCCACCCTCCCGGTCCGCTCCGGTCTGGCATTCAGTAGAGAGCTGGAGTTTCCGACACTTGGTGATGACATCATCTCCAGGAACTGACATAGCACCCATGTATCGCCCGTCGGCACCACAGTGGAAATGGTGTGAGTCTTGGCTAGGAACCATGGGCTTGATTCAGAGCCACTCGTAAGCGGCCGCTCGTTCGCTCTGAGTGATGTTTGCACATCTGCGCATGCGTATGGGTCATAATGTGCATGTGCCAACCAGTCATTGCGGTTGGAAATCGAGCACTCGCAAAATAGCAAGTGCCTGCTAATTTGAGTGACAGGATGAGGCGTTTGTGGGTGGTAACAGGTGAAGGTGCTTGAAAACGGGGAGGGGTGATCCAAACGCAGGCGTGCCAAAAGGTAAAAACGGGCGTTTTAAGGGTGTGCATAATTAACAAAGCAGCGTCATCGACCACGTCACTTGGTTGTTTCTTAGCCTGAACTGTTTGCATGATTGCGGTAGGAAAATCCAACCACAAGCACTGCGAGCAGTTCAGATGCCTTTTGATGTACTCGATTAATCAAATAAATAGCGAAGATGACGTAGGATGCGAGTGGCCAGGGGGCGTCTTTACAAAATAGCGAGCGCATGTTTCGTTCGCTCGCTCAGACATAGAGGCATCAACAGACCGCAAAGAGCGAGCGCTCAATTTAAATAGCCGGCCCCTTTTTCTGAACGAGCGAGCGCAAATAGCCTCCAGCTCTGAATCAGGCCCCATGTTCCAAATCCTGGGTCAGACCAGGACTTTGGTGGAAAAGCGGTACTAGTAATACAGGCAATGGACACCTTGTTATGTAGGCAATGGGCACCTTTTTATACATTAAATAAGCACCTTGTTAAGGAAGCAATACTGTAGATACCTTGTTATGCAGACAATGGAAACCTTGTTATACAAGCAATAGGCACCTTGTTAAGGAGGCAATGGACATCCTGTTCTGCATACAATGGACACCTTGTTATGCAGGCAATAAGCATCCTGTTAAGAAGGCAATAGACACCTTTTTATGCAGGCAATGGACACCTTGCTATACAGGCAATGAAGACCTTGTGATGCAGACAATAAGCATCTTGTTAAGGAAGTAATATACACCTTGTTGTGAAGGCAATAAGCATCTTGTTTAGGAGGCAATAGATACTTTGTTATGGAGGCATTGGAAGCCTTGTTATGCAGTCAATGGAGACATTCTACTGCAAGCAATGGACACATTGGGTCTCATTCAGAAGCATATAATGACCCATGTTAAAGTAATTTCAATATTTTAGTAGGTTTTCACCCACAGCATTAACTTTGTATTCATTACTTAATCTGGTATAGTCCAACAATACAAACCAAATAAAAAATGAGAGTTAAAAAATATGACCTTCACCTTCCCAACCCAAACACTGGAAACAACAGTGACTAAAACCTTCCCTGAACTTTGCTGACATACATAACATAAATTCTAGCCTTATTCTTTTTTAACACGTAAATAATATAAGCTAATTACTATGTTGCTAGATCTTTTTTAAATGTTGTTGGTTTTTTAAATATGTAGCATTCCCTTATTATGTCAATTTAAATCACTTATACAAAGGTCAGTTAGACATTGTATTTGTTTACTTTAAACATGATTGACATTTTAAGTTTTATAATTATCCTGGTTAAAATGAATGCAAATTATCTAATCAGCAGAGGCAACAGTGTGTAATAAATGTGAAGTCAGGCAAGGATTCTCAATGAAGAACTCATTAGCATGCATTGGTTTCAGTGATTTGATGATGTAATAATATATGTTTAAGACTATACATACTTGAATGTGGACTGCTGTAATGTACTTGTGAATAATGTATAGCACTGTTGTCATATATATACACACACACACACACACACACCAAAAAATGGGGATTGCACTCCTGGGTTTTCAAATCATCAGATTGGACTCCTCTTTATAGCCAACATTTCAGAAATTTAATATTTCTTTTATCAAGAATACAAAAAACATTAATGTGCTTACCTTATATAGAATAACACCCATGTGAGAAGAATGCTAACCATCAGGGCCGTAGCTAGGGTAGTGCGGCCGGTGCCATCGCACAGGGCACCGCAGGGCAAAGGGCGCTGTTTGGGCCTATAACATTTTTGTTTATTATCATTCTTGCTTGTAGCTTCCTCTTATTTCATCCCCAGCATCTCCTGGCCTCTCCTATCTCTTCCCTGGACCTTCCCCATGAAGCCATGGCCCTTTCTTGGCTGCACTATGTCCTTTTGAAAAATGAGGGGGGCGCCAATGCTCTTTCTGGCACTGGGCACCAAAAATTCTAGTTACGGCACTGCTAACCATGTTCCCAGCACTTCCCTGGGGCAGAACAGGAGTGGGGAGGCCTGTACTGTGGAAAGTGGCCTCCAGCTCCTAAGGCAGTGGGGGTGGGGGAGGGCCCAGCGGACCTAACATGGCTGCTGTCAGTCTGCAAACTCCTTAAGATGGCAGCCCTGACCCTGTGGTAGGGGCCAAATGCTGGTGCAGGGAGTGCGGGCTAGCCTGATGAGGGGACACAGGGGCCATTGAGCGGGGGCCGTCTGAGCTATTCACGGTGCCGCCGGAGAGCCAGCCAGTGATGGTGGCCGGGGAGGACACGGGCACGCCGGGGGCTCTGGCACACGTGGCCGGGGTGCATGCAGGAGTGCCATCATGGCCTGCTGCAGACCGAGAGCCATGCCCAGAAGGGGCTGGAACTGCTGATGTAAGAGGCCTGGGTGCCTCCATCATCAAGCGGCGGGGAGGTGGAGCAGAGCACCGGGGATGGAGCATGCTGGGATGCAATAAAGGCCTGAGGCTGACAGGAAGGGGGTCAGGAGGAATGCTGGGAGTGCAAAAGGGGTGACAGGAGGATGGGCTGGGGGGGATATGAATAGACAGAAATAAGGAAAGGTGATAGAAAAAAGGGGGATAAGGTGGAATGTGAATAGTCAGTGTGATGAAAGGAAAAGAAGTGAAAAATAACAGCCAGATAAAGAAGTAAATAAGATTATCCAGCCTCTTGAATAAACTGGAAAGAGGAGGATGGCTCCTCTCACCAGGCTATTTATATGGGTCTTCTACGCCGTCCCCTTGAAGCCTACAATAGGCTTATACTCCTCAAGTGACCAATACTTAACCGCACCACCCCCAGCTTTTAACCCTTAACTACCTAACAAAATTAGATATCAAACAGGGTGCTTATCTATCCTCAAACTTATTCAAGTACAGTATTTGGATGATTAAGTAGATCCAAACATTGTTATTACCATCAGAGCATTTTGTTTTAAACTTGAAAATTAGTCTGATTCAACACCAATTTAAAAATGATCTAATCTTTTAAAGTTTCTGGAGTGTTCTTCAAGTGCAGATAAGATTGCACATCTATTCCCTCCAACTGCAGCTGGTTTTCATCAATTGTAGGTAAAAGTTGTTACCACAAGTTAGAGAAATCCACACACTGCAAAGACCAAAATAGGTTTCCAACAAACAACAATAAACTGAAGTGCCAAAACTCATGGGATGATGCCTAGTATCGTGTAGGACCCCCTCTAGCCCGGCAAAGTGCAGCAACTCAACATGGTATTGATTCCACAACTGGATGTAAGACCTTTGGAGAGATATTGACCCATGCAATCTGGATAGCTTCCCACAGCTCACTGATATTTATAGGTTCAGGGTCTTGGATGTGAATGGACCTCTCCATCACGTCCCATAAATGCTTTTTTGGGTTCATGTTGGGTGAATATGGTGACCTCAACATTCATCTGAACTCCGCAGAATGCTCCTCAAACCAATTCTGGACAACATGGTACTGATGAATGGTGCATTATGCTGATGGAATATTCCATCATTGTGGTGGTAGATGATCCTCCATGAAGGTCTGCAAATGGTCATCAAGCAATGCAAAGTAGTGGTAACTTTAATGATGTGTTCAGGTGGACCAGTGGATCCAACTCATGTAATGTGAACTCACCCCACACCATTATGGAACTACCACCTGCCTTGTTGGAAACTGGGGTCCATGGCCTCATGGGCTCTGCATCACACCCAAAAAAAAACTGGAACCATGACTTAGCAGACTACATCAGTTGTTGCCAGTCCTCCTGGGTCCAAATAGCAATGTCACAAGCCCAGATGAGGTTCTGTGTCTGTTGTCATAGTGTTAACAGGGGCACTCTGGTGGGTCTTCTGCTCCCATATCCCATGGAAGCTAAAGAATGCTTCACTTTCCTGCTGTATGTGTCTGGTACCTCCTGCATTAAATATGGATGTGATTTAAGCCAGTGTCACATGTGTGTTACAATGAACAATTCTGTCCAAACATGTCACATATAAAGCACACATTGGCCTTTAATCTAGGATACTCCGTTAATTGTTTGTAATTATTAGTGTTCTTGATAGTGAAAGAGTCAAGAAATTGTACAATTTCACATTTGAGATCAATGAAACTCCTCAAAACGTTGCCCCATACTCATCCAAAGCACATCAGTGTGCAGCAAGAAATAGGTATTGTCAGCAGACATGTTCGCAAGAAAATGTTTGAAACTTCTGTGCTGAAGTCTTGATTTGATGCATTTAACTAGTTTCATCACACTATTTATATAATTGGATCTGGCATAAAGCACACTTTGATGAATAAGACAATGTAAAGTCTGCATATAGGGCAAAACTCTCTTCAATTTAGCAACTAGGCCTTTCTCTTCCAGTCGTCTAATGCCACTTGTAATGATGCAGTCATTGGATGCGCGCACTAACACATTCATGGGATATCATTAGTGGCAGACGATCAGCTGAATCACTCTGATAAGTCTTGGCAAAAGATTCAGAGTGTTTTTGCATAATATATTTCTTTATAATAGATGTCCATTAAACAACAAACACATATGCTTTAAATTCAGTACATGCAGCAAAGCAAATATATTTGGGGGGGGCATTCTGCACTGAAACAACAATTTCCAATTTTTTGTTATTACTGACCACTGTTGAAAGGGCCATTTTACTATGTGGAAATACATGAAGCACAGTATTTACAGATAGGTCCAGTTGCATCCTTGCCGCTTGTGCGCCAAATCACGCCATGCATAGTACGAGTCGCATGCTCGTGAATGAGTATGTGCACTGCGTTTGCACCCATGGCCCCATAGGATTGCATGGTGCGAACTCAGTGCATGGCATGGTGTACCATGGCGCACACAGCCCCGGCTAATCGCATGGCAGTATGCGTGTGCACGTTTGCAGTGTGAGCGGCAAGAATGCAAGAGAACACATCTGTATAGTAACTATGCACACAGATAGCTCCAGTAGATCTCTTAAATTACATATAATACGTTGTAAAAAAAAGGAGGGGAAATGCAGATGCACACTCTAAGCACTAAGAATATTGAATATCAAAATATATATAATAAACTATCAATTGACATGGTCCCAGGTGGGTCCCAGTATTAGGGATGTTAGGGACCCACCTGATAAGGTTCACCTTGATGTGGTAGGTGGGCAAACATCTTTGGCCAAATATGTACTAAGAATCTTAATAGAAAACCATGTTAATTGATAGTTTATTATATATATTTTGATATTCAGTAATCTTAGTGCTTAGAGTGTACATCTGCATTACCCCCCTTTTTTCTGCTGTAGAACTACAGGTCTCAGCAAGGTAGCACCTCTTATTGTGTTTAAATTAGGATGTGCAGCCAAGCCCACCCACTCTTTTTTCATATAATACATCCTCCAAGGCATTGAAGGTCAAACAATCTGGCTGCATGCACCAACACACAGTGGAAAAGACAGTGCCATTGGTAATCTACAACAGCAATTGTGTGGTAAATTAGTCTGGAGGACTGTAGAGAGGAGTGCAGCTAAAAGTCCCGCATAGTTGTAGCTCAGTCTGTGCTTATGCTGCAACAGAAAAAGTGGGAGAGGGTTTTTCAATGTTGGTAGGTAAACTGGGGAGACAGAAATAGGCAGAATGATCTGGATGCTGAATACAGAGGGAGGCAATGCTGTTGGTAGAGGAAGGGAGTCAGGTATCATAATATTGATGGAGATCCAGTACCCTTGTAGGACGAATTGAAATGGCATACTTGCAAGAGGCAACAAAAGAACAGGATCTGTGAGCTGGTATAGTAGACTTGAAATACTCTATTAGGTAGCCTGTGTAAACATGAATTAACAAGGCTGATGTTTGTTGAATGGCAAAGGCAAATATTGCTAGTAAAAGGGATAAATTAGTCTGTTTTGCAATGGCTAAAAAAGAAAAGTGATCATCAGTAATAACTGCCAGTCTTCACCACCAAACTATTTACAATATTTAAACATAAAGTAAATAATCCATGTAGTTTTACTAGTATGTGTGATTGACAAAGAAGCAAGCTGCAGACTAAATGTAAATTCTAAAACACTACACAATTTATGTAATACAGGATTTTCTTGTGGGCCAGTTCATATTGTGTCGTGTGTCGGATGTGACCCATTGGCCACCAGTTGAATAAGGCTATTAGAAAGAAAGCACCATAATTACAGGCATGCAATAAGGAGAGCATTCTAGTAACTATTATGCAAACAAAAGAGAACATTCTATAAACCGACATACAATATATAGTGTGTCCTAATTAGTAAAGGTGCCCATACATCAGATTGGGGTTTCCACAATCCTGTGACGTGATCGGAAATGCCGATCTGCTGGGTGGAAAGCCGGCCGGCCACCATCGATGGTCAGCGATCCGTTGCAGGATCACTGAAATTTTCACTGTTAAATTTCCCCGATTAGACAATCATGACCATTTTTTGATCGCAATCGTCAAATCGGAAAAAGCCAACATGTTGGTTTTCTGTGATCCCGCGATGCCGGGTTGCAGCATCACGGGATCGTGGCAATCCATCCCAGATGGATGGGGCCCATTAGTTACAAGCATTCTAATGACCACCATTTAATACAAAGAGCATCATAATGACTCGCATACAATTCAGAGACCATTCTAGTGAATATAATAAAATACAGAGATCACTCTAGTGACTTCCTTACAATGCAGAGATCATCTTAGTGACTGCCATACAATGCAGATAATATCTTAATGACAACCAGCAGTAGCAAACCACTTTTCCTCTTAACTTGCTCTTTTTCCTGCCACCCCTTTTCCCTTCCACTTCAGTCCTATTCATATTTTTTTTTTCATGCACCTTTGCTACTGAAGGCATGGAGTCCTGCCGATTGTCGATCAGAATCAATGTGGATAAACCTTGACAATTGCAGGTAAACACAATATGTTGATTGAAATAATATTTGGTTTATATCCCTGCTATTGCAGGCAAAAATTATTTAAAACAAATGCTTTTTAGTTTTCTTAAATGCATCTTATCTAGTATTAAACTTTTTTTTTTTTTTACTATCGCCTAAAAAAAAATAAAGCCATTTCAAAGTGGCAAGTTAACCCTTACCACTTCCAGCAAGTATTCAATATTGTTGTTGTTAAAAGCAAGAGATCCAGTTACAGTGTATCATTAACAGCCCCTGTGTACTAATATGTAAAAAAAAATATTGACGACTATTACAGCTGGCAATATTGTTTTGATAAATTGTGGCTATCAAGGAAAACATTATCACTGAAAAAAGCACCGATATTTATTGTTTACATATCAGCACAAACTGGATCTTTTGATTATAACTGACAGTGCAGCAGGAATATTCCTACATGCTGCACTGTCCTAGAGATTCAGCCTCATGTGATAGAGCACAAAGGGTCAAAGAAGCATGTGTTGGTCCCTGATCAAAAGACACATGCTCCTACTGTATGACCCCTTTGTTTTCTGAGCACTCCTGTGCCAGTGGGATTTCTTTATCCCATTCCTCTGAACAATTCACTGAATGCTGTGTATGTATACCAGTGGTGGCGAACCCTGGCACTCCAGGTGCTGTGGGACTACATAACCCAGCATGCACTGCCAGAATTTTGCTCAGGCTTATACAATTATTTAAATGTGTGCCTAGATAGGCACACTGCTTAGGCATTTTGATTTTCATTTACATTTGTATCTACTTGTTGATATACTGTATAGTACACACTGATTTACGTTTCCACCATGACATCTATTTTTCTTCTGGCTAGACTATATCATACATTTAAATTATATATGCCAACTATGTTATTCCCTCTATTCTCTAAGGCTTCTTCTAGCATTTTGCGGTTCTATGTGTACTTAAGTGTTCTATGCGTCTCTCGCTACAATTTGTCTAACTTTGTGTTCACACAGCTTCATGTTGCTATGACAATACTGTACCCAATGAGTCAGCGCTGCTACGTCCACCGTGATGATGTCATTGTTTGTGTGCTGTCAGCCAGCTGGGTGTGCAGTCGCGGCATGGACTTCAACAGCCATTCACTGGGTGTTTGGGGGTAATATAAGTTAAGAACTGTATTTATTTGTTTATGTCCAGATAAAAATGCCAATTGAATAAAAGACATTGAAATGTTGACTGATATATACTGGCCACCTCAGATTGCTTGTTATATTGATGCAACCTTTAATTGCAAGATATTTGAGATGTGCGCTGGACCATTTTTGCTGGGTTTGGTTCTAACTAGTCACCCGGTTTTGGTTTGGTTTTGCCAAAATGCCGTGATTGTTTTTATTTTTCCAAATTCACCTAATTTGAGCCTTTTTATTTGTTCCTAGAGTATTATTAACCTCAAAAACATTCATTCCATTCATTTCCACTCACTTTTGACCACATAACAGCTCATAACATTGTTTTCATCCAGTTTAGGCCAAAAGATTGCACCAAGCTAGCTGGCTGACTAAGATAAGCAACAGCAATGGGTGGCACAAACATGTGGCAGTTCAACTTCCAACATGGCACATAAGAAAACAAATGTTTTTATTAATCAAGCGGCTTGAGGGAGATGGAGAATGTATGTAGTTGAAGGCAGGGAAAGGAAGGGTTGATTCGTAGTAAATTTAATTAAAGTTTTGGATTCCAAAGCAAATTTATGTGGGATGAGGGGGGGCATTTACAGAGAAAATTGACTCATTCACATCAGTCCTTGCCCTAATTGAGCTCTTCGGTGTTTCCAAACTAATAGAAAAAAAATGCAGGAGATGCAGTCTGTGGTCATAAAAATTTCTGGACATTTTTGGCATTCATCAACCACATGTAGAAAATTACAGCAGCTGTGGTAGTTCAACTTCCAACATGGCACATCTAGGAAACAGAATGGCACTGCAGTGGCAGACAGGATGGCAGTTTAATAAACTATATAGACCCATAGAAAGAACCCAAGAATGTTTTCATTAATTAACAACTAGATCAGAGGCTCAAGGGAGATTGACTATGTATGTAGTTGAAGGCAAGGAAAGGAAGGGTTGATTCATAGTATTGTTAATCCTCTCTACAGTTGGACCTGCAGGAGGTCATTCTCCTCATCTGATTCCTCACCATCATCAGTGTGTACATCATCCTCACACAATATTACATCATCCCCGCTGGAATTCACCATTACAGGTACCTCTGAATTTTTTTTACATAATTGATGATAAAGGTCATCCTCGTGGAATTTCCAGTTCATTTTGATGAACATCATCTTTTTCACATTTTGAGGAAGTAACCTCCTACACCAATTGCTGATAAGGGTCCCAGCAGTGCTGAAAACTCTTTCTGAGTACAAATTGGAGGGTGGACAACTTAGGTAATGCAAAGTCAATCTGTCCAAGGGCCTCCAAATTTCCCTTTTGTCTTTCCAGTAGTCAAAGGGACTCTGTGACTTGCCTATGTTTATGGTGTCATGAAAATAATTCTCCACCATTCTTTGATTGGTGAACCTATCATATGGAGTCACAGTAGTGGTGTAACTAATTTTCAGCAATTCTTTTAGACCAAACCAGATGTAACAATGTTGTGTTGACTGCTCTGCATCACCAATGGGTCCTTTGGGAAAGCTGAATTTTTCCTGGCAGATGCCAGAGAAACTGTCATCGTGTCATGTACCACTTGGGCTGCCAACTTGCTCACCAGGAGCTCTTTGCATCTTTTAAGATCTTGGTTAGTTGGAAACAAAGACATGACGTATGACTTAAACCTAGGATCAAGCACAGTTGCCAAAATGTAGTGATCTGATTTCAAGATATTGGTAACCCTTGGATCCTGGCAAAGCAAACAAAGGACTTGAATTACAAAGGGAGTGATACTTAGCAGAATAGCTTTGTTTAATCTCCTCCTTTAATTTATTGAGCTTATTTTCCAAAATCCTAATTAGGGAAATCACCTGACTCAAGCTAGCAGTGTCTGAACTCAGGGCCTGATTCACTACCGTATGCAACTGCATATGCAATAGCAATTATGCACACAGTTCAACTGCTAAAGTATGCTAATTTATTGCAATTGCTATTCCCTCGCAGCACTACACAAGGACGCCCACTTTACTTACCACACATCCAAAATGTTAGGAAGACTGCAAACCATCGGTACAATCAAGTACCATCGCAGCCTCACGCACACTTTCTCAAGCCCTGACCTTACTCAGAAATTGCTAACAACCATGCACATTATGAAACCTCAGACTGCATAGGCCATCACAGTGTATGCCTTTGCAATGGCATTGAAACACACTGGCACACCAGCATTCACCCGACCACCCCCCATCACCACCCACAAATGGCACTTCCTGTCGATCACTCTGCAATGGATCTGCACAGTGTCAGTCACAATAGCTAGTTCGTGCACTGTGATGCCTACACATGCACAGAATGCAACAATTGGTAAATTATGTGTGTTTTTGCAACTGCATTCCCTGCTGAATCAGGCCCTAAATTCACATGTGGCTACTACGAAGGGTTTTACCACCTTGCACAAGACAGAAAGCATTCTCCACTGTGCTGGACTAAGGAACACTCCCCCTCCTTTCCCTAAGTCATGGCTTATTGTATAGCTGTGGATGGCTTTTTGCTGTTCATACATCCACTGAAGCATATAATGGGTGGAATTCAACCTGGTTACCACTTCTTGTATCCGTTGGTGTCAGGACAAATTCAACTGTTCTTGCAGCTGCAGCAATCTCCTGCATGCTGTGGCTGAATGGAAAAAATGTCCTGAAATCTTTTTGGCCACAGACAGCATCTCCTGCATGCCCCTGTAAAATCCTGAGGAGAGTACAAGTGGATTAAGCCATTTTGCTATGACAAACCTCAGTTTTTCTAAGAAGTTGTCAGCATTATGCCTCTTAGTTAAGATGGTGATACAGAGTATACTGCCTCTAAATAAGCTGGCATTGTTTGTTAGATACTGCTGCTACTGCTGCTGCTAAAGATGAATCACCCACCCAGTGGGTTGTCACAGTCATGTAATCTTTAGTTTGCTCACTCCTGCTTGTCCACATATATGTGGTTAGCTGGACAGTGGGTACATTGGCATTTTGTAGGCCAATAATTAGGTTATTTTAACATCCTGGTACAGCCAAGGAATTACTTTTTGGGTAAAAAATGGAATAGAGATGGAATTCGGTACCGGGGACACTGAAACCCGCTGCATTAATGGTGGTTATTTGATACAGATCTAATACTAGCATAGCCATGACTGCATCAGTGATCTGTTGTGCGACTGAGCGAGACAGTGTCGGACTGGAGCATGAAGGGCCCACCGGGGGAATGCAGTGATGGGTGCCATACTTAAGAGTGTGGCCAGCCTTCAGAGGGGGTGTGGCCAGCTTCCACAGAGGCTTGGCTAACCATTAAAGAGTGCATGGTTTGGGCCCTTTTACAAAATAAAATAAAAAATAAATAAAAATAAATATATATATATATACTGGTAGTGCATGCATGATAATGTACCAGATTAATAACAGCAATGTTTTTTTTAAACACACCATAGTCCTGTGCAGTATAATGTAATCAATGTATAATGTATAATTCAAGTGTACAGTCCGAAACCTGATCCCTAGATGAGGGGAGTGGGCCCTCAGTCAGTGGGGCCCACCGGGGTTTTCGCCTGTACCCCTGTGGGCCAGTCCGACCCTGGTGAGAGCTGACATACTTGCTTCCCCTTGCAAAGGCTTGTTTCACAGTCAGTTGCTTTTTTAAAATAGGAGTCTTCTTGGTCCCCTTGTGGGATGCATATCCATCCCAGGGAGCAGCAGCAGCAGGCCTAGCGCTCAAGGATTCCCCTGAGGAATCCTGGATAGGGGAGAAGTTGCCTAACCTTAACAAATTGGATGCAGGACTCAGATCATGACTGTGGATATTAAGGATGTAGGTGTTGGAGGTAGAGATTGCAGATGCTGGGATCTAGTTGAACTTGAGAGAAGGGAGCTAGCTGATGCTGGACTGCTTGTTGTTAAATTTTTAGCACCAGTTTCTGCTGTTGTCAAAAAATTTCATGAATTTCCGGCAAATTACGTAACAGGGAGGAGGTTTCTAGATGGTTACCATCCGTACCTTTACTTTCCATTATTATACAAACACTACAGATTTCTTGACAATTATTATCAGGATTTGGGTAAAATAATTCCACACATATGAGGTGCAATTGTTGGTCCTATGCCCAGGCTTGACAATGGCCTTCCTTTTATCATAGCCAAGAGCTGCTTCACTGGTGCCTAACTTACACAAATAACATCCTCATCCTCAACATCTTCATTAGCAAAGGTGTCAGCTACACAAATATCCTCTTCCTCCACTTGCACTTCCTTGATGGCATTCTCATTTTCTATGTCATCAGCTATATTTGTAGTGCTCATCCCCACATTTGCAGAGGGAGCAGAAATGGTGGAAGGCGGCTTATCTACAAGTACAACAGTATCAGAAAAGTTAGACTCACACATAGTACTCTTAAACTCACCTCAGGGATTTGTGACATTTCTGTTTCTGAACACACGGGGCCTGATTCAGAGGCGCTCGCAAAAAGCAAGCGTTCGCTCTGCATCAGGGCGGGCGCAGGTATTTTTAGTTGAGGCCTCTTGGCCGCTCGCATAGCTGTGGGTTACCACCCACAGCTATAGCGAGTGGCCATGATGATGGTCGTGATGGTCAAGACCATCGCGACCATCGGGCTTGCGATGAGACCCTTGTGGTAGGGTCTCGTGGCCGCAAGCCCCAAAGAGCTTCTGGCTCAAATAGAGCCAGAAGCTCTCTCACTGGCATCACTGGTGATGTCAGTGGGGCCGCCCACAAACGACAAGCATTCGCATGGGAATGCCTCCATTTATGAAGCCACCCCACCACCACCCCTACAAAATGGAGCAAGCTGTCGATCAACATCGACAGCAATCCCTTTTGTAGTGAGTCCCAGAGCGAGCGCTTTTTGCGCTTGCTCCAGGGCTTGCCCTTGCACAGTGCACACACCGCGCGTGTGCACTTGGCCACCATCGGCCCGCTTGCAAGCGCAATGCGCTTGCGAGCGGGTCTGGATCAGGCCCACAGTTTGTTCTACTAGCTTAGTGGATTTTATTTTTTACACTTCTTCTACACTGAGTAATAAGGTCTTGCATCGTCATGAGAGGCAGAGGACGATGCCTCACTGACACTTGCATAACCACCACTCATAAATAAAGGCCAAGGCTTCAGTTTTTCCTAGTCACTGCGTGTGGTGAATGGCATGTTTTTTTTTCTTTTGCACTGTATATTTTTTATTATTTTAAATGCCCTAACTTAGACCCTCTATGCACTTGAGCATCAGCTTTAGTAGACAACATTGATGGACAAGCGACAATATTTGGTTGCTCTACTTTAATCTAAACATTATCCATTTTTCAAGTTGCAGATCACTGTGTGTCTTATACTGTATATGCACCTGAACAAAGCTCACTAGGGTAAAGCGCACTAAACAGAACACAATAGAAATTTATTTGTTTGATGTCGCATCTCTATTCAAACTGCGTGGAGCCACAGGGTGCACATATGCATGTGAATGTCTTTACTGATGAAAACAGCACAGCCCATATACAGCAGAGTACAGCACAGCATACAGCAGTGTACACCCCCTATACACATTGACTAAGGGCCTAATCACTACAGATCGCTATTGCAGCTGCAATTACGCACACAGGGGGTCATTCAGTCCCGCTCGTGAGCGGCAGTACGCTCGCAAGTGGGTCGATGTTCCCCCACTGCGCATGCGCACGACAGAGGGAGCTCCGTTGTGCACATGCGCGAGACCCGGCGAGCGACGGGCTCTCCATCGCTCCAGGTCTCGCACCAAAGGGGGTGTGCTGTCGATGTTGATTGACAGCACGCCCCCTTTGGTGGGCGTGCCGGAGGCGTGCCTGCCAGACGGAGGCGTTCCCATGGGAATGCCTACCATCTCAAGCCGGCCCCACTGACATCACTAGTGATGTCAGTGGGAGTGATTTTGTCTCTGATAGAGCCAAAATCACTCCAGGGCTTGCGGCAGAGAGACCCTACCTCAGGGTCTCCGTTGCAAGCCCGATGGTCACGATGGTCAAGACCATCGCGACCATCATCATGGACGCTCGCTATAGATGTGGGTGGTAACCCACAGCTATGCAAGCGTCCATGAGGACGCTCCAAGAAAAGATAGGAGGGCCCTGATTCAGAGCGAGTGCTCTGGTCAGAGCGTTCAGTTCTGAATCAGGACCACAGGTCTGCTGCAAAAATATGCTATCCTGCATATACATCGGGAACATCGAGTAACATTGGCCCATCATGCACAATTACAACAGGTCTAGCCTTACTCAGAAATTGCTAACCTTGTCACATGCAGTGAATGCACAAGTTGCATATGCCATCGCAGTGGCTAATTTATGCATACCCAAGTAACAGCTTTCAAACAGATAGGCATGCCTGCGTTTCTCTTCGACCACTCCCCTGTCATCACACTATTGCTGATCTGACGTCATTCACTCTGCGATGGCTGTGTATCTGCATAAGTGATCGCAGTACAATCGCAATGCTAACTCACGCATGCGCATTGTGGTGCATACACATGAACAGTACGCACAATCGGCCATCTGCATACGTTATGGCAATAGCAGTCCATGCTGGTTCAGGCCCTAAGAGCAGCACAGCCACTTGTGAGTCTGGACACAGCACAGCCTATGTACACAGAGTACAGTACAGCATAAAGCAGTGTGCATCCCCTATACACATTGACTAAGAGCAGCACAGCCACTTGTGAGTCTGGACACAGCACAGCCTATATACAGCAGAGTACAGCTCAGCAAACAGCAGCTTGCACCCTCTATACACATTGACTAAGCAACACAGCCACTTGTGAGTCTGGACACAGCACAGCCTATATACAGATGTGTCCTGCTACATCTTTGCTCATAGTGTGGCATTCTGGCTTCCCTGCCACAGTGCTCATCCCCACATTTGCAGAGGGAGCAGAAATGGTGGAAGGTGGCTTATCTACAAGTACAACATCTACAAGTACAACATTATGGCGCATTATGGCATGGCATACTGTATGTCGTGAAAGACTATATGACATGCAGTACACAGTTTAACCAATGGGTGGCAAATGCTCCACTGATGAAAACTACAGTACTAGATACAAAACGGTAGCAGTGGACGGTGATCCGTGAGAGGCTGGCCAATCAAGTTCAGGGTGTGTAAACAATCACTCCTCCAGGTGCTTGAAATTATCACTTTGTGTCAAATCTAAACTGCTATGGCTATTATACTCATTTCTGGCCATCCGTACTATATACCGTTACTACATGATGTATAGATGCCTGGCCTAAAGACACACGGGCAGTTTTTCATGAAGAGAGATCATTTCAGGTGTACTCTGCTCAAATTTATGCATTGATCCGCACTTTCCACAACCATTTATCTTTACTGTATGTTATGACACACAGCTTTATTAGACTATAAACCGCTATTGACATTATATTGTACACGTTGGTGTAAAGACACACTCTAGACATGACATGGACAACATGTGTCACATCTGCCATGGCTGGCTTGCATGGGCGAGTAGGTAAGGTGAGTGCTTTCCAAAGCTTGCACTTCAGGTTCTAGGCCCAGAAAATGACAATATCATTTTGTAAATCAGTATGTTTTATTATTTTTTTAATCTACTATGCAGGTTTAAATATAGGATTAAATAATTTGCTGTGTGAGTCGTGTATTTTATAAGAATACATATCTACGATGGTGTGAAGATGCAAGTGCAGCATTTCATAAACACAGAGGAAGTCAAGTTCAATATTATTTAAAAGGTACTCTGCCAAACTTAATACATTGTTCTGAACTTGCAACCACCTTTCATTTCTATGTTACGCCACCCAGCTGCATTTTACTCTAAACCGCTATAGACATTGTATTGTACACATTACAGGCTATTAATACTATATAATGTTGCTACATGGTGTAAAGATACCTGGCATAAAGATGCACTGCCAGTTTTTCATTAAGAGAAATCAATTCAGGTTTAATACTTTTAAAGTAGTCTGCTCAACTTTATGCATTGCTCCGCACTTTTCTCATCCCTTTAGCTTCATCTTCATATCATGATACCCAGCTTCTTTAAGACTATAAACTGTTATTGACATTGTGTTGTAAACTTTACCTGGTGTAAAGTCACACATTTAACATCACATACACAACAGGTGTGACTGCTTATTCGGCTGGCATGTTTGGACAAGTGGGTAAGGTGAGTGCCTTAAAGAGTCAGCGCCTAAGGTTCGAGGCCAAGAAAGGCCTTGAACCTGAATCTTCAATGCAGGATAAAATAATTAATTAAATAATTTGGTGTGTGAGTCCTGTGTTTTACAAGAATACCTATCTGCATTGGTGTAAAGACACATGCACAGCATTTCATAAAGACAGATGAAATCAAGTTCAATATTATTAATGTACTCTACCAAACTTTATACATTACTCCGAACTTGCAACCACCTTTCATTTCTGTTATGCCACCCAGCTGCATTTTACTCTAAACCGATATACACATTGTATTGTACTCATCATGGGCCATCCATACTGGATACTGTCGCTACATGGTGTAAAGACACCTGGCTTAAAGATGCACAGTACAGAGTAATAAATAATGTAGTGTGCCATTTATGGTTGAGGCTGCTTCCAAGAGAAATTGCCAGTTCTCTGTTTTAGCTGAAAACAGCTACAAACACAACATCTAATTTAATTGGAGTGCCAATACTAAAAAGATAAATACAACTCATGTTTTTTGTACAAATACATTTAATATCCATTAATAATTACATAACATGTAGAATATAAGGTTAAAAAAGCCTTCAATCAAAAGGACATAAATATAGACATGAGATATTTCAGTTATAACTGTGCAAAATCAACTCACACGAATGAATATCCAATTTAATATGGTTAATTAGAGCAGCTGACTTGATGTAAATGTATCACTAGAAAAAATATTCCAGCAAACCTATAAATGTCACTGGTAGGTATGTACTTGCGTTGGCCCAGAACGTATAAATGGGAGCTTGGAAAGATGTATAGTGACTTGCTGCTGTGCTCCTGGTCGTGTAGGACAGAAGAAATGACCTGACCGCATCTCCACTTCCAGCTATTCTCCCCGTCTGTACTGTCCTTAGCTCACCACAAACTTACATTCCCCGCACTTGTCAGTGCTAAAGGGTACTCACATAAGTCCAGAGACGTGCCACTTGCTGTTGGCTGCTGTAAGATGCAATTAGGGCGGCTGCTCCATCACTGCTGTGTCTTGGTTGTGAGCAAAATAAGATGCAGTAGCCAGCAAAGTTCTTTTTCACCTGCTCCAAAGCAGATGCACAACTTGGCCACCACAGTTTTGATGTGGAGTGCAAAGGCTGGCAAAATAATATGTCAGCTGCTCCAAATGCAAATGCACAGTGTAGCCACCTCAACCTTAACTAGTTTCTCTATACAGCAAAGTTTCTTCAGAAGGATGAAGGGTGTTGTCTGTGGTTCCCTTATTGTAGGGCAAGAATCAATTTCATTGGTGGAGTCTTAATTAACTCATTTTATCCACCTGGGAGTAATGAATTCACACACCAAAGAACATATTAATTAAACATCTAGTTAGTCCTGTACAGACCACTATCACAGTTATTAAAAACCATGAGTTCATAAAATCATATAATAAACCAAAATTCAGCCTGTATATAAAATTAAGTATATCTAAAAAACCTTTTCATAAACAACTACTTAAATGCTAATTTTTTACAACTGCCGTGTATAAATAATAATCAAATGAAGGTATATTTCATGTTATTATATTTCATATATTATTTCTGTCTTTTTCAAGAACTATAGTAATTATTTTCACTGTAAGTTCAAAGTAGTGAAAGAAAACTTTTTTTTTATTAAGGGGGGACATTTTATTAGGAGAATGAAAAAAGTTAAGATAGCAGCACATTTATTTCTTATAGGGATAGACCACCCATTTAGTAATGAGAGATACATTAATACACTACTAAGAGCAAACATGGATGCATCACATGTTAAATCTAGGACCCAGAACAGAATGAAGAATTAGAAAAACATAAAGGGAAGAAAAATCTAATTATATATGCACAGAATGGACACCTGTCAAATAATAACAGACCATTCTATGCATCTCTCCCAATATAACTTATGGTCATCAAAGGAATTCTAAATACACCATATCATTTAATATGCCCATATTATGAATCCAGTAAGTTTCCCTCATGCATAATCTCCTATACCTATTGCCACCCCTAGAGGAGTTAGACACTTGTTAAATTCCACAAAATTTCAACCCTTCTGGATCTCCATTATGGTGATCTCTAAAATGGTGTGATACACTATGACCATTATACCTCTTTAGAATATTGTGCCTATCTTCTAAAAAACAAACTTTAAGTGGGCATGTAGTCCGACCCACATACTGTAAATTACATTCACATTGTAGGACATAAACAACAATTGAAGTACAGGTTGAGTCTCCCATATCCAAATATAACGAAATATGGAATATTCCAAAATACGGAATTATATTGGCATGACTGAGATAATGAAACCTTTGATTTTTGATGGTTCAATGTACACAAACTTTGTCTAAGGCACAAAATATTAAAAATATTGTATAAAATTACCTTCAGACTTTGTGTATAAGGTGTATATGAAACATAAATGAATTTCATTTCTGTACACAAACTTTTTTTGAGCCACAAAATTATTTAATATATTGCATAAAATTACCTGCAGGCTGTGTGTATAAGGTGTATATAACACATAAATGCATTCTGTGTGTATATTTGGGTCCTATTCCCAAGATATTTCATTATGGTATGCAAATATTCCAAAATACGGAATATTCCATTATCCAAAATACCCCTGGTCCCAAGCATTTTGGATATGGGAGACTCAACCTGTATTGCAATTTATAAAAGTTCTCAGGGGGAAAATTTCTTTGGTAACATGAGATGAACAGGTTTTTACTTTATTCTGCATAAATTAACAAGTGATACATTTATTTTGAGAACAACCAAAATTACCTACATCCTTAGATTGAAGCCACGTAGATTTATCTTCTCTTTTAGGAATATAGACACTAGGAGCTAGAAGATTTTTCATATTTTTTGCCTTTTTAAAAATAATAGAGGGTTTGGGTTCTAACTATCTTTTAATAAGGGATCCAGCATCAAAATAGAATAATTATCCTTAATAATCTTAGCCACCTTGTTAGCCAAACTATTAAATCTAGAGACAAAAACCACTGAAGAATCAAAATTGGAATCATGAGATGTATTCTTTTTCTCTTCCTTTCTCCTATCCTGAGAGTTGTGAGATAACAAAGACTCATGTTCTATATTTCTACTTTTCGAAAAGGTTTGCGAGATTACTTTTTTGGGATAGCCTTTTTGAGTAAAAATCTCGCATAGCTTCTGTGCTTGATCTTCAACTTTAGAATTGGAAGAGCAATTACATCAAAGACATTTTAATTGACCTAAAGACAAAAGACAGCCTAGACTAGACAGCCAATTTTAGTGATGGTTGCTGGTATATTCAATATACGTATTGCTGTCTACTTTCTGCCTATATGTAAAGGACTCAACAGAGTTCCTATTAACAACTAGGGTTATATTCAGAAACTGTATAGTAGTGGGGTGATGTGCACTAGTGAATATTCAATTATAATTGTTATTATTTAAGTGCTGAGTGAACTTATGAATATAATCAATATCCTCATTCCAAACAAAAAACAATTGATCTATGTAGTGGCCATAGAGGACCAGGCTCTCCTCCAGGTCAGCACCCCATATGAGATCCTCTTCAAGTTTGCCCATATAGAGGTTGGTGAAACTGGGGGCGAACCTGGTCCCCATGGCCATTCCTATGCGCTGTAGAAAGTGGACATGGCCAAACATAAAATAATTATGTGATAAAATAAAATTGATGGAATCCGTGATGAACCTCTTATGTCTCTCTGAATTTAATGCCAAAAAATTATTTATAACCTCCACCTCCTTATCATGTGGAATATTTGTGTATAATGCATTTACATTGCCCATTAGAAAATAATAACTATTTTTCCAAGACAAATCTTTCAACTTTTCCAAATAATGTGCATTGTCTCTGATGTGAGATTTCAGAGAGGTAGTGATAGGCTGTAAAAAATAATCAACATAAGCAACCAAATTAGAGGTTAAAGACCCTATCCCTGAAATAATAGGATGCCCTGGTGGATTAACAAGTGATTTATGAATTTTGGGTAAGTGATAAAAACTGGAGTGATAGGGTGTGAGGGTAACAAAAAATGAAACTCATCTCTGGATATAACCCCATTCTCTAAGGGTTCATCGAGAAGTGTTCTTAATTCTTACAAATAATGTTTAGTTGGATCTGTTTGTAATGTAGAATCGAAAAATCTATTATTCAGCTGTCTATGAGCCTCAGTCACATAGTCTTCAGTATTCAAAACCACAGCCCCCCCTTCTCTGCTGACTGAACGGTTATAGATTTGTTTTTAGACAAATTTCTCAAAGCAGACTGTTCTTGGGGGTTACATTGTGAAATGTAATTTTTTTTGTTTTTTTCACATATCTCTTTCAACTGAGGAAGGGTGTTTTTATAAAATGTATTGATACATCCATTCTTATAGTTAATAGGAAAGAACTGTGATTGTTTCACAATTTTTTTATTTTTCAAACTAACATTATATACTGGCAATATTTTATCATCTATCTCCTCAGGCTCTTCATTATTTTGTAGCAGTTCCATCAATATAGAGAGAGTTCCTGAATCACCTTCATCTAAAATAATAGGAGATCCCCCTAGCATCCTCTCTTTTAATCTTTTGTGTGCAAAATACCTCTTGTGGCTGAGTGCTCTCACATATTTATTTAATTCAACAAATAACTCAAATAAATTTGGGGTGGTAGAAGGTGCAACATTTAACCCCTTAGATAGTAATTTAATTTCTATATCATTTAATTTTTTGGAGGATAAATTAAAGACCCCTCTAGAATCATTAACACCCTTTTTTAGTACTTTAGAAGATCTCTTTTTTTGTGTTGAAGTTTTTCCCCTCTTTCCTCTAAATCTAGGAATACCTGCCATTTGAGGGTGGTCCTACTGACATCACTCGTGATGTCAGTAGTTGAGCTTCCTGCTCTATTAGAGCAGGAATCTCAGGAATCTCACTGGGGCTTGTGGGAACAAGACCCTACCACAAGGGTCTCATCACAAGCCCGATGGTTGCGATGGTCGCCCACAGCTATGCAAGCGGCCAGGAGGCCGGCTCCCCCAAAAAAATCCACCCTGGTTCAGAGCGAGCGCTCTGAAAGAGCGTCCGGCTCTGAATAAGGGCCAGTGTACAGTATACACTGAATAGTACTAATTGTACAGTATTTTTGTTGTACAACATTTTAATATCAGCTACAATAGCCTACATAAAACCTGATAGTGGTGGAGCAAATGTTGTGAACAGTAGTGTACTGTACTTGCAACAATTTATTTTATTTGTTTCCCACCATGCACTGAATCTTTGAACACCACACTGAGTTTACTATAAGGTGCAGTATGTTGGTCCGGAGAAGGAAGAACAACTGTTGGCCATTATATAGTAGCTACATTGAAGAATGTAAGTTTGTAATACTATACTGTTTGGTACTCTGTAACAAGACTGTACAGTAGGTGGTTATAAATACTGTATACAGTAAATGTAAGTTATTTTAGTTTCACTGCATGCTAATGTCATAGTAAAATATAGTAGTTTAATAAAGATTTAAACAGTCTACTCTTAAACAAATATTATTTTAATGTACAGTATCATGTCTGACCTACACAATAACCTTTTTTGTTTTCTTTTTCCGGTCGCCATCGTGCACTGACCATTGGTAAAAGTATCCTAATCTGTATACAGTATGGAACCATAAAGCTTATCTACAGTACACCATGTAAACCACCATCCCATGAAGACCCAGCATGTTAAGCTCCCAAAAAAGTGCACATTTTTGAAACCTCCAGCTCTGCTTGTGAAAGGTTATTTTTGTCCCCAATTTGCATAAATCAATTTAGTGTAATTATCAAAAAACTATTTATCGAACAATATATTTTTTCTGTACTGTTATACACTGGTAAAATGTGAGCTCAGTACATTAATACAAATAACTTTGACTGTACATTAAATATCATACAATAGGCAGAGTATAGAGTACATGGTTAGGATACAGATCTGTCAGTAAGTACCTTTACCCTACCCTAAACCTAAGCCAACCCAACCTCCCCCAACAGCCTACACCTCACCCTCTCCCTAGTGCTTAATGCTTACCCCTAAATCTCCCCCTAACCCTACTACTTACTGTCAGGATGCAGGCACCAGGTTTCTTACTGGTATCAGGATTCAGGTACTGGCATTCTGACAGCAGCCATTTAAACTACAGTACATCCCCATAGTACTAGGCAAAAAATATTAAACTACTGGATACTGTAAATTGTGACTACTGTATAGTAGTAATTTGCATTAAGTAATTAGCTCCATAATAAAGGAACTGGAGTATAAATAAACTAATCAATTTACTGTAAATAGACTCTTGAAGCTACAGTATAGTAAAACTTTAAATCAGACATAACAATCAGAGTATTGTTAAATTACAGTAACTGTATTTTATGTTGCACTGCTTGTTTGTCCTATTCAATTTTTTATAATTACTTTTAAAATTGTTATTTCTCTCATTTTGGTCATGATTGTGTTATTATTTAAAAACAAAACTGCATGTTACACTACCTACTGTAACTGGAGGCCTACAAACACATACTGTTCTGTAATCATCCTCTTATTGTACAGCACCCACTGTTAATTAAAGGTGGGGTGGAAGTTTATTTTTAGAAACTTGCTATCAACCTACTCTGTCTTTATTTAATACTGGGTGTGCGTCTTCTGGCCAATGCAGATACAGTATGTATTTTTATAAATGACAAAACTCGCACACCAAATTATTTATTTAACTCTGTATACAAGAATGACAGGTGGTGGGAACTTGGGAGCAATGTATTGAGTTACAGTAGGCTGAGTTCCTTAAGAATATTGAATTTGCAAAAATCTATGTAGTGTAATTATCAAAAAACTATTTATTGTATTTTTTTTTGTACTGCTATATACCATTACATTGGGAGCTCAGTAGATTAATACAAATAACTTTAAATACTGTACAGTAGTCAGAATGCTGCAGTACATTGTTACTACTGGAATAGAAGTGTACCATACTATAGTGTACTGTACTCTGGATTACTTTACATTAAAAAGTATTTCTATTGGACCACATACAGTATTTTTACTAAAGTATAATGGTGAAGAGGTGCTACCCACTACCAAAACTTACAGTACTATATATGATGCAATACAAATAATAGGTACAGTAATATAGTGAATTGGTGCAATGATAAGCAGTAGTAAAAAAAATAGGTATAGTAAAAAACAAATAAAATCATGTATTGAAGATTAATTTTAAAAAAAAATAATACTGATGTAGAAAATGATATTGTCCCTTTCCAGGTCTTGAACTCGAGGCAAGGGGTCTGTAAGATGCTCCCCTTACCCACTCTCCCACACATGCCAGCCGTCTCAGTGGTCACACCTGTTATGTATGTGATGTTAAAGTGTGCGATTTTACACCAGATAAAGTATACAATACAACATCAATAGCGGTTTATAGTGTAATGCAGCTGGGTGACATACAGTAACAGAGATGAAGGGAGGGGAGAAGTGCAGTGCAATATACAGTATAAAGTTGTGCAGAGTGTTTTAAGAGTATTTAACCTGAAATTATCTGTTTTTATGATAAACTTCCCATGCATCTTTTTACATCATGTAAGGACAGTTTACTGTGCAGTATAGCTGGCCCATGTACAATAAAATGTCTATAGCAGTTTAGCATAAAATGGGTGGTATAGCAATGACAGTTGATGGGCAGTTGGGAACAATGTATTGAGTTTGGCAGAGTTACTTAAGAATATTGAACCTGAATTGCTCTGACTTTATTTAATACTGGGCATGTAGCTTCTGGCCAATGCTGATATGTAACTCACACACCAAATTATTTCATTCTTTATTTATTCATGACAAAATGCAGTTCAGTACTACTGTATAGTGTAGTGAATGACAGTTTTCATCAGCTAATCAGCAGACAGTGCAACAAAAGCTCTGTTGGCTATTTGCTGCATGCGCTGTGCAGTTTAGGAAAGGCGACATCTGGTGGACAGAAAGTTGTATTACATGCTCCAGCTTTTCCAGTGCATTAGTACATTATGTTGTGTCTTAAGCAGAATGATGCAACTTAGAATGCCAAGCAGCAGCACAGCAGGGTGCGACTAGCATGGCACGCTACTTGGTGTATGGAGCAAAGATGTAGCAGGACACATCTGTACAGCAGAGTACAGCACAGCATACAGCAGCATGCACCCCTATACACATTGACTAAGAGAACAGCACAGCCACTTGTGAGTCTAGACACAGCATAGCCACAGACTACAGCACAGCATAGAGCAGTGTGCACCCCTTATACACATTGACTAAGAGCAGCAAAGCCTTTACTGAGTCTGGACACAGCACAGCCTATACATCAGAGTAAAAAGCAGCAGGCAGCAGTGTGCCTAACAGGGAAATGGTGGCGAGTCCCATCCGCGGCCCCTTATATAGAATTCAAAACCCGCAAGAATCTAATGCCGTGAGGATGACGTTTTGCCTCAAAGTGGAATCCGAGTCATGCGGGAACACCTGAGCACCATGCAAACTTTATGTCCATTACTTGGGCACACAGTATTCCCTGTGCTATAAGCTATGTGTGTTTCCACACACTGGCTCTGTTTCTGTCAAGGATTACAATAGGACATGCAGATGTTGTTGTCCCTATGATCATTTGTGCAACTGTTGCTATTTGTACACATTTTGTCCTGGAGAAGGTTCATCTAGAACCAAAACATTGACACAAGTAATGGACATAAAGTTTTGGAATTGAGACTGTGTCAAGTCATTGCCCAAATGTGATAATAAAGATTATTTTATGAAGATTGATCAATGACATTGGACTATGCATTGGTTAATATATATATATATATATATATATATATATAGAGAGAGAGAGAGAGAGAGAGAGAGAGAATACATGTTTCCTTTGCATTATTTAAAGGTTTTTTTTTTGCAGGGATGGGTAGGTAGGGCCTGAACCAGTACCTTGAATAAAGACCTATGAGATGTTACTCTAGCTCTGATCAGTACAGGTAGCAATATATTTGGTATTCTAGATGCAAGCATCTGTTCTGTCTCACTGTGCCAAACAATTTCCCATAGGAAGTGACATTTGTACTTCACATGCATTCCAGCTTGTATGCCAAGTACTTGCATGACCTTAGCTGGCCCCAATAAGTTCAGAATGCCCATCCACCTCCAAACTGCTCCTCCTGGGAGCAAGGGACAAACTGGAAAAAAATATAATAAAATACATCAGTAGGTCAATAGTCAGCTCCCTGAGGCCAATAGCCTACTTGGAAATGTTCAGGTAAGGTCTTTGGCTAATATATGTTTATAGGGTAGGTGCAAGTGTGCAATGTTGAAGATGACTAGTAGCATACTAAGCATACACAGAGCGGCAGTTCCTTTGGAAGATGCATCTAACCCTGCATATTGTGAAGTATTATTTTGAGAGCAAGATACACACAAATGTCTTCCCAGTCTACTTCAGGTACAATGCATTAGAAAAATGTCAAATGGCAACTTTCCTGATCACTGACTTGCAATTTTTGTAATGTACAATCTATTAAACTTTAAACAAAATAGTGTGTTTGGTAAAAAAAAGGTCTGCATTATTTCCTTTACAGTACAAAAGTGCTTATACTGTACAAAACATTTTTCTTAGACCATTTTGGAAATTTATGTAAGATATGTATAAATAAGAAGGCTGTCATAGAGAAAGGCCATAAAGAAATTTAACTCTGATATAATTAATCCCGCTAATGGGCAGGCTAGTTTTATTTTATACTACAGATTATGTGAGGGAGGTTGAGACAAATAAATTATAAATATTTCTATAGTGTATTACAGCATTACCCTACATCCCATTATCTGTATGGATCAAAATAGCTCCTTAGTCAAGCCTAGATTGGGGGAGCGATATTCAAAGATATTTTTAATTTTCTCCATGATGGTCACTTTCTAATCTCCACTTTTTATATTTTGGCCGAAAATCACAAGACTCTGGTAAATCCCCCAGGATGTCTTGTTGTTTTGGATGTGTGTTCTATGACACCTTCTTTGTCTCACTACAATGACACTGTCCTCATGCTCTATATACTATTGATGATTTATTTTTGTTTGGGTTTGGGATTTTACATCAGCTCAGTCTTTTGTCAATTTGCTTAACACTAATTTATATCATGTATGGTTCATGAGCACCATTCAGAACTAAAACAATCAGTTTCCTGAGTTCTCAAGACCACAGCCTCTCTACTAGTACTGGTCAGTGGCAGCTCCTACAGTATTCCATGTGGCTAAGTCACTGCATGAGTGCAGTCATTTTGAATTCACTACCACCAACAATGAGCCAGTCAGGATTCTAGATCATCTGATCATTGCTGACCAATCATATCACAGCACTCAAAGAGTGGCCTATTTAAACCACTCCAGGACAATTCCTGGTTGACTGATCTTCATCTCTCCCTGTGTGGATTGCTGCTCTCAGCAACTCATGGTTCTAGTGGACTCCTAAGGACTTCTTCCATGCTTTCTTGAAGTCTCCAATTTGCTGCATTACACTTACCCTGCAGTGTCTCTTCAGTTTGCTGCATTTCACTAACTCTGCAGTGTCTTTTCAGTTTGCTTTTTACCTGATTACAAGTTCAGCTGAACTAGGTGTAAGGTGAGGCACACACGGACTAATCTGAATAGAAAAACAATAATAGATGACCCATCAGAAAGATAATATTAAAAATTAATAAAATATAACTTTTATTATATTCTTATAAAATAAGTAGGCGAAAATTGAATATATATGTATTAAACTTAGGATCGGCACTACTTTAATAAGCAGTCACTTTTTTCTCAACTCTGCGCGTGGGGCTAACACAGCATATCGGCGACTCACGTCTCACATGATGTTCACATAGGTTTTTTCACTCTCAATAAGTTAGCGTGGAGACAGCTATGTTACTAAATGGTATTATTCTGCCATCCTTAAATCCCATACATTGTTACCACACGTACTCTCACAGGCAGTGTAACTCTGCCCAAACAATTAACTATTCTTATAGGGATAATATCTCTTATATCACTGTCCTGTGTAGTGAAGTGTGACCACCCTGCTAGTCTCTGCCACTATAACTAACAGTGTTGCTCTGCTAGGACCGGCAATACTTAAATATGCAGTCACTGATTATTCAACTCTGCGCCCCGCAGCTAACACAGCACATCGGCGGCTTGCATCACACAACATGATATTCACATAGGTTTTTTCACATTCAGTAAGTTAGCGTGGAGACATATACATTTAAAAATCACAGAGCACGCTATGCATCGCGTGTCTGTGCATTCCTAACGCGCGTTTCGCCCATCGGCTTAATCATAGGAGCACCACATAGCTGCGGGGCGCAGAGTTGAATAATAAGTGACTGCATATTTAAGTATTGCTGGTCCTAGCAGAGCAACGCTGTTAGTTATAGTGGCAGAGACTAGCAGGGTGGTCACACTTCACTACACAGGGCAGTGATATAAGAGATATTATCCCTATAAGAATAGTTAATTGTTTGGGAAGAGTTACACTGCCTGTGAGAGTACGTGTGGTAACAATGTATGGGATTTAATAACAGCACAAGGGATGGCAGAATAATACCATTTAGTAACATAGCTGTCTCCACGCTAACTTTTTGAGAGTGAAAAA
Source organism: Taudactylus pleione (assembly GCA_031769625.1). Lineage (NCBI taxonomy): Eukaryota > Metazoa > Chordata > Amphibia > Anura > Myobatrachidae > Taudactylus > Taudactylus pleione. The sequence continues at coordinate 4,783,211 of JAUIMM010000040.1, read as the reverse complement.
ACCTATGTGAACATCATGTGAGACGTGAGCCGCCGATATGCTGTGTTAGCTGTGGGGCACAGAGTTCAGAAAAAAGTGACTGCTTATTAAAGTAGTGCCGATCCTAGCAGAGCAACGCTGTTAACAATAGCGGCAGAGACTAGCAGGGTGGTCACACTTTACTACAAGGGCAGTGCAACAGGAGAGAATATCCCTAGAAGAATAGTTAATAGTTTGGGCAGAGTTACACTGCCTATGAGAGTACGTGCAGCAACAATGTATGTGATTTAGTAACAGCATGAGGGATGGCAGAGAAATACCATTTAGTAACATAGCTGATACAATTATCACATGTGTTGCAATATAAGAGACGAATGACGTCTGTTTATTCATAATGTCCCAGCTCTTCTGTTTCACAATATTAATATGAGATTGTGCAAGCATATGTTTCAATATGCACTCTGAGCGCTGTCTGGTGTCAGAGTGTTATTAGTGACACTGTTAGCTAGCTATTCGTATAGCTTTAATACCTACTCCTTGTAACATTGTGGATATCTCATATAGTACAATTTAGAGATTGTTCAGTGACACTCAATATCCGGGTGAATAGCATATGATATGCACCTAGTGGTAAAAAGTCCGAATATGTTTAGTTCTACTGATGATATGAGAATGAGATCATACACAATAGAGTGGCTCACACTTGATTAATGGTCGAATTTTGCGTACACTATATGAATATTATTATAATATAACCATCGCAGTGGATAGAGTGTTGATTGACTCACATTAAATTAGTGATAGTGACATGTGTGTAATTTAGTCTTCAACACAGTCTGATACAGTTAGGTATAGTGGAGAATAGTGATTTTAATAATAAACGTATTATAATTAAGTTTTATACATATATTCAATTTTCGCCTACTTATTTTATAAGAATATAATAAAAGTTATATTTTATTAATTTTTAATATTATCTTTCTGATGGGTCATCTATTATTGTTTTTCTATTCAGATTAGTCCGTGTGTGCCCCACTATAGGAATACTTTGCTTTTCTTTTGCTATTCTATTATGACTTTTTATTCCTGGGAGCACCTCCCACAATACAGGAAAGATCGTTAGATAATTTTTTTTTGGTTTGGGAAGGGCAATTAATGCAATAGGTCTGTGCGGATATTTTTCTATTACTAGGTGTAAGGTTGGACAGCTAATTCAGAGTTATACAGCTATAATAATGGTAAGCAGATATCTACAGACTATGATCCAATTGGTATTCCTAATATCAACATCATGTTGACATGGTCATAATGTTGACATTGACCATGGTGACATTCCTCATGTACACAGTGATGAAATGTCAATGTGTTAAAATGTTGAAGAAACACATAATCCCTGAGAAAGGCCCGTAAGGGCAGAAATGCATTAGACCAAGCAGCACCAAAAGCACCAGCTGAATTACTCTCAAAATCCGTTCACCACAGGCTGCACCACACCACACCACTCCGGCTACTAGACTGCTGTCACGTGACCAACCCATGGCAGTTCTGGCCCACATACAGGGCCAGTGCAAAAGCAGCACCGGCATATACACTATCCAGTGTAGCAGGCAGGTGTACAGAATCACAACCAGATGCAGCACCAGCAGAGCACACCACCTGAACCCCAGTCACCATAGATCAATGCACCATGGTCATTCTTAACATAACTGCTGGAGTAAGCTTCTCTGTAAGGCACTAACCAGGTGGGATTGACACTCCACGGCAAACCCCACAAGGCAACCCATGACAGTGTCTCCCTGTTACGCCATCCACCAACATCTGGGTACCACCCATGCCATCCACCGACAGGACTACCAAATAGGTAAGCGGGACTCTGCCCCTAATTCTGACTTTGATTCTTTCCCGTATATGAAATATCCAGCCACTGTGCACTGGAGGATACTGGATACTTATCTATGGACTTTGCATGAACTTTAGTGCAATACTTCTTGCACCTAATTGAGACCCTCATTTTATATGTACCCACAATCATTATATAGTATTTTGTTTATCTTGTCAATTGCAGGTACATTGCAGTTGTTTGAAACATTTATTGTGCAGCTTTGTGACTAAACTACAGTAAACTTTTGTACACATATTTAGTGAGTGTTCCATTTTTGTACCACTCACATATCACCACACCACTACAACAACCATATAGAATTAAAAATTGAGCGCTGCACCACCTTCTTTATGTTAGAATGTTGACAAATCATCCCTGGTAATCCACCATTACTCCTGATGGCTGCAACGGCTCCAAATCAGCTTCCAGGTCCCGGCAGTTATATATCCATGACTTCCAGATCAGGACTGTGTTCCTATGGAGTTCAGGTAAGTAATTATCCCCTAACCCTAGTCCCTAACCCTTTCTCTTCTGCCTAACCTTAACTTCCCCTGCAGTATAACCCAATCCTTTCCACTCGCAGCCTAACCCTAGTAATGACATTCTTAGAATGTCAACACATTGTCTATTGACAATTTAACCATTTTGACTCCATACCTGTCGTCATTGTGATTTGTGACCTTTTCACTACATTCCCCAGTAATACCATGTTAATAATGGAATGGGATTGAAATCCAGGCGAGTCAAGAGCCGCCAGTTAAAATACCGACAGTGACAGGCCGACAGGTGAAGATCCCGATGCCCAGTGGTAAGTATGCTAATGCTCCCTTCTCCCCCTCTAACCCTAACCTCCCCCCTAGTGCCTAACCCTAACCTCCACCCCATGGGTGCCTAAACCTAACCTCCCCTTCCTGCACCCTAAACCTAACCCTCCTGGGAGGGGTGCCTAACCCTAACCTCCCCCACTAGTGTCTGACCCTAACCTCCCCCTCTCCTAGCCTAACCCTAACCTTCCCCGGGAGGGTGCCTAACCCTAAATCTCCCCGGGGGTCCCTAAAACTAACCCCCCATCCCCAGGCTAAGTGTATACTTACCCGGCAGAGAGGATGCTCAGTCCAGCATCTGGATTAACGGTATTTCAATGCCTATGTTAAATACCTTGCCTGGATTACGCTGTTGGGATTGAGACCGGCAGCTATGCGGCCACACTGCAGCACTATTAATATCTTCTTGAGAACATGACCAGATAACTGTATTATTTGTTTATCAGTATTTCTTTTTATCTTTACATCGCTCCTATATACTCCACACCTCCCAAACAACCCTACTTTGAAGAGAGAGGGTGCTTGGGAGGTGCCTCATGGCAACAGGCAGAAGCAGGTAGGTAACAAGTGGGAGGTATGATACTCCATAGTGCTTAACAATTTAGGACAAACACATTAAAAAATCCAATACTGAATATTAACAGAGAGGCAAAAATATAACATGACCCTGCTGACCATCTTATAATCTAGAATTAAAGAATACTTTGTAAATAAAGAAGTTTATCAAATAATTTTAGAAAAAAAGAAGGAAGATGTGGCGACCAAGTCCTAAATGGACTACTGTGATAATGGTCAAATATTAATGTATTAAATAATATTTCTGTTAAAAAAAAGATGTCTTAATACAATTTATATTACATAATTCATACAAGCAATGCTCCTAACACTGCTCAATATCTAGCTCCTCCAAATATCCTTAACACTAGTTTACCAAGTGTGGTCAATTTACCCTTTTCAAATCTTGAAGCGTCGCTGCTCTGTTGTTTAGGTACTTACAACTACAAAATTTTGTGGCTTTTAATAATATGGGCGATTGTATAAAAAAAGTGATAAAATTATTTTTCGAAAACCATGAGAAGACCTAAATTTAATTTTTTACCTTTATTTACCAGGAATGGTCATAGATCCGCTCCTATGTTTTGCTGCAGTAGCAATGGAAACATTTTATGATTTTGTTTGTTTATGATTGTTTGTAACCTAATACCATGTCAGATGCTGACAAACCACATATTTTTGATAAAAGAGACCTTCTGTATGCAATAACACTGCATTTATCTGCATTTATACATTAACATCAGTAGTGACTTGCTTGCACGTGCTACACATTTTTGGTTTCCAATTCCATATATTATCTTTGGAGAAGAATATCTCACTCTCTGAATTCCAAAAAATCTCTGTAGAGCTGACAACATGCAATTTCCACTTTGTTGTGCTTGGCATGTTCTTTGAAGTTGCGCAGTGACTCACTGCGCCGACAGATCTTGGCTGGAACATTGCAGCCTCGTGCAAATATCAACCTGCTGAGTTTGACACGCTATATTTTTTTGTACAGTCATTCAGGAGTCTATGCACTAAGAGGGCACTTAAATTGGTGTAAATGTCAATCCTGCTTTGCCTGCATACCATTGTGAAACAGGACCTGGCTTCTATGATTGTTACCAATAACAGACCCATTTCAATGACTTACCGTATCTTGGCAAGGATGAAACTAAACCAGCTGACAGAAGTCTGTGGGAACATGTTGCTCTGTGCTTACTAGATCCCTATATAGATAAGGGAAGGAATATCACTACTGACAACTTCTTTACATCCCTGAATTTGGCTAAAGAGTTGAGAAAGTGGAGCACTAATATCATTGGAACTATGAACAGAGTGAGAGGTAGCCCCCTCTGTGAAAACTGCTCAAGATAGTCTGCACACCACCGTGCTCTATAAATCAAATGACAGTACCACACTGACATCTTATCAGGACAAGGTCGGCAAGAACATGTTGATCCTCAGCAATCTTCATACTGAAATCCGTATTGATGAAACAAAGGATATAAAGTCTCCTGAAACTGATATGATGTTGATCTTGTAGTTGACACGAAAGCAAAATGTTCTTCAAGGCACTGGGTCATGCATGGTTTTTATAATGTCTTAGCTTTAGCGATAATAACTGCCAGGGCCATAGCTAGGGTAGTGCGGCCGGTGCCATCGCACAGGGCACCACAGGTCAGGGGGCGCTGTTTGGGTCTGTCAAATTTCTGTTTATTATCAATCTCACTTGTAGATTCCTCTCATTTCATCCCCAGCATCTCCTGGCCTCTCCTATCTCTTCCCTGGCCCTTCCCCATGAGTACATTCCCCTTTTTTTGGGTGCATTATGCCCCTTTGAAAAATGAGGGGGGCGCCAATGGTCTTTCTGGCACAGGGCACCAAAAAGACTAGTTACGGCTCTGATAACTGCATACACAATCTACAGGCTAGTGACAACCTCTAAGATATCAAGATGTAAATTCATCCTTTCACCGAAAAATGTATGGGTTTTTCACTAATTTAGAGTATATGAAAATTGCATATTAATACTATTCAATACTATTACCAAATATGGCAGAACCAAATAAGATCAAGATGTCAGAATATATGTATATAGGTATTTATATTAAATAAGCTAATAAAAAGTATAGAAAGCATACATATTCAGCTGTACTATACACTCTATAACATGCTAAAAATCTGCACAATTATATATAGAAAGAGGTGGGATGTCCAATAGCCGGTTCTATTCCCCAATATAATGTTAATGGAGAAAAGTAGGTCACATTAAAATCTCACCATGTTAGACTGTAAAGGTAAGGTTATTTGAGTGTCTGTTCCTCCGTTTAATAAGCTCCGGTTCAGGTGTATTTGGAGCCCTGTCGGGCTAAGATGTTAGAGGAGTTAAGAGGTACAGTAATCATTCAAATATACAAGCAGTTCTCCTGGGCAATAATTCTTTCAGCCTGTGACAGCCCTTTACCATGCTGCAGAAAGAACATTCTCCCGGATTATAGAATAGGCCAGTCTACATCTCTGTTTTCTCTCCTCTTTAAGGTGAGTGCTGGAGATAGAAGGACTGGCCGCACAAAGTCCCACCAAGTAGCAGATCAAATAAGCACAGTCCTCTGACCAGTTTCGCTCCCTCCAATGGAAGCTTTATCAAAGAGATAAAGATTGTTAGTGTAAATTCATCAGTTTGTTAGTTTAAATTCATCCTTGCTGTTGTTGTGGAGTTAGCAGAACGTTCTTTTCAGTTGCAATTTGTGCATGTTTACAAAAGTTACTGAATTTTTTTTAATAAACAGTAATTTTATTCAGTGTACATAATTGTTACACTCTTTCCTACCCATATTCCTCATCACCTCTAGAAATATGTAGTTTAACAATAGTATTGCCAAAAATATCATTTACTCTCAAAACATGAGTCAACAATGGAAGGAAAAAGCCAATGGTCAATTGACCCCCATCGATAAAGGGAGGTACAATGTGAGGATATATCTGATTAAGCTATTTATGTTAAATATCTGTGAGATAAACAGAACATATAAATCAGGATAAGTGTAAAAGGACACAGGGCCTAATTCACTACAAAACACAACTGTTATAGTATGCTAATCCATTACGTTCACAATGCCGCCACTGCACTACATAAGGATGCCCACTTTGCCTTACACACATCCATAATGTTTAGCAAGACTGTGAAAACATTGGTACAATTGAATACCATTGCAGCCTCACGCACACTTGCACAAGCTCTGACCTTACTCAGAAATTGCTAATTTCCAGGCCTCAGGCTGCATACGGCATTGCAGTGGATAATTTATGCATTCCCCTGCAACAGCACAAATGCACTGACAAGCCTGCATTTGCCCGACCACCCCCCGTTACCACCCACAAATGTCACTTCCTGTCAATCACTCTGTGATGGGTCTGCGTAGTCACTGCGATCACAGTCCCGATCACAATGGCTAGTTCCTGCATGCGCACTGTGATGCATACGCATGCGCAGTACACAACAATTGGCCGATTGCATGCGTATTAGCAACTGTGTTCCTTGCTGAATCAGGCCCACAGTACCATAGCAGCTCTGTCTCTATCCAGTCCATGATCATTTCCACACTCCATGCTCACCAATGTTGACGCCATACATCCCATTTCAATTTTAAACAAATTGGTGGCAACTTCTGCTTGGAATAGCTTGACCTTACCGATATTCAAATTTTATTTTCAAAATTTATAGAGCTCAAACAATACATCATTATGTTTAACTGTTTTATTCCCAGAACCATTCCTTAATTTTTCTAGTTGCTGCAAAAATGATTTTGCTGCTAAAGAAACTGGGTGCGCTACTATGATGAAGGATGCACCTGGATGCCAAATATATTCAGACATCTTATACCATTTAAATGTTTCTCATGTACTCTTGGTTCTTGGTACTGTTTTGTAAGCAGGGTGGGGGGGGGGTGGCTGGACAAATGGAGGCGCTCCTGAAGAAACGCCTGCCGTTTGTGGGCTGCCCTACTGACATCACCAGTGATGTCAGTAGTGAGGTTCCAGCTCTATTAGAGCCGGAAGCTCACTGGGGCTTGCGGCAGATGAGACCCTACCACATGGGTCTCATCACAAGCCCAATGGTCGCAATGGTTGCGACCATTGCAACCATCACCTGGCCGCTCGCTAAAGCTGTGGGTGGTCACCCACAGCTTAGCGAGTGGCCAGGAGGCCGGGTTTTTTAAAATAAAGCGGCTGCCCTGATTCAGAGCGAGCACTTGCTTTTTGCGAGCGGCTCTGAATCAGGCCCAGAAACATCAGCTCATGCCACTTCATGCAGTATATTATATGTTTTGCTGCTAAATAATGTAAAACATAGAAAACAGAGATAATATTAGATCTGTTAAACTGCTATTTCATTACACCTCATAGCTTATTTACTGCTCCAAACCTTTTTTCCCAGTAGAAGATACTCCGCCCCAACACATAATACTGTAAGCAAGGTTGAGATAATTGCTTTCTAGATATAATGATTAATAGCAACTATGAGATGAGGATATAAACAGGTAGCTTTTGTTATTTATTTAATTTGGGGAGATTTGTATAAAGAAAATCCAAGCCCACTGTATATGTGTTGTAAATATATGTATTTCTGTTACTTTGTAATCAGAAAACAGAATACTACTTGACATACTGTAAGGGGTTATATTCTTTAAATGTTTTTTTTAATATTCCATTTGGTGATAATGTCAGTCTTTTGAATTCATGATGTCCTTATTTTTAGAACAATCAGGTTTAATGTGACTGTACAGTGTGAACACCACTAATGGGCACAATTTTGCATCCAGTGGAACTATTGTGGTTCTTCGGTTGTAGGTAGAATCCCTGGGTCTAGTGAGACAAAAACAGACAGTCCCAATTTTAATTCATTTTTAGTGCATGTGATAAAAGGAACTCTAAGCTCCTTTTACTGAGATACAGTAGTTCAGTGGTTAAAGGTGTTGATCAAATCACAATGTTTCCCAGTGCCACAATGGCACTGGGAAGCTGAGAGACTTGCTGGATGTTGTAGTTCTAATCCCACTACCAGTTCTTTATGATCTTAAGCAAGTCACCTTACTTTCTTGTTTTACAGGATTCAAAAACTTTTTAGCTTGATTGGGCAATAACATTGTGCCTGAACAATTTTCTTTAAAGCTCTGCATCAAGTGCTGTGCACTATATAAAAATAGTAAATAAGTAATACAAAATTAAAACTTAATATCTCAACAGCTGTTCTAAAAATAAAAAACTCAAATTAAAGTTTTAAAAATGAATACACCAGAGGCAGGACAGGAGGTCAGAGAGGATATGAAGGACATATGTGAAAATGTCTGACTGAGACACTAATATATTTGGTACTGTATTTCACATTTTGCCGCTACCATCACGAGTAAGGGATCTATTTGCTAATTTATGAATAGATCACCTAAGTCAGCTGACATACAGTCCAATAAAATAATGTAAAATTAATTAGTTGAATTGTAAAAATAAAAACAATCTGCCGTCAGTAGTAAATTTCACACACTATAACAAATGTATTTAACCTACCAGATAAAACCTAGATTTCCTAATAATTAAATTCTCTTTACTACCTTTATTCCTGATTCTTGTACTTTGTTTATAACCATTTTGTATATGATTTTATATACTTAAAAAAACAGTTAAAATATTTATAATAGAGTAATATCAGATAAAATTATATTTTGAATGAGTTTTCCTTCTGACCACTACTGTTCAACTATTCTTTGTCACATCAACAACTTGAACTAAAGTGTACTGTATTGAAAAAAAATCATAAAAAAAATAGTTAAGCATGTTAGAATGAGTTGAAATAAAACATTCCCCTCTTCCCCCCATCCGGCTACTCTGCTTTTGCTGCTTCAACACAGATCCTAGGATGGTCTAATATTCCTGAATCATGCATGCTTAACTTGTGTGAAACAGACAAAGGGGTATATTAACTGAAGTGCAGGTTTTTGGAAGTGGAGATGTTGCCCATAGCAACCAATCAGATGCTACTTAACATTTACCTAGCACCATCTAGAAAATAATAGATAGAATCTGATTGGTTGCTATGGACAACTTTTCCAATTCTAAAAACCTGCACTTTAGTAAATATACCCCCAAGCTGCTGTCAATGTTTCACCAGTGTAAAAATGGTGAGTGAGAAATGAGACTGTTATGGTGGGTACACACTATACAGATATATCTGCAGGCCGAGTGATCTGCAGATATATCTACAGATGATGGTTGTTCGTACACACTGAACAACCATCATCTGTGTGTGCCCGCAGGTCCTGGCGGCCAGGGGGCGTGTCGGGGGCGTGTCCAGGTGGGAGGGGTGGTGTCCCGCCCCCCTCTTCGCGGCTGCCGCTGTGTGTGGATGGGAGGTCGGCCGACCACCTGTACACACCTGCCGATGGACAGATATGTCTGCAGACATATCTCTCCATCGGTTGTGCAGCACAGCCAATGCGATATGTCGGTGAACGCCGATGTTCACCAACATATCGCGTAAACACTGCCCAATGGGCAGCAGATACATTGGACGATCAATTGATCGGCCAATGTATCTGTCAGTGTGTACCCAGCTTTATTCGCATAAGCCATGCAGAGAACAGAGTAGCAGATAACTAAAACTTTCTGTTTTTTTCTGTGTACATCTTGTTTTATTTATGTGTGCATCTTTGACCTTTTCACTTTGTCTATTGATGCATTTGCACAAACTATAAAACTTCAACCAAAGTGAAAAATTTAGTTTTGGGGTAAGTTCTTGAATATTTACTAATTACTATTAGGAAATACATGGACATCAAGGGAGAAACTGAATAATTTAAAAAAATTCAAACAAGCAAAATTAAAATAAATAAATAAACTTAGTCCAAATCTTGCTGCAAACTGGCATTATGAATACTTCCAGGACACACATTGAACTGCTACTATACCTGTAATTAATAATGGCTATCACCATGTTTTTTCTGTTCTTGTACGACGTTGTCTAATGCTCAAATCTACTGTATCTACAGTGTCTACTAATAACAGTAATGCATTCCATGGTTTCACTAATTTTAACATAAATCGTTTCTGCAGAAAAAAATTAGGTTTCTCTCCTTTCTATTATGCAAGGATGCCTTGTTTCATCTGCACAGACCTGAGACTGAATGTATTTATATAAAACACTGGGATCATATTTCACCTTAAACATTTGTCTATTTAAGTGTAAATAAATATATCTAAGAAGATATCTCAGCATAAGTGAGATCAATCACCTTATTAATTTAGTCACCATTCTCTGCATTTTTGTTCAGCTCAAATACACCTTTTTTGCTCAAAAGTATATTGTATTATAAGACAAGTATATTGTATTATACGACAAGTATATTGTATTATAAGACAAGTATATTGTATTATAAGACAAGTATATTGTATTATACGACAAGTATATTGTATTATAAGACTGAGGTTTTACCATTGATTTATAAAGCAGCAAAACTGAAACATCCTCATGACTCTTCAAATAAAATACTCTAACCTACTGGCTGTAGATTCCACAAATTAGTATGTCAGGTGTCATGTTTGCAAACATTCTACATATCTCCATATAAACCAAGATCCCCTACCATTATGGATTCACCCAGTCATGGTCCATGAAAGGTGTAGGTCTCAAAAGCATAACCTTATTCACATTTTACCGATCTCCATGCTGTTGCACAATCTACCTATTTATGTGGTTCACTTTTAAAAGATGCCTAAGTGTCTCGGCACTGTGTGTGACACTAAAAATGACACATACCTAGAAAAAAGCATTTTAAATAGTGGTGTGACATTAACTTTTCTTAGCTTTATGAGAGCAAATGCATTTGCTCAAGCATTTGCGTCAGATAATTTTTTTTCCAACAATCTTCATTAGACCAATTCTGTCAGTCACAGTAGTTCAGCAATTCAGCCATAATGTTTAAGGAGATTATCCTGTGAAAAACAATAATTGCTCAATGGCTTTATTTCACATTAAAACTGGCATAATGGTATCTGTATCTCCATATATTAACTGTCCCTAGCTTTTAGTGTATAGTTTTTTCTTTTACCATTGAAAAAAATGAAGCCAATATAACCATTAGTGTATGGGGTCAAGCCTCTAGAATGTGATAAGTGCATCAACCTGGTCAATGATGGAAGACCAGAGGAGCACATATGTAGCACATATAGAGTGCTCTGCCCTCTGCAAAATCCACCAGCTCACCCTCCAACTTGGTTTATTGCTTATGGCTTTTGGGCTGTCATGTGATGAGAAGCACCAGGATAGGGCGAGTGTGAATGCAGCATGTCCGATGCTCACTCATTTACAGGATCAGTTTATGTTCCTGCCTGTTTATGTGTAGTCAGTTTTGAGTTTCAGGATTACTGTGCTGCTACCAGCATGGCTGCTATTTTCTCTGATGCCTCTTCCCCTGCTCCTGCTGTGTCGTCTGCTGTTCCCATTTCTCATCTTTAGTCGAGAGAGCGGAAACTGGTCCCTCAAATGGATGCTGTAGTGGAGACAAGTGGCTTTTTGGAAAATGGATACTTTTCCCAGACCTTCCATTTAGTTTGTCATTTCTACTGGGTGGGATGGTGGATCGAAAATAATTTCTTCTTCTTTGTCCAGTTTGTATACTGGGAATTCCTTTGAAAGATAAGATCATAGTAGGTTAAAGTTTAGGCATAGGGCACGCAAATTGCATTATTTTAGTGATGAGAGTTCAGGCTCTCGAGGGTGCTGTTGTCCACTGTGACAAAACAGCTGAGCTGATGGGTTTATGCTTGAGTGTGAATGATAAGATGAGGGACAGCAAAATGATCAATGTTTTTACAGACATCAAGGGATTTTAGGATGGCTAAGAGGTGTTGTGGGATAGGAGAGTATGTTTATTGTTCTTACCACAATTGACTGGCAGGTTTTTACATATTTTCATATGCTACAGATGTGTCCTGCTACACCTTTGCTCCATACGCATGTAGAGCGTCCTGCCAGTTACACTGAGCCATGGCATATTGAGTCACATCGTAACGTACACTGGAAATGCAAGTGTGTGTCATACAACTTTCTGTCCACCAGATGTCGCTTTTCCTAAACTGCACTGCTCATGCATAATAAAAGACAATGCAATGTCTATAGTAATGTCCGCTGATTGGCTGACTGACCCTGTCATTTGGTATGCTATAGTTGTCATGGATAGAGAGCTGAAATTGAGTGTGTAATAAAGGATTACATCTTTTGGTATGTGAGTCCTGAGTATACTTTTAAAAAAGCATGTATAAATGTGTTCTGCCATCATTATTACAGTATATTATGCTAGATACATGTATCAGCATGATAACGCCATATTTTAGAAAAGCTGGTGCAAGTCCGTGCGACTTGTGCCATGCACATTGCTCTGCAGTGATGTGTGGCACTCACACAGTGATAACATGCCTTAGAAATGCTTTAAAATGGATACTATGCGAGTGATGGCGCTAGACAAATATAAAAAAGGGGAAAAAAATACAATTACAAACTCTAATATTCAATATAATCTGTGTCCTACAATCAAGTATCACATATACTTAATCTTATGTACAGTTCCAGCAGAGATTATTCATCTTATGAACCAGAATGATAGAAGAGTTCTCCTCCCTTTAATTTTTATCCTGGAACATTTCTCTCAGATCATATAACCGGAAAAAAAGACCAGATAGATACTCATGGTATAGTATGTCTTTAAATCATAAATATATTTTATAGTCGTACACTAGAGGCCCTCATTCAGAGGCAGTCAGAGGATGCAAGCGGTCGCTCAAAAACTGGGTGGCCGCTTGCATCCTGACCACCCGCCTCTGTTTCGGTCGTTAGGCTGTGGGTTTACACCCACAGCTCTAACGACCACTAGGGTGATGGTTGCGATGGTCATAGACCATTGCGACCATCGGGGCTTACGACAAGACCTAGGGTAGGGTCTCACTTGTTGTAAGCCCCAGAAAGCTTCTGGCTCTGTCAGTGCCGGAAGCTCTCCACTGACATCACTAGTGATGTCAGTGGGGCCTCCCCCAAATGGCAGGCATTCCCATGGGAACGCCTCCATTTGGGCTGCCACCCCCCCGGCCCGCCTTCCAAATGGGGTGAGCTGTCAATCAACATCGACAGCTCGCCCCCTTTGGAAAGAGACCAACTATGACCGGCGCTGTCAGTCATAGCGGGTCTCACGCATGCGCACGAAGGAGCCGGCTCCCTCATGCGCATGCGCACTGGACAAACATCGAGGCGGCTGTGTGGTCGTAAACTCTGAATGAAGCCCAGAATCCCTTGTGTAACACTGAAAAGGAGAATACCCCAGCTCACAGGAAATAATAATATGTTGTCAATGTAAAGGGTAGGACCATCTGGAATTTTGGACTAGTAACGGTGGCTAGAGTTGTTTCCTGACCTGCAGTCCAGACCTATTTTACATCTTTTGCACAGATGGTTGAGGTTTCCCTATGACTATTAGTGGGAGGAAGGAACCAGATGAGACTGAACGAATATCCCTAAAGAAACCTTTATATGAGTCTACAAAGATTGAGTTCTGTAAGTGGGATACGTCTATATACACTATCTCCTCTGGAGGGTGTATAGCCCCATTTGGTGAAAGAAGGATCTTGAAAAGAAACCTTTACATAAACAATTTATTATTATTTCCTGTGAGTTGGGGTATGCTCCTTTTCTGTGTTACACAAGGGATTCAGGACCTCATTCAGAGTCAGTCATTGCGGCCGCACGGTCGTACGCCACCGATGTTCGCTATACTGCGCATGCGTAAAGTTCGCAATGCATGTGCGCAAACTAGCTGCTACGATCAGAAATTTCTCTCTCCTTGAACACAGCCAGGTCGGTAGTTTGAGTGACAGAATGAGGCATTTGTGGGTGGTAACAGGGGAAGGTGCTTGAAAACGAGGGAGTGGAGATCCGAACGCAGGCGTGCCTAATTATGCAAACGGTGTTTTATGGGAGTGCATGTGGTTTATGGGAGTGCATAATTAACAAAGTAGCGTCATGGCACATGTGACATGGGAGGTTTTTACACTGACATGATCGTAGAGCTTAAGAGCGGGTATGGTCAACTTTAAGCTCTACCACCAGTTTCGATGGTTCCCGATGGTCTCGATTAATCCTTATATGCCCGGAGATGACATGCAATGCATACGACAAGGGGGCGTATTTTTTTTTATTCTGACCGCTTCCTCCCCTTGGTCGGTCAGCTACCGATCCGAACTTAGGGACGCAACTTGCGAGGGAATCATTTGAATATCCAGCCCCTTTTCCTATACGACCGTGCGGCCGCTTCGACCGACTCTGAATGAGGTCCTCTATGTGTAAGACTATAAAAGATATTTATGATTTAATGACATACTACACCTTGAGTATCTATCTGGTCTTTTTTTTCCGGTTATATGATCTGAGAGAAATGTTCCAGGAGAAAAATTCAAGGGAGGAGAACTTTTCTATCATTCTTGATCATATGATGAATTATCTCTGCTGGACACATTCATAAGATTAAGAATATGTGATACCTGATTGTAGGACACAGATTATATAGAATATTAGAGTTTGTAATTGTATTTTTTTTTCCCTTTTTTATATTTGTCTAATTCCAACACTCGCACAGTATCCATTTATTATAAAGTGTTGTCATATCGAAAACTTGTGAGCGCACTGTGGGTTTCTGATTATTCCATTCCAAATGCCTTAGAAATGAACAGTTGGGTTTGAAGGGAACTGTATAAAACCATCACTGAACTACAAGTCTCATCCCAGAAAGAGGTATCTTTGAATTACAAACTGTTTTATGCAGCACACTTGTAGCAATTTTGGCACTGCTGTGCCACTAAGAGTTTGCACAACATGTCGCTAATCGGTACACAGCAGTAAGTGTCAATCACTGCTGTACTATAGAAAGTAGTATGTAGCACTCACACAGTGATGACATGCCTTAGAAATTATTTAGTGAGGCTTGAGCAGTGGTGTATGAAACCATGCTTGAACTACAGGTCTCAGCCCAGAAAGAGGTATCTTTGAATTACAAACTAACTGTGCGTTTTATGCAGCACACCTATGGCAATGTCAACACTACTGTGGTGATAGGAGCTTGATGCTTATCGGTACACATAACTAAGTACCGGTCACTGCAGCACTGTAGACAGTGATGTGTGGCATACACACAGTGATGACATGCATTAGAAATGAACAGTGTGGTTGTATGAAATCATCACTGAACTACAAGTCCCAGTCCAAAAAGAGGTATCTTTGATTTACAAACTGATTGTGTGTTTTATGCAGAACACTTGCAACAATGTCAGTACTGCTGTGCCACTAGGAGTTTGTACAACTTGTCGCTAATCAGTATATATCAGTAAGTGCTGGTCACTGCGGCATTATAGAAAGTGGTGTGCGAGCTCACACAGTGATGGCATGTCTTAGAAATTAGTAGTGGGGTCTGAGAAGCTATGTATAAAACCATCACTGAACTACAGGTCTAAGCCCGGGTGTCTCTGGATTACAAACTGATTGTGCATCTTCTAAAGCAAACTTGCGGCAAATTCCTCAGTACCATGCGGTGCTCACACAACCATGTCATGACTTAGAAATTAGTAGAGGGGCTTGAACACTATGAAAAGTATGAAATCATCACTCAACTACAAGTTAGGACAGACAGAGATTACACATTGACTACTTTACATCATAGCAATAATTCACACACACACACACACACACACATAAAACATGGCCTGTGCATGTGTACAGATCTACCCAGCTATTTTGTTGCTCATGGCGTGGCGTGAGTCATGCCATGGACTTGTGGCATGGCGTGCAGGCCTCTGAGTCACGCCATGGACTTGTGGAATACCGTGGTATTCTTCAACGAAGGATATGCTACAGCATGTAATTCAGTGCTTAACCGCTGGGTGGCGAGTGCTCCACTTTTGTAATTGCATGTAATACAGTGCTTAACTGCTGGGTGGCGAGTGCTCCACTGTTGTACTGTAATTTGTACTGAATGCCTTGTACAGAATGCCATACTGTTAAATTTACAGTAAATTGGATGGATATCACAATCACAGCATTTGCATGTACGCACAACCCATACTGTATTTTTAATGTCACATAATATACATACTGTATACAGTATATAGTACTGTACCATACAGTGAGATCTTATAACAGGATGCAAATCACTGCACATACTATATTATACATACGGTACGGTGCAGTATCTGAATAGTAGAGAAGTTGCCCGAGTTGTTGTCACGGTATAACCGATACTGTAGATTAATGAGATGCACACACAGCTTTCACTGAGATGGGATGAATTACAGTATGACAATTTTTTTTTTAAATTAAAAACAGCAGCGGGAGGAGTGCACAAGGATGAGGCCGCTCTGTGCGGTTCACTGTAGCTGTCGTGTGGGCTAGTGGTTAGGTGATCACTTTGGTAGAATTATGGTTCCAGGTTCAATCCCTGGAAAAGAATATACTGTACCTTACCGTATATTTTTTTTTATTGTCACTGTCTGCTCTGGACACTATAGTGAAACTTCTGTACTTTAGTAGTGTTTTACTGTACGTGTTGTTGTTTAAAAGGCTGCTTAAAAGTAAGACATTACAAACTGATTGTGTGTTTAAATAGTGCAAAACTTTCATCAATGTCTGCGCTGTGGTGGCTGTCTGCTTCAAAGGGTTGCAATGGGATTTCATGCGCATGCCCAGTGGAGGGTTTACAATGGGATCTGTAGTTTGCAAAACGCAAACATGCGACAGCGTAGATGCGGTCTCAGCCTTATGCACCATGGCTACATCTCTGGGACTGTGTCTGAGAGTGGTTTCCGACTGTGAGAGAGCGCTCTGTGTTCAAAGCTGACTGTGCGTTTGAAATGCAAAATAGCATTGCATAGCAAACTTATGACATTGGTGATGCTGCTCCGACCATGAACACTAAGTACGGTAGTAGTGGGATCTGTATGAGAGAGAGCTCTCTGTATTACACGTTTGGCGCTATGGTGGCTGTCAGCCATCTGCGATGGATTAGAAATGGAGGGGGGTACAATGGGATCTGTGGCACCAAGCCATACACCATGTAGCGCTATGCCATCACTGAGCATGCACAGTTGGCTGTATTACTGCAGTCGGTACAAGTACTGTATGCTGTTGAATTGCCATCTCTGGCGGGCGCATGCCCAGTATGAGGGTTGCGATGGGATATCTGGCGCATGCCCAGTGGGGCCGAGAGTCATACACAGTGCTCATCAGGTCCCTTCCCCCAAAGAAAGCAAGAGCCTCACCTTACCATAATAAAGGAAGCTTTGTTAATAATAAACTAAAATGGCCGCCGAGCAAAACAAGATGGCGGCGAGGACAGGATGGTCACTCACGGGAGACTATGAGGAGTTTCTACAGGTGTTTCCTACAGTATCAACCCGCTGGTACTGTAAGTATGGTAGCTTGCTATGTTAAAGTTCACGGTCATTTTGCAGTGTCCTGTGTTAGACGCTGATTTGCGCAGCGAGTTTTCAATACATATACGGTACCGTTTTGTTTTGCTCGGCGGCCATTTTAGTTTCAGTCGCAATATTGCTGTGTTTATCGTCCCGCTGCCTCGGTATGCCCCGTCCTTCACCCATCCCCGTAGAGGCTTATTTGTGAATCCAATAACTATCACACACACACACTGATCGTTCCTAGCCTCCTGTTGCCCCTCATAGTTTCCCATGAGTGACCGTCCTGTCCCCGCCGCCATCTTGTTTTGCTCAGTGGCCATTTTAGTTTCAGTCGCAATATTGCTGTGTTTATCGTCCCGCTGCCTCGGTATGCCCCATCCTTCACCCATCCCCATAGACGCTTATTTGTGTATGGACTAACTATCACACACAACGATTGTTCCCTAGCCTCCCGCTGCTCCTCATAGTCTCCCGTGAGTGACCATCCTGTACCCACTGCCATCTTGTTTTGCTCGTCGGCCATCTTAGTTTCAGTCGCAATATTGCTGTGTTTATTGTCCTGTTTGTCTCCTTCATACGGTAGATGCATATTTGCGTATTTAGGGGCATACTGTATGAAAGCTTGATGTGAGATTAAATTGGGAAATATATATCACTAATTAGCTCAAAACTATCATTTATTAAACACAGCCTGCAAAATGAAATTTACTAGTACAGTACAGTATATACCGGTGTACACATGTTACGGCTGATGTACAGTAAGAATGTAATACCCCCCTGTGTTTAAGATACTGAACATTAAATTATGTACTGTATACTGTACTCAGTCTGTATACTCAGCAACAGTACTGTAACGTATTTCTCTTGTTCTTTACACAGATTTTGTCGTCAAACATGGCAAAAATCAGCAAAGCCATCAGCAAGATAATTGCAAGCATGAAAAAAGAACGCAAAACAACACGACAGATCCAGGCCTGGCTGAAAGAGTGTGGTGTTCTTGTTAGTTTACAGACTGTGCGCTATCATGCATTTGAGAGAACGCGGACCAGATATAGATTTCCTTCTAAATGCACATGGTAGGTACTTTACATCAACCTTTTTTTATTACAGTATACTGTATGTTGCTAGGTTGCTACTGTATTGTGTTCCAATTTCAACACTAACTGTCCAATAATTGCTATATGCTCTGTATGTGTTCTACCGTAGGAGCGTCAAAAAGATTGTGCACAAATTGACTTGTGAGGATGATGAGCGTACAGCTTTACAAATCCAACGTATTCTAAAAGCAGAATGTGACCTGGACATCTCCTGTTCCAGCATCGAACGGATGCGTAAGGAACTGGGATGGACTTTAGGCCATAGAAGGTACTGTACATACTATAAAATATATATATACTGTATTTTAATAATGCACTGATTTTACATGACAGTAAACTAAAATTTGTTTTTATTCCACAGGATAAATCCCATGATAAGGGATGTTAATAAAGTAAAGAGAGTTGAACAAGCACGACGGTGGATAGAGAGTGGAGAGAATTTTAATGACGTAATTTTGACAGATGAAACTTCCGTTTCTCTCGAGAGGTTCTTAAGACTGTCCTTCCGACACTGTGCACATCTCTCACTTAAACCACGTCCAAAGCATCCGTTAAAGGTCCATGTATGGGGAGGTATATCTCGTTGGGGTGCAGGACCGATCTATATATTTGAAGGTGCAGTACAGTAATGTTTGTTGTAAAAATTATTTACAGTCCTGTACAGTGTACGCTTGTTACTGACAATTTCTCATCTCTTTAGGCATCATGGATAAGACCTTCTTCCAAGAAAAAATAGTAGATTGCTGTATGGTGCCATTTGTGAGAAAATGCTTTCCATCAGGACATCAATTATTCCAGGATAATGATCCCAAACATTCGGCTTCAGCAAAATTCATGGAAGAGAGAGGGATAAATTGGGAACGCACACCACCAGAGTGAGTATTGTCCTATAGTACTGTATTAACTGTTTATTGTACCAAAAAGTATGTACTGTACAGTACCGAGCAGTAATTATTCTAGTACACTTTTTACTAAAGAACAGTACTCTGTGACTGAATATTTTTTTTTTACTTTCCTGTAGGTCACCGGACATGAATCCCATTGAAATGGTCTGGACCCAGTTGAAGAGGTTCATCAGGTCTGATGTGAAACCAAAAACTAAACAGGAACTTTTGGATGGGATAATGAAGTTTTGGAGAACAGTATTGACACATGCCCAGTGTAACAATTATATTGATCATCTCCATAGAGTCTTACCAGTTGTCATCGAAAGAAACGGTCAAGCAACTTCTATGTAGCTTATACTGTACTGTATATAATTAGTAATGTGGAGGAGGGGTTTAACTTCCTCTTTTCAGTTTGTGATCCAGACTGCTAAGTACTGTACACTGTGTCCATACTGTATGTACAGTATTGTGGTTGTGCTTTCTGTCCCTACATTATACAATATACAGTATTCTCCTAATTTATTTTATAAGCCCTTTATCTACAATAACTTTCCCTTACTGTACCTTATGTACAGTACTTCACACTTTTCCTCTTTTCCTTACACCTACTTTTACTGTACATTGCCCCCTGTTCCAAGGCACACATTGGCATCGTCACAGATTGTGCTGCAGCTGCCAGTTTCTGCTACTGCACTTGATGTTGCCATTTGTAATGCAGATGTTTAAAGTTTTCAGGTTCCTTTGGTTCATATACAGTACAGTAGTAGTGGCTGCTTCAACATCCACATCCATAGTTGCAGACATACAGTACTGTACAGTAGTGGGTGCACCGTGAATTGAGAGACAGGCTTCTACTGTACATCTACTGTATGGTTGGAGCGGCGGTCCCTTTGACATCAGGATAAGGTGAGAAAAGCATTTTTGATAATGTTAGTGCTCTGTTATCGTATTCAGACAGCTGGTGTTCACCTCCATCTGGGGCACCCAAATACTGTCTTGTTTCATGTATTTTTTTTTTATCATTATATTATGGGCTGTGGGCCTAGGGGCACTGCTTACAGTATTTCACCACCAGGCTTAATTATAATACAAATTACTTATTAATAAATGTGTTAGTCTGGTTAGTTAGGGCATATATTAATGTGGAGAAGTGGATTAGTGTGACACTGTTAGAGCAGGAAAGGGCCCTGCATGGCATATTCTCTCTCCTACAGTACAGGGTGTGTTGGATCAAGCAGGATGAAGAACAAGAGCATCTCCTGTGAGAACCTGTGTGTCTCTCTTTTACTGTCTGTTTGTCTCTGCCTATCCTCCTTTCTTCAGGGCATACAGTGGACCTTGCACTCCGATGCAAGGTAGAGTCTGCACCTGGTATAGGTGAAACTCTGGATCTGAGGCCAAAAGTGCCAGTGATGATTTTAACTTAAAAGCCTAATCTTTTTGTGTACTGTAGTCCTCGGTTCAGTAGGGCGTATCGGTCGGCATTGAGGAAGGACTGTTCTCAAGTCATCTCCTTCCTCCTACTGTATGTACTGTACAGTAGTCATGTCTGTGTCCAGCTTGGAATTCCAGGACATGCCAGCAGCAGAAGAAAGAAGCGGGGGACAGTAGAGGACTATGGGGGTGGAAAGCTAAAGAAGTTCCCCCCCCTCTGTACAGCATGTTACTGTAGGTTAAATAAAAATTGTCATTCATTTATACAATTGGTATTTGTACTGTATGTAATTCAGTCTTTAAGTGCGCCTGAGACCCAACACGTGCATCTGTCATTAAAAAGGTACAAAAAGTCAATAGCAGGGGTGTATCGTACTATTGGACAGGATTTCACTCACCAGAGGCGCGCCGGCCAATGGGGGTTGCCACCCACAGTCATATACTGACGTTTTCAATTTAGCGGTGGTCTATTTACTTTTTTTATCCGGTCTCGTCTTTTCACTCCAAGGGGTGTATTTACTGTACTAAGCAGTGTTAGGAGACAGAGTGAGAAGTGATAAAGTGATAAGGTGTCAGTCAATCAGCTCCCAACTGTCATTTTTCAAACACAGCCTGTGAGATGACAGTTCGGAGCACATTGGTTGGCACTTTTTCACCAATTGGAGCAAAAACACGTGATTGACTCAAAAAAGTTTTGCAGATTACGTCATTTCACCAGGCGTAAAATTATTGCTGTATTCAATTTGAAAGCTTTTCCACCTACCGTAGGCGGGAAGTCAATGCAATGTACAGTAAGACAGTATGTGAAAAAGTTTCGCCTACTGTATGAATAGCAGGTGGAAAAAATTGGTGAATTCGGGTGCAATGTTGCGGGAAGCCTTCAACGTGCAGCCTTAAGACAGTCCCCTAAAGGTACTGTAAACTGCATAACTTTTTTTTAAAGAAAAGTCAGAACACACTATAAATTCACTTTCATTTTGGGGGTGGAAGAAAAAAAATTGGGGGTAAAAAGTGAAACTTCTAGGGGTAAATTTACTAAGATGGAAGTTCTATTCAAGAAGTTACTGTACTGTATGTTGCCCATAGCAACCAAACAGATTCTACTTCTCATTTATCTACAGAAGCACCTTCTAGAAGATACAGTAATACTTCTTAATAGCACTCCCATCTTAGTACATTTACCCCCTAATATATAAAATGTACTGAGTTTAGTAAGGGTTGGATAACAATACTGAACAAAAGTAGCGAAGACTTAAAAAAAAAAAAGCACTACTTTGTTATACTGTAGATCTGGGCACGCGCCTGAGATACGATGACGTACAGTATTGTAGGAAACACTCAAGCCAGGTGCAAACTTGGAATTGCAGGCGGCTGTAGTGTAATGGTAAATAATCAAACCAATACATTACGCTGCCTGTACAACCCTTTTGCGGGTTCGAAACTTGAAAGGTTACACTTTTTATTTTTTATTAGTATTACACAGTCAAGGTTATACTTTTTTGTCATAAAGTACTGTGGCATAGAAATACCAGAATTTCTGGATAATGTATTAGTGAAGATTTAAAACAAAATAAAATTACTGTATACAGTATATACTTTAAAGATCTTGAACCAGCGGGACAAGAAAAGGGTAGATGCAGTAGGGCTAGGCATTAGCCCCCTAGACTACTGCATCTACTATACTGTAGTACCTAGAGTCATTGAATCACTACAATGTCTACCGTATTGTACTTACTATAATACAGACAACTGGGCATGCGCAGTGCTATGAGACTCAATACGCCACAGTGTAGCGCGTAACTAGCAATGCAGTATACTGTATGGCATACCGTATGGAGCAACAAACTACAGTACTGTAGCTGGGCACATCTACAGTACAATATATTGATTTTTGTAAGGGTTGGATAACAAGACTGAACTACAGTTCTATAGCGAACATTAAAAAAATAAATTAATTTATCAAGCTCTCGTCCATAAGGAGAGAAGTGTAAGCAAGACGGATCACTTAACCCCTTGCTCACAAGTCTCTCCTAGTAAGAATTGCATCTGTCCTCTACAGTACTTTATGTGACATCTACAGTACCATACGATGAAGTACTCAGGCGTCTGTAGCGTAGAGGTAAGAAATCGAACTTCTACATTGCAGACGTCTGTACAACCCGGTTCTGGGTTTGAAACCTGGAAGGTTAAACTTTTTTTTTTATTAATAGACAGTCAAGGTTACACGTTTTATTTTTAATATTATTATTACACAGTCAGTGTGTAATACGGAGATCCCACTTTCACTGTGTGTGAATCATGACCCGCTACTGTATGATCTTCCATACTGTACGCCATGGCATAGCGCTACAAGGGTATGGCTATGGCGCAGCACCACTGGCAATGCATTGCAACCCTGCCACTGGGCACGCGCCAGAGATCCTATTTGTACCGTAACCAATCAGAACTGGCAATAAGTTACCACAACGCAAACTGTGCTAACATTGACACAATTTTGCGGTTTAAATCAGTTTGTACTATAGAGACCCCTCTCTTATACAGAGTCAACTATCAGTTACGAAAACATATTAAATTACTAAAGTTTCCAAGTCTAGGACAGCATTTTCATTGACGCAAGTTTGCGCTCTGCTTCACAGTCAGTATGTAATAAGCAGCCTTCCCTACAAACTGTACTGTAGCACCTTATGAAGTCATGAATTTACTATTGTGTATACTGTGCGGTAAGTCTCGGACAGTGCAGAATGGCACAAGTGTGAAAATTCAACAGTTAGCAATACAGACAACTGGGCACGCCATAAAATAGCGCTACTTAATGCATGGCTTGGCTCCACTTGACATGCGGCACACATTCCATTGTGATTGAAACCCGACCACTGGGCATGCGCAGACATTGACGCAATTTTGCGGTTTAAACGCGCAGTCAGTTTGATATACAGAAACCAGTCTCTTTAACAGGGCCCATTGCCACTTGATGGTCATAATAATTCACTATAATGTCCACATTTATGTCAGCGCCGGCATTGACGCAAGTTTGCGTTCTAAGGTACAGTACTGTATGTATAATAATAAAAATCCTATTTTCGCTGTTTTACTCCCAAAGCACTGGGGAGGCATGCACTCCACATGTACTGTATTGAATACTGAATATTTTAAGTGAAGATTTTAAAAATAAATTAAAAAAACATACTGTATTTTCAAGGTCTCGAACCCACGGAACAAGAAGAGGGGAGAAGCAGTGAGACTAGGCATTAGACCGCTAGGCCACACGCTTCACCCATTACTAGAGTTCTGTAGTTTGTAAAGTCTAATGTCTAAGTCTGGGACAGTGCCGACAGTATTTACATTTGCGCAAACACAGTATGATTTCAACCGCACAGTCAGTGGGTAATACAGAGCTTGATGATTTCAAACTGAATTAGACATTCTGCTACCGCTTTATTATACCGTACATTCCTGATTCCATGTGGAAAACGCTGTAATACTGTATAGTGTACCGAATCACCGCTTCTGTCAAACAATCATCGGGCGGTGATACAGAACATACCGTACGGTACATTGGAAATCACACGCATGCGCTATGTAGTTTAGGAAAAGTGACACCTGGTGGGCAAAATGTTGTATTACGCGTAATTAAATCAGACGCATGCGCTATGTAGTTTAGGAAAAGTGACATCTGGTATTACACGTAATGACTTTTTTCACTACTAAACTTTCTTTGTGGCGCGACTCATGGTGTGGTGTGTGGTGCGCCATGCATGGCGTGAGAGATAACGCTGTGATGCCACATTATAGCTGGGCACATCAGTACATTCCGATGTAATAATATCTAGCATCCAGCACCCTATGTCATGCTCTGTTTATACTGTATACAAAATGGCTGTGAGGCAGCTTCCTTACTCACGGATGGAGCTGCAAATTTTCCTACAGTGGCGGGATCAGCCACTTCTCAATATTGAAAAGCATCTGGCCCAAATAGGCTGGGATAGATCAATTAGGTCACAACAGAGACATTGGAGTGATCTAGTAAGAAGAGATCCCAAATGTTTTCAAAGGTTGAGGCAGCACCTTGCGCATAGTAAGTACATTATTACTGTGTAGCTACAATAGTTAAGTATAACCAATCAGGATCCTCATGCTTGCTTTGGGGAAAAAAGACTCATGCTTGCTTTGGGGAAAGCAACCTAGAGGGCACACCAAGTTTGTAATGTTATCACACCACCCACTCCAAAGATTTCATACAGTACACTAGCCCACATCTAACACCAATATTCATCTTTAAAGAATACTGTTATATAATAAAAAATAATATTCTTTTACTTTGGTGTGTTTCTGTTCAGTATTTGCAGTTAGCAGTAACTGATACATTTATTAAAAAAAGAATACATTATAAAGTAAGCTGGGCTGAAACTTGTAGTTGAGTGATGATTTCATACACAGCAATGCGGACATTCAGCATGTACAGTAATCAATGGACACCTCTTTTTGGGTAGAGAGCAGAGGTTCAGTGATGGTTTTATGCACCGCTGCTCAGACCCCACCACTAATTTCTAAGACAAGCCATCACTGTGTGAGCACCGCACACCACTTTCTACAGTGATACAGTGACTAGCACTTACTGATGTATATCTATTACCAACATGTTGTACAAACTCCTAGCGACACAACAGTGCCAAAATTGCCACAAGTGTGCTGCAGAAAATGCATGGTCAGTTTGTAATGCAAAGACACCTCTTTCTGGCTGAGACTTCTATTTCAGTGTTAATGTCATTGAGTGCTCTTCAAACCTAACTACTAATTTCTAAGGCATGCAATCACTGTGTGAGTGGCGCACACCACTTTCTACAGTGCCGCTGTGACCAGCACTTACTAGTGGCACAGCAGTTCTCCTAGTAGCTGGGGGATGGTGTCCTACTAATGGTCACCATTCCTCTCCTTTTCATGGCAATAGTACTGTAATTGCAAGGGAAGACCTTGCGCTGACTGCTTAAATGGCTAACAAAATATCCTTTATTATGTTAATGAAAGGCTGATGCTTACTTTGGGGGAAGAGAACTAGAGGGCACACCAAATGTTCTAATGTGATCACACCACCTGCTCCAAAGACTTCAACCAGTACAGTAGTCCACCACCATTCATTCTTAAAGAATACTATTATATAATAAATAATAATTTCTTTGGTGTGTTTCCTGTCAGGATTTCCAGCTAGCACTAAATGATAAAAAAACCCCTCTAATATTATGTACTGTGGTCCTCATTCAGCAGTGCACGCTAGTGTACTGCTGAAAGCAGATTCCAGATGATCGAGAATCTGCACAGGTGCCTGACCCATTCTGCACATGTGCAGAACAGGTCTGTGATCCCTCATGGAGACTGGCAGCAGACTGCCAGTTATTGACAGTCTAATGCCACTTAAGGGTGGGGAGAGGGGCAGTGATGGCCTCTGTTTCCTGAAATGGAGGCATGTTGCCACCATTGTGGGAGGGAAGAAGCCAGGAACTCTGTTGGCTGATGCAGATTTCCTGGCTTTTTCCTCTCAGCAGCAGCAGCCATCTGTGTGACCCCATGGGTGACCTTAGCTGACTGATGTTCTGCAGATTATCAGATGTTGTGTTGGACAACACAGCTCAGATTAGTAATGCAGCAGGAGGCTTGTTGCCTCCTGCGCATTAGCATATCTGCACAGACAGAATTTCAAAGCTGCTTGTGAGCAGCTTTGTAATTCCATTCACAGCTTAATCCGGCCACTTTATGTGTTATTCAATGTTATTCACTGTATAAAGCATTATAGAGCAAGCCGCTCACACACTGATCATTTATGCATACTGTAGTCTCACCCACAGCACAAGTCACAACACAGGCACTTGCTGCAAGTGTGCTGCAGAAAATACACATTCAGTTTGTAGTCTAAAGCCACCTCTTTTTTTGCTGATACATGTAGTTCTGTGATGATTTTATTAAATGCCCTTCAAACCCCACTGTCTATTTTTCAGGCATGCCATCATGGTGTGAGCGCTGCACACCACAGTCACTGGCACTTACAGTAGTTATGTGCAATCATGCATCACATTCTACTTGCTCCTAGCGGCACAGTATTGCTATTATTGCCGCAAGTGCAAAATGCACAGTCAGTTTGTAATTCAAAGATACCTCTTTCTGTATGGCTTTCTGAAGACTTGGTGGTATATTTTCTAAAGTGAGAGTTTTTACAAATGAAGATGTTGCTGATAGCAACCAATCAGATTCTACTTAACATTTAACTAGCACCTTCTAGAAGATAATAACTAGAATCTGATTGGGTGCTATGAACAACATCTCAACTTCTAAAAACTCTCACTTTAGTAAATATTCTCCTTGTAGTTCAAGCATGGTTCCATACACCATTGCTCAAGCCCCAGTAACTCATTTCTAAGACATGTCAACACTATGTAAGCACTACACAACACTTTCTACACCGCAGTAACCAGCACTTACTTCTATGTACCAATTAGCATCATGTTGTACAAACTCCTAGTGGCACAGCAGTGCCGACATTGCCACAAGTGTGCTGCATAAAATGCACACTTTGCAATTCTAAGACACCTCTTTCTGGGCTGAGACTTGTAATTCAGTTATGGCTTCATACACTGCCGTTCAAACCCCACTACTATTTTCTGAGACATGCCAACACTGTGTGTACAGTATGCCGCACATCATTGTCTACAGTGCCGCAGTGACTGACTCAGTTATGTGTACCGATAAGGGTCAAGCTCCTAGCAGCACAGCAGTGCCAACATTGCTGCAAGCATGCTGCATGAAATGCACAGTAATTCAAATATACCTCTTTCTGGGCTGAGACTTGTAGTTCAGCTATGATTTCATATAATGCCCTTCAAACCCCACTGCTCAATTCTAAAGCATGTCATCACTGTTTGAATGCTACACACCACATTCTACAGTGCCGCAGTGACCAACACTTACTGCTATGTACTGATTAGAAACAAGAGTAAACTCCTAGTGGCAAAGTAGTGTCAACATTGCCGTAAGTGTGCTGCATAAAATGCACAGTCAGTTTGTAATTCAAGTTTACTTTTCACTGGGCTGAGACCTGTAGTTCAAACATGGTTTCATACACCGCTGCTCAAGCCCCACCACTCATTTCTAAGGGATGTCATCACTATGTGAACACTACACACCACTTTTTACAGTGCCACAGTGACCAGCATTTACTGATGTGTACTGATTAGCAACATGATGTACAAACACCTAGTGACAAAGCAGTGCCAACATTGCCACAAGTGTGTTAGAGAAGAGGCACAGTCTGTTCATAATCCAAAGACTCCTCTTTCTGGGCTGAGACTTCTAGTTCATTGATGGTTTTTCACAGCACTGCTAAAACCCAACTGCTAATTTCTGTACTATTGTATTATGTGCCATATCCATCCACTGCTGTATTATTCACCACTCTACTGTAGTTTTAATAAGTGGACCACTGGCCACCCAGCATTAAAGCTGTGTATTGCATGCCATGGGTATTATCAAGTCTCAATGCACATTACCATTCTTATGCCGTGACTTAGAAGCCTGTATGGTGTGCTATGAGCAAAGATGTAGCAGGACACAACTATATCTAGACAGTCACCCACAGGAGCTTTGAATGTTTAAGAAAAAAACCCACAAAAAGTACTCTTTTTGTTGAGGCACTCACAATACCCAAATATATAAAAACTTAACGTTTATGGGTATACTTTAAAAGTCTGAAATGCGGAACAAAGCATGACATACAAAACATACTGTAAACAATCAAGAATAAAAGCCCTACTAGTATCCACTGAGATAGAAGAATCTACATAGTTCTACTCTTAATTATAAACAATTATATAGAAGAGGACAGAAATTGTATTGAAATAACAGTTCAATTTATCTAAATATATGGAGGAGCACAAATTCACAATTTTATTTTATTTTTAACACAGAAGCAGTGAGCTCCTGCACTGTTTTCCCACTGTGCATAAATGTTGGGCACTAGGTCCCAGGATCTGCAGGGAGGTCTGACCTCCAACCTGATGTTCTACTGCACATGTGACTGCAACCATTTTTACTGTGTAGAAAGACATGGTGGGAGACAGAAGTCTCCTACTTAGCTCCTATGAGAGACCCAAGACAAGGCAAATAGAAGCTGTTCTAGATTCCCTGCACAGCTACTCTTTTGCATCAAACACTCACTGTCTGGTAAGCTGTGTAGAACCCCTACTCAACCCGCAACCAGTGTGTATGTAACAGTGAGTATGGCTGTACCTACTGTACAGTACTTAAAAAAACAAACCAACTGGACTGTTCATAGTTTGAGTCATCTGCTGATGTTTGCCTTTATAACTCTGCAATATCAACAACTGCACACACATCATTTCCAACAAGTACAGATCTGTTCACATACATCTTACTTCCATACACGTTAAGCAGCCTTTCTAGTCGTGCCATGCCATGACTCTGTAGCGCTAAGCGTCTTTTCATGCTACTCTTTTCCTTCAAATGTGTCTTATTCACAGAGCGATGCAAATAGGATGAAAACACAGCTTATGCTGATTAAAATGATATGTGGCATGACAATATTCTGTGTGACTGTGGGTGTATATGCATGCGAAACGCTACGTTACAGTGTTACAGGTAATTTTATTGGCATGCCGCATATAATTTTAATTATCAGAAGCTGCTTGTGTGTCCTATTCACATAAGGCGCATTTGAAGGTAAAAAGTGGCATCAAAAGATACTTGGCGCTACAGAGTTGCACAGCGCTCATGTATACCTCTCAACTATCCTGCTTCCAGAGGGACAGTCCATTTTTCTGGGACTGTCTCGCTGTCCCGCTCGCGGGCCGCAGTGTCCCACTGTGGGGGGGAAGTTGGGGAAAGCACAAACTGCTGCCCTGTATAGCAGAGCAGCGGGTGTGCAGGAGGAGAACAGATGCTGTGCACATGTGCTTGGTATCTGTTCTCTTGTGTGGGGGCTGCCCAGCAGCTTGGAAAGTGCTTGGTACGCCACCAAAGTGACGAAAACGGGGGAATCCGCGAGGCTCCGCCCCATTTTCAATTGACTCTGCCCCTTTTCCCAGAAGCCACGTCCTCTTTCCAGCCGCATGCGCCTTCATTGAAATGTTGGGAGGTATGCTCACGGGTTATGTTTAACATGACTTGTAGCACAAGGAGGGAGGTAAGAAGTACAGTCAGGTCCATAAATATTGGGACATTGACAGAATTTTCATATTTT
The DNA here is from genome assembly GCA_031769625.1 of Taudactylus pleione. NCBI lineage: Eukaryota > Metazoa > Chordata > Amphibia > Anura > Myobatrachidae > Taudactylus > Taudactylus pleione. Next base: position 4,752,825 of record JAUIMM010000040.1, on the reverse strand, counting down.
GGCCTCTATTCACCACCACAATGGCTTTGAAATGAAACAAACAAGATGTGATTTAACTGCAGACTTTCAGATTTAATTTGAGGGTAATTACATCCAAATCAGGTGAACGGTGTAGGAATTACAACAGTTTCTATACGTGCCTCCCACTTTTTAAGGGGCCAAAAGTAATGGGACAAACTAAACAATCCTAAATCTAACTTTCACTTTTTAATACTTTGTTGCAAATCCTTTGCAGACAATTACAGCCTAAAGTCTGGAATGCATAGACATCACCAGACGCTGGGTTTCATCCCTGGTGTTGCTCTGCCAGGCCTCTACTGCAAATGTCTTCAGTTCCTGCTTGTTCTTAGGGCATTTTCCCTTCAGTTTTGTCTTCATCAAGTGAAATGCATGCTCAATCGGATTCAGGTCAGGGGATTGACTTGGCCATTGCATAACATTCCACTTTTTAGCCTTAAAAAACTCCTTGGTTGCTTTTGCAGTATGCTTCGGGTCATTGTCCATCTGCACTGTGAAGCGCCATCCAAATGAGTTCTGAAGTATTTGACTGAATATGAGCATATAATATTGCCCTAAACACTTCAGAATTCATTCTGCTGCTTTTGTCAGCAGTCACATCATCAATAAATACAAGGGAACCAGTTCCATTGGCAGCCATACATGCCCACACCATGACACTGCCACCACCATGCTTCACTGATGAGGTGGTATGTTTTGGATCATGAGCAGTTCCTTTCCTTCTCTTCTCTTCCCATCACTCTGGTACAAGTTGATCTTTGTCTCATCTGTCAATAGGATGTTGTTCCAGAACTGTAATGGCTTTTTTAGATGTTGTTTGGAAAACTCTAATCTGGTCTTCCTGTTTTTGTGGCTCACCAATGGTTTGCATCTTGTGGTGAACCCTCTATATTCACTCTTGTGAAGTCTTCTCTTGATTGTTGACTTTGACACATATACATCTACCTCCTGGAGAGTGTTCTTGATTTGGCCAACTGTTGTGAAGGGGTTTTTCTTCACCAGGGAAATAATTCTTTTGTCATCCACCACAGTTGTTTTCCGTGGTCTTCCGGGTCTTTTGGTGTTGCTGAGCTCTCCGGTGCGTTCTTTCTTTTTAAGAATGTTCCAAACAGTTGATTTGGCCATACCTAATGTTTATGCTATCTCTCTGATGGGTTTTTTTTAATTTTTCAGCCTAATGATGGCTTGCTTCACTGATAGTGACAGCTCTTTGAATCTCATATTGAGAGTTTACAGCAACTGATTCCAAATGCAAATGTCACACCTAGAATCAACTCCAGACCTTTTTACCTGCTGAATTGATAATGAAATAATGAGGGAATAGCCCATACCTGTCCATGACATAGCTTTTGAGTTGATAGTCCCATTACTTTTGGCCCCTTAAAAAGTGGGAGGCACATATTGAAACTGTTGTAATTCCTACACCGTTCACCCGATTTGGATGTAATTACCCTCAAATTAAATCTGAAAGTCTGCAGTTAAAGCACATCTTGTTTGTTTCATTTCAAAACCATTGTGGTGGTGAATAGAGGCCAAAATCTGAAAATTCTGTCAATGTTCCAATATTTATGGACCTGACTGTATGTGGACACATCTATAGTACTAGCAGGACTCTCCTGCAGAAGCAACTTCATGTTTGTGATAGATGAATTTCAGATCCACCTTTTGTACTACATACAAAATACATAAGCACACTTCCTGCATGTAAAAAGCCTTCAAACCACCCTGTCATGCAAAATAGTCAATATAATTGTTTCTGTAGAGACAGAAATTGCAGTACCTTGCAAGATTTAGAAGTCACAAGTGTGATAAGCATCAAGAATTGTGATAGTGACAACAGTTTCAAGTTAAGGTGGGTACACACCTGAAATATATATCTGCAGATCGAGTGATCTGCAGATATATCTGCAGATGATGGTCGTTCAAACACACTGAACGACCATCATCTGTGCTGCAGCAGGTCCCAGCGGCCGGGGGGGCATGTAGGGTGTGCAACTTACTTGTGGACTGCGTGGCCACGCCCCCTTCAAAAGAAATAAAAACATTTGCGGTGCTAGGGAGGGAGGTGCTGTGTGCCCCTCAGCCTGGCACACAGCCAATGGGGGGCACAATCAGCATGATATCTCCCCCCTTTGGCATGGAAGACTGCTCGGGCTGCTGCTTTAGCAGCCTCGGACAGTCTCTCAGTGAAGCCCAGCACACAGCAGCGTGTGCTGGGCTGCTGTGGATGGGGAGCTGTGCTGGAGTCGGGTAAGTAGTACCCGCTCGTGGCTATCCCCCTCTCTCTGCACCCCTGTGTCCGGCCGATCGGCTGTACACAGTTGCCGATGGACAGATATGTCTGCAGACATATCTGTTCATTGGCTGTGCAGCACAGCCAATGCGATTTTCTGTGAATGACGTTGTTCACAGACATATCGTCTGTACACACTGGCCGACGGGGGCACAATATATAGGCCAATCAATTGATGGACCAATATATCAGCCAGTGTGTACCCAGCTTTAGTGAGTTGAAAGACTGTTGTTATGACCCATGCTGTCAGTAAATAAAGTTTTACTAATGCATCTTCCAAGAAGCAAACTCATGTTATGTGTTCATAACTTTTCATGTTTTTCACTCAATTTTGTTTACAGGTCACTACAGAAAAGCTAAAATCAAATGTTTTTGTAGCATGGAGAAGCTTGTAGCGAGGGGGATGGTGGTTTTAGAAAGCAGTGGGCTCCTGCACTGTCACCTTACTGTCCATACATGTTGGACACTAGGTCCCAGGGTCTGCAGGGAAATCCGACCTCCAACCTGATGTGCAATTGCAGCCATCTTTACTGTGTAGAAAAACAGAAGTCTCCTACCTAGTTTAAGTCATCTGCTGGTGTGTGCCTATATAAATCTGCAATATCAACACCTGCACATACCTAATTTCCATCAAGAAGAAATTCCAGATCTACCTTTTGTACTACATACAGTATACATAAGCATGTAAAAAGCCTTTAAATCACACAGTCATGCAAAATAGTCAATACCAGTGTTTACACAATGAAAGACATGGCAGTACAACTATCTTACTTTGCATTGCAATCTTTAATATGGGATTTGATGAGCAATTCAGGCACTGTTAGGCACCCCTCAGTAACTTACCTACAATACAAGATGATGTTCTTACCTCAGGAGAATTGTATTCACATGATCATAACTCCCAGCTGTCAAGATTTAACTGGAAAAGTCCCAAGTCTGAGGGAATTATTAAGGATATCCTGTGTTAAAGGTTTTGTCCCTTATTGGGGAGAGTTGGGAGATATGTAGCAGTAACCAATGCAGTGCATACCTGAGGTGGATGTGTGCAGGGTCTTTTTAGGGGATGGGAGAAAGACTGAGGGGTATATTTACTAAAGTGAGAGTTTTTAGAAATGGAGTTGTTGCCCATATCAACCAATCAGAGTCTAGCTATTATGTTCTTGAAGGTTCTGGTTAAATGTTAAGTAGAATCTGATTGGTTGCTATAGGCAACATCTCCACTTCTAAAAACTCTCACTTTAGTAAATACACCCCTGAGTGCCATCCAATGCTTTTAAAGTTATGGGTATACCTCATGTGACATGTTCAGCCCTGTGTAATGTAACCACTTTCTCTTCTGCCGGGTATATACCACCTGATTACATAGAGCGATTACACGATTACAACATCATAATCGTGCAATCGTTCAGCAATCAGGCACACATCGGGCACACATCGGGGAAGTTAAGAAACAACCAGCGATGCATGCTCCCACTGGTCATTTCTGATATCAATCATCCCCCAAATATGCTGGTCAACCTGACGATAATGTCAGGTTGAGCATGTACGGGGATGATGGATGTGCCTAAACCAGGCTAGCCGACTTTCTGGCTGCCCCTTCCGGGAGGGAGTAGCCAGACCGGCATGACAGGGGGCCGTGGCCATCACGAGGAGGTGGGGCTGGCCAGAGAGCATGCATTCGGGGGCGGAGTGGGGGGCGGGGGCCACGCGATTGCATCAATTTGGCCCCACCCCCGCTACACAATGCCGATATTACAGGCATTGTGAAGCGGGGGCAGAGCCAAAATGATGCAATTCAGCATAAATCACGTCACCGGCCCCCCTGCTGTGGGGGTTTCTAAGGTAAATGCGGGGGGGATAGGAAGGATAGACGGCAGCCGGGAGGATTGCCTGCTTTCCCTGGAGGTCAGGAGCAGCACCCGATTTTCGTGAGGCTCCCGACCAAATCGGGAGTGTAGGCAAGTATGGCCTACACTGAACAACTGAACGTTCAGTGTAAGCACAGCACCAGACTGTGAAATGACTGCACGATTACAATGTCGTAATCGTGCAGTCGTTTCTATGTCTGCTAGTGGATGTGCCCCTTTCCACTTCCCAAATGTTTTGTTACAGAGACTGTGGGAGAGATGTATCAAACCTTGGAGAAAGATAAAGTGGAAAGTGATAAAGTACTAACCAATCAGCTTCTTACTGTCATTTTACAGGCTGTATTTGAATTATGGCAATTATGAGCACATTGGTTGGTACTTTATCTCTCTCCAAGCTTTTATAAATGTCTAACCTGTGTTCTGAATCAAAATTGCTTCACATGCTTGACACTTGAAATTAGATATATGCGTTACGTTTCTCCAGAAATCTGAATCCACCCTAATTTTGCGAATCCGAACAGATCCGTGTCATGGTTCTGATCTCCTAAGGAGATCCGGACAGATCCCAGTCGCAGTTCTGATTTTCCTGCAGTTCAGAATTTGGATTTTAAATCTGAATTTTGGGTTAAGGATTGCAAAATTACATGATTTTAGCTGTTTAAAAAAAAAATGTATCAATTTAAAAAAAAAAGCCTAGATCCCAAACCAAAACACTTTAGGGTGGTTTTGTAAAATCAAAACCAAAACACGAAGATAAATCTATATCCAAAACCCAAATGAAATAATAGGGGTTATCGCACATCTTTACTTTAAATATGATGTAGAGGCGGATCCCAAACCAAAACACTTTAGGGTGGTTTTGTAAAATCAAAACCAAAACACGAAGATAAATCTATATCCAAAACCCAAATGAAATAATAGGGGTTATCGCATATCTTTACTTTAAATATGATGTAGAGTCGACATCAAGCATATTTTATGTGCACAAAAAATTCTGACACTTCCATCTCTATGAAAATTTAATTCCAATTTAGATTATGACTTTGTGATTGAAGAGACAAAATGATGGAGAAAGTGTAGGCTGAGTACAGTAAGTATGAATTAATGCAAATACCTCTCATGCAGACCACAACACAGAACAGCATGCATCAGTCAGCAGGCACATATTTTGCAAGTACTCAACCCCTTGTGAAAATATGCACCTATGAATATAGGGCCTGATTCAGAGCCGGTCGCTATTTGCGCTTGCTCGTCAAGAAAATAGGGGTGGCTATTCAAATGAACCATTCGCTGTTTGCGGTCTGTTCACGCCTCTAGGTCTGAACAAGCGAACAAAACTTGCGGTCGTTTTTTGGGAAACTACGCCCCCTGGCCGCTCGCATCCTACGTCATGTCCGCTATTTATTAGATTAATCGAGTACATCGACCAGGGTATGAGCTACTCGCTATTCTTGTGGTTGGTTTTTGCTACCACAATTTTGCGAGCAGTTCTGGCTAAAAAAAAACCCAGTGACGTGGTCAATGATGCTGCTGTTTTAGTTATGCACACCCACAAAACGCCCATTTTGACCTTTAAGCACGCCTGCGTTCGGACATCCAATCCCCGTTTTCAAGCACCTTCCCCTGTTACCACCCACATACGCCTCATTCTGTCACTCAAATTATCAGGCATTCGCTATTTTGCGAGCACATGTATTTCGGCCGCACTGACTGGTTCGCGCATGCGTATAACGATCCGAACGCATGCGCAGTTGGGCAAACATCGCTCGGAGCGAACGAGCTGCTGCTTACAAGTGGCTCTGAATCAGGCCCATGGTCGGCAGCCACTTCTGATTGGCTGTTTTTTGCTCCCATCTACTGATTCTATAGCAATTGCTGCTGTGGCCTATCCATGCAATTTAATTAATATTTGCATTTAGTTCATGGCAGGAAAGCAGATTCCTATTTGATTTGTAAAGGAAAACACAATGGATGCTTGTTTTTTATTAACTTAATTAGTGCTTTTATATTTATTTGTGTCTGGATTTAATTGTACAGAATTTTTGTGGCAGATCTGACTTTAGTATTTATTATTAACACTATCCATTCCAGACACACAAACTCTTATGTATATAAATTTTTTTTAAAGTTCTATATTTGTGTATATTGGGAACTGTAACTTTAGTATTGCTGCTAACACTGACAAGGCATATATCTTGGCATAAACTAGGAAAATATGCTACTGGTTTATCGTAGCATGCACATAACATATATACTACTATGTAGTCCTGGTGTAAATCTGGATATGCTGTATTTGTAGGGCTGGAAGCATTTTGATACATTCAGCTCAACATGCTGCACAAAATGAGTGTTTTTTGGTAGGGCACATCTTAAAACAAAGATTTTTACATAAATTACCTACAGATACAGAACACATCAGTCCCTTGATTTGTACAAGGTATTGAGTAGAATAAAAGGGATACCTTAGTTAAATCAATATACAGTAGTTATAGATGTTATACAGTTGGCAGAACATTCCTCCCTGCTGGCTTCATCTTGCTCAAGAAGTTACCCTGCGGTAATTATTGTATTCAGGGCCTGATTCTGACCCGCTCGCGAGCACTGAGCACTCGCAAGTGGGTCAATGGTGCCCCAGTGCGCATGCGCACGACGGAGGGAGCTCCGTCGTGCGCATGCGCGAGACCCGCATAGCGACAGCCAAGCTGTCGCTATGGGACTCACACCAAAGACGGCATGCTGTCGATGGTGTGTGACAGCACGCCCCCTTTGGTGGGCGTGCCGGTGACAATGCTGCCCAGACGGAGGCGTTCCAATGGGAACGCCTACTGTCTGGGGCCGGCCCCACTGACATCACTAGTGATGTCAGTGGGAGTGCTTTTGGCTCTGATTTTTTTAAAGAACAGCCAGCCTTTTCATCACAATCTTGTGGAAACCCTTGATTCCTGCTTCAGCCAGGATCCACATGTCATGTTAAAACTCCAGCATTATCATTTGGATGTGGTGTAACCATGTGGCCAGATATCTATGTGGCCAATGCCCTCTGTTGCATTCTCATTGGCCAATGCCCTCGTCCTCATTTCTGAGCCTGAAGTACCTACTGATGATGATAAGCGTGATAGAGATGAATGTCCTATCCTCTTTGCAACTTGATGAGTTTTGTAATGCCAACCTCCTTGATGACCTATGCTGTAGTTATCTCAAGATGTGCTGGATGGCTGGCCCTCTAAGAAGAGGTTACAGGACCTGTATCCATTCTATGCTAAGCAAGAATAACTGGTGGGGTGCTCTTCAAGGGCCACTGGCATATCATCCCTTATGCTGCTCAATTGTATCAGGGTCGTTCTGGTGTGGAAGCTAACAAGAGAAGAGTGAAAGATACTTTGTTTTGGCATACCATCAGGTTTGCATTCAACTCTGAATCAGTCCCTGAGTTAGTAACTAGTTTTTTAGATAGAAAACTTGACCCACAAAAGTATCCAGAATTTCATTTTCCTGTGAAAACGTTTTCCCATAGCCACTTTTATTGTTTTATTGCATTATTCTTAGTCCAATAAATAAAGCAAATATATAGTAAATGTGTATTAAAATTAAGTATGCTATGTTTAATATTATATACTAAAAATCCTTTGCTTTTTCTTAGGGAATAACTAAAACATTCAATACAGGTTTCTTTCAGACTACAGTATTCACAAAAATATGCAAGTTTATTCTGATTGAGTCCAGGCATGTTTACCTTTTTGGCACCCTAATTGGTATTAATAATAATTTGTATTTGGTTACTGTTATGAGGTTCCTTAATATAAATGGAACACAGGCACTAAAACAGCCTTCGGGATGTTTAGATACATCTAGCAGTATGATCTAATCATTGTCTCAGCTAAGTAATGTGGTGTTTTAGAAATACATTTTTGACTTTTGCATATTTATTTGGTGTGCAGACTACCGATCATATTTGCTCTGGTTTAATATATATAAATATGTCAACGTTTTGGTCCTAGTTTGGACCTTTGTTAAGATGTCAATTTAGGACCAAAATGTTGATGTGTGTATCTCTGCTTGATGGGTAAAAAAACAGCTGCTCTGCTTAAGTCTGTTGAGTGCACCCATTTCTGCATTTATATTTGTACCCTGAATCCAGATATTTTTGGTTTGCTACTCCAGAACCATATATATTTGTCACGGCGGCACTCGGGTAAAAGAAAAGTCAGCAAACTGGCAGGTGTTCTACCTGCCAGTTTTCTAACTTTTCTTTTACCCGAGTGCCGCCATGACAAAGATATATTTGGACTCCCCATATGTATATATTAGGGGTGTGCACCGGCCACTTTTTGCGTTTTGTGTTTTGGTTTTGGATCTGGATCTTTCTTCGTGTTTTGGATCTGGATTGGTTTTGCCAAAACCACCCTTCCGTGTTTTGGGTTCTGGGTTTTGTGTTTTGATCTGTATTTTTTTGAAAAAAAGCATAAAAACAGCTAAAATCACAGAATTTGTGGGTTTTTCTGCTCCTATGCTATTAACCTCAATAACTTTAATTTCCACTCATTTCCAGTCTATTCTGAACACTTTATACCTCACAATAGTGTTTTTATGTCGAAAAGGTTGCACCGAGGTAGCTGGATGGCTATGCTAAGCGACTCGAGTGGGCAGCACAAACACGTGGCTCATCTAGGAGTGACACTGCAGTGGCAAACAGGATGGCAGTTTGAAAAACTAGGCCCCAAACAGTACATAATGCAAAGAAAAAAAAGAGGTGCAAGATGGAATTGTCCTTGGGCCCTCCCACCCACCCTTATTTTGTGTAAACAGGACATGCACACTTTAGCAAACCAATCATTTCAGCGCCAGAGTCTGCCACACGACTGTGGCTGAAATGATTGGTCCGTTTGGGCCCCCACAAAACAAGCTGGCAATTAATCTGTCCCTGCACAAACTGGCTCTACGGAGGCGAGATGTCGTCCTCATCCTCCTCATCCACCGATTCCTCACCCTCTTCAGTGTTGTGTACATCCTCATCCTCACAGAGTATTAATTCATCCCCGCTGGAATCCACCACCACAGGTCCCTCTGTATGTTCTGGAGGCTGGTCTCCCTGGAAGAGTTGATAATTCATTTTTATGAACGTCTTCTCCACATTTTGTGGAAGCAACCTCCTACGCCTTTCGCTGACAAGGTTCCCAGCTGCACTAAACACTCTTTCGGAGTACACACTGGAGGGGGGGGCAACTCAGGTAAAATAGAGCCAGTTTGTACAGGGGCCTCCAAATTGCCTCTTTTTCCTGGCAGTACAGGTACGGACTGTCTGACATGCCTACTTGGATGCTGTCACTGATGTAATCCTCCACCATTCTGTCAATGGTGACAGTATCATATGCAGTGACAGTAGACATGTCAGAAATTGTTGCCAGGTCCTTCAGTCCGGACCAGATGTCCAAACTTGGTCCTGCCTGCCCTGCATCACCTCCAGCAGGTTGCTTAGGATACCTCAGTTTTTTCCTGGCAGCCCCAGTTGTGGAAGAAAATGAAGAAGGAGCTGTTGACGTGTCACGTTCCGCTTCAGCTGACAGTGTTTTCACCAGCAGGTCTTTGCACCTCTGCAGGCTTGTGTCGGCCAGAAAGAGAGACACCACATAGGCTTTATACCTAGGATCGAGCACGGTGCCAAAATGTAGTGGTCTGATTTCAACAGATTGACCACCCTGGAATCCTGGCAAAGCGAATGAAGGGCTTCATCCACAAGTCCCACATGCCGAGCGGAATTGCTCCATCTTAGCTCCTCCTTCACTTTCTCCAGCTGCTTCTGCAAAAGCCTGATGATGGGAATGACCTGACTCAAGCTGGCAGTGTCTGAACTGACTTCACATGTGGCAAGTTCGAAGGGCTGGAGAACCTTGCACAACAGGGAAATTATTCTCCACTGCACTTGAGTCAGGTGCATACCCCCTCCTTTGGCTATGTCATAGGTGGATGTATAGGCTTGAATGGCCTTTTGCTGCTCCTTCATCCTCTGAAGCATATAGAGGGTTGAGTTCCACCATGTCACAACCTCTTGCTTCAGGTGATGGCAGGGCAGGTTCAAGAGTGTTTGCTGGTGCTCCAGTCTTCGGCACGCAGTCACTTAATGGCGAAAGTGGTCAGAAATTTTTCAGGCCACCCAAAGCGTCTCCAGCACGCCCCTGTCGCTTTTCATAAATTTCTGCACCACCAAGTTTATTGTGTGAGCAAAACATGGGACGTTCTGGAATTTGCCCAGATGTAATGCCTGCACAATATTGGTGGTGTTGTCAGATATCACAAATCCCCAGGAGAGTCTAAGTGGGGTAAGCCACTGGGTGATGATTTCCCTCAGTTTCTCTAAGAGGTTGTCGGCAGTGTGCCTCTTACTGAAACTGGTGATACACAGCGTAGCCTTCCTTGGAACGAGCTGGCATTTCTGAGATGCTGCTACTGGTGACGCTGCTGTTGTTGCTGCATTAGGTGATACATCCACCCAGTGGGCTGTCACAGTCATATAGTCCTTAGTCTGCCCTGTTCCACTTGTCCACATGTCCGTGGTTAAGTGGACATTGGGTACAACTGCATTTTTAAGGACACTGAGGACACTTTCTGACGTTTCTGTACAGTCTCGGTATCGCCTGCCTAGTGAAGTGGAATCTAGATGGGATTTGGAACCAGGGACACACTACCTCCATCAATTGTCTAAATCCCACTGCACTAATGGCGGATACCGGATGCACGTCTAACACCAACATAGCAGTCAAGGCCTCAGTTATACGTTTTGCTTCAGGATGACTGCTGTCGTAATTCATCCTCCTCACTAAAGACTGTTGGAGGGTCAATTGTTTAGTAAAAGTAGTGGTGTTCCTACTTCCTCTCTTGGATGATGAAGGACTCCCAGCAGCAGCAACAGCAGCAGCGGCAGCAGTAGGCATAGCAATGCAGGATCTTCCGGAGGAATCCCGGATAGGAGAGTCAGTCATGCCAGTGACATGGCCTGCAGGATTACTTCCAATCCTGACTAAGGAGGAAATTGATGAGGAGGGAGTTGACGGTGTGATTTGCTGGTGCTTGGATACAACAGGACAATGGGATTTAGTTGTCCCTGGACTACTTACAGTCTTAGCCAAAGTTTCTGAACTTGACAGTAACTTTTTATGAACATGCTAGAGGTGCCGTATAAGGGAGAATGTTCCTATGTGGTTAACGTCCCTACCCCTACTTATTTCACCTTTACATATGGTACATATGGCAAGACAGTTGTTGTCCGGATTTAGATAGAAATATTGCCAGACCAAAGAGGTGGAATGTTTGGTCTTCTGCCCAGGCATGACTGTGATGGGCTTTTTCATCCCACAGACAACAACTGTCTCCCCCGGAACCTGATTTAAACAAACCACATCACCATCAGAATCCTCCTCGCCAACTTCCTCCTCAGCACCAGCTACACCAGTATCCTCATCCTGTTGTACTTCAACAGTGACATCTTCAATTTGCATATCAGCAAGTGGCCTGTGGGTGCTTCTTTCAGCACTTGCAGGGGGCGTGCAAATGGTGGAAAGAGCCACCTCTTCCTGTCCAGTGCTGGGAAGTTCAGGCATCGCAACCGCCACCACACTTGGACTCTCCTTGGGGATTTGTGATATCTTCTTAGAACGCACAGTTCTTTGCTGTGCTTTTGCCAGCTTAACTCGTTTGATTTTTTTAGCGGGAGGAGGGCTTCCATCATAATGTGAAGCTGAACCACTAGTCATGAACATAGGGAAAGACCTTAGCCATTCCTTGCCACTCCATGTCGTAAATGGCATATTGGCAAGTTTACGTTTCTCTTCAGATGATTTAAATGTTTTTTTTAATGTAATTTTCCTGAACTTTGTCATTTGGGATTGTATGTGCCCTCTAATTTGACATTGGGCATCGGCCTTGGCATACGACGTTGATGGCATGTTATCGTCTATGTCATGACTAGTGGCAGCAGCTTCAGCACTAGGAGGAAGTGGTTCTTGATCTTTCCCTATTTTATTTTTATCGGAGAAAGTTTGGTCCTCCGTTTATGTTATATTGATATATACATGCGGCTAAGGCGCACACAAACACAGAAAATATTTTTTTCATTTTTGTTGCAGACTAGTGCACTTTGGGGGTTACACCAACCTTTAAGAAATGAGCCAGCCAGCTCTTTACTTATGGGACACAGACGCACGCTTGGCGCTGCTCCTTTGTTGATGCACATACAGCTACAGCCCACACAATTCACAAAGACAGAAAAAAAGAAGAATTTTTTATTCTTTGTGGAGCGCACTTTGGGGGTTACACCACCCTTTAACAGACAGATGCACGCTTGGCGCTGCTGCTTTGAGGATGCACGTACAGTGCAGACAATTCACAAACACAGAAGAAAATGTTTTATTTTTGTTGGAGTGCACTTTGGGGGTTACACCACCCTTTAACAGACAGATGCACGCTTGGCGCTGCTCCTTTGTTGATGCACGTGCAGCCACAGTGCACACAATTCACAAACACAGAAAATATTTTTTTATTTTGTTTGGAGTGCCCTTTGGGGGTTACAGCACCCTTTACCGGACAAGCCAGCCGGCCCTTTACTTATGGAACACAGGCGCATGCTTGGCGCTGCTCCTTTGTTGATACATGTGCAGCCACAGTGCACACAATTCACAAACACAGAAAATATTTTTTTATTTTGTTTGGAGTGCACTTTGGGGGTTACAGCACCCTTTAACGGTCAAGCCAGCTGGCCCTTTACTTATGACACAGTTGCATGCTTGGCACTACTTTGTTGATTGCACGTGCGGCTACTGCGCACACAATTCACAAACACAAAAAAATATATTTTTTTATTTTTTTTGGAGCGCACTTTGGGGGTTACAGCACCCTTTAACGGTCAAGCCAGCCAGCCCTTTACCTATGGGACACAGGCGCACGCTTGGTGCTGCTCTTTTGTTGATGCACGTGCAGCCACAGTGCACACAATTCACAAACACAGAAAATATTTTTTTATTTTGTTTGGAGTGCCCTTGGGGGTTACAGCACCCTTTAACAGACAAGCCAGCTGGCCCTTTACTTATGGGACACAGTCGCATGCTTGGCACTACTTTGTTGATGCATGTGTGGCTACTGCGCACACAATTCACAAACACAAAAAAATATATTTTTTAATTTTTTTGGAGTGCTCTTTGGGGGTTACAGCACCCTTTAATGGTCAAGCCAGCCGGCCCTTTACCTATGGGACACAGGCGCACGCTTGGCACTGCTCCTTTGTTGATGCACGTGCAGCCACAGTGCACACAATTCACAAACACAGAAAATATTTTTTTATTTTGTTTGGAGTGCACTTTGGGGGTTACCGCACCCTTTAACGGTCAAGCCAGCCAGCCCTTTATCTATGACACAGGCGCACATTTGGCGCTACTTTGTTGATGCGCGTGCAGCCACTGCGCACACAATTCACAAACACAGAAAATATTTTTTTCTTTTTTTTGGAGTGCACTTTGGGGGTTACAGCACCCTTTCATGGTCAAGCCAGCCAGCCTTTTACCTATGACACAGGCGCACGCTTGGCGCTACTTTGTTGATGCACGTGCGGCTACTGCACACACAATTCACAAATACAGAAAAAATATTTATTTTTTTGCACTTGTGGAGAGCACCCCTGATGGACAGAGCACCCCCTGGACAAAACTACAGCACCCCTTTAGGACTGGGACACTGCACAGGACTTTGGAGTGGACAAAGCCCCTATGGACAACTGACTGCACAACACAGTCCAGCCAGCCCCTATGGACTTTGGAGTAGTGGACACAGCCCCTATGGACAACAGCAGCACAGCACAACACAGCAAGCCCCTATGGACTTTGAAGTAGTGGACACAGCCCCTATGGACAACAGCAGCACAGCACAACACAGCAAGCCCCTATGGACTTTGGAGGAGTGGACACAGCCCCTATGGACAACAGCAGCACAGCACAATACAGCCAGCCACTATGGACTTTGGAGGAGTGGACACAGCCCCTATGGACAATAGCAGCACAGCGCAGCACAGCACAGCACAACACTATACTACACTACACAGCCCAGCCAGCCCTAACTCCCACCCTCCCTCTTCACTGTCCACAGCCGAGTGAGAAAATGGCGCCGACGCGGTTACCTTATATAGGATCCAAAACCCGCGAGACCCGGAAGGCGGGATGGTGACGTTTTGCCTCGATTTCAGATCCGAGTCAGGCGGGAAAAGTCGAGCCTGACTCGGATCGTCCTCGGATCAGGGGGGTTCGGGGGGGTTCGGATTTCAGAAATCCGAACCCGCTCACCCCTAATATATATACATATATACATATATGGCACAAAGAAAAGGGAGCGCACCATCGTGAAATAAATCACAAAGAGTTTATTGCATTCTAAATAGGAACACTCACATTTTGTCTAAAATGAGCAAGCATATCACAAAGAGTCCAGGTGAATACCGCACAGCGGATATCCTCTAATCCGTCTGACCACCAATGGTAGATGCGGGTAACCAGCTCTTTCTCCTTCGCACTGGCGGGACCAATACCAAGCGTCACTCCAGGATCCAACACATAGAAAATGGAAGGCGGCACTCGGAAATCAAACGTCAGACTCTGGCAGTATTATGCATCAACGTTTCAAGAGCTTTAACCAATATATATATATATATATATATATATATATTTATACATATACATACACAGACAAACGCACAAAGAAATGGAGGTGGAATATGTGTATAGTGGAAAACAGATAAAGGAAGGAAGGATTGATTAGTCAGTTAATTTAATTGTTTGACAAAGAAAATATATGAGGGAGGAGGGGGGTAGTATTTCCAGCTGCTCAGCCTCCTAATATTTGTGATGTGTTTTCTAACCCTTGTCGGAAACTCAAAAGGGTTATTATTATTATTATTATTATTATTAATAATGTTTTTTAAAAATATTTAGTAGTGTACTAGAGAAATAAACAATAAAAATGGCCCCTCAAAAATACTGCCCATTATGAAAAGAAAAGAAAAGTGGTGGGCCCTCCCACTCTCATTTATGTTGGATATGAAAAAGGAAATGCACAGTTTAATAAACCAAGCACTTTAACGACAAGGCCTGCCACTTTTGTGGCTGAAGTCCTTGGTTTGTTTGGGCCCTGACAAAACAATTTTTGGAAGGATGACCACCGATCAACAATGAGGAAGTTGATAATGAGGGTGTTAGTAGTAGAGATTGCATGTTTTGGTCCAAAACTGATAGAAACTGATACTGGACTGCTGGACAATTTATTATAATTTTGTTAAATAAGTTGCTTGAACTCACTGCAAATGACACAACAGGAAGGAGGTGCCGAGATGTTAACGCCTCTTTTTCTACTATCTTTGGCCTTCACAAATGTTGTCAGGAATTGGGTAAAAATAATTCCACATCCAAGTGGTGGCTTTTCTGGTCTTATGCCTAGGCATGACAATAGCTTTTATTCTATTATGAGCAAGAACTGCTGTCACTGGTGGCTGACTTACACAAATAACATCCTCATCAATATTCTCATTAGTGTCAAATATCCCCCTCATCCTTTTATTGCACTTCCACACTAGCAGATTCAATTTATATTATGTCACTATTTGAACTTGTACTGCTCATCCCTACATTTGCACAGGATCCAGAAATGGTGGAAGGAGGTTTCTCTGTGAGTAGACTCTCCTCAGGGATTTGTGGTGTTTCTGAACACACAGGTCCTTATTCAGCATGGATCGCTATTGCGATCACAGCTCCATTACCGCACAGAGATCTGCTGTGAAAATATGCTAATGAATGCAATTGCAAAGCCATTGCACAGCCAGCTTAGAGACACCCAATACTGCTATCTCACATCCATAATATCTTGCAGTCCTGCAATAACATCGGGAACATCGAGTAACATTGGCTCCTCTTGCACAATTACTGCGGGTCTGACCAGCCACAGAACCGGCAAGTCATGTTGCACATAGTGAGAACTCAAGATGCAGTGGCTAATTTATGCACACCCAACAACGGTGTTCAAATGGACAAACATGCCTGCGTTTCTCCAAACACTCCCCTGTCATCTACCCCAAATGCTCACAGCCTGTCACTCACTCTGCGATGGCTTTTATTCTCCTTGAGTGATCACAAAGCGATTGCAATTCTAACTCACGCACATGAACTGCACTGCATACGCATGCACAGTACGCACTATCAATCGATCTGTGTATGCTGTTGCAGTTGCAATCACTGCTGAATCAGGCCCACATTTGTTCTTCAACCTTAGCATTTTTTCTGCACTGATTTGCCTGTTTTACATTTGACACCTCTTTAAGAATCCGAATGAGGTGTTGCATCATCATGTGTGGTTACAGAAGAAGTTACTGATAACAGTTCTAGAACCACCATTTACAAATAAAGGTCAAGACCTGAGTCTTTCCTTGCCACTGAGTGTGGTGTATGACATGTTTGCAATTTTATGTTTATTAGTAGCAAACTTTCCTTTTATTATTAGAGGTGATGTTTTTTTCTTTAACATTGTAAAATATTGTTTGGATTTTAGGTGCCCTGTCTTAAACTCCCTATGCCCATTAGCATCAGCTTTAGTAGATGTTGAAGTACTAGTATCACCATGACTGGCATAAGCACAAGTACTTGGTTGCAGGTCCTACTCTTGTATCAACTGATCGTGATCCAAATGGACTCGCAGCGCTGATACTAATAGTGGCACAGCACCAACTGAAAATAATTTTTTAACACAATGCCATTGTCTGACCCTGAACACACACATATTTTAGAAAAAAAAAGTTTTGTATTTTTTAACAAATGATAACGTCATATGGTGACATGACACCTAATTAAAATTATTTTTAACACAGTGCCACTGCCTGGCCCTGAACATACATGTTTTAGAAAAAAAATGTTTTTTTCTTTTTTGACAACCTTACACTGTGATTCCCAGTGCTGTTATTAACAGTGACATGGCACATACTGCACATTATTTTTAACACAGTGCCACTGCCTGGCATTGAGCACACAGAAGTTTTAGAAAAAAGGGTTTAATTTTTTTTAACAAATGACAACTTTACACTGCGACTCCCAGCGTTGATATAAATAGTAGCATGGCACTTACTGAACATAGTTTTTTAACACAGAGCCACTGCTTGTCCCCAAACAAACTCAAGTTTTAGAAAATAAAGGCCCTCATTCAGAGCCACTCGCTAGCGGCAGTACGCTCGTTCCGAGCGATGTTCGCACATCTGCGCATGCGTACGGTTTTTAGTACGCATGCGCGAAGCAGTCAGTGCGGCCGAAAATCGTTGGTACGCAATATAGCGAGGGCCTGCTATTTTGAGTGACAGAATGAGGCGTATGTGGGTGGTAACAGGGGAAGGTGCTTGAAAACGGGGAGTGGAGATCCGAACGCAGGCATGCTTAAAGGTCAAAACGGGCGTTTTAAGGGAGTGCATAATTAATACAGCAGCGTCATTGACCACGTCACTTGGTTTTTTTTAACTCAGAACTGCTCGCAAAATAGCGGTTGAAAACACCAACCACAAGAATAGCGAGCAGTTCATACGCTGTACGATGTACTCGATTAATCTAATAAATAGCGGACATGACGTATGGTGCGTGCGGCCAGGGGGCGTTTTTACCAAAAAAACGAGCGTATGTTTTGCTCGCTCGTTCAGACTTAGAGGTGGGAACAGACTGCAATTTGCGAACGGATCATTTGAATAGCCACCCCTTGTTTTTGAACGAACGACCACAAATAGCGAACGGCTCTGAATCAGGCCCAAAGTTGTTGTTTTTTTTGACAGCATCACACTGTGGAGCTCATTCAGACCCGCTCGCTAAGATGCAAACACTAGCTGCTGCCGATGGTATGCAGTGTGTATGCATTGTGCTCATGCATATACATCACAGTGCGTGTGCGCATACCTTAGAGAAGGTTCACAATGCATTTGCTCGCTGTGCATAGACATCCCAGCAGAGTGAGTGGCAGGGGAAGCTGTTTGTAGGTGGTAACAGGGGCTGGCCATTAACAACAGGGGAGTGGAGGTGCAAATGCAGGCGTGCCTGAGCCTCTCAATGGCGTTTTAGAGGTGTGCATAATTAAAAGACAGCATCATAGTACACGTCACCTGGCTTGTTTTTACACTGAAGTGCTCGCAGTGCTTGCGGCATGGTATGGTCAACCTCAAGCGCTGCGATAGCATCCGATGTTACCTGATGTACCGATGGTTGCATACGCTTCCTGGACATGACGTGCACAAGTGGGCGTCTTAAGACAGGCTGGTGGGTGTTGGCATACACTATGTGATCGCTCTCTAAGAAATACTGGTTGTGCTAATGCATTGCTGTGCGATTGCATTGCCTACACAAATTGCATACACATCATGCGAGCAATTGCATCTAGTGAGCAGCTCTGAATCAGTTCCTGTGACTCCCAACACTGTCATTAATGGTGGCATGGCACCTATTGAACATTATTTTTAACACAGTTTCTCTGCCTGGCCCTGAACACACACAAGTTTTAGAAAAAAAAAGGTTTTCTTTTAACAAATGACAACTTCACAATGTGACTCCCAGCGCTAATATTAGCAGTGGCACACGATCTACTGATTGTTATTTTTTAACAACGTGCCACTGACTGGCCCTGAACAGACAAAAGTTTTTAGAAAAAAAAAGTTTTCTCTTTATTTAACAATTGACAACTTCACACTGCAACTCATAGCGTTGATATTAACAGTGGCACTGCACCAACTGAACATAATTAATTGACATGTTTATTTTGTTTTTTAACATGGTTGGGGCAATTCATTTTTTTTTTAGCCATGATAATTAATAGGGGCCCAGTGTTGCAATTCAATTGTTCAGGGAGCCCATTAATTATCGCTGTCTTCAAGCTCTATTAGACTGGGTTTAGCCATGTAAATTGTCTAAACCCATCTAGAGTCCTTGTTAGGGTGCCCAAACTATGGTTTAGCCACTGGTTTATCACACATTTTTGCTCTTATTCTCCTGAGACAGTGGCTATAGCACCCGAGCGGAACCACAATTGAATTGCTTCATCGGGCAGCCCAAAGAATAGCCGCATTGTAAACATTTGTATCACCTCCGGTACCTGCACTATACTCAGTGCCTCACAGTTCTGCACCGTACAGCCCTTCACAATCTGACACAGCCACTGCAGTGCTTGCACCCCAAAGCCCTTCACTGACACAGCCCTTAGTGCTACACCCCACAGACCTTCACAGTCTGACACAACCACAGGAAGTATAGTTTATAAAGTATGGGTAATACTGCTGGGAGTGTCTATATTATATATGTGCAGAGCTATACAAACACTGAAACATTACTGTCAGGGTTCAGCCTAGGATCGGCCTCTCTCACCTCCTTGCCGGCTTCCCCTGACTTCCTTGTGGTCAGACGTCTGGTGCAGTGATGGATGTGGGGCTGAGTATTCTGCCTTAGGAGCTTTTTGCGAGCTTCCATGGTCAGCTATGTGTGCTGGGGATCGGAGTTCCCATCATGGGCGCCACCATGACAGTTCCTCTCATGTGACAGTACTACTAACCTATGGTAGCATGATTTCAGTCAGCTGATGCTGTGCTCCAGTAATCTGCTACCCCTGGGTATAAATCCGCCTCCAGAACTCCAGGAAGTTGCTGTTCAACTTCTTCTTCTCTGTTCCAGTGATACCAGCGTTGCTCTGTGCTAATCTTTCAGAGAGTTACTTCAGCCTGTTCACAGTTCTCCAGTTTCCAGTATTAGCTTCCAAGCTATTCTTAGTCTGAGAGTAGTTCTCTCCCAGTATCCAGACTGTTTTATTTTCTATGTCTGTGTGTCTTTGTATATGTGCTGCTAGTATTGCAACTTCCTCGTGTCACTGAGGTGTCAGATTACCTGCTGGCATTAAATAGCCCACAGCTGGACCTCCCAGCACATATCTGTGTCAATCTGCCCTGTGTCTTGTCAGTGCAAATCTGCACTTGCATTTAGCACTCTCCTAGTGTATGCCTGACTTCTCTTTGTGTCTTGTCTCTGCCAATCATTTCCAGCATTCCCATATATTCCCTGTGTCCACTCTGCTGTTGTCTGTGCAATTTCCAGTATATGTCTGTGTTTTTTGCTCAGCGTCTTGTCTCTGGTAATCAGCTCCAATCATTTCTAGCATTCCCATATATTCCCTGAGTCCTTTCTGCTCTTGCCTTTGCAATCCCCAGTATATGTCTGTGTTTTTCTGCATACTTAACTGTTTCCAGTCCATGCCTGTGTTATAGCATTCAGTTCCATTTCCAGAGTTCATTCATTCCATTCACCTCAAGTCATATTGCATTCTTTATAGTTTCTGGTCTTCTGCCATTCCCAGGTACCTGTCCAGAGGCAGAGGGCCACGACCTGCTCACTTGGTGCAGCTGAAAACCAAATCCCAATTGGAGGGGTCACTGGAGAAAACCACCAAGTGAGTTAGACTCCGTGCCTCTGGGCAGGTCTAGCCAAACCTGGGTTTGGCCGCAACTAGGAGACCTAGTCTAGTCACTCCCCTAGTCACCCGAACCCCTTGGCTCACCGTCCTCCACAGAGGAATTCTTGCACTGGATCATGACAATTACTTTTAACAAGACATTTTTTTATTGAGTGCCATGAGCAATGTGTGTAGTCTTTTTAGCAGTCTCTTGTAGACTTGAATACATTTAGAAGGCACTGACATGTTGTACTGGATTATGAAAAACACTTGCAAAGAACTTTATATATGCCTTTCTGAGGAAATATAGCTGTTATGTTATTGATAACGAATGCTATAGTTTATAATTACTTCAATTGTTTAGTGTCTGAATTTGCATGCATTTGTGGTTATTTCTTTTTAAAAGGTTCAGTTTCCTTTAAATTCATTTCAGCAGTAGCTTTTTTTGCAAATGTTTGTAAATTTGTAAATGTTTTAGAGAGAAAGAATCCTGTTATAGAAAACACATTGAACTCTGTGATTTTGAGCTATGTTGTTTGCATATTGTGAATAAATTAAAGATTTGTTCTATATAAAATGTATGTTTTTCTCCCTAATTGCTTTTCCTATACCCGTGACTTTTCCATGACCTAGAACTGAAACATATTTTCCCACCATGTGTTGACTTATGAGTGTACCATGTGTTTACATTTTCTGCTTTGCTTCAGAAATTTTTTTAGGCTTCAATGGTTTCAAGTAATTTTACACTATATTCTGTTAAATGTCTTTTATTCTAAGTTTTACCTTTAATCATACTGTTTTATAGTATAAGTAATTGTTTTTGTTAAATTGCTATTTTTTATAGCTAAATGTGTATTAACAAATTGTGATTTTATAATACTCTATTGTGTAAATAAATAAAAACAGTAAAAATGAAATGTTATTTTCTTAAGGCTATTTACCTTCTGATGCTAAAAAAAACACCACAGTGACACTGCATGCCAAATGCAACTACATTGTGGTGTGTCACCAAACCTTACACCTGTTGATTAGGGAGGTTTTTGGATGACACTGTATAGACTCCCTTGCATTTTCTTGCAGTAAATGTACAAGCCCCTCATTGGTTGCCACCACTACTTACCACAGACCCATGGTGAAGTGGAAATTAGGTTGGAACAAATTAGAACCATACCTGTTTGCTTGTTTCTACTGTCAATAAATCCACGATTAACAGTATACTTCTCAGTGCTGGCTTTTGAGGATACAAGTCAACTGACCTTATAACTGTATAACCTTTTGAATCCTGAGTGAAAATGTTCTATACTGTATTTGGAAGTTTTAATTATAGAACTTTTGATGTAAAGTACTGTACTGAAGTTCTAAAGATACAGCATTTTCATGGAAAACTGGTAGTCAAATTACATATTCACAAACATATATGACAAAAAGACAGAATAGTGTTACAATTCATTAAGTGCTTGCAACAGTGAAAACCTGGTATGGAGACACAACCATGCACCAAAGATAGTGAGGTCATATCCTCTTAAAGCAATGCATACTTACACAGCATCTAAAGGGAGTCACTATTCACAATGACATGATCATACCCCTACATACTTGGTTGCACTCCCTAAAGTATCAAGGACACAAAATTGGTCCTGTCATCTTTGTACAAGACAGTCAACGATAGTGTTAGGTTTTAACTTCTGCAATATCTTTCTGGGTATATGTCTATACATTTCTATACCATGAACAGTACTCAGTTCATAAATGTAAAGGAAAGGCCCAGGTTTTTCCATTAGTTCATAAATTAGATTTTCAGAGTTTGTCCTGACAGATAAGTAAATCTGAAAAAGTACAGGAGGTATTCATTTTTATTAGAGATGAGTGGGTTCAGTTTTCTTAAAACCAAACCCAAACAAATTTTGCATATCCGACTATTTCTGGGCCCACTTTCAGGCTTTTCTGCCAGACTCAGAATCCAAAATAAGGCAAGTATTACTTATAAATAATGGACTGCAATACTTGACTGAAATAAGTTAATTAAAATAAGGCTTCTCTCGATTAAAACATTTAATAATCAAAAAACACACTGTGTGTTTTTTGCTTATTAAATGTTTTAATCGAGAAGCCTTATTTTGATTTACTTATTGCAGTCAAGTAATGCAGTCCATTATTTGTATAGTTGTGTGTTTGTTTTTTTGCCAGCTGGTTACTGGCCATATTTGACTAGCAGCACATATGGTGTATAAACTATAAACCAATAACCAAAAGTCCAAGGATATTTAACTGTTAGGTGTCTGACAATATATATTTATTTCACTGCAGTTCTGTGTCATACTGTGAAGGGCTGTGGGGTGCAGCACCAAGGACTGTGTCAGTGAAGGGCTGTGGGGTGCAAACGCTACTATTTCAGTATAAGACTCTAAAGGGCTGTGGAGTGCAGCACTGTGAGGCACTGTATTAAGTGCAGACACCGTGGTTAAAAAAACTAAAATAAAACTGTCAAACAATAACATTCATAAGGTGACAGTATGTCTCCATTACTATAAGCACTGTGAGTCACATCAGTTTGTAAAAAAAGAGAAACAAAAACTTGATCTGTTGTTCAAGAGAGGTATTGTGTTGTAAAATAATAATGTTTAGTTTGTGTTGTTCCACTGTTAATATTAGCACTGTGTGTGTTGCTGTGTGAACTTGTGTCGTCTGTTAAATATCTTTTTTGTTCTTAAACTTGTGCGTGTTCACTGTGTTAAAAAAAATTGGTACAGTTGGTGCTGTGCCATTGTTAATATAAGTGCTGAGTGTTGCAGAGTGAACTTGTGTCATTAGTTAAAAAAAAAAACTTTTTGTTTGTGCCACCATTAATATAAGTGAAGTTAGTCAATATAGATCACAATCAGTTGATAGAAAATCAGGAGCACCAACCAAGTACTAGTGCTGCAGCTGCTACCAGTCATGATGATGCTAGTACTTCAACATCTACTAAAACTGGGCTCAAGGGCATAGAGTGTTTATGACAGGGCACCTTAAATCAGAACAATATTTCACAATGTTAAAGAAATAAAATTTACTGCCAAAAAACATAATTGTCAACATGCCATACACTACAGTGGCAAGGAAATGCTCACTGCTGTCAGTCGGGCATCTGTAACCTCACATGATAATGCAACACTTACTCACTTAGAGACTAGAAGAGGTGTGAAATATAAAACAAATTAATCAATGCAGAAAAAAACTCACTAAGGGAGAAGAAGAAACTGTGTGTTATGAAATGTCACAAATCCCTAGAGTCTAAGGGTGTCCATGAGTGTCTTCAAGTGCTATGTGTGAGTCTGACATTTTTTATACTGTTCTCGTAGAGAAGCTTTCTTCCACCAATTCTGTACCATCTGCAAATGTGGATATGTGCAGTATAAATTAATATGGTATCATAATAGAAATTGAGGATGCTAGTGTGGAAGTGCAACAGGAAATTGAGGGGTGTATTTATATACTATCTGATGCTACTGAGGATGTTGATGATGTTGTTTGTTTAAGTCAGCCACCAGTGGCAGCAGTTCTTGTTCTTTTTTTTAATAAGAAAGCCATTGTCATGCCTGGGCACAAGACCAAAGGGCATGGAATTATTTTTACCAAAATCTTGACAACATTTGTTAAGGCATCTATACCATTTGTGAAACCAAAGTTAGTAGAGGTAGGGACATTAACCATTTAGGTTCATACTCCCATTTATGTAATTTGCAGAGAGTTCATACAACTTATTTAACAAAATTATAATAATTTGTAAAATAATAATAAGCAGTCCAGTATCAGCTATCAGCAGTTTGGACTAGCACATGCAATCTCCACCATCAACACCCTCATCATCAACCTCCTCATTAATGATCAGAGGTAGTCCATTCAAAAAATAGTTTTTTCGGGGCCCAAACAAACCAAAGACTTTAGCCACAAAAGTGGAAGTCCCTGGCGCTGAAGTGCTTGGTTTGTTAAACTGTGCATATTTTTGTTAATATCCAACATTTACCCAAGGACAATTCCATTTTGCACTTCTTTTCTTTTCATAATGGGCTGTACTTTTGGGGGGCATTTGGATTGGTCTTTTTGCATAGAGAAACATTTTTATTGGTTATTGCTTTAATACATTACTACACATTTTTAAAAAGAAAATTATAATAATACAATGTTAATAGTCAAGGATTCCCGACAAGGGTTAGAGAACACATCACAAAAATGTTATGAGGCTGACCTGATGGCAATACTACCCCCTCCTCCCTCATACATTTTTATGGTCAATCAAACAATTAAATTAATTAACTAATCAATTATTCCTACACCTGCCTTCCACTACATGCATACTTCACCTCCATTTCACTGTATTGCCAACAGGCCTCTGAACTAGTTCTAGTTCTTGATTAATGAAAACATTCTTTGTTTCTTTAGGGATGTATAGTTTATTAAACTGCCATTCTGTCTGCCACTGCTGTATGGCAATGTTTCACAAATATGCTATAGTCTTTTAAACTGCCGTCTGTTTGTTCCACTGCTGTTTTGCTTAGTTTAGCCAGCCAGCTTCTGGACAATATTGGTGAACAATATTGTGAACTGTGAGGTGGTCAACATTGACTGAAAATTAATGTTATTGAGGTTAATAATACAGAAGGAACAAAAACAGGCCCAAATTGATAATTTTAGCTGTTTTTATCAATTTAAAAACAATTAAAGATTCAAAACCAAAACACCTGAAGGTGGTTTTGCAAAGCCAAAGCCAAAACACGAAGATGAATCCAGATTGTAAACCAAACCCAAAACCAAAATCAGTAGTGTCTGCGCACATGTCTAATTTTTATACACTAACAACTGTTGATTTGAGGCACTTAGTGGTACTTGGAAATCTGTAATATTTTATATACTACAATGCTATTACACAAACAAAATGTGTAGTGTTTTGTGGGGTTTATTGGAGCACTAATAAAATGTTAATTTACAGGAACAAAAACATTCACTGTTCCAGAAAAATACTATAAAACAGCTTTCTTGAAATGTACAGTGCAAATCTGATTTGTGCCAAACTGAATGTCAATGCTCATTTTTAAAATCTGTATATAGTATTAATATTTTGTTACTAACAAAATTAACCAAAAATATTTATTACCATACTACAGCAATAATGGTTTCTGACAACCAATTAGCATTCGATGACTTGTGCACAAAGTTAAAATTAATATAATCATATTTTTGTCCAACAGGTAATCCACTGACAAGGGTCACACATCTGTAGAAGGGTCACACATTTATTATTAAAATATCCAAGACACTCCACATATGATTTGTCTAGAGACCTATATATTCTGATCAAAAACTGTCGCAATGCCGACCGCCGGCTTCCCGACTGCTACATCCCGGCAAGGGATAAATGACAGGCGTCAAAATCTTGACGCCTGTCATTTTACCTACACTGGGAGGTAAAATGTGTGCTGCTAGTGTTTACAAAACTAAGTATGAGTTATTTGCTGTTTGGAGTTTGCTCTTAGCGGTTCTTTATTTAGCTGTTCCTTAAAATTCTCAAACATTAAACAGGTTTCTTTGGAAAAACATCATAACAAACTTCTCACCCCTTCCACACCCCCGCACTGCCCGGGACTCATCAGGAGCAGCACTGCGAATTCTCCAATAAAAGATTTGGCCCCCACCCTTTCTGCCTGGCTTTTTTAATCTCATCCATCCATACATTTTACATCTCCTCCCACCCCTTCTCATCCCCTCCTTTTTCACTTCACCATACTCATCAATCATACCATAACACCAAGGCAGAGCGCACCTTACCCCCCCTTATCACCATGATAACAAATGTGACTATTCCCACTGACAATATTTTCCTCTTTTCTTGATCATTTTGGGTTTGGTTTATGTAGGTTTTTGGTGTGGAATATACCATATATAATGACCATTGCTATTCAAAATTGACTGGATTTTCTATCCATTTATTTTATTTGCACTTACTGTTAAATGAATACAAATATACTAATTAATTGAAGTAACAAAGTGTCACTGTGATGCCACCTAGAAGAAAATATCTGCAATAGGAGTAACTGCACAGCAAGCAGCAGCAAAATGATGACGGGTGGAGCGGGATAAAGCCAGGTGACAAGCTATGACTGCCAGTGTAAAAATCAAAATTATTGTTATAATGGAATAGGGGGCCTGATTCTGACCATAGCCTAGTGCTCGCAAGTGGGTCAATGGTGGGGTACTGTGCACGTGCGCCGCGCGCATGTGCAAGCTCCGGAGCGAGAGAGAAATTCTCTCGCTCCAGTACTCACTACAAAAGAGGTGGCTATCAATGTTGATCGACTGCTCACCCCGTTTTGTAGGTGGGGAGGGGGGGTGGCTACACAAATGGAGGTGTTCCCGAAGGAACGCCTGTCATTTGTGGGAGGCACCACTGACATCACAAGTGATGTCAGTGGAGAGCTTCCTGCTGTGTTAGAGCAGGAAGCTCTCTGGGGCTTGTGACGGATGACAAGGGTCTTGTCGCAAGCCCATCACCTGGCCGCTCGCAAAAGCTGAGGAGGCCGCAAAAAAAAAAAAAGCCCTGATTCAGAGCGAGCACTCTGAAAGAGCGTCCGGGTCTGAAACAGGGCCTGGGTCAATTGGTAAAAGACTTTGAGAAGATTTACACAAAAAATGTGGTATATAAATAAATATTTGTGAACTAGGAATTGCGTTAGTTGATTCCACATTTGTGGGACAAATGATAAGTGCCATTTTTTACTGTTATTTTTACCATCATTTGACGGACTTTTAACTAATGTAATATAATTTGTAAAGAAAAAACCAACACCACAATTCCAGCGCTATAGCCTATATGATACTTATATCCAATGGTTAATAAAAGCTGTATCCAGTGGAGTTCATCAGATGTCAAACAAATTCAGAGGTTTTAACCTTTCCTCAAAGACAATGATACCATATAAAAGAATAAAGGTACATATAGTGTAATACCATTTAATCACATATGGACATAAGTAAACATTAAAAATTACACGAAAAAGAACAATGTTCAGGTAGTATTGTCAATATAGACATGGAGGAAAACAAACAACAATATATATATAATGAGGATCCCCAAGCAGCTGGAGGACAACAATTACCAAATCATAGAAGAATACTGGCAAAGAAAAAGGTCTCTTTAGGCATGTAAGAATGCTGTGATCCTGTGTGCACACCAGGAATAGATCCAAACTAGCATCCTTTGTAGGTCCATTATGTGTCGTCAGGTGGGGTCCTTAAAGAAACAGACCAACGCGTTTCAACCAGTATCTAGGGTCTTTTTCAAGGTCAAAGGCAGAGTAATCCTGGTGTCTATCTCAGTCCTTTAAATACCTAGTCCAATCTAGGTTCACCGGACACAGCTGGTCTCTAGACAAAGAAAAACTACAAGTCCCATGAGCCTTTGATGTGTCCGGCCAATCTCCTATTACAAAGGCAGGCACATGACTCCTCTAGTTCCGCTCAGCGTGTGCATTGGAATGGCTTATTTTTCCTTCACGCGATGTCACTTTCGGTATGTAGCCATGGCAACCGGACGCGTTTACAGAGCCAAAGCAAAGTCTTTATTGTAATCACTCCATATTGTTAGTTATATTGAGCCAGCTGATGGGAAGCAATTAGTATAAAAAGTGCTGTGTGCCTGAAGATCTTGTCTATATTCGATAAAAAACAACAGTAAATATCACATATATTTAAACAAAACCTTTGTCATATTTTAAAAATACTAAAATACTTGTAAAAACATATAAAATCCTAAAGCACAGACACAAATAATAAAAAGAAATAACTAAATTAGGAGAAGGGAGTAAAAGATCATAGAAACCATTTTATTTCAAAATCAAAGTTTAATCCTCCTGGTTTCAAAGTACCTAATTCATAGATCTTTTTCATCTCAGCCTTAGCCAGTTGTTTGGGTAAATCCCTTTGTCTCCAATTCCCTTTAACCCACATCAATCCTATGAACCTTCTTATAGCCAGAGGGGAACAGTTATGACATTGTTTAAAATGGCTAGAAAGTGCATGTGTTTCCAGACCTTTCCTTACGTTATGCAGATGTTCTCCTATTCATGTCTTTAAAGGTCTGGAAGTGCATCCGATATAATAAAGACCGCATTCACATTTAATAGCATATATAACATTGCTCGTATTTCGAGTTATATATTCTTTTATTGATTGTATTCTTCCATTAATGTCTAGCTGTGTGATTTTTGCTGTACGATTACTTTTAATGTGTCGGCACACAAGGCACACCCCACATCTGTAAAAACCTTTAGATTTCACAGTCGGCATGGTTTTTGGTTTTGGTAACGCACTCCTGACCAAAGTAAAACTCAGAGAAGGTGCCTTTCTATAAATACATTTCGGTTTTGTCGGTATAAAAGAACCGATAATAGGATCTTTTTGTAAAATATTCCAGTGTTTTCTTAAGATCTTCTCAATATTTTTATGTTGACAACTATACGTGGTAAAAAAGCCCAATCTATTGGGCTATATTTATCCATTTGTATACCTTTCGGTTTCTCCTCCAAAAGTTTCTCTCTGGGAATGTCATCCACCTCCTTAATCACTTTTTCTAACAGTTCAGATCCATAGCCACTGGCTAAAACTTTAGTTTGAAATTTCTTTGATTGTATCTTATAATTCTCATTCTTACTGCAGTTACATTTCAGATGTCTGTGACCTGACCCCCTAGGATAGTGCTCAACCAATTGTAATGGTGGCAACTATCAGTCTTAATATATGTTTGGGAGTCAGTGGGTTTAGTATAATTCATGGTATTTAAAACTCCTCCTTCAATAAATAAAGTTATATCCAAAAAATTCACTGTGCAATCACTAAATGTAAAAGTAAAATCAATATTAGAAGAATTATCATTGAAATATTTAAAAAATAATGTTTAAAAGATCCACACCCCCTTTCCAGAAAAATAAAACATCATCTATATATCTTGACCAGGACACCAGGTTCGCTCCATAGGGATTATGGTTCCAGATTTTTTCTTTCTCCCATTGTCCCATAAAAATATTGGCATAACTTGGAGCGAACCTGGTGCCCATTGCAGTCACAACTTTCTGAATATAGAAAGTGTCGTTAAAATTAAAATAATTATTGGTCAAGATAAAAAGTACCCCCTCTATAATGAAATCTTGCAGTCCCTGTTTTAAAGTGCTAACTTTTAAAAATTCTGTGACTGCTTTTATACCATCCTGGTGATCTATAATGGTATACAGGGATCAGACGTCTGCTGTCACCATTATTAGTCCCTCTTCCCATTGAATTGTTTTCAACATATGAAGATCTTTAGTGTCCTTCAAATGGGACTTATTTGTGGTGACTAAAGGCTGTAAATAAAAGTCAATAAACTCGGACAAATTAGCTGTCATCCTGGACACGATGGGCCTCCCCGGTGGATTCAGAGGATCCTTATGGACCTTGGGAAGTATATACAATACTGGAATTGTTGGATCCATCATGAGGAGAAAATTGTATTCATTTTCTTCCAGCATACCAGAACTTCTATATTTATTCAACAATACTTGGAGTTTTTTTAAAATTCCCTCTGTGGGGTCTTTTTTCAGTGTCTGATATGTATTTTCATTATTCAATTGACTGAAGACCTCTTTTTCATACGATGTTCTATCTAAAATTACAATTTCGCCGCCCTTATCGGCGAGTTTTATTACGATGTCTGTCATATGTTTCAGTTCTTTTAACGCAATTCTTTCTTTAAAAGTTAAGTTATGTTTGGATATTTTCGTGTCCATTTTTAGGATATCATCATGGACCATGACAGAAAAGGTGTCTATAAAATTTCCTTTTATATAAGAAGGGTAAAAAATGGATTTTGGTTTAAAAGGGGTACCTCTACTGGTTGGAGGTTCCACTTCTATTGAATCTGATTCCTTACTTAAAAAATATTTCTTAACGACAACTTCCTAATATATTTTTGTAAATATACAAATGTACAGAACTTCATTAGACCTATGGTCGGTGTGTATTTTAGGCCCTTTTCCAACACTGTTGTTTGATCTTTAGAAAGGATATTTTTACTCAAGTTAAATATCTTAACTTTTTGTAGTTGAGTAGACTCCATATTTTTCTTGATATCTATTTATTCTTTGGGGGGATTTGTAGATATGTCTCCTATTTTCCCTCCACTCATCATAATTTTTAAAGGGAGGTCTATAGGGGACACACTGAAGTCTCTGCTTTCTATTTATTTTTGGGGAAATATTTTCCCTTTCTGATTGATGAAACAATGGTCTATCTATTCCTCCTCTCCTTATCGATTATAGACAAGATCGTCAGGCACACAGCACATTTATACTAATTACTCCCCATCCACTGGCTCAATATAACTAACAATACGGAGTGATTACAATAAAGACTTTGCTTTGGCTCCGTAAACGCGTCCGGTTGCCATGGCTACATACCAGAAGTGACGTCATGTGAAGGAAAAATAAGCCATTCCAATGCACATGCTGAGCGGAACTAGAGGAGTCATGTGCCTGCCTTTGTAATAGGAGATTGGCCGGACACAGCAAAGGGTCATGGGACTTGTCGTTTTTCTTTGTCTAGAGACCAGCTGTGTCCGGTGAACCTAGATTGGACTAGGTATTTAAAGGACTGAGATAGACACCAGGATTACTCTGCCTTTGACCTTGAAAAAGACCCTAGATACGGGTTGAAATGCGCTGGTCTGTTTGTTTATGGACCCCACCTGACGACACATAACGGACCTACAAAGGATGCTAGTTTGGATCTGTTCCTGGTAACTTTTCTGACACCTCCTGCTTAAAACCCAAAAAGTCAGTAGGATCGTGAGGCCCTGCTTTCTTGGTCTGTATTCATACTGAAAATCAAGATCAAGCGAGCTTTTGCCCTTCTGCTCCACGGAAGGTTTCTGTCCTCCCTGAGCTCGCCTTAGGACACCTGCATTACGGTTTGACAGGTGTACCGCCCCAGTCAAACTCCCACATAACGGACCTACAAAGGACGATGGTTTGGATCTATTCCTGGTGTGCACGCAGGATCACGGCATTCTTACATGCCTAAAGAGACCTTTTTCTTTGCCAGTATTCTTCTATGATCCGGTAATTGTTGTCCTCCAGCTGCTTGGGGATCCTCATTATATATATTGTTGTTTGTTTACCTACATGTCTATATTGACAATACTACCTGAACATTGTTATTTTTCGTGTCATTTTTAATGTTTACTTATGTTCATATGTGATTAAATGGTATTACACTATATGTACCTTTTTTCTTTGATATGGTATCACTGTCTTTGGGGAAAGGACAATACCTCTGAATTTGTTTGACATCTGATGAACTCCCCTGGATACAGCTTTTATTAACCATTGGATATAAGTATCATATAGGCTACAGCGCTGGAACTGTGGTGTTGGTTTTTTTCTTTACACATATCCAGAATTGGAGGGTGGAGGACACCTCCTCAATATCATTTGCACCAGCTGCTTATTTGCGCACTCACCTCTTTTTCCTATATTTTATAATGTAAAACAATTTGTTTCTAAGTCAGAAAGCTTTTACTCATTTTTCCAAGATTTTGTATTAATTACATATTTTATATTTTCTCTTTTTTTTATCTCCAGTTTTATAGCACCCCTTTTTCTAAACAGTAAGATGCTCTTGAAGTAGATTGCCCTATTAGCAGGATAATGTTAACAGCTATGAATGTTGACAGCTAAACAGAAAAATAATAATCAGACTGCACATACTTTGCTTTAATTCATGTGTTATTTATTAGCTTTTTATACAGTGATGGGGTTTTTGTGCTGGGGCTTGTAGTTCCACCTGGTTGTTAATTCTGGAGCACTAGAAAAGTATTAAAAACTGATAATTTCTCTTCAATGTCATCACTGAGTGGTGCACATGCAGTGAACAGCACTTTGCGATGTGTACCGATTAGTGTCATGTTGAACAATCTAATAACGGCACATCACTGCCAAACTTGCTGCAAGATTGCTGTAGAAGATGCACAGTCAGTATATAATCCAAAGACACTTCTTTCTGGGCTTAGACTTGTAGTTCAGTGATGATCTCATACAGCTGTGTAAGTGCTGTACATCACTGCCTACATTGCTGCACTGACCGGCAGGGATGTGTACCGATTAGCATCATGTTAAACAAGCTACTAGTAGCAATGTCTGTAGCAAGGGCTGCCATCAGAATTTGTGGTCCCAGTAAAAACTAAACAAGCAGGGCCCCCAACTACTTAACCCACCAAGCCCCTCCCCATTCCACATGCACAATGGATGCAGAGGTGCAGCAAAAAAAAATATTAACAACTTAAAAAAATAAATAAATAAAAGTACTAAAGAGACTGGCTATAGGTTACTGTTCCAGACGCCCTGCTAGCCAGAAGCAAGAGACGTGCGGCAGCAACAGTGCCCCCCACAGAGCGCAGTGCTCTGTGCAGTGGCACCACTCGCACACCCATAGTTATAGCCCTGATACTAATGATTTAATAAAGGCAATATGCACTTACATGCCCTACTTGCAAAGGTGGATTAGGTACTGGAGTCTACTCCCCTTCCCTGTGACCTGTGTGCAATATGTATATATATATATATATATATATATATATATATATATATATATATGTGTGTATACAGGGCCACAACTAGGGGGGGCTAGAGGTGCACGTGCACCGGGTGCCAGATTTCAGGGGGTGATGAAGGGCTGACTCAGCACTCCCCGCGGAGGTTTGTGGGGCGCGGTGGCTTGGGGGCTGCATATTCCTTGTGGACTAGCCGTCCGCATGGAATCTGCTGAAAACGACCCTCCAAAAATGGCCGCCATCAAGGAGGCGATGATGCTATAGGTCCTTACACGCACATCACCCATCTGATAAATTACTGAAACCCCCAAACCACCACACACCACAGAAAATATATTTACACCCCCTGATACATTACACCTCCCCCCGGGTAATATAAGAATACACCCCCACCTAACATGAATACAGAGCATTTCTTAGGTAATTACCTGTGTTGCAGCATTGTAGGCGGCTATTCCCTCACACACACAAAGCTGGGGAGAATAGTATAGGAGATTAGAATAGGAGAAGGATAGCCTGGGCAGAATCAGAGCAGGAAGGGCAGGACTAGGGAGAGGGTGGGGACTCTGGAAGTGGACAAGGAGATGGGACCTAACACTCTGCCTGTAGGAGAGGATAAAGCAGGAGGGGGCAGGGACTTGGGGAGCGGGTGGGAACTCAGGGAGGGATGGGGAGAGGGAACTTAATTCATCAGCTGCAGTGAGGAGAAGGATGGACAGGTTCGGCAGCTGCAGCGCAGCCTGAAACACAGACTGTTAGTGGAGCAGTCACAATGCTGAAGCCTCCTCTGTTTTGCACTTCTATGAGGAGGGGGCTCGCAGCTGCCACTAGTCAGTATAGTGACTGACACTGACAGGGAGGCCAGCAGTGCATCACTGATCCTAATACCAAACTACTTTGTATCACCTGTTGGTGACTGAAAATCATCTGCACTCTGTTGGCCCCCCTCTGAATCTGGGCCCAGTACATTAGTATTGTCTGTACTCCTCTTATGACTGTCCTGTCTGTAACGGTTAGTGCCAAAACCATTTCTGTTGGCATGGTATAGGAAAGAAGGCTGGGAGTATGGTGTGAAGCTATAGTATGCAGTGAGTTCAGCACAGTACCCTGACATGAATACATCTGGCTTCATTGCAAGCTGAAAGTGCCTCTTTACAACACCAAACTTTACACCATAACAGTGCTGTGTACCGATTAGCATCATGTTATGCAAGCTACTAGCGGCAATGTCTGTAGCGGTTACTGCCAAAGCCATTTCTGTTGGCATGGCATAGGAAAGAAGGTTGGAGGGGATGGTGTGAAGCTAAAGTATGCAGTGAGCAGTACCCTGACATGAATTCATCTGGTTTCATTGCAAGTTTCCTGTAGAAGACGCACAGTCAGCGTGTAAGCCAAATACAACTTTCTCTAGACTGAAACTTGTAGTTCAATGATGATTTCATACAGCACCCTCGTCATCACTTTGTGAGCATGGCACATCACTGTCTACATTGCTGTAGTGACCGGTACTTTGTGAGGTGTACCAATTAGCATCTTGTTGATCAGACTCCTAGTGACACAGCACTGCCAACATTGCCACAAGTTTGCAGCAGAAGAGCACAGTCAGTGTGTAATCCAAAAACACCTCTTTCTGTGCTGAGACTTGTAGTTATGTAATGGTTTCTAACACCACTGCTCACATGCCACTACTAATTTCTAGGGCATGTCATCACTGTATAAGGGCTGCACAGCAGTGCCATAATTGCTGCATGTTTGGTATAGACAATGCACAGTCATCGTGTTTTCCAAAGACACCTCTTTCTCGGCTGAGACTTGTAGTTCAGTGATTATTTCATACAGTGCCCTTCAAGCCCCACTGCCCATTTCTACAGCATGCCATCACTGTGAGTGGCGCACGTCACTGCTGAAATTGCTAATATGTATTGAAGCAGTGGTCTAGTGTTCACATCAAAAACATAAGCAAGACCACCAGGGATATTAATGCTGAGGGATAAAAGGTCAATTTCCAGAAAGTGAACTGTACTCAGGGTTGACCCATGTGGCTTTTGGAGATAATGAACACAGCCAAACAGTAGATCTTGGCCTGAGGTAGGGGGTTGTTGGAACAAATTAGAAACATACTTTGTCAGTTCTGCATTTAGACACTGTGCCTGGGATCCCTCTGACCTTCAAATTATTCAATTTACAATGGTCCTTCAAATCCACAACCTTATCTTGCAGCTGATTCCCCTCAGACTGGATTCAGCATGAACAATGAGCAGGTTATTGTGAGAAGTTATCATTTCCTGCATCTTGGTTTCCAGGTGATATGTACTGCTGCCAATCTCGTCAATCCCTTTTGAAGATGGGATGAACTGACATCATCTGAGTGAGTAGATCAGCATGGAAAGTTGTAAACATCTGGATCATTGACTGCACAGTAAGTGGTGCACTATAACCCAGGATGAGACCCAAGTTCATCCCTAAGTGACTTGAGTAGCTTGGATGGTTCCCTGAGTAACTGGAGTAGCTGGGAGGGAAGCTGGACTAGCTAGCACTGCAGCTGCTAGTACAACTTTTGACCCTAGAGTAAAAGTAGAGGAGGTAGTCTTGATGACTTTGACTTCTTCCATAGCATAACCTTGACAGGGTAAGTGCTCCACATAAAAGAAAAGATATCTCCAGGAAAATCTGCCTAAGAGATGGGGTAGAGTAACAGAGTTGCAAAAGACAAAATTACTGACTAGGTCACTGCATTGGTGGAGACAATGGGCACCACAGGAAGCACTGCAAAACACTTATGGGTGAAAAATAGTTGAAGACAGAAAGGAAGAAAAATAAGTATCAAGTAGGTGGATGAGAGGGGGCGACCCAGGAGTAAGCATGGGCATCTGCTGTAAAAGACCAAAGATGGCTGCCACTTACACTGGAGAACAATTGTAGTGTTGGACTGCATGGTTCCAAAATACCAACACAATGCCTTATGCTGCATTGGGAGATGGCTGTTTGCAGAAAGCAACATCCATTCAAGTGAGGGGAGGGGGCTTCCGCACTCACGGACACACCAGTCAAAGATTGAGGCCATGGATTCTAG
Source organism: Taudactylus pleione (assembly GCA_031769625.1). NCBI lineage: Eukaryota > Metazoa > Chordata > Amphibia > Anura > Myobatrachidae > Taudactylus > Taudactylus pleione. The sequence continues at coordinate 4,716,475 of JAUIMM010000040.1, read as the reverse complement.
TGGTGGTGCAGGACCAAGATGCACATGGCTCAGTCCAGAGATGGAGTGACCATGTAGGTTAGTAGTGCCCTGGGTAGGGGTCATCAAGGCTCTTGCAGTTAGCAGAGCAGGTATGTGACTGATATAACAGCTGATGCCACCACAGAAGGAGTCGGTAAAATGGAGCTCCAGGAACAGGCTACCATCCACAATTTTAAAATAAAGAAAGAGATTCAAGTTCAAATTACTTATAGATCATATTAATTGACCAGATTATATTGTGCTTTCTAATGCCTTTTATCTGCACATACTACTTTCACCAGCAAGTTAATCTTGGTAATTTTATGTATGTTTTGGCTCGTAGTTCCCCGCAAAGTTCATATCTCAAAACAAGGAAAAATGTCATCTTTCATAGAGACCTCTGCTGTATAAGATGATGTTTTGCCTTGTTCTGAGATCTGAACTTGACAGGAAGATCTGAGCCAAAACCGATCTACTAATCTCTAATTATAACATGTATTTTTTTTTTATTAAAAGAGAGAAGTACAGATGTTTCGTAATATACCTTGCATCCATATGCCATACAGCGCAAGTCATTTGGCATGACTGAGCAGCTTGGATAGATGAAGCCATCTTACAATTTAGCATCTTATTCACATCACTGATGCAGGAAAACACCACTCACGGTGTATGAGAGATGCTGGACTGTGACTTTAGCCACTCAGGAATTAGTTTTAAAGATGTAGAAAGTCACAGATGAGGCTTAACGGATCTTGGCATGAGAAAAAGCCATGGTCAATGCATCATAGCACTTCATATAAAGATTCAGACTCATTGCACACATGTATAAATGTCACACATCAAATTGATCAGTGTAATCTTGCAAAATAGATAAGTCACTTCAAATAATTTTATTTATGCGAATAAAATGGATATTTTGAGTGACAAAGATGCTCTGTGTGTCAGTGTAGCCCGGGACCTGACACACCAAGGGAGAATGTTTGGCATGTCTGAAGCCACACCGTGGAAGAGAATACATCTGTATAAATAAAAAAGCATAAAGTACAAACTGTAGTAAACTATTTTGATGTACATTTTACTAGAGATGAGCAGGTCCAGTTCTCAGAGAAGTTCGCGATCCGGATGGGATCTGAGTCCAGCTTGGGTTTTCCCGCCGGAATTGTATCCCAAAATGATGCAAAACATCATCCTTCCGTGGTCAGATTCTTGCTGGTTTTGTATACTATAAAGGTACCTGGCCATTTCACTCCAGCTGTGGAGAGTGTAGTGAGCAGAGTGGTGCTGTGTCCATCCAAGGGTTACTGTGTCCATCCAGGAGCTGCTGTGTCCATCCAGGGCAGGGGCTTCTGTGTCCATCCAGGGGTTGCTGTGTCCATCCAGGAGTAGGGGCTGCTGAGTCCATCCAGGGTCTGCTGTGTCCATCCAGGGCAGAGGCTGCTTTGTCCATCCAAGGGTTTCTGTGTCCATCCAGGGGCAAGAGCTGCTGTGTCCATCCAGGGGTGCTCTGTCCATCCAGGGCAGAAGATGCTGTGTCCATCCAGGGGTTGCTGTGTCCATTCAGGGGCATAAGCTGCTTTGTTCATCCATGGGTGCTCTATTCATCCAAGGGTGCCTAGTGTAAAAACAAAAAGCTAATAATATAATTTAAAAAAAACTTTTTTTTTGTGCTGTACCCCAGTGTACTATATTGTGATTTTTTTACTGTCAACCTGCCAGTCAGACTGCAGTGTAATATTCATACATGTATTGTGACACTATAAGTTATAGCACAGTGTAATATTCATACATATATTGTGAGTTGTGACACTGCAAGTGGAACTGTAGTGTAATATACATGTATTGTGACACTATAAGTGGTAATGTAGTGTATTCATAAATACTATTGTGACACTGTAAGTGGTAATGCAGTGTATTCATAAAAAATATTGGGACACTGTAAGTGATAGTGCAGTGTATTATTCAGAAAATATATTGTGACACTGTAAGGGATAGCACAGTGTATTATTGAGAAAAAAAATTGTGACACTGTAAGTGGTGTATTATTCATAAAAAATATTGTGACACTGTGAGTGGTAGTGCAGTGTATTCATAAAAATATTGTGACACTGTAAGCTATAGCACAGTGTATTATCCATACAAATATTGTGACACTGTAAGTGGTAGCGCAATGTATTATCCTAAAAAATATTGTGACACTGCAGGTCATTAATACTGAAGCATAATATTTAAAATTGGTACAAATTGATGTGTATGCTGTATGCCAATTCATTCATGTTTGTTGATATGGAGAACGATCAGTTGAGAGAAGAGCAAGAACCACATACTAGTGCTGGAGCTGCTGCCAGTGCCACCAGTCATGACAATACTAGTCTGTCTACGTCATCTAAAAAGCCTATGGCCAGGGGCATACAGGGCTTAAGCCAGGGCATCTAAATCAAAGAAGCATTTATTTACATTGGTAAATCAAAAACATCAAAGTGAAAGTCAGCTGCAGAAAGACATAAAAAGGCAATATGCCTTTCATCACATGAAGTGACAAGGAAAGGCTAAGTTCTTGCCCTTTATTTATGACTGGTGGTTCTGCTCTGTCTCTTATGATGATGTAAGCACAAGTGAACATGCTGACATAGAAATCAAGGATGATTCTGTGGACGTGCACCAGGATGAGGAGGATATATGTGTAGCTGATGTTAATAAAGATGTTGATGATGAGGATGTTGTCTGTGTAAATCAGACAGGAGTGGAAGAAATAGTTGTAGCCCATGATAAGAAAAGCCCATTGTCATGCCTGTAATAAGACAAAAAAATCCACTTCTTATGTGTGGAATTATTTCTACCCAAATCAAGACAATTGTCAAGCCATCTGTACCCTTTGTAAATCCAGAGTAGGTAGAGGTAGGGACCTTATACATCACAGCACATCCACCCAAAAGGTTTTTTAAAATTAATAAACTTTGTGCGAAAAAAGTAACAACAAGCAGTCCAGCTTCAGCTAGTTCCCTTCTCTCTGCTAGCTCCAAGCAACTGCCATCTTCACCTTCATCAACAATATCCTCAATCAAGAAGCGATTGGTTTGTTTGGGTCCCCAGAAGACAAGCTGACAGCTGGCAATGATCTCTACATGCACAAACTGGCTTTACAGAGGCAAGATGTTGTCGCCATCATCATCCGATTCTTTAGTGGGTACAAAGGCATTTTGGAGTTTTTTTCAACATCCCTGTACAGGCTGGGAATTGCTTTTCTAGTGAAGTGGAATCTAGATGAGATTTGGTAGTGGGGACACAGGACCTCAATTAAATGTCTAAAACCCACTGCATTATTGGCAGATACTGGACACACATCTAATACCAGCATAGATGTTATGGTGTCAGTGATCCGCTGTGCAACTGGGTGACTGCTGTCATACTTGTTCCCCCTTGCAAAGGACTGTTTAACAGTCAATTGTTTTTTTTTTAAACTACTACTTAGTCTTCCCGGTCCCCTTCTGAGATAAAGATCCACTCCCAGCAGCAGCAGCAGGTGTAGTGCTCAAGGATACTTCAGGGGAAATGACTGCTGTGTATGATTTAAATATTTTTTGTACATGCCTCACCTCCTCCCCACCCCTCTTCCTCATAAATTTGCTTCAGAATAAAAAAATGAAATTAAATGTACTACTAATCAAACCTTCCTTTCCCTCCCTTCAACTACATACAGTACATACTCCAACTCCCTTAGACCTCTTGAATAATGAAAACATTTGTTTCCTGATGTGTCATGTTGGAAATTGAACTGCCACATGCGGTTGCTGAATGCCAAAAATGTCCAGAAATGTTTATGGCCAAAGACAGCATCTCCTGCATGCCCCTTTAATTGAAAAAAAATTCTGAACCACCAAGTTGATTTTGTGGGCAATACAATGGGACATAGGGCCATACTCAATTAGAGGCAAAAAGCCTTTTTTGCCTGTTTTTTTTAGAAAATTTTGCCTAAAAATATTTCGCCAAATTCAATTCCAGGACAATTTCACCTAAGCGGAAACTCGATGCATTGAATTCTCCAAAAAAGATTCTCCAATCAATACCAGGTGAAAAGAAGTGCACAATCTTTATTTTGGGGTGCAACCATGGGGAAATGACTCAGATCTCTTGGGACAGCCCTCCAAAAGACAAATCTGCAACAACAACAAAAACAAAAAAACCTAAGAACACCCCAAAAAAGACATGTCATTTTTGGGGTAATAATGTAACAAATGAGGGTACAAGCATAAAAACTAGGGAAATAGTCTTCATGGGGGGCTTCAAGGATGGGTCAGGTGTTTTTGGGATTGCAGGTGAATGCAGCAGGTGGATATTTCATGTTTTTTAAGAATTCACTTTAGAGACATAAAAATATGCTAGCACCCATTTTCAAGTACCCCAAATTTGACTGGACTACTTATTTTTCACCCAAAAATACTGCTTAATGCTATTCTCCACCACTTTTACAAAGACGCTAATAGCAAGCAATTAACACAACTTAAGTACGCAAAATAGTTTTATTAGGGCTATTAGTACACATCTATATTGATTTCCTATGTTAGTGCATTTTTTTCTGGGGTACAGACTGATTTCCCCAATTCTTTCAGTACTTTTCGGCTGTACCACATTCACCTAATTCCGTTTTCGCCTGTTTTGCAATTGAATTAGGTGAGAAGCAGGGACTCGCATGAAATGATTTTGCCTCTAAAACAGGTGAATGAGACTAAAATTTTCTGACTTTTCGTATCTAATTGAATACCCTTCATATTGTTCACCACTGCTCTACCCTCCTCCCCCATAAATTTGCTTTGGAATAAAAACATTTAATAAAATTTACTACGAATCAACCCTTCCTTACCTTGCTTTTAACTATATACATATTCCATCTCCGTTAGGCCTCTTGATTAGTAATAACATATGTTTCCTTATGTTCCATGTTGGGTGTTGAATTGGCACATATTTGTGCCACCCACTGCTGTCACTTAGCTTAGTCAGCCAGCTAGCTTGGTGCAACTTTTAGGCCTAAACTGGATGAAAACTATATTGTGAGCTATGAGGTGGTCAAAATTTACTGGAATCGAGTTGAAATTGTTATTGAGGTTAATAATACTGTAGGAACAAAAAAATCACATATTATGTGATTTTAGCAGTTTTTATACATTTTTTAAAGAAAATACAGGTCCAAAACCAAAACATGCAAGGGCAGTTTTGGCAAAACCAAATCCAGATCCAAAACACAAAGGTGATACAGATCCAAAACCAAAACACGGGGGTTGGCCCACATCCCTGCACTTTACACAAAAAGGAGTGCAATGCTACAAATAAATACATATGATTATTTTCGCACTAAGCATATTAGACTAGTTCCCAAATAAAAGCTTATGCATGCACTAAATTCATGAAAAATAAAATCAATATAATCCTGCTTAATGACTCTTCTTTTTTGTAAGTCAACAATTCTCCAATTAATTAACCAGTGATTAAAGTCAGTTTCTGAGAATTAATCACAGCCTACAGAAGTCATTGTCCTTGTCTGCTTCATTAGGACTGTGTTTGCCCTTCATACAAGAAAGCAGTAAGTAAATGCCAAAACTGTGACCTGATTTACACATACAGTATGTGCAACTGAAAATAAAGCTAGCCTTAACTTGTGTAGACTTAGTTTTGGGGATTAGGGGTAGATTTTCTTAACAATGGATTTGAAAACCCATGTTTTTGGCAGTTTTTGTTGGCAATATTTAAAAGGGCAATAATAGTAAATGCAAAATCAGGCTTGTTATTCATTAAATATTATTTCCCTGGACTGCTTATTCTTTGGACTAATATGGGATATGGTATCTATTTGGGGGATCTTTATGGCTTAGACAAAATGATTTACACCTATCCAGATAGTTTTTTTTATTCCCTTATTTTTTCTGTGTTAGCCCTGTTTGTTCTAATTGTTTTCTGCACTAAATTGTGTGTACTCCACACTATGGGGATTTTTTCCCCCTTTCATATGAATTATATTGTTTGACCAAGAATATATCAGTTAAAGAACACCAGAGGGATGCTACAAATACTTGTTGATATGCTGTTTTTCTTCTAACATCTGGTATGCAGCCTTTTATTTGCAATTAATGCCACCTACTATATACAATACTACATTATTATGCTCTTTATATTTATCACACTTGTATTAGTATAAACAAGGTCCATGGAAACAATATCAACAAAAAGATATCAGTCTGCTTTAATTTTTTTCTGGATGCCTTAATTTATTACCTTCTGTTTGAATGCATATCAATTTTAATACACTACACTATTAGGCGCATATCTTTTTTCACTCATATATTTAAAGACTGCACCCACCTTATACATTCTTAGGGACTTTGAATAGGCCCTAAAGGGTAAATGTACCGTAAAAGCCTGCAACATGGAGGCAATGCCGAGTTCCCAGTATGTAAGTCTGATGTTTTAAATATGCAATTATTTAAAAAGTAAAACCAACTAGGTTATTACATTACCCATAATACCATTTGATCTTTATATCTATTTGTTTTTACTTTTTTATATAATTTTTTAAATTTTTTTTTGTATTTTTGTGATATTCTCACTATTTGTATTCATAAATTGTATCATTGATTTATGTGTAATGAAGGGACTAATAATGAGTATACGAAATGTAATTTAGATGCATGCAACAAACTTTATATAGCATATACTGTAAGTTACACTTTTATAGAAACATCACCAACTGCAATCTATCAGTTCTTCAAGTGATCAAAATATTGAAAGAATTAGTACTTTGTATTACGCACAAGTGGTAAGTGAAAAAAACTGAAAAATAAGTAAAATAAAAGATATGCATCAGCATTATCATGATGAAGTAACATTGGTATATCACTGGTGTTTCTGTGGGGTTGGGTACGGGATGCCGGTGCTCGGGATCCCGGCTTTCATAATCCCAATGTCGGCATACCGACCAGGTTAGATTGCCAATGCCCCCATGTTTTGGTGAAGTACTTCTTGAGGTCGTTTCATCAGATTTAAGAACTCCCTCCTTATTCTCAGGTGAGTTTAGCACCTCAATTAGTGGCAGTTATACATGTGGGCTGGATCCCTACTGAAGGTCATTCTGTACCTAAGGAGAAAACAGCTGCCCGTGTTGGCTGGTCCCATGCAGACAGTCTATTTAGCTTCTGTGATTATAACAGCTGTCTATATGGGCTGTTATAATCACAGAAGCTGCAAACAGTATATTTCATACCTCAGTTAGTGTCAGTTAAAAGTAATCTATTTAGTGCCACATTAAGTCTGAGGCAAAAGACAGCTGGACCATGTCCTATATGTTTTCTGTCTGTCACTTTAACTGACCATTGGGACAGCAGCTTCTTTATTTTTATTGTAGTTGCATGCACTGTTCTTCCCACATGTGGCATGAGACTGTGGATTTACCTGGAGGGGAGCTGGTGCAAGGATCACTGACACATGGCTTCCCTTATTCTTTTCACAGGCTGTCAGTTTGGCTGCTGCAGAAGGGGTGCACAGACACTGACATGCTGCTTCTAAGTATGACCATCAGTGGGCTGTCCATTAATGGTCACCATCAATAGTTCCATCAGTAATTGCCAATGATGGCACAAAACCATCTAGAGTGAACAATAGATTGTTTGCACCAATTGATGGCCACCATTCTAAGGAGACACAGCAGGCTGTGGGTGAATCAGAATTGGTATGGGCCTTAGTGGGTCATTGGGGTCAGCGCTAAACTCTGAGTTATCAGAAAAAAAACAAAACCGTTGTGTCCTAGTCTGCCATTGATGGCAAAATCATCAACAATCAGTAGTTATCCATTAATGGGTGTTGACTATAAATGGTAAATGGCCACCCCTAGCTGCTTCCCCTGCCCCTTCTAACAGTAACCGGAATAACAATCAGGTTACTAGGGAGGGGGGGCTGATGACTGGAAAGTAACCACCCCTACTAATTTCCAAATGGGCTGATGCCCTAGTTACCATGTTATAGCCAGCCAGAGGGCCATAAATGCTAACTGGCCCCTATGGTATTAGTCAATAAATTCATGGTCAGTTGAGCATACTGTATACAGATTATTTACAGATATTTACAGAATATTACACAGTTACCTACAGGTAATAACAATAATAAATAAGGTGATGCTCTTACAAATAAGGTGACTTAAAATACATGGATAAAGCACAGTTTTTGGGTTAACTATTCCCAGAAGTGACTATACTGTAAATAGTTTGCTAATTAGATAATATACAAATACTGTATTAAGATCATTTGGGGTACTTTTAACCCATGGATTGCAAACTTGAGTAATATTATTTCCTTTGTCATGTAGAACAGGAGTGGGAAACCCAGCATGCCCTGCCACAGTTTTGCTATTTGACCATGCTAAAACTATTGCAAGGCATATTGGGCTGTGTAGTTTAACAACAGCTAGAGGACACTTATTGCCCATCCCTGGTGTAGAAGGTAGATTCTAGCCCTGGACCATGATCTTCGTCTGCTCCTCTCTGGCAGCTCACACTGGAGTCTTCACTGTTGTTTGCTCTAGACAGCAGTTCTCTGCAGTTTTCTCTTACCTGTCTCTTCTGGGCTGCTTGGGCAGTTTTCTTGAGTCACCGATAAGGAGACTCCCGAGGCAAAAGAGTTTCCTTGCTGTCTACTAACCGGTCCTGCTCATCTACACAGTAGCTTAGCACTCCCTCTCATTTCTTTCATCATGAAAAGCTAAAAGACCTCTCCAGCTCTTCACTGAACTCCCATCCTAGGAAGTCCTGAAGCCTCATTGTCGTATGTCAGTCTTCCTGCTCTGCACACACTGGAGTCTGTAGTTTACATCAAATTGACCTTATATGCATCATGAGATTGGGCCTCTGGTCCTACTGTCCACCCTCACTCACCTCTCTGTACAAACCAATAGTCTGGGACTACACGATCACATACAAGGGCCATGCTAGTCCCAAGACTCCATACCAACATAGTGCCCAAACCTGCTGCACCTCTGCATCTTGTCCTGTTCTAAACTGAATGGAAGACTTTGGCCTTTCATGGATTGGTAACCAACCCTCCTGACCTAAGTGCTTTGCATTGTCTAGTATCACCAACTTCAACATGGCCCACAGCAACTTGGGCTGCCTCCCCTCCTTTATTTTCTCCTTATTTTCCTGTATACAATATGTTTTGTATTTCCCCCACTTCTTATTTACATTTCTACACAGTTCTTTGCCTGCAATGTTTATCATGGGTACTATAAAAAAAAATGGGGAATTGATTCTGTAGGATTATTGTAATTCATATGGTATTGCTTATTTTCTGTCTTTCATATGTCACATTTTATTTTTAACATCGCCATATATTGCTTATCTGGCCCACTGTAGCATGTATGTTATGCCCAAGATGTCTGTCTCACTGGTACACTTGTGGATAGCACAAACAATTAGTGTATCTAATGACTCTGTGGGTATCGGTTATTTAGTATCTTATTTCTGCATTTTCTAGCTCGCCAATATTTAATCTCCAGGTATTTTGTTATTCTGCACACTGAAAACTATAAAGTGCACAAAAGATGCCTGCTTCACCTGGATAGGATGAACAATCCATGGAACTGATGATTCTGTGGGTATTGTGTATCTTGTACTTTATACTGTATATACTTTGTTTTCAGGCACACTTAACATTGTGTTGTTCCCAAGCTAACTGCCTGCTTTGTTATGTGTTTTCTTTAATGCAAATGTAAAGTGCTTTGAGTCCTCTTGAAAACAGTGCTATATAAATAAACATTATTATTATTGTTATTATAATCTTCTTTATCCCTTTTATAAACCAAAATTTATTCACAGCTTGGAAGTGACAGGGGTTGGATATTTGTTAGTATTGAGCTAATATACATTTTGTTGCATGCAACATATGAACTGCTAATATACAGAAGTATCCGCTACATTCGTGCTGCAGTCATGCTAAACAGCACGCCAGGTCCCGTGCGACTCTGCTATAGCAGGGAGTCTTTTTCTCCCTAAAATGCATCTTAGTCGCAATGTTATGTGACTAGGATGCACAGGAGACTGTGCTTATTAATTTAATATGTATATCTGTGTGTGACTGAGTCTTAATCTGTATATGAAATGCTATGATGCAGTGGTTATGGCTTTTTTCCATGGCAAATTCAGTTTTGCTTCAAATACAGACTCAGTCACACACAGATTTACAAGTGTCACATATCAAATTAATTAGCACAGTCTCCTGGTGTATCCTAGTGACATCGCATTGCGAATAAGATGCATTTTTGGGTGAACAGGATGCCTGGCACTAGCAGAGTAGCATGGGAGTTCACGCCATATGGAGCACTGAGTCTAGATATATGAGGACACATTGGAAATTAACAAAAGTATCAACCACAGCATTATATGGATATTTGCTTGCAAAGTGCTCTCAAAGAAAGATTGGGGTTCCCTCAACAAAATGGAAATCATATTACATGTGCTCAAAATTAAATAAAATCTCATCTATATAAACTTTTTGTCAGCATATAAATTACTTGGTAAGGAACATTTTGTTGATACCTGTGGAAGCCACCTAGTATAGACCCTATATCATTTTTCAATAGATAAAGTTGAAATTGAAGATCTGGCAAATCTTCTCTATTTTTTCTATGTTTTTTCCAGTGTGGTCCCAAATGTCTGTGCCAGTTTTAAATAAAGTTTATTTAACTTTCACACACTCTGCCCTATAAACAAATCTCTAGTAAATACAATAAAAAATACATGCTTCCATAGCACTTCAAAGTACACTCAAAAAGCCTTGGAACACAATAAATGTTGTATCGATCACAGCTGTATTGGATTAAATGGAAAAAAATTTAAACATAAAAAGCAGAGCAAAAACAGATGTACACAGTAGCACTCAAATACCCATATATCTTCTAAAGACTGATACCTCATATTCTCTGTAGCTTATGTGATCTCTCTACTGTTTGAATATTTTACACTGTAAAAATTATGCCTTAAGTCAGATTTTTAGCACTAAACATTTTTTTTCAAATATGTCTTCTGCTGAAATGTTGATTATATGCATTGACTTTCATTAAGTGTATTTTTATACTGTATGCTGCAATATAGTCATTCTACTGCCATTTTGTCTAAATTGATTAGCATTTAACTTCATGTTGAGCCTGAGTTTGTCATCATAATAACTTTCATAACACATTATTGGCTACACGATGGTGTTGAGTTGATGGATATATTTACTTTCTCTGAAAGTTATTCCCTGTATTGTGATGTCCAGAATGATGGAAACATTTTATCAAAAACCAATATTGTGGATGAAATAGAATGTAACATCAAAATAGAGACTTGTTCTTATTTGAAGAAAAGGACACAAAACAGCACACTATTGCGAACTGCTGCAGAGAGTGGAAGTGACAGGAGAAAGAGAGAGAAAAGAGATGGAGGAAGGAAGAGAAATATATAAAGAGAGAGATAGAAAGGGAGAGAGAATGGAATTTAAAAGGGAGAGTAATTAAAATATGTAATACAATTTAACATTTTTACAAAAAGAGTTTTTTATTAATTTTGTGATTAAACAAAGAATTTCACAAAATTTTTGATATTTGTTGGCATTTTCTAAGATGATTTTTTCAATTTCTGAGTGTAGCTGTCTTGAATTATTCAGTGTTGTTTTGCTAATTTTTTTGTCTATAGAATATTCTGGCTTGTGTTTAATTATGTTTTAAAAAAAACATTACTGTGTTATGGTTAAAAAAACACACAGCAAAATATATTTTAGGAGAAGAAGGTAGCAGGTGAGTGTCACCTAAACATGTGCTATAAAGATACAGCCATCGGACTTATACATGTATACAAGTTATCAACATTAACAGGTGCAATCTTGTTTAGTAGGTTCATCCAGATCACAAGCTTGATTTTCCACAAAGTGTGCCACCCAAGAAGAAGTTGCAGGCCCATCAAGAGTCATAAAAAAAAGTTCCCTTTGCATAGGAGAACCACATAATTTCTACATCCGTCCTTAGTCCTTCATATGGTCCTTTAGCCCTTAAGGTAACCTTTTTATATTATAGCAATGTCACTGACTTTTTTGTTGTCAATTTTTGGTGAGTCAGAATATTTTGTCATTTTGTCCATATAGCATATGCGCAGAATCAAATTTATAAATTTTTGCTTATCTCCATCTCATCTGGAGTCAGAGGAATCTTGACCAGATTTGTCTTGCATCTGACATTTCTTTCGATTGGTTATAGCAATCAGTGCATCCATATCTATGGCAAGTGTCTTTAAGTGACCTCTCATTCGCAACATGGCTAAATGAGGAGTAGTAGCATAGTTTTTTTTATTTTGCCAAGATTTGGGGATGCTACATGGAATTAAGAGATAATTAACCTGATTTTGTGAGTAATACATGGGTAAATGAGGGCTGTGTTGGGATGTTTTATAAAAAAAAATACTAAAACACTCTGTGTCCGTATCCTATCTTTTGTTTGATATTTTTTTTACAAGTAGAGCCATTGGGCCCTTGTGTTCTGGGGATGATGGCACTTTTGGTTCAACAAGTGCTATCATGAGTCTTGCTTGCTGAGACCTATAGTCCACCTGTAAAGACAAATAATATTTTAACCTTCTTTATTCTATTACCTCTTCACCTAAAGCCCACAGGATCTAAAGAAGAGCCTTTGAATGAAAGCCTAAGGTTGGTTTGATATAGTGGTGGTGGGACACCATTTTTGAAGGTCCACATTTCCCTAGGGACTTCAAACTGATCTGATCAGTTTGCGGCTGGTTGCCATTATGGCAAAGCTATATTGTCAGCTGTCCTGGCTGGTTTAGTCTAGTGCTGGTTATTGATAAATAGAGGGGACCCCATGCCATTTTTCCACAATTTTCCAATATTAGCCTTGGTTCAGAGGTCCACAACTGGATAACGATTGGGGGGACCCCATAGCATTTATTTTAAATATTTTAATCTTTTGAAAACTTATTTATAAAGTTAAGTCTGTAGAGATTATAGTGATCTGTGCAGTGCTTTACATCTGCCAGAGATTGATGGTGGATTTTGTTGAAAAGGGGTAATACAATGGAATTTTAGACAGAAAATACATGATGAACATTGCCATTGCACATCTATTGTCGCTCAACTCCGAGGGTTAGTAAGTACTCATTTTTTAAATAGCAATCAGGCAGCGATGTCCATCAGATTGCAATAGATAGCAAAAATTATTTTTAGTACATTTATTCATGCCTGTAATGTCTAATTTGACTACCTGGTCTTTTATATTATTGCCTCTAGTATAGCAGGGCATTAGTTTAGAACCATACAAGGCTGACGAATCCCTATCAGTATTGATAATAGGCCAACATCTTTTGGCCTTGTTACACCACAAGCAGCCGTATAACCTGTATCTATTGACCCATGGTATAACTTGCTTAAAATTTTTCTCCAAAGGTTTTTTAGATGTTAATGTGGTTTCTCTGGGAATTTATAAAACCTTCTTTTTAATCTTGTTTAATTTGTGTCTTTTATACCCCCTCACTACAATTTTTTCTAACATCTGAATAGCAGTCTCCACTTTCATAGGATCAGATGTGATCTGTTTGACCCTCAAAAATTGGGAGTAAGGCAACCCCCTTCAGAGGGGGAGTGGGTGGAAGCTGTCATCTTGCAACAGGGTGTTCCTGTCGGTACTCTTAGAAAAAAGTGAGCTAATCAACCTGCCGTTAGATAGGGTAATGTGAACATCCAGGAAGTTAATGTCATCACTACTCATACAATAGGTCAATTTGACCATGCTGTCTGATTCATTGTGTTCATCAAGTATATTTCTTAATCTGTGCTCCACCCCTTGCCAGAGAATGAGTAGGTTGTCTATGTATCACTTCTCAATGTACCCTCACTGTATAAGAGGTTTTCCTCTACTTCATACATGAAGGTGTTGGCATGCGTTGGGGCCACATTGGACCCCATCACACACCCGGCCCTCTGTAGGTAGTAGCATCCGTCAAATAAAAAGTAATTTCTTACCAAATGAGCCACAGTAACTTCAAAAAGAACTTTACAGGAGGGCCCTTATAACAGGGGTTAGCTGTGATCAGCCTGCGCACCGCCTCCATGTGGGATGCAGGTGTAGAGGCTGGTGACATCTGCACTATGTAATTGTACATTAGATCATTAGATAGTAATGTTGTTAAGAACTCCAGAGTTACTGAGAGTGTCATTGTATCTTTGAGATACAATGGAATTTTCTAAATACAAGGGTTCAATAGTGTATCCAGATACACCAAAATGGGTTGGTATAAGGACCCCCAGGCAGATATAATAGGCTTCCCTGGGTGGTCCTCCAAACATTTATGAATTTTTGGGAAAGTGTAGTAGAGGGGGACGATGGGATACTCCACACTCAGGGCCTTATGTAACTCGGTGGTGATAGTCCCATCCTGAACAGCCTGGGCCAGCAGTGCATCCAATTCCCATTTATAGGTATCAGCGAGATCCTTTTTCAATAATTCATAAGTAGTTGTATCTTGCAATTGTCTAAGACATTCATTTTTCTATGCTGATGTGTTTGTCCCTGATGATGGGGTAATTCCTGAAACGTTGGAGTTGGAATAAAGGACTATTTGATACTGCATTGATACCAAAGTCTCCAGAGTGCCTCCTAATTTGGATCTATATATACACAGATATATATATATATATATATATATATATATATATCAGAACAATAGAGCAGACACCCTGCAGTGAAGTGTCAGATTGGAGTTGTGATTTGTGATTGGTTCACAAGGTCACAGAAGTGTGCATAGTGTCTGCAGCAAGACAGCAGCACCTGAGATTACACTGAGCAGTCAGATACCACTAAGAGTTGGCAACACTGGTCAGGAACATGATCAAGCAAGCAAGCCAAGCAGATCACAGAAACCTAAATACCCGGGAGGTGACTGTTTGTACCATACTTGATTGTTAACTTGGGTGTGTGCTGTTCTACTCCCCACACATTCTGGTACGCTGCTTTTTTGATGGAATGGATATTTTTTAAATGTATTTTCATTTGAATAAAACTATGCTTCACTATATTTTGAATATACCTTCTTTTTTAGGAAAAAAGGATATATATACACTCCATTGAAGAAGGGGCTTTATCCTAAGGGCCGGAAAGATTGAAGATATCATAAGAGTACTTTGAGATATTACTACTAGCAAAGGTTTTTAGAATTTGGTATTTACCGCACCCCAGAGGAGTGCAACTGACTGCAAATACTGGGTGTTGGTGACTATCCTCACTGTCAGTGCAGCACCATTAGATTTGCAGCGCAAGTTTTTTATTATTGTTTTTATATATATATCAGTGTTTTATAAGTACAGTAGCAGAGCAATTTTTTTAAAATAATATTGTCTTTTAAATCACAGTTTTCACTTTTCACAAATGTTATAAAATATATAAAATATATATTGAACAAACCCCTAAACAACAAATTAAATGTACAGTACATAATAAGCAAATGTTTATACTATTACTTTATTAAATTACTTTGCTTTACACACTAATAAAATATAAATCAATTTACCAAATACTGAACCATTGGCCCAATATTGTGAATTGAAAATAGTGAGGCACAAACTTCATGAGGTATTCTATCCAAGACTGGACCACTGCACTGACTCAATAGTTGATATTGAGGAAAATAGTTGTTTATAGTAGCCAGGCAGTAGGAAATGAAGACATGCTAGGCTCTTTCTATCTTTGTATGTCCTGATACAGACAGAACTCTAATTAAACACCATGAAAAAATGAGTGCCCTATACTTCTCACTGTCACTATACATTATATTTTTTCAGGCATAGAACACAAATACCCTTGTGGGAACCTGAAGTGAAAAAAACATTTCTCTCAGGTATATTTTGAGCTTATTTTTTATAATAAATAATTTATTGAAATCTATTTATACTTTGGGAATTGATATAAACAATATTTTTCCAAAATTAATATTTAACTCTTGGATACTTTTATTTTTTAAAGAAAAAGCAATATTTGAGGTTTTACTTTATTGTATCAGTCACTGATATTGTTCAATTCACTTACTTCTGGTCACTGAAAGTAACAGAATTCATCACTGTTACACATAATTGATTTTGACAGCTTTGAAATGAACTGACAAGATGATTGCAACAATAAATGGCATGCTCTCAGTGCCCCTGCATGTACAATAATGTGTGAACCCATAATATCTTTATATTAAATATCATACAATATATGTCATACAGAAATTTTACAATCATCATCAAATACTCTTCCTGTAAAAATGTTTTTTTTCTAACAAATGGATTTGAGAATTGTTATTTTGAATGTTTTTTTTCTCTATAACAGCACATCTAAAGTTACTGTATGCTCAGAAAATAATACCACACAATAAATAACTGCAAAACTATGAAATGGACAAAAAGTTAAATAGAATCCAGTATAACAACCTCTTATGTTGTGGGGTGAGCCTGCTGGAGGCTGTGATAATGATGAAGCTAAAGACAGCAGACTAGTGCTAGAGACTTTATCATTTTCTAGTGACTATACTGAGGCATGTTTGTGGCTACTATTAGGCAAGCAGAGACAGCAAGTTTGGGGATGGCAAGAAATTACAGATTCTCTTCCTTCTAAAGCAATGTGGTATTTACCTTGTTGGCTGGTCTAATGTGTTTATTATTACAATATTTGTGTTTTAAAGTCCATACAACTCATATACCAATTTATATGATAGTTTATATTAGGACTAATAGGTGCATTGCTTCAAATGCTACCTGATACAGCAGAATGGCTAGGCATAACTCTAGTGTTAAATATGCATGCATAATAATTCTGATGAAGAGCATTTACGGAGCATGTCTTAAATGATCTCACACTGCACTTGCTAAGAAAAGGGTACAGACAAGTAAGGAGATGCAGAGTTCCCATTGCAAACACATCTACATTTAAGACCAAAGATGCAGAAATAGATTGTAATGGGGCATTCTCATGTAGGCAAAATTGGCCAAATTCAGTGATGGTGTGTCCATGCAAATGCATGCTATGCAGTCCTGCACATACTGTAAGTGAAAATATGCCTGTTTGGAGATGTTTCTTTTTCACCCAACATAGGGTAGGTGCAAGTCAGCACTTATGTAGTTGTAAACCAAGGACTTACCCAGATGTGGATACATCCTGAGATGGAATACAAGTCTACATACAGTATGAATGAATATGTGCATTTTTCCACGCATGCTTTTGACAAAAAACACCAGACTTTCTTCCACCTCTGCATAAGATCCAATGTCATTTTTTTCTTCAAAAGCTGTTTCTCACCATTATTTGATCTTATGATCCCACAGTAGTTCCAAAACTGATCTCATCTTGGCAAATTTATCATGACTCTTAATCCAAATGTTCTTTTTTTATTTTATTTCTACAATGCATAACCTTATAAATATAAAAGAATGTATTGTTTTGGGATTGCTCAGTCTATTTAATTAAAAAATGTGTATTTCAGAAGTCATTTGTAATGAATAACTAATTTGCAAGAGGATGCTGTGGTTCTCCCAAATGAATGGAATGAAAGATGTACCATCTATTGTAGCAATGATTTATGAAATGTCAAAAAATATTTTTTCAACTATTCTTCCATAAGTATGATGTTTTCTGATGAGAGACGCATTATTAACAGGAATTGATTCAGCTTTAGCTACATTTCTGTGCTGAAGTGAGAACTCTGCCAGAAAAGCAAAATCATCAATTTGCTTACTTTTCAGTTGTCAACTAGTGATCAATGGCTAAACAGTTTAGTATAATCAATTAAGAAGGTATGTGAGTCATTGATCCTTGAGATATATTCATTATGTACTATATAGTAAAGAATAGACAAACTGAATTTTCAATGCCTTTTTATGCCACGTTGAACAACAATAAAGTATTTTCTATCATTAAATAAATAATTATTATTATAGCAAAGACAATATCATATATTAAACAAAATATTATATTAATTATAATTTCAAGGGAGAAATTCAACATTGCAGGAACTACAGACCTGAGTACAATGAACATACTATTAAAAGCATGCAATATCGCTACTACTTGTAAGACAAGTAAACATGATAACAAGAATATAGAGGAGGTTATTTATAAAAGAACAGAGAGCTACTTTGCATTGCAAAATGAGCAGTTGTCCTGCCTTAGGTGTCTATTGTCACATAGATTTACAGCGTAAGATAACCATGTTTGCAGATGAGCAGCACAACTGAAGGAACAAGTTGGGAAAAGAGAAACACTTCTTAGTAAGGTGAGAGTAGGCACATCTATATGATTTCTTTTGTGGAGCAGTGTAGAAAGATATATAATTTTACAAAGCAAATTTATTATAGCAAGATAAAAGGTTGGAGTTGATATTTTTTTCAAGGCTCCCAAAGAGGCAGACTGCCATTTCCACTTCTCAGAAGAACTTCAGATTTGTACCAGCTCAGAGCTGTTTGTCTTTGAAACAGGTCTCAATGTATACTTTTAATGACCTCTGTGTTGAACTTCTAGCACTTCTTTATTTTTAAATGCACTCTAAACAATTTCCAACAAGAAAAGCATATTGACCATATCTTGCTTTTTAAAGGTAGAAGCCAGAAGGAATGCCTTTAACAACAGAAAGTGCAGAGCTGAATTGTGACCAAACTGACTTCTTTGGCTGGTTGGTATTTATTTAGACGCTACTTAAGTCTCCTCACTCCAACTCATATTATGTCAGCATTGCAGTGCACTTACTCAAACAGTACCCCTACATATGTTTTCAGGAAATTAGATTTATTACAAATCAGCAGGAGAAGAGTGCACATAAAATAATATTAGTATGCTGAGGTATCCATTTGCCAAATACATTTGTCTCCATGTGCTTGTATAAAACTAAATAACAGCCAGCAGAGCTTTCCATGTAAAAATCCACAACTATGTTCACTTGATTATATATTGGCCAGATGTAACTACTATAATACACAACATGTAGAAATGCCTCTATAACATTTCTGGTAGAAAAAGAAACATTCAGAATTATGCCAAATCACATAATAGAAAAATTGTAGGGTTCCCATATCTCTAATATTAAATAAACTAAGACTTTATAAGTGCAATTCATATTCCACTTTATCTACAATTATGGCAAAAAAAATATTAAATATTATTAAGAGATAACTGAAAATATTTTCTCTTACAATTGCTATATTAAAAAGTTTTGCTCTTATATTTAATAAAAACTTTTGAGCTTTCATTTTTAATACTTTCAATAGTAGTCTTGTAGCATGGCTTGGTGCTATTGAAGTGTTATATGTCAGTGGGAGGTTGTCATGAAAACTGGTGTGGTGAACAACTTTCATTGAGATTGAGCCTGTCAACACAACACACCTTAGGTTATATTCTACTTTTCAGCTCTGTCGTATATAACATATGTCAGTATGTTGAAAACTAATGAAAAGGTGTCAAAACATTATTGACTAATATCTCAGACTACCACAGTCGCAGCATGAGCTTTCACACAAACAACACTGGTTAGTATTTTCAATGTTTTGGTCATTTTTTTTTCTTCAAATTAATCGAGTCTCAGTTCACAATTTGTTGCAAATATAACCACATATACTGAGGTAATATTTCAAAGCAAATAAACAGTAAAAATATATTAACTAACAATTGTGAGAAAAAAAATACAAAAAGTGTACAGATATTGGGTTGTGTGCACCTCTTACCATACCCTTTACAATATAGCAGAAATAGACATGAAATTGAGAAGATGGGAATGCTGTGCTGGAAGATACAATAGAAATGGGTACCAAGGCAGAATGTTAGGAAATAGTTTAGCCAGTGCAGAACCATCAGGGTCAATGGGCTCAAAATGCCTCATCTAATATGCTCTTAAAAGATTGGTCTCGGCAGAGTAAACATTGCTTAATTTTTTTCATTGCATCATAACACTTAAAGATTTTGCATATTTTGTAAATAACTATTGGCTAGCCAATTAATGCATCAGTGGCACAGCAATGCTTGGAACAACTGTCCAACCTGCATGACCCACATGGACCAGTAACTATTGGCATACTAGTTGTCAGTATATGTTTCACACAGTCACTGAAGATACTGTATTTGTTTTAAAGTGATCCACAAAAAATTGACTAGTAACACCCCAACCCTGAACCAAAGCAGAATGAATTGACACAGTGAATGTCCCAACACTGGTTTTAGATTGTAAAGGCCTTAAAATGTGGGAAGTGGAGTTCTCAAACACAGTTCAGTAAGCCATTCTGCGGAATAGTGAAGAAACATTATATATCACTGCAAAAGGCCTGTTTCATTCATTTTATGATAATTTCCACCAGGACTGCTCATTTATAGCCACAAGGCATGTAGCTATTTTAAAGTTAAAGTGTAATCTATATGGGTTGGGTACGGGATGCCTGCACACAGGATCCCGGAAGTCAGAATCCTGATGACAGCATCCCAACAGGGTTAGGATACCGACACCTGCAGGTAAGTATCCTAACCGTACCCCTAAACCAGTGATGTGCGGTCAGGTGAGGCAGAGCCTTTCCTGTCATACTTCGGTATACTCCAGAGTTTTGACTATAAAAAGTATAAGAACAATTTAAAGAAAATATTATAAATACATTCTTTGTATTATTCTAATAATTTGTATAGTCAAAACTCCAGAAAAATAAGTGTATGGCAAGCGACGCACTGCCTCCCCCGTCTACCTTATTCACACATCCTTGATCAAAACACAGCAAATTTCCAGCACTATATACTGCTGCACCTTTGTATAATACCCAAAAGAACCCTTGGGTTCATATATGTATCTGTAAATCTGGCTCTGTCTAGCCAGTACCTCCCCAGCCATTTACCTCACTGCACATCATTGCCTTAAACCTAACCTTTTCCCCCCTCCCGCAGCCTAAACCTAACCCTCCACCCCACAGCCTAACCCTAACCCTCCCATAGTGCCTAACCCTCATCCTTACCACAATATTTGCCGTCGGGATGCCTGTGCCGAGATTTTGACTGTCGTAAGGATTCTGGTGCCAGCATTCTGAGTGCCAGCATCCCGACAGCCGGGATATGAACTATATCTCATCTAATCAACTATAGGCTGTTACCTACAATGCCATGCACCTACTTGGTGCTTCCCTCCTAGCACTCAGGTACAAGCCCAAAGTACTGCCAATTCTACAGTCAGGTTATAATGAACCTGTGCTGTACTGTGTATTACTACAGTATACATAAGCTGATACTGTAAATCACTGTATTCCAGTAACTGTACCTCATTATACCCTATTTCAGGGCTCTTACTTTGTAATATTTAGGTATGTGTATCCATTCAAAAAGAACAAGCTGATGCTTAAAATGACAAAACAATATATTAAACATACAATTCTACATGTACACACAGTGCTGGGACAGGATATATATAAATCTATTAGGGATGTGCAGGCTCGGATAGGTTCGAGTTTGCACGTGGAGTTCGGATTTTTCCCTCCAAAAAAACGGAACTCAGAACGAGGCAAAACGTCATCTTGCATGGACGAACATCATCATTCCTGGTCTTTTGTCCAGGAATGATGATGTTCGTCCATGCAAGATGACGTTTTGCCTCGTTCTGAGTTCCGTTTTTTTGGAGGGAAAAATCCGAACTCCACGTGCAAACTCGAACCTATCCGAGCCTGCACATCCCTAAAATCTATATATATATATATATATATTATACTGTAGTTTTGTTTGTAATGTATAACAGCTATCATACCATCTGTTCTCATAGAAGCTAGCAGCTGTAATACTGAATGCAACTAGAATAACAGCTATATGACTTCATTTAGAACCAAAATAAATCAATTAAACACTATACATTTGTAAACAAAAAAAAAAGAGCAATGCATTCTTTTATATACCAAACATATGCACTTTAAATCCTGCACTAATATCTCATAAAGTACAGGTCAGAAACAAATTATTTCTCTTCAATAAATGATTTGTTGAAGATGTTTTGCTAGAAGATTTCCCTGAAATACTCACCCAGTGCCACCTTAATGCTAGTAAATCTGGATTTTTGACAGTTTTGTCATGGTTATGATAAATTATCCATTTTGCAGATGCTGATTGTGTGACCTATTTAACTAGCAGTGGTCCTGGCATGACATTATGAAAGATGTTTAGTAGCAGAAAAAGAAAAACATCTTTGAAGTGCAGAAATTGAATAATTTAATACTAAATCATTATATTATGCCATACTAAATGTAAATTGTCCTAATATTTAAAATAAACAGAGCAATTAAATATAAAATGTTGTTCAAAAAACTATTAATAAACACAATAAGGTTTTTGTCTTATTTCTTTCCTCCTATGAATTTTAAAATGTACTGTAGTTCAGTTCTATTTTTTATAGCTGTATATTTTAAGTGCATTTGCCACATCTATATAGTACTCAAAAAAATCAAGTTTCTATAAATAAGCGATGATAATCAAAACAAATAAAATATTACTTATTTTTTTCCCCTAAACTACATTAATGTTTTACAACACAACAATTTAGTATTTATGACATTATAATCAAAACAGCATAAATATCTTGTAGATGTGTGTAAAAAGATGGGTACGGGTTGCCAGCACTCGGGATCCAGGTAGTAAAAATCCAGATGCCGGTATCTCGACAGTGTTAGTATACTGACACCTATCGGTAGAGATCCTAGAACTCCCCCTTTCCCTACCCTAAACCTAACCCTCCCTCCCTGGTACCTGAATCCAAATTCCCCCCCCTTGTTCCTAAAGCTAACCTCCCCCTCCCAACAAACCAAACCCTCCCCCCCTAGTGCCTAACCGTAACCCCACTACTTTCCTTCACGATGCCAGCGGTCGGTATGCTGGCCAGGGCCGGATTAAGGAGGGATGGCGACAGGGGCGGTTGTCCCGGGGCCCCACACACAGAGGGGCCCCCACCACTAGAGCACGGCATGCTGACAGTGACAGAACAATTTCCCTTGCTATTGTGGTCGATGTGGGGGTGGAGTCAATATGACAAGCCCCGCCCCCATATGACCCGCTAATCAGGGTATTTTGGCGTGACTGGGCGGAGCCTAATGAAGGGAACAGCAGCTGTATAAAATGTAAGTGTATGTGTACTGTTTTATTGTTTATATATGTGTGTATGTATGTATATACAGTATGTGTATGTATGTGTATATATGTGTATGTATGTGTTTGTGTATATATGTTTGTATTATTGTATATACAGTATGTGTTTGTGTGTGTATACTGTGTGTGTATGTGTTATTGTATATACAGTATGTGTTTGTGTGTGTATACTGTGTATGTATGTGTTTGTGTATATGTGTGTGTTATTGTACATACAGTATGTGTTTGTGTGTGTATACTGTGTGTGTGTATCAATATATGTGTGTGTATGTGTTATTGTATATACAGTATGGTTATGTATGTGTATATATTTGTGTGTTTATGTGTATATATGTGTATGTATGTGTTTGTGCATATATGTTTGTGTTATTGTACATACAGTATGTGTTAGTGTGTGTATACTGTGTATGTGTTAGTGTGTATGTATATGTTAATGTGTATATATGTGCTAGTGTGTGCATACTGTTTTTGCATATGCGTTAGTGTTTATGAGTTTATGTGTGTGTATACTGTATATTTGTGTGTTAGTGTGTAAGTTATATAAAATATATGTATGCTACATATATATTATATATTATATGTGTGTGCATGTTTAATGTGTGGCAGGGGAGGGGGGTAGGCTCCATGTGGCCTGGTGGGGGCCCCATTGACTTAGTTGCTCCAGGGCCCCCACAAGCCTTAATCCGATCCTGATGCTGGCGCCAGGATTCTATCAGTTGTCAGGATTCTGGCATCAGTATTCTAAGCACTGGCATCCCCTGTGGCAGGATACTGAACACAATCCATGTGTAAATAGGTATATTTAAAGTTATTATTTAGTAAATATCCTGACATAAATAAAAAAGTTGTACATTGGTGTCCCTTCTTTCAGTCATCTACAGTACTTTCTTTTGGTTTTTCCTGAGTTTAGTTGGAAGCAAATTGGAAAACCTGAAGTACTATAGAGACGATTAGTTGCATATATTCAAAAAAGGATAAAAAGATGTAAAATCCATGAATTATTGGCTTTGCCAGGCAAGCTACAAGATTTACATGTTGATGTTAAATATTGGATGCAAATTAAATATAAAGTGTATTGCCAAATACAAATATTTTATTGACATACTTAACATGTTTGAGGGCATTAGATTAACCAACCTACTAAGCCTATTATTTTTTTTCTCATTAGACCAAAGCAGAGAGTACCATTAGACAAATATAGTGTGTGAATAATTAAGGGTGCCTAAATGCATTGAACTTTTATTAAGTCTAAGAAAAATACTGGAATGCTCATATCAAAAAACAGCCAACAAGATAGGTGAATTTTCAATTCATACTGTACAAAACACAACATAGATAGCATAAACGGAAAGTATAAAAAACAATAAGGAGAGTTTGGGATAAAAGTATTGTGGGGCTACTTAGATGTTGGTCATCAATATACAATAGAGAGTGATATCATCCATATGCATGTAGAGGTCAATACAGCAGAACCACTCCTGGATGGGTGGGACAGAAGATGACTTCCAGTGCACTGTGATCAATGATTTAGCAGGGATATTCAGGTATCTCCGTAAATTCCTATCTCAAAGTATTTTGAGAGAGGAATTGACAGACAAGCGATAAACAAAAAAATATAATTTGTAGGAATATCTTGGCCAGAAAGTCTCTTGGAGGTTGACATCACCTCCTGCCAAAAGACAACAAACCTGAGACATGTCTACCATATATGGAATGGTATACTGGGATGAGCACTACAGCAGCAACAAATGTTAGGAATAAACAGGTGCATGGCGTGTGAAACAGATTAGGCCTACTGTTCCACCTGGATATAATTTTGTAGATGATGTAGGTAACTGAGATGCTCTGAGAACTACAGTAGAATGTGTGAATTTAAACAATTTCTCCTATTGGGGGTATTTCATAAGGTACTGACAGTTCCTATGCCAGTCATTGGTGAAGTCGGAAAGATTGAGGTGTATGGCCAAGTCTAACAATTGATACACTTGAGAGACTAAATTGCGATTGGAATCTTAGAGCAGTCAATGTCTGAACAATGATTGTGCAAAATTTGGACATAGGACCAGTGTGATGAATACAGTAATCCTAACTGATTCTTCAATGTAGCAAAGGAGCTGAGCTTAACCTAGACTATCAGCTAACTAACCCACAGCAGGCAATCTCTATTCCAAGGGATCAGGGAGCCCACTGAGGAAGCCAGGGGAAACTGCTAGTTAAACATCAAAGAGGTAAGGGAAGAAAGTGGAGAAGAAATGGTAGGTGAACCCCTAACTGCAAACTATAGCAAGACTTCTACAGGAATATTTAATGAGTCTCCCTCAATTTGTACCTACTGTGGAGGATGAGGCAGACCACATGGCAAATCTCATCAAATACAGTAAGAAATAGGGTAACTGGAGCCCATCTCATGACTAATATCTACACAGGATCTCCAATATGAGGTGCTGATTCAACAGTGCATGCAAGTGCACTGCTGATCGCAGATTCCCGATTTATGGGAATCTGGAGCTCATTCAGAGCCGGTCGCTGCTGGTGGCCACTCGCTCTGAATGTGGGCGTTTTTATTTTTTTTTTGGTCTCTGGCTGCTCGCAAAGCTGTGGGTCACCCACAGCTTGTGCAAGTGGACTGGAGACCATTGCAATAATCGCAACCATTGGCCTTGCGACGAGACCCTGGGGTAGGGTCTAGCTGCTGCAAGGCCGAGTGGACTTCCTGCTCTAATAAAGCAGGAAGTCCACTACTGACATCAATAGTGATGGCAGTTGGACCGCCCAACAAACGCCAGGTGTAAAAGCAGCAGGGGGTGTCATATACCTCCTGCTGTATTTGCATGATAGCAAGGATGGAATTGCAAAGCTGCCTGCGTGTAGCTTTGCAATTGTGATCCTTGTTGAATCACCCCCTGAGTCTCAAGCCATGACCAGCACAAAAAATACTCAAATGCTTGTATAAGTTTGAGAGGATATAAGCACTCTGTTTTTTATTGGAACAAAACTAGTTAGAGCTGGTTTAATGTTGATAGTTTATGATTGGTGGTTATGGTTGTCAATCAAAATGGCTATCCTATTAGCTGCTCCATTTAGGCGGGGTTTAGCATTACTATTTAAAGGCTGGAGGAGGGGTTTAGCTTCCTCTTTCCAGATTGTGATCCAGTTGGATAAGTACACTGTATCTGCTGATACTGTATCTGCTGCCATTTTGTGTGGTATTTTTCTGTCCCTATATTCTTTCTTAAATTATTTTCTAAGCTACTTATATCTTCCCCTTCCTAAACTACTTTACTTTTCCCTCTTTGCCTGTCTTCCTTTAGTTCCCCTTTTTCAACCCTCCTCAGCTCCCTCACCTGCTTTACCTCACCTCTCCACTCCCCTCCTTCTTTTTATCTTCTGCCTCCTCATTGCTCAATTGTTAAAATGCCCCATCCACGCTGCAGCGCTCCACCCCCCCGCTGCTTAGTTGAGGCAGCAAGACCATTAACGGTCGCGGCTGCTTCTTCTGCCACCCATGGCGCGCGCCTGTCTGCAGCGAGCATCGGATCCCGCCCTTTGCCAGCCGCCACGGCTGCGGAGGCCACACATGGCTCCGGACACCCCCCACCATCTCCCTCTCCTTCCAG
Organism: Taudactylus pleione; assembly: GCA_031769625.1. Taxonomy (NCBI): domain Eukaryota; kingdom Metazoa; phylum Chordata; class Amphibia; order Anura; family Myobatrachidae; genus Taudactylus; species Taudactylus pleione. Next base: position 4,689,664 of record JAUIMM010000040.1, on the reverse strand, counting down.
CCTGCAAGCGTGGCTGGCGAGGGGAGTGACGGGAGTTACACGCACCCCCGGTCGCAGGTAACCATTACCAGCACCGAAGGGGATGCTCAGTCTGCTCCACCTATAAGCCCCGCCCACCAGAATGCGGGCACCATCTTAAATGATTAAGAGGTTTTAACCTCTTCAGGTTCCCCCCCCACGGCTCTAAGAGCTGGGGGTCATGTGTTATCACCAGGCAGCAGTGTGCATTCCTCTCCCAGGGGACAGTTAGTGGGTCAAATAAGTTGTTGTCAGGCTTCACCGGGTGTGGGCTCATTGCACAGGCTAGTTAACCCACATGAAGGGACCCAGTTCTCTAATTTTGTCCCACCTATGATTCCTTCTCCATTAGCTACAGTAAATAATCAGGGTGGGATACAAGCAATAAATTTTGCCCAAGGGGGGATGCCTGTGCAAGGTTTCTATTGGCCCCCTTATTTTAATCAAAGTTTGGGGCATCAGCCAATACAACCACAATTTACAGGGCCTATTCAACAGTTTTGCCCCCCCTCAATTTATTCAAGGAGCCGGTCAATTTCCTCAAAATTATGTTGCGGCTCCTTTGCCGTTTAATCCATATGCACAGCAGGTGCATTACATGCATGGGCAACAGGCTAGTCAGCAGCAGAGGTTGCAACCCCCCCTTCCACTTGCTCCTCCACCAGCTTTGCCCCCATTCCCAGGCAGGCACCACCAGCACAGCCCCCCATTTCTACATTGCCTCAGATTATTTCAGTGCCATTAGTCGATGCAAATGTTTTAGATGTCGTAGGCCCTAATACTGCTTTTTGAGTTTGCAGGCTCCTTCTCTTCATTCAGCAATGGCTGTGTCGGCATCCACTTCTATGGTCACTGAGGATCAGTTATCGACATGTCAAAGTGCGGTGGGCGCGTCTTGCAACAAAGAACAGGCCTCTTCATCTGTGGTCGAGTCGGTGGTTCCTTCCACATCAGGAGCAGGTAAGAAAAATATTATGCCCAATGTTAGCGCTTTGTTGTCGCGATCGGAGGAATCTTCTGATTCTTCTAGCTCTGCAGACAAACCACGCAATCTGATGAAGTATTTCGTGCAGCAGTTTAAGGGAACAGGCAAGAGCCCTAAAAGAGCAGGTAGCGTGGCCAGCTCTGCTCCGGATGCGTCGAATGATGTGGTCCATTGCTCCAATACAGCGATTTTGAGGGGGGTTAGGTCTAAGGTTAGAGAGTGGATTAGAAAAGGTCATTATGTGGATATGTTTTCAATAATGCATGATGCTTAAAAAGCATTGGACTTAGCTAAGGCTGGGGGTCCAGCAGCAGAAGAGGCTAGAAGGTGTTACCAGAATTGGCTTTCTGGTGTTTATGTATTTGGGGCCTGTTACATAGAAACCTGGCCAGCTGACTGCTTAAATATATTAAAATATTTGCATTTAGTACAGGGCATGTATGTTTCTGCTACTGTTAATGTATGGAGGCAATATGATGGGCTTTTTAGGAAAAAAGCAGGATGGACAGGCATGTCTGCATCCTCTGCGGGAGTAATCACACGTCAAAGGAATGAAGTCACCCAGGGGGTCACACAGGGGGGAAGGGAGACCTGCGTCCTAACTCTAAGTAAAGCTGCGTCTCCAATTAACGTCAAAGTTTTAGAGCATTGGGTAAATCGTTATCCTCTTAAGGAGGAAGCAACATTTTTAATTCAAGGTTTTAAAGAAGGTTTTAGGCTGCCGTTAGTTCGTCCAGTTTTAGTAGTGGCTAAAAGGAACTTGAAATCAGCTAGGAACTTCCCAGTCATGATAGCAGAAAATATTAATTTAGAGGTCAGTTTGGGCAGGATGTGTGGTCCTTTTACCCTACCTCCAATAGATAATCTTTGTATTTCGCCTCTTGGTATCATACCAAAAAAGGAACCTGGGAAATTCAGGTTAATTCAACACCTGTCTTACCTGGAGGGTGGTTCGGTGAATGACGCTTTAGATCCAGCGGATTGCATTGTCACTTACCAGTCATTCGAGGATGCCCTTAGTATAGTGCAGGGTTTTGGGAAGGGGGCTTTGTTAGCCAAGATAGATATTGAATCTGCCTTTAGGTTGCTTCCCCTACATCCTGATTCATTTCGTTATATGGGTTTTAAAGTGGGCAGTTTATTCTATGTAGACAAATGTTTACCTATGGGCTGCTCTATTCCATGTTCCTTTTTTGAGTGTTTTAGCTCCTTTTTACAGTGGTGTATTCAGGCTGGTACAAATCAGGCAGGTGTCACACATTACTTAGATGATTTTTTATTAGTAGGTCCAAATAATAGTGATGTGTGCAGTGAGCTTCTGTTTTCGGTGCAGGCTTTTTTTTCGGTCTTGGGAGTACCAATCGCTAAGAAAAAGACGGAAGGACCGATTACCAGATTGTCTTATCTAGGTATTGAAGTCGATACTGATTTGGGTCTCTGCAGATTGCCAGCTGATAAGGTGCAGAAACTTAATGATTTACTGTTCAGTTTAGTTTCAGCTAAAAAAATGTATTTGAAGCAGCTGCAGTCTTTACTAGGTTTACTTAATTTCGCGTGTAGAGTCATCCCAGTGGGCAAGTTTTTTTGCAGGAGGTTAGAGCGAGCTTCAGCAGGTGTTAAAAAGCCCCATTACATGATTCGCCTGTCTGAGGAAATGAAAGATGACTTTAAGGTTTGGTGGAAATTTTTACGCAAATTTAATGGGATAAGAATTTGGCTGCTGCCGCCAATAGCTTATAATGAATTGCAGCTTGATACGGATGCATCAGGGTCTATAGGTTTTGGAGCATTCTTTGAGGGAGAATGGTGCGCGGAAGCTTGGCCAGAATCATGGCGCGTTGAGGGTTTGACAGGTAATTTACTCCTACTAGAACTTTTTCCCATTGTGGTAGCGGTGGAGATTTGGACTTTAAAACTTAGTAATCGTAGAATCATATTTTGGTGTGAAAACCTAGGGGTAGTGCAGGCCATCAATAATCAGAAGTCAATTTGCCAGCAAGTTATAAGACTTCTTAGGCATTTGGTTTTTGTTTGTCTGTCTATGATTATTGATATCACGGCTAAGCATGTTCCTGGAGTTGAAAAAGAGATTGCGGATGCATTATCTCGTTTTCAATGGGAGAGATTTAGAGCGCTCGTGCCTTCTGCAGCGGTTCATAGTTTATCTTGTCCTGATTATGTTTGGCAGATCATAAGGCCGGCATTATAGGACTTGCTTTAAAAGCACTGGCTCCTGGTACTTTGAGATCCTACTCAGCGGCTTGGAACGAGTGGCAGGCATTCAATTCTGGCAAAGAAGAGGGTAAGAGTATTCAGGATTTGATGTTAGAGTTTGTCTGGCGTTGGCATGAGAGCGGCTGTTCAAAGTCATCCATGTCGGGTGCCTTAGCAGGAATTTCATATTTTGCTCGCTTAAATGGTTTGGTGGACCACACCAAGTCTTTTGTAATTTCCAAACATTGAAGGGATGGGCAAAGGAGCAGTTGAAGCTGAGTGATTCTCGTAGGCCTATTGACACAGGGATGCTAAAGGACTTGGTGGTGGCTGTATCGGGTATAGCAAAAGATGATTTTGAGGCCAGTTTTTTTAGTTCGGCTTTTGCATTAGCATTTTTTGGGGCTTTAAGGGTCGGGGAGTTACCAGCTAACAATAAGAAATCCGTTACTACAGGTATTATGTTAGTTAATGTGATAATTAAACCAGAATTGCGTCTTATTAAGATACAGAGATCAAAGACAGGTCAATTAGGGAGGGGGCGTTGGATCTCTGTCCCGTCGCATCCGGAGCCGCGCATATGCCCGGTGGCGTTGGCTGGTAGTTACAACAGGGCTGTCCCTGCTGTGGGGATAGGCTAGCGCCAGGCTGTAGCTGTCGATAACGACAGCTACAGCCGGCCAAACGGTCAGATGATCTGACCGTTCGTACATAGCCCAGGCTATCAGCACTGCTATCTTGTAGATAGCAGCGCCGATAATGACAGGGGTGCATAGCGCCCCTGTCATTTACCGCCCAGACCCCCGATCATACATCGGGGAGAAGCGGTATCAGCGCACATAACGTGCGCTGATACCGCTTCTGGGCTTTGTACATCTACCCAATAAGTGTTAATAAATGTAAAAGAATTAAAATGACATGAATAATATACAAACAAATAGAGAAGTGAAAAAATATTCTATGTGAATTAAGTGGTGATGCCATGAGAAAGGTCCAGCCAGAACAACCCCGGGGGCCCCACTCCCAAACGCTCACCCCAAAATAATTATTGCTACATAATAGTAGCACCCACTCTGGGTCATATAATAACAAATTGATGTACTGCATAATAACAGTACATGTATAAGCTGAGAGCTAACTTACCTTGGAGGTACCCCAGAAAACCTCCACATGGCACTATAAGGATCAGCACCTCCTCCTAATGCTGACTCCCTTCATGCCTCCAAACTGCAAGCAAAAAATATGGTAGTTGCTCAATCAGCTTAATGATATACTACAGGTGCTTGTAAAGGGCGGGGTTTACACTGAAAAAAGAAAATTGCCCTCCAGCACACTGCAGATAAATCAAAACATACAGTAGTGTACAGTAAATTAAAACCACATTCAGTGTTATTGATTTACAGTATACAGTACAGTATTAATCTACTGTATACTGTACAGTACTGCAGTTTTTTTCAGTAAGTCTTTACTCAACAACTGTATTACACAGACATTAGCATGTATTAAAACTGTTAATAATTTACATTAACTGTATACAGTATTTGCAGTAGAACCACTTACAGTACAGTCTTGGTTCAGAGTGCCAAACAGTACAGTATCACAAACTTACGTTCTTCAATGCAGCTACTGGATAACTGCCTACAGTTCCCCTTCCTTCTCCAGCCAAAGAAACTACTGTCCACTTTTCCGGAATACTCAGTATATTGGTGTTCCAAAGTTCAGTGCATGGTGGGAAAAAAATGAAAATAAAAATAGGTTGTTACAAGTACAATACGCTATGGTTCACAACATTTCCTCTACCACTTTATGTACAGTACAGTACAATACTATCAGGTTTCGTGTAGGCTACTGGGGATGCAGTCAAGATGCCGTCGCTGATATGGTTCAAGATGGTTCAATATTTATATCTGTGGGTAAATACACATGAGAATACACTTATATCTGTTCCATGTACATTTCTCTCTATGGGAAAAGGGCAGTTGTTATAGGCAGAAGACCTATGTAGTGTGGTTCTAGAGGGTTTATGCAATTGATTCAGGTATATTATAACACATGAATAGTAAATACTGGATGTAGATGCTGTCTGCCTAGAGAGACTCAAATTATTCAGAGGTTCCCCATTGGAAAGAAGCCACCATATAGATAAGAAAAGACTTTTCAGCCAACTGACAGGTAATTAGTGTGGGGGGATGGGGAGGGCTGCAATAAAGATTTCTGTTGCTGCCCTGCTCCCCTCAGTGGCTTGCCACAGGCCCTATGAGGAGGGAGTATCCTGCCCCCTTCTGTTATGTTCTGGGTTATTTGTGGACCCGGGGTGGTAGCAGGAGCGATCACAGAAGCAGATTTGTAAATAAAACTAGGATTTTTAATAAGTGCTCGAGTGGACATATAATGTGGCAGTAAATAAAAGTCCAGGAAAATATAAATGTGCACAAGAGTTCTGTGGTGGGAGCAAAAGGGTTAATGTCCAGGTAGAAACAATTAGAGCAGTCCAGGTGTGCAGGTAGTGAAACTGAAATAAACAAGCCAGGTTTGCAGATAGTGAACTGAAGTGCAGGATGTCAGCAGGCTCAGGCACTCAGGTATGGGCAAGGGTGATGGAGGTAGCGGGGTAGTCCAGTGGGAACTAGGAGCTGACAGGCAGACTGGCAGACAGCGGATTCACAGGAACAGGAAAGCACAGAGAACTCCCTCTCAGCTAGGCTGAGATACACATTGCACTGGCAAAGAAGGAAGGCACTGACCCTTCCTAAATACCCCATGCCGTGCTGTTACTGGCCGGAGGGAACATGTGACTCACCAGGATTGGCCAGCCGCATCACATGGCCAGAAGGCAAGATGGCAACGCCCATGCCAAACGGAATGGAGACGCCGCCAGGCCTTAACAGCGCAGAGTGACAACAGGCCCGCACAACAACGCGTGCAGCCAAAGCCCCGCGCCAGACACCAGCTCCGCCACCAGACAGCCCGTGCCACAATGACCTCACAGGTAACACTCGCCTAGCGCCATGCTGAAATACCCTGGCCGTGACACCTTCCACAAACCTCACCCCCTCAACAGACCCACCTCCAATAGGGCTGCTTCCAAAAATTTTCTGGGCTTGTTTCTTATCCCATTCCACCCCTGGCTATAGGTACATTCCCTTAACACTCCTACAAAACAGGTCCATTCCATGTGATTGCATTGTCGTGGCACAGTTCCCAACACGAAAAGCCCGATTTCATTAAAAGACAGATTTGGTCAAGTTCTGTCAAACTGAGATTAGAATACTGTATGTAAAAGATGCAGCCATGTCGGCATAAATCTCTGAATCAGGCACAATATTCCTTGTTTTAGTAAAAAGATAGCCAGCACTGATTGCATGGTTTCTGCAGCCATTTACTTAGGACATCTTTATAATTTAAAACAGTATTTTACTTCCTATTATAGACACTCACCTAAGCTCTGACTGAAGGTCAAATTCTATATTACTTACCTGTGCCTTATAAAAAAAAAACTGGAGATGAACAGGTAGGATGCATGTATCTCCAAAAGGGATGGGTTAATTTATTGCGCAATGGCCCCACACCCTTCAAGTGGAGTCCAGTAGAGCTCCTAGCATTAGGTACAAGGCCACATCATTATACTACTCTACTTTGTAATATGGGAAAAGTAATTTTAGCAGTGGGTTAACGAAAACATTTTTTTATTAACTATTTTATAATTATTTCTATTTTAGTCCATGCAGTACAAATTAATATGAGTTTCTTCATAGCAAGGCTGTTTCTCATTGCTAAGCAAAAGTGGCAATCATGCTCATTGCAGAAGATCAAATGGAGTAGACATACTTATAAGTCCCCTGCCAGCAGTTATTGCTAGTAGTACAGAGGAAGGATGCTAGGCTTCATGACATTGTGGGGTCTATTTACTAAGCTATATTAGGTGATAAAGTGAATGGTTATAGGGTACCAGCCAATCAGCTCCTAACTGCCATTTTTCAAACACAGCCTGTGACATGACAGTTAGGAGCTGATTAGCTGGAACCTTATCACCGTTCACTTTATCTCCTAACACAGCTTAGTAAATAGACCCCTATGTGACTGGGCATTAAAGTCATCATGCCCCATCTCCTCCCAGTCACTATCTACAAAAAATTCTTAAGAACCAAAAAATGAAGAGATAGCATTAAAGGTTGTCTATTTCCACCATGCTGGTATCTATATACTTGGGGCCAACCTTGTTTGAAAGAATGGAGTCCCTCTTACAAGCTACAGGCCCCATTAGTGGTTGTTATATGGCAATCAGTGTCATCACCAGACAAATAACCCCTACATTACAGAAACTACTATGAATTCCAGGGATGGGTAGAATCTTACCTATCCTGGCCAGTGTAAACTCAAGGCTGCCCTAGTTTGATTGTGTATTGTGTTAGGTTGTTTATTTTTTACTAGTACAGTATGCCCGTGGCAAACATTTTGCCAATTTTAACCCAGAACATACGTACGGAGAATGCTTCGCTAGATAATAGCTAGATCATATGTTAATACAACGGAATGGGGTAATAAAATATGTGTGTGAAACATAACTGGCTAAGCCACGCCCATTTTTGTTTTTTGGGGATTTTTTTAATGTAACTTTTCACCAATTTGTATGTGCGATGATATATTTGGCCATGGACTCTGAAGCAAAATAAATAGTTTCCAGGGGGTATTGCAGGCTGAGCCCCTATATATTCAAATGATAATGCGCGGTTACTCTGCCTCACCATCTGCCAGCCTCCAGCCAATCAGTGGCTGTCAGCAGCGCTCATGGAAAGCAGAGAAAAGAGGCATTGCTTGCAAACCTGGTGCTGATTGGCTAGGAGTTGCGAGCCTGGAATCGATGTGTTGGAGATAGTAGGTAAAGGAAGATTGCCCCCTACGGCAGCAGCTGTGGTGCCGCCCACGTGCCCTCCCTCATTATGAAATAGCTACATCACACAGCCAGGCGGCCATTCAGGAGCCGAACTGGGCAGAATGTAAATAGTGTCCGCATATGGCTAGGGCACTGGGTCCATGTGAGAGCATAGACCACCAGTAGTGCATGAGAACAGCAGCCTGTGGCAGTCACCCCTATCCCGCTTCCCCGGGTCACTGTGCCAGCTCTGCATTCTAGTAGTTTTGTTGACATTTTAAGGTTAGCTATACCAAAGCATTTATTATGGTTTTTGTCGATTTTTTTTCATCAAATTTGAAACAGTTTATTTCCAAATTCTGTAATTTATTGCTGATTTGAAATCTGTTGCAAAGGAATCACATTAATATCTTAATTAGTCTATTAGATATTCAAATGCAAAGAGCGTTCCAGACAAAGGGACTTAGCAAATTATATATAAATATATAAGATAATTGGTATACCTTGTTTATTATTTTATTCTTGTTTATTATTTCCCTTTGCTATATTCCTACTCATTTCGTACATTTAATTCAAACCAGTAGAAAAATGCATTAGCAGTTTTAAGTACATTTTTTTTTTATGAAAACCTGTTTTATACCATTTTGGAAAAGTGAATGAATCCCAAAGCAAGAACCATAGTATTTCTTGACAAAGGATAAAAAAAATACATGCTAGAGATTTTGCAGATTATATAATTACATCTTTCTTGGTATCAGTGACGTAAGTTCATCCCAGATGCCCGGAAGCAAGTCATAATATGATGCCCCCCCCGTCACAGCCACTGACATTGTAATGTAGCAATTTGCATTCAGACAGGCTATAGATAGACAAAGGCAGCAGCTGATGGTCTGACATGGAGCTCTCCACTAGTCTATAATGGCTTCTCAGGTGTGGGGACTGGGTGCCATTTATTGGGCGGCTGTAACAGTACACTACATAGTTACAGCCATAAGTGGGGTGAATATGTTGTGGACAATGGAGGAGGTGCCCCTTCAGTGCTGGAGCCCGGCGGCAGGCACCTACATTGTCTCCCATAGTTCTGCACCTGCTTGGTATCTTGCAGAGCACATGAGCTTTTGTGGCATTCACAAAAAGCACTTTAGGAGGTCACATATGTAGCCCTCCCCAACTCCTTAAATTACCCTTTTAACTTCTTTGTTTTAAAATTTAATTATATATATTTTTTTATCAGATCTTTTTATGTTTGAAATATATACTTTTAATTATATTTCTTTGAATATGCACACTATGGGCCATATTCAATATGGGGTGAAAAGTCAGTTATCGGCGATAATTTATCGGCGATGACAGCATTTTCGCCAGTTTCAATTAACCTCATATTCAATTTCAAAGACTTTTAGCCGGTGCGAAAAATCTTTATTAAAAACGGGGATAAGTTTTCACCATGTAATACATGGCAAAAAAAGTACAGAATTGGGGTTTAGGGGTGCAGGCTTACAAAAAAATAGCCTGCAGCCCTGGGAGTGTCCCCTAAAAGTAATGTGTCAAAAAAAAAAAATCCTCATGACACCCCAAAAAATGTAATTTCATTTTGGGGGTGAAAAAAAAAGTATATAAAGTAGCGAAATTGATTCACGGGGGGTTCCCATGTATGCGGCAGGTGTTTTCTAGAATGCAGCTGGCAGCGGCAGGTGCATTTTTGAAGAATTAAAAAAAAAATACTTTAGGGACTTAAAAATATGCTTGAACCCATTTTAATATACCCAAAATTTGATGGGAATAGTTATTTTCCCCCAAAAAAAGATAAATGCTATTCTTCACTACTTCTTCAAAGGTGCATTTATACACCTGCCACAGCTATTTAAAAACCCGACTTACCTTCAGCAGGCCAAATTGGGGGTACCCATAGTGATCCCCATGTCAGACCATCTTTAGGGGGGTGCCAGGATGATTTCCCGAAAATTAACAGGACTTTTCGCTACTTACCTTTCCACCGAGTCCCATTCTCAGCGGATCCTAATTGAATGCGGGGATAAGCGGGCACACGCCTGATACTTTAACCCCTCCTAAAACGGCGATGATGGCGAAAAGTCTGACATCAGACTTTTCGTCTCAAATTGAATTTTCCCTAGATAGTACATTTTTTGGTTAGAATAATTTCTGTAAAACCATAATTGAAATAATCAATTATACCTTACTTCTCTCTCTGCATGCTTATTTGTATTTCTCCTAAAACATTTGTTTCCATATGGTGCAATAGAGAGCCTTCCTCATTTGAACCTTAAAGGAATGTCCAATGCTTGCTATCCATTAAACAAAGGTGAGTACTATAGACGATTAGTTCCAAATTCCCATATTTCAGCTATGGTTTTACACTACAGATGTGTCATCCCTTGTTGTTGCTCAGGTTGTGTCATATACTCATCCACAGTATTTGAAAATACTGTGGATGGGTGCAGTGAAACATGACTGAATCCACACCATGCGTAACCACTGAGAGGGCCTGATTCAGACCCGGTCGCAAGTGCTGAGCACTTACAACTGGGTCGATGGTGGCCCAGAGCGCATGCGCACAACAGAGCCGGCTCTGTCATGTGCATGCGCGAGACCCGGATAGCGACGGGCAATTTGTCGCTCCGGGTCTCGTACCAAAGGGGGCATGCTGTCAATGTTGAGTGACAGCACGCCCCCTTTGGTGGGCGGGCCGGGGGGGTGGCTGCCCAGACGGAGGCATTCCCATGGGAATGCCTATTATCTGGGGGCGGCCCCACTGACATCACAAGTGATGTCAGTGGGAGAGCTTTCGGCTCTGTTTGAGCCGAAAGCTCTCGGGCTTGCGGCAACGAGACCCTACCACAAGGGTCTCGTCGCAAGCCCGATGGTCACGATGGTCATGACCATCGCGACCATCATCATGGCTGCTCGCTGTTGCTGTGGGTGACAGCTATGCGAGTGGCCAGGAGGCCATTCTAAAAAAAAAAAGACCAGCCCTGATTCAGAGCGAGCGCTCTGTCAGAGTGACCGGCTCTGAATCAGGGCCAGTGGCCAGTGCTCCACTAATGAACACTTGAACTAAATGCAAAAGCAGAGGATGGAGATGGCACTACAGTATAGCAAGCCCTGACAGGCATGTCAATCAAATACTGTTCTTAGCCATAGCCGCTATAAGGTCATGGATGTACAGTATGGCAAACCACCATAGCAGCAGTGCATGGGGGGGTTTCTGCATAAAAGTAGCGAACTTGATTGTTAATATGTCACACAAACAGTCTTTAATAAAATGAGATGTTTTCATGATGAGACTTGGGGCAAGATGTAATAGGGTCCGAGTTGTATGAGACAAACTGGGACCTTCTCACACATGGAAAGGTCCAAGTTTGTCTCAAAATTCACCAAATGTAATAGCCTGTGAAATTGTGAGTTCTAGGCTATTACATAATGCGAGTCCTGGTGAGTTTTCTCCCCTGAAAACTCTGACTTTTGAATGTGACTAGCATTAAAAGTTCTGAGGTATACAGAAGCCTTCACAAATCAGTAAGATCCATGAAGGATTCTGTGTTGTAGAAAAAAAAATACACTATAAAAAAAATGACATGCATCCCCTCCCCACAAGCATAACAAGCCCTGGGCTCTGAAGAGCCTGTCCTGGTTCTTAAAATACAGGGGAAAAATATATGGGGGTCCCCTGTGTTTTAAGAACCAGCAATGGGCTATGATGATCCTATCCTGTTTCTTTAAATACAGGGGAAAAATTGTGCAGGGGTTCCCTGTATTTTTGCCAGTCCTCGTTGTGGAAATAAATGGGAAAAATTAGTAGGGTTTCCCTGTATTTTCCATAACAAGCAACAGACTTTTACACTTAACTGTTAGTCAGCCCAGGCCAGGGATCTATGGGGAGGTGGGGACCCCCTCAATAAAGGGGTCCCCCTCTCCAGGGCACCTCAGGTCTGGGCTGATAGCCCAGGGCTATCCCCGGCACACTTGGTTAAATCATTGGCTACAATGTAACGGTTCCCTCCATAGACTTCAATGGAGATTTCCCACCATTGAAGTCTATGGGGAAGACAGGCTGACCACGCACAGCCAATCAGCCTCTGATTGGCAGGTGCCCGCTGATTGGCTGGTGGATTCTGCAATGACTGGGCACACATGTGTAAACATACCATTCCTCCTGTCCGTACTGGATCGGGACTTTGCATTTTTTTTAACCCCCTGGATGCCTACATTGACCAAAGAGGATGTGAATTACACGTAGGAATACGAGAGTATTGATTTTTACAGGTATCTGTGGATTTCTACATGGACAAGAGGACGTGATTGGCTATAGGGCTACTACATAGGTGAGTATGCGTGAATGTGAGTGTGAATGTAAGTGTGCATGTATGTTCAAACTATACTGTCATGGTGTGTCTAGTATTTGTTGTTCTCCAAGTACCAGCATGTGGGGGAGGCTTTCTAAGACCTGTAGTTCACCAGGAAAGACACTGCTGGTGGTTTGCCATACTGAACATCTGCAAAATTATATCTTCTTCTTCCACAAGCAGCGGATCTGTTTGCACTGTACACTAGATGATTGGCTAGCCTTACAGTGCTTGCTAAACTTTAATGATTTAAAGCATGTGCAATGACTTTTAGCAAAAGCAACATCTGATGGATGTAATCCAGTATTACACTCTTAAGTGTCTCAGGGCTTGATTCAGCAAGGAAAACAACTGCTAATGTGATTGCTTACATGCACGCAGTTCCGCTGTGATGGTATGCTAATTCATTGAGATCGCTATGCCACCACAGCACTACACTATACTGCCACTACTATGTTTAGCATGACTGCAAAAACATAGATACAATCGAGTACCATTGCAGCCTCATGCACACTTGCACAAGGTCTGACTTTACTCAGCAATTGCTTACTTCAGTGCACGCTATGAGACCTCATGCTGCGTAGGGCATCACAGTGGATAATTTATGCATGCCCCTGCAACAGCGTTGAAATGCACTGGCATGCCTGCATTTCGCCGACCACCCCCATCACCACCTACAAATGGCGCTTCCTGTCAATCCCTCTGCAATGGGTCTGCATGGCCTCTTCGATCACAGTCTTGATCCCAGTGGTCGGTTTGCACACACGCACTGCGATGCATACGCAGTACGCAACAATCGGCCATGTGTGTGCGTATTAACAACTGCAATCCAAACTGAATCAGGCCCTCAATAGACTGTGCTGCGACAGAATGTTATGCTGCGACTGAATACATTACAATGCATCTTGATGTGTGCATATCAGATGTGAGTAGCTAGTCATGTTACATGTCGTATTGATGCTAGACAAGAGAGGACACAGGGCCTCATTCAGAGCCGGACACTCTGACCAGAGTGCTCACTCTGAATCAGGGCCCTCCTACCTCAACTTGGAGCGGCCTCTTGGACGCTCGCATAGCTGTGGGTTACCACCCACAGCTATAGCGAGCGTCCATGATGATGGTTGCGATGGTCAAGACCATCGCGACCATCGGGCTTGCGATGAGACCCTGCAGTAGGGTCTCGCTGCCGCAAGCCCTCAAGTGATTTTGGCTCTATCAGAGCCAAAATCACTACCACTGACATGACTACTGATGTCAGTGGGGCCGGACCCAGAAGGTAGGCGTTCCCATGGGAATGCCTCCGTCTGGCAGCCACGCCCCCGGCACGCCCACCAAAGGGGGCGTGCTGTCACTCACCATCAACAGCACCCCCCCTTTGGTGCGAGACCCCGAGTGACAGCTACCCCGTCACTCGCTGGGTCTCGCGCATGCGCACAACAGAGCTCCCTCCATCATGCGCATGCACATTTGGGCACCATCGACCCGCTTGCAAGCGTCCTGCGCTCGCGATGGGTCTGAATTAGGTCCACAGTTCTTTGTTGAGTCTTATGTAATCCTTTTATGAACATTGAAATCCTCTAGCAATTTATGATGCCAATAGCCCCAGAAGTCAGTATTTCCTAAATTGCTGAACATCGGTGTTATTACACCCACTGTTATGTAACAGAGCAAGTTTACCCAAGGTGTTCATACTAGAGATGTGCACTAAGCCCTGTGTTTTGGTTTGTGTTGTAATTCATTTTTGTGTTTTGGTTTTGCCAAAACCACACTCCTGTGTTTTGGTTTTGGAGCTGTATTTTTTTAAAGATTGATAAAAACAGCTGAAATCAAATAATTTGGGCCTGTTTCTACTCACAAAGTATAATTAATCTCAATAACATTAATTTTCAAACATTTCCAGTCAATTTTGACCACCTCAAAGCATGTTGGCAGAAGCCTGAATAGATCAGTTGGATCTGCAGTGCATCTGTGTGTGTAAAAGTAAATGTAGTGTTAAAAATTGGAAAATAAAATCTGTGCCTCCCCTCTTCAAAGCACAACCAGCACCAGGCTTTTTTGAGCAGATTCTGATTGTGAAAATACTGGGGGGGGAAATGACATAGGGGTCCCCATATATTACACAACCAGCACAGGGCTCTTTCTAGCAAAGGTGTAATACTACAACAGGTGTAATTGCTTCACTAGGTCCCCTGCTAAAGCATTCAGCACATCCTACTAGTCAGCTAAGGGATTCCTCAGGAAGTGGGGACCCCAAAAAAGAGGTCCCACCTACTTTGAACACCCCAGGCCCAGGCTATTAGCCCTGAGCTATTCCCCACACCTCTGGTGTCAGTGGGTGTGGGGTTAATAAGTGGTAAAAATTTGAATGAAAAATATTGTCTTTTACAGGGGGGGCTACAGGTCCCAGCAAGCCTGTCCCACTTGCCGAGACTTGGGAAACCACAAGTACCAGCAAGCATGGAGATTAAAGGCTCACTAATAACTGTAGTCAGCCAACAAGTGCCCTGTTACCATGGTAGTGGCCGATGGTTGGATCCGACAGTCTGCACTCTGGATCCAAAACATGGTAGATCTGATGCCACAAGGATGGTTTTGTCCCATTTTTGGATCTGGAGCTGGTGAGAAGATCTGAGCTCAGACCTGGATCTACTTGGATTAGGTAAGTTTGGGTGGGTTCCATTTCCAGGAAACCAAACCCGCTCACCTCTAGTTAATACTAACAAGTTTTTTTCTTGTGCCAGCATGTCACTGGATCAGAGAGGAGAAAGAAGCTGAGCTGTTCATGAAGAGGAGCAGCAGCCAGCAGGAGATACAGTAAGTGTGGGTTGAGGCTGAGAACCACAGGGCAGGGAATGTATCTGAGAAACACATGGTGAGGATGCAGCTGAAAGATGCTGGGGAGGTGTCACACTCCAGCTCTTAAAAACAACTTTTTTACCTCTCCTGTGCCTGTCCAGGCTAGCACTGAGGTTCACTCATGCTGTCCATCACTTCTGGATAGCACAGAGGTCCGCTCATGCTGCACATGGCTCCCGGCTAGTACTGAGGTCTGTGTTTGCTGTCCCTTCCCCATCCACTTAGTGTCCTGTCACTGAGCATGGAGATGACTCTCCACAGCTCCTTGCTCACAGCATGTCTTCCTAAGCATGATGGCACACAAGCTGCACACCAGAGTTCCCTCCTAAACCACAGTATGGGTGCTGCCATGTTGGACTCTTCCTCCACTTAAAGCACTGCTCCCAGAGCAGCTGATCACAGCATCCAATCCCTGGGGATCCTCCCCTATAAGTTGCATTTCCTGACTGGCCTCTGTTGCCAGTACAACATTGCTGAAGTTACAGCTCTATGCTGAGCTCCCAGGTACTCTGTATCTGAATGTCCCAGTCCATTATATCCAGTTCCTATATCTGGTAAACAAGTCTCCTATACCATCTTGCACACCAGTCAGGTTTTACCACTGAAACTTGTTTTTTTAGTCCAGTATTTCTTATCTTCATCTAAATATTTTGTCAGTTTTTTTTAATGGATTTGAGGATACTGGTCCTGATTCAACAAGGATCACTATTGCATATGCAGCTGCGAATCCTAACAGAACGCAGTTGCGAAAGTATAATAATGCCTGCCACATCGCAACGAGCATAGAGACGCCCACTGCTGCTTTCTCACATCCGCAATATGTTGCACGCCAATGTATACATCAATGCACATCGGCCCCTCACGCACAATTTATACCAGGTCTGACCAGCCACAGAAACTGTAGATCTCGTCACAGACAGTGAGTACTCAAACGGTGTTCAAACAGACAGACCCGTCTGCGTTTTTATGACCAATCCCTGTAACCACCCCCAAACGCTCACAGTGACAGCATGTAACTCACTCTGCAATGGCTTCCTCTGTGCATCCATAATTGCAGTGTGATCGCAGCGCATGCACAGTGTGGCTTTTACGCATGCGCACTAGTGAATAATCAGCCGATCTGCATACACAGTTGCATCTGCAAACACTTCTGATTCAGTAGGGCCAGTGACAGGTGTCTCGGCACCCAGCGCCATCCTATGCTCCCCCTGCCCCTCACTGCTCCCTCCACCAGCGCATACAATAATAATGGAAGCAGGTGAGTGGAGGGTGGGCATCTACTGCAGCTGGACCCTGGGACCCTGTGCAGCCGCACACATGGAGTGTGCCTGGAGCAGGACCTGTGAATGAGGCCAATTGTCTTATAAATTGTGCCCTGCAATTTTGGAGATGTTTCCTATTTTATGCATGCTCGCTACACTAACCTCTTACTAACTTGTGAAGCCTGCATAACTTTGTACATTATTGCATCATTGCATTTTTTATTTTAGTTAACTTTTACTTTTGTGGATATTTCTAACAACTGTGTAATACATTTTTAGGATCAATTTGTTCTTCTAAATATTATTTGGTACATTTGAGATATATTCCTATTATATTTATTTACAGTGGCACAACATTGTGGAGTATGTAATCATTTAGATGATATTTTATCTGCAGGTATTCATTTTGTGGTAAAGTTACACAGGCAAAGTGTTAGGACAGCAAGGGACCATGGGTGGCACTCTGGGTCTGATTCAGAGACGGACGCTCTGAAAGAGCTCTGAATCAGGGCATTTTTTTTTGTGCGGCCTACGGGCCGCTCGCATAGCTATGGGTGACCACCCACAGCTATTGCGAGTGGCCAGGTGATGGTCGCGATGGTCTTGGCCATAGAGCCGGAAGCTCACCACTGACTTGTGATGTCAGTGGGGCCGCCTCCAAATGGCAGGCTTTCCGTCGGGAATGCCTCCATTTGGCCAGCCACCCCCCCTGCCCGCCTCCAAAATGGTGTCAAAATTGGCAGACGCCCCCTTTTGGTGTGAGACCCGGAGCGACGGAGCGCCCATCGCTAGCCGGGTCTCGCGTATGCGCACGTCGGAGCCGAGCCGAGCATGCACAGTGGCCAAACATTGACCTGTCTGAATCAGGCCCTCTGCTCACTAATACTGTATAGTACATCCTGGTATTTACAAATAATTAAATATTGGCTAAATTATTAGTTATTTTACACAGTAATTTATTTTTTTACAGATAGAATGAAGTATTGTTTGAAGCCACAGAGAACTACAGCTCTCTGTGGCTCCAAACAACCCTGAAAGGGAGAGGACATGTTGCAGCAGTACACAGTGGATTGACCTATGCACATACGTCAATCCCAACTTTTCTGTCTGAGAAATTTACAAAATATATTAATATAGTTATTAGGGGTGAGCGGGTTCGGATTTCTGAAATCCGAACCCCCCCGAGCCCCCCCGATCCGAGTCCGATCCGAGTCAGGCTCGACTTTTCCCGCCTGACTCGGATCTGAAATCGAGGCAAAACGTCATCATCCCGCCTTCCGAGTCTCGCGGGTTTTGGATCCTATATAAGGTACCCGCGTCGGCGCCATTTTCTCACTCGGCTGTGGACAGTGAAGAGGGAGGGTGGGAGTTAGGGCTGTGTAGTGTAGTGTAGTGTGTAGTGTAGTGCTGCTGTTGTCCACTACTTCAAAGTCCATAGGGGCTGGCTGTGTTGTGCTGTGCTGCTGTTGTTAATAGGGGCTGTGTCCACTACTTCAAAGTCCATAGGGGCTGGCTGGACTGTGTTGTGCAGTCAGTTCTCCATAGGGGCTGTGTCCACTCCAAAGTCCTGTGCAGTGTCCCAGTCCTAAAGGAGTGCTGTAGTGTTGTCCAGGGGGTGCTCTGTCCATCAGGGGTGCTCCCCCCAAGTGCTAAAAAAATAATATATTTTCTGTGTTTGTGAATTGTGTGCGCAGTAGCCGCACGTGCATCAACAAAGTAGTGCCAAGCGTGCGCCTGTGTCATAAGTAAAGGGCCGGCTGGCTTGACCGTTAAAGGGTGCTGTAACCCCCGAAAGTACACTCCAGTCCAAACCAAAAAAAAATTATTTTCTGTGTTTGTGAATTGTGTGCGCAGTAGCCGCACGTGCATCAACAAAGTAGTGCCAAGCGTGCACCTGTGTCATAAGTAAAGGGCCGGCTGGCTTGACCGTTAAGGGTGCTGTAACCCCTGAAAGTACACTCCAGTCCAAACCAAAAAAAAAATTATTTTCTGTGTTTGTGAATTGTGTGCGCAGTAGCCGCACGTGCATCAACAAAGTAGTGCCAAGCGTGCGCCTGTGTCATAAGTAAAGGGCCGGCTGGCTTGACCGTTAAAGGGTGCTGTAACCCCCGAAAGTACACTCCAGTCCAAACCAAAAAAAAATTATTTTCTGTGTTTGTGAATTGTGTGCGCAGTAGCCGCACGTGCATCAACAAAGTAGTGCCAAGCGTGCGCCTGTGTCATAAGTAAAGGGCCGGCTGGCTTGACCGTTAAAGGGTGCTGTAACCCCCGAAAGTACACTCCAGTCCAAACCAAAAAAAAATTATTTTCTGTGTTTGTGAATTGTGTGCGCAGTAGCCGCACGTGCATCAACAAAGTAGTGCCAAGCGTGCGCCTGTGTCATAAGTAAAGGGCCGGCTGGCTTGACCGTTAAAGGGTGCTGTAACCCCCGAAAGTACACTCCAGTCCAAACCAAAAAAAAAATTATTTTCTGTGTTTGTGAATTGTGTGCGCAGTAGCCGCATGTGCATCAACAAAGTAGTGCCAAGCGTGCGCCTGTGTCATAAGTAAAGGGCTGGCTGGCTTGACCGTTAAAGGGTTCTGTAACCCCCAAAGTACACTCCAAAACAAAAAAATATATATTTTCTGTGTTTGTGACTTGTGTGCACTGTGGCTGCATGTGCATTAACAAAGGAGCAGCGCCAAGCGTGCGCCTGTGTCCCATAAGTAAAGAGACGGCTGGCTCATTTCTTAAAGGGTGGTGTAACCCACAAAGTGCACTACTCTCCAGCAAAAATAAAAAAATATTTTCTGTGTTTGTGAATTGTGTGCGCAGTAGCCGCATGTGCATCAACAAAGTAGTGCCAAGCGTGCGCCTGTGTCATAAGTAAAGGGCCGGCTGGCTTGACCGTTAAAGGGTGCTGTAACCCCCAAAGTACACTCCAGTCCAAACCAAAAAAAAAATTATTTTCTGTGTTTGTGAATTGTGTGCGCAGTAGCCGCACGTGCATCAACAAAGTAGTGCCAAGCGTGCGCCTGTGTCATAAGTAAAGGGCCGGCTGGCTTGACCGTTAAAGGGTGCTGTAACCCCCGAAAGTACACTCCAGTCCAAACCAAAAAAAAAATATTTTCTGTGTTTGTGAATTGTGTGCGCAGTAGCCGCACGTGCATCAACAAAGTAGTGCCAAGCGTGCACCTGTGTCATAAGTAAAGGGCCGGCTGGCTTGACCGTTAAGGGTGCTGTAACCCCCGAAAGTACACTCCAGTCCAAACCAAAAAAAAAAATATTTTCTGTGTTTGTGAATTGTGTGCGCAGTAGCCGCACGTGCATCAACAAAGTAGTGCCAAGCGTGCGCCTGTGTCATAAGTAAAGGGCCGGCTGGCTTGACCATTAAAGGGTGCTGTAACCCCCAAAGTACACTCCAGTCCAAACCAAAAAAAAAATTATTTTCTGTGTTTGTGAATTGTGTGCGCAGTAGCCGCACGTGCATCAACAAAGTAGTGCCAAGCGTGCACCTGTGTCATAAGTAAAGGGCCGGCTGGCTTGACCGTTAAAGGGTGCTGTAACCCCCGAAAGTACACTCCAGTCCAAACCAAAAAAAAATTATTTTCTGTGTTTGTGAATTGTGTGCGCAGTAGCCGCACGTGCATCAACAAAGTAGTGCCAAGCGTGCGCCTGTGTCATAAGTAAAGGGCCGGCTGGCTTGACCGTTAAAGGGTGCTGTAACCCCCAAAGTACACTCCAAAACAAAAAAATATATATTTTCTGTGTTTGTGACTTGTGTGCACTGTGGCTGCACGTGCATCAACAAAGGAGCAGCGCCAAGCGTGCGCCTGTGTCATAAGTAAAGAGACGGCTGGCTCATTTCTTAAAGGGTGGTGTAACCCACAAAGTGCACTACTCTCCAGCAAAAATAAAAAAATATTTTCTGTGTTTGTGTGCGCTTTAGCCGCACGTATATATCAATATAACATAAATGGAGGACCAAACTTTCTCCGATAAAAATAAAATAGGGAAAGATCAATAACCACTTCCTCCTAGTGCTGTTGCTGCTGCTGGGAGTTGTTCATCATCCCAGAGAGGAAGTAGGAACATCACTACTTTTACTAAACAATTGACCCTCCAACAGTCCCTAGTGATGAGGATAAAGTACGACAGCAGTCATCCTGAAGCAAAACGTATAACTGAGGCCTTGACTGCTATGTTGGTGTTAGACGTGCGTCCGGTATCCGCCATTAGTGCAGTGGGATTTAGACAATTGATGGAGGTAGTGTGTCCTCGGTTCCAAATCCCGTCTAGATTCCACCTGCATCCTCAAAGCAGCAGCGACAATTGTGCATCTGTCTGTTAAAGGGTGGTGACACCCTCAAAGTGTGCTACACAAACAATTAAAATATTGTTCTTTTTTTTCTGTCTTTGTGAAATGTGTGGGCTGTAGCCGCACCTGCATCCTTAAAGCAGCAGCGACAAGCGTGCATCTGTCTGTTAAAGGGTGGTGACACCCTCAAAGTGTGCTACACAAACAATTAAAATATTGTTCTTTTTTTTTCTGTCTTTGTGAATTGTGTGGGCTGTAGCCGCACTTGCATCCTCAAAGCAGCAGCGACAAGCGTGCGTCTGTCTGTTAAAGGGTGGTGTAACCCTCAAAGTGCTCCAAAAAATAAAACATTTTTTTTAATGTGTTTGTGACTTGTGTGCGATGTAGCCGCACTTGCATCCTCAAAGCAGCAGCGACAAGCGTGCGTCTGACTGTTAAAGGGTGGTGACACCCTCAAAGTGTGCTACACAAACAATAAAAATATTCTTCTTCTTTTTTCTGTCTTTGTGAATTGTGTGGGCTGTAGCCGCACCTGCATCCTTAAAGCAGCAGCGACAAGCGTGCGTCTGTCTGTTAAAGGGTGGTGACACCCTCAAAGTGTGCTACACAAACAATTAAAATATTGTTCTTTTTTTTCGGTCTTTGTGAAATGTGTGGGCTGTAGCCGCACCTGCATCCTTAAAGCAGCAGCGACAAGCGTGCGTCTGTCTGTTAAAGGGTGGTGTAACTCTCAAAGTGCTCCAAAAAATAAAAACTATTTTTTTAATGTGTTTGTGACTTGTGTGCGATGTAGCCGCACTTGCATCCTCAAAGCAGCAGCGACAAGCGTGCGTCTGTCTGTTAAAGGGTGGTGACACCCTCAAAGTGTGCTACACAAACAATTAAAATATTGTTCTTTTTTTTTCTGTCTTTGTGAAATGTGTGGGCTGTAGCCGCACCTGCATCCTTAAAGCAGCAGCGACAAGCGTGCGTCTGTCTGTTAAAGGGTGGTGACACCCTCAAAGTGTGCTACACAAACAATTAAAATATTGTTCGTTTTTTTTCTGTCTTTGTGAATTGTGTGGGCTGTAGCCGCACTTGCATCCTCAAAGCAGCAGCGACAAGCGTGCGTCTGTCTGTTAAAGGGTGGTGTAACCCTCAAAGTGCTCCAAAAAATAAAACATTTTTTTTAAGGTGTTTGTGACTTGTGTGCGATGTAGCCGCACTTGCATCCTCAAAGCAGCAGCGACAAGCGTGCGTCTGACTGTTAAAGGGTGGTGACACCCTCAAAGTGTGCTACACAAACAATAAAAATATTCTTCTTCTTTTTTCTGTCTTTGTGAATTGTGTGGGCTGTAGCCGCACCTGCATCCTTAAAGCAGCAGCGACAAGCGTGCGTCTGTCTGTTAAAGGGTGGTGACACCCTCAAAGTGTGCTACACAAACAATTAAAATATTGTTCTTTTTTTTTCAGTCTTTGTGAAATGTGTGGGCTGTAGCCGCACCTGCATCCTTAAAGCAGCAGCGACAAGCGTGCGTCTGTCTGTTAAAGGGTGGTGACACCCTCAAAGTGTGCTACACAAACAATAAAAATATTCTTCTTCTTTTTTCTGTCTTTGTGAATTGTGTGGGCTGTAGCCGCACTTGCATCCTCAAAGCAGCAGCGACAAGCATGCGTCTGTCTGTTAAAGGATTACATCGGTGACAGCATCCAAGTAGGCATGTCAGACAGTCCGTACCTGTACTGGCAGGAAAAAGAAGCAATTTGGAGGTCCCTGTACAAACTGGCTCTATTTTACCTGAGTTGCCCCCCCTCCAGTGTGTACTCCGAAAGAGTGTTTAGTGCAGCCGGGAACCTTGTCAGCGAAAGGCGTAGGAGGTTGCTTCCACAAAATGTGGAGAAGATGATGTTCATAAAATGAATTATCAACTCTTCCAGGGAGACCAGCCTCCTGAACATACAGAGGGACCTGTGGTTCCAGCAGGGACGAATTAATACTCTGTGATGATGAGGATGTACACACTGAAGAGGGTGAGGAATCGGTGGATGAGGAGGATGAGGATGACATCTTGCCTCCGTAGAGCCAGTTTGTGCAGGGACAGATTAATTGCCAGCTTGTTTTGTGGGGGCCCAAACGAACCAATCATTTCAGCCACAGTTGTGTGGCAGACCCTGGCGCTGAAATGATTGGTTTGTTAAAGTGTGCATGTCCTGTTTATACAACATAAGGGTGGGTGGGAGGGCCCAAGGACAATTCCATCTTGCACCTCTTTTTTTTCTTTGCATTATGTACAGTTTGGGGCCTAGTTTTTCAAACTGCCATCCTGTCTGCCACTGCAGTTTCACGCCTAGATGGGTCACGTGTTTGTGCCACCCACTCGTGTCGCTTAGCATAGTCATCCAGCTACCTCGGTGCAACCTTTTGGACATAAAAACACTATTGTGAGGTGTGAGGTGTTCAGAATAGACTGGAAATGAGTGGAAATTAAGGTCATTGAGGTTAATAATAGCATAGGAGCAGAAAAACCTACAAATTCTGTGATTTTAGCTGTTTTTATGCTTTTTTTCAAAAAAATACAGATCCAAAACACAAAACCCAGAACCCAAAACACGGAAGGGTGGTTTTGGCAAAACCAATCCAGATCCAAAACACGAAGAAAGATCCAGATCCAAAACCAAAACACAAAACACGAAAAGTGGCTGGTGCACACCCCTAATAGTTATATAAAAAAACAATATGTTTTGTACTACACATTTCAGTCAAACCCCGCTTTTTTTAACTAGAAACTTATTGCAAGAAAAATAAGACAGAAGTGAGAAATAATGATGTGCATGTAGCATTTAAACACTGATTAAACGCACTGATAATGAGCTTTGATATATACAAATAAAAAAATAGGATAGCTATGACAGTGGTAAAGAAAGGTACACAGCGAAATAACTTGTTGCCATGCTGTAATTAACTTGTTATCATGGTGGCCACCTGTCAGTTAATTTATTGACAGTGAAAAATAAGTAAAATATTACCTGTTTTAATGAAACAGTAGAGATCAGTTAATATTAAACAACCATGTTTTTGTACAACAATACACAGAGAGGAATCAGTATGAAATACCGCTGGCCGCATTGCAGCGGCAGCCCGACAGCTGAACAGATCCTGGCAGCGGCAGCCCGACAGCGATGGAAATCCCAAAAGTCCTGAGTTAAGTACTTACTAACCTAACCCCCCCTAACCCTAACCCTCCTTAGAGGTGCCTAACCCTAACCTCCCCCCCAAGTGCCTAACCCTAAACCCCCCTCTAAGTGCCTAATCCTAACCCCCCCTTCCTCGCAGCCTAACCCCCCCGGGGGGTGCCTAACCCTAAGTCCCCCCCGGGGGTGCCTAACCCTAAACCTCCCTCCCCCCAGCCTAACCCTAACCCTCCCGGGTGCCCTAAACCTAACCCTCCCCCCCGTGGCTGTCCGCTCACGGCGCCTGGCACCCCTACGATTGGGATGCCAGGCGTCTGTCTCCCGGTGTCGGGAAAATGACAGGTGTCTAGATATAGATGCCTTATTGATCAGAAAATGAGTTTAAGCTAATTTGCGGAAAAAAACAACAATTCATTTTCCTATCTTAATAGGTTTTAACAATAAGCGCTATCAAGCTCTTTCTGGAATCCCAATTTTATGTGCCATCATTGGTATACATTGCATGTGATATATTTTTAATTGTGTTTATTTTAAGTGTGTAATAAATGAGATTGTTTTTTACACTTTGGGGAATTTATCCATTATCCCATTTTTAGGTTTCAACAATAAGCGCTATTAGACACACTTCTTTTTTCTTGTAGATATAGACGCCTGTCATTTAACCCACACCGGGATAAAGCAGTCGGGAAGCCGGCTGTCTGGATCACGTCAGCCGGTTTCCTGATTGCATCCCCAGAGAGAAAAGTTATACCCCTTTTACACCAACTGAATAACCCGGGTTATTGCCAGGTCGGGCCTCAGTGTGAACGGCTCCCAAAAAAGTAACTCGGGACGATTTACCCAGCAATCTTACTTGGGTTGAGAGCAGGGTTAAAAACGGGTTAGTCTCGGGTCATGCAGCAGTGTACATGGGTGCTAGCTGGATTATTTGACCCGGCTAGCTCCGAAAGATGCTGATTTGGAGCTTCTGGGGCACTGGCAGATGATGTCATTTGTCAGTGCCCTGAAGAGAGAGACAGCACATGCAGCCATCACCTGCCTGCCTAACCTCCTGCACCACAGCAGCCTGACCAGCAGCCACAAAAGCAGGTAGACACACAGCCTGCCATAGCCAGAACTGCAGCCTGCACCACAGCCTGACCAGCAGCCACAAACACAGGCTGACACACAGCCTCATCCACAGCCACAGCCAGAATAGCAGCCTACACCACAGCCTGATTTCCAGCTTGTACCTCAACCATAGCCTTACCCTCAGTCTGACCCACAGACAGACCCACAGCCTGTTCCTGTAGCAGCATGTGTGCTCCCACGAACTGTACCGATGACAAGATCCGAGAGCTACTGCTCAGCAGGGTAGAGGAAGAAATTAAATGCCAGATGACCCGCACAGTTAAAGATGCAGTTGTGTACAGCAATATAGCCCAGATGCCGGAGTCCCGAGGGATAAAATGCACTCAGCAACAAGTGGTAAATAATTTGAAGGCCTTGTGTAAGCAGTTCAGTAAAGTGCATGATCAGAACCACAAAAAAGTGGTGCAGGCCGCAAGGAATGGGTGCATTACGAATTGTGCACAACGCTTTTGGAAATACAGCACTTACAAACCCCATAGCACTGTCCTCAATCACACCATCCTGCTCCAGCCAGTGGGAGGATAGTCAAGAGATTCTGGCTACACAGGCTACCCTGCCATCCTCGCAATGCAGCAAAACATCACTGATCCTTCTGACCGACAAGCCTGGAGAAGGTAGTGTGATGGATTCATCTGTGAATGTTGACAGTATCAATACCACCATAGATGAGGTAGTTCAGGCAATCTCGGAGACTGTGCACCCCAAAAAGACCCCTCCACTATGCTTTAATAGTAAGTATAAAATCTAAAAACACACACACATTACACACACACTACATTCACTTAAAAATGGTAACTGTTGCAGAGTGCTGCTAGCGTGCAGGTGGATAGAAGGCCACAAGCACATGTACGCAAACACCACTGCTATCTTTATGTCGGCTCAGTGCATAATCTAATTTGTTTTTTGTTTCTCCCCTTTGCAGTCTACAATGTGCTGCCCAAAAAGAAGATGCTAAACAGGTCGGAGCAAGCTGCTAGAGCGATGACTTCTGTGATCGTGGAGCATCTCTGCGAATTGGATGCCGATATTCAGAGGCAGGAGGATGCTAGATTGGATCGGTTTCTAGAACAGAAAGGCAAATGCATCAGTCATTTATGACACAATTAATTGATATGCAAGACAGACATATGTCTTTTTTGCTCATGGTTTTGCAAACTAAACACAACAAATTACAGAGGACCCATATGTACCCAAAACACACATATGGACAGTACAATAGGGGGCCCAATTATTACAATAATAGCACTAATACTACACAAACAAACCTAGAGTCACCAGCGTATACAGTGTAATTGCAGTAAACATACCTATCTTAAAAATTCTATCATTGTACCAACCAGCACTTTTTCTATTTTATTATTGTGTTTTCTATTGTGTCAGTAAATTTATAATGTTTATTGTGTGAAGGAATTTTTCAAATATTTTCATACTTTACAAAGCACCATTTTATAGTGTGGCCCGGGATCTCCTCCTTGATGGCAGATAATAACCACTTGGCCCATCTAGTCTGCCCTTTTTTACCTTTTGGTGACCTCAACCCTATGTGATCATTAGTTCTTTGTAAGGCCTTGTCTGGCCAACCGTTACTTGACACTTGTTTAATACTATTTTTATACTGTATTTTGTACTTTTGTATTGTGTCTAGTTTTGTCTGCAGGGATCTGAAAGGCACTTTTCTTTTAAATATAAAAAGTGGGTTACAAAGCACAATTTTATACTGTTGCCATGGATCTCCTCCTTGTCTCGCCAACCGTTACTTGACACTTGTTTAATACTATTTTTATACTGTACTTTGTACTTTTGTATTGTGTCTAGTTTTGTCTGCAGGAATCTGAAAGGCACTTTTCTTTTATATATATATATATATATATATATATATATATACAGTGCGTTACAAAGCACCATTTTATTTTGTGGCCCGGGATCTCCTCCTTGTCTGGCCAACCGTTACTTGACACTTGTTTAATACTATTTTATACTGTATTTTGTACTTTTGTATTGTATCTAGTTTTGTCTGCAGGGATCTGAAAGGCACTTTTCTTTTATATATATATATATATATATATATATATATATATATACACAGTGCGTAACAAAGCACCATTTTATACTGTGGCCCGGGATCTCCTCCTTGTCTGGCCAAACAATACTTGACATGTTTTATATTGTTTTTCTACTTTTGTATAGTATATAGTTTGTTATTTTGTCTGCAGGGATCTGCTACCTGCATTAGCCAACAGGATGGTGTTCACTCTAGATCACTGGTTCCCAAACTGTGCGCTGTGGCACCATGGGGTACCTCGGGACACTTGCAGGGGTGCCTCAGGTTGGTGGTCCAGCACCAAATCAAATTATTTATGGCCCATGTAATATAATATTATCTGGCCATACAGCAGCGCAAACCTGTCACCCACTAAATAACTGCCCCTAAGGATGACAGGTAAGCACAATTTACTTCACTTTACTACTTCACTATTTTTTTTCTGAATTTCTCAATAACAAACTTTTGGCTTAGGGGTGCCGTGAAAAGAATTCTGATGCACTAGGGCGCCACGATACAAAAATGTTTGGGAACCACTGCTCTAGATTCAGGGTGCTGAATAGTGAGGAGGTCATACTGTATTTTAATTTTGTTGGGCCTAAATGTAGATGGTTGTATAACTACATACTGTAGCTACATATGTGATATTTGGTGCTTAAACATTAAAATATGTCCTCCTCACAATCAGCAACTTGCACTTACAGTGAACTCTACATGATATCAGGCAATGGTTATATTAAACTTCAGTAAAGATATCTGCAACATTCTGAAATTATGTTAAAACTGTACATTAAAACATCAATATATGTGCATATGTAATGTTAAAAAAAACTCAACTTTTAACCGAAATAAACAACTTGTTTGGAAGATTAATCATTTTGTCTTTTATTTTACCCGGGTTCAGTGTAAACGGGGCCAACCAGGGAACAACCCGGGTCGAGGCACAGTGTAAACATTGGCATAACTAGGGCAGGGAGAGCGGGGCACATGTCCTGGGTGCCGTGGCAGGCCCAGCAGAGGGGGTTGTCGCCGGCCAGGACATCGTACCCGCACCGCCTACCCGCCACCATTGCACCCAGTCCGGACTGTGTGAAGACTTCTGAATGAGCAGGCAAGTGTGCCTGCTGGTGCTGCTGGCGACTGTAGGGGGAGCTGCAGCAGAAGTGCGCAGCCCCTCCCAGGCAGTGTTTCCATTCAGAGCTGCCACTGGAGGCCAGGATGATTCTCCTTCTCCAGTGCTGTCTCTTCTCCGGACCAGCTACTGCAGCCAGGTAAGTAAGTATTATTTTTTTTATTTATGGCAGGGGGGAAGGGGGGTGGGGAGGGCTTCCGGTGGGGAAAGAGGTGTCAGACTTCCGGGGGGTGTCAAACTGCCGGGGGGAGGTGACATTCAATTGATGTCAGACATATTTTTACTTGGCTGGCTGCATTTGTGTCAAAGGTGTGTGTCTGCATCAGTGTGTGTGTGTCAGTGTGTATGTGTATCTGTGTCAGTGTGTCACTGTGTGTATGTGTGTCACTGTGTGTGTATCTGTGTCACATAGTGTGTGTATCTGTGTCACAGTGTGTGTGTATGTGTGTCACTGTGTGCGTGTATCTGTGTCAGTGTGTGTATGTGTGTCAGTGTATATGTGTCAGTGTGTGTGTGTATGTGTGTCAGTGTGTATGTGTATCTGTGTCAGTGTGTGTGTTTGTGTGTCAGTGTGCATGTGTCACCGTGTGTGTGTATCTGTGTCAGTGTGTGTGTCAGTGCATGTATGTCAGTGTGTGTGTCGGTGTGTGTGTGTCACTGTGTGTATCTGTGTCAGTGTGTGTATCTGTGTCAGTGTATGTCTGTCAGTGTTTGTGTATCTGTGTCAGTGTGTGTGTGTATCTGTGATGGTGTGCTAAGAGATGACACAGAGGGGAGGTGATGGTGAGGCTGAGAGATGATGTGGGGGAGAGATGATGGTGTGCTAAGAGATGACACAGGGGAGATAATGGTGTGCTGAGAGACAATGCAGGGGGTAGGCGGTGGTGTGGCTGAGAGTCGATGCAGGGGGAGGTGATGGTATGTTGAGAGACAACACAGAGGGAGGTGATAGTGTGGCTGAGAGATGACGCAGGGAGGGAGTTGATGATGTGCTGAGAGGTGATGCAGGGGGGGAGTCAATGGTGTGCTAAGAGATGATGCAGTGGGGAGGTGATGGTGTGCTAAGAGATGACATAGGGAGGGGAGATGATGGTGTGCTGAGAGATGACACAGGGAGGTAGGTGGTAGTGTGGCTGATAGTCGACGCAGGGGGAGGTGATGGTGTGCTGAGAGACAACACAAGGGGAGGCAATAGTGTGGCTGAGAGATGACGCAGGGAGGGAGGTGATGATGTGCTGAGAGGCGATGCAGGGGGGAGTCAATGGTGTGCTAAGAGATGATGCAGTGGGGAGGTGATGGTGTGCTGAGAGACGACATAGGGAGGGGATATGATTGTGTGCTGAGAGATGATGCAGGGGGGTAGGTGGTGGTGTGGCTGAGAGACGACGCAGGGGGGAGGTGATGGTGTGCTGAGAGATGACGCAAGGCGGAGGCAATAGTGTGGCTGAGAGACAATGCAGGTAAGCCCCTTTAATTTAAAAAAAATTCTAAACCAATCTAGTTTATTGTGTGGGCAAAACTCAGGATGTGTTCATATTCAGCCAGTTGTAATGCTTGTACAATGTTACATGCATAATCAGAAATCACAAATCCTAAGGAGAGACCTAGCAGGGTAAGCCATTTTGCTATAACATCCCAGAGTTTTAATAACAGGTTGACACCAGTTTGCCTCTTAGTGAAACTGGTGATACAGAGAGTAGCCTGCCTGTAAATGATCTGGCATTGTGTGTTAGATACTATTTCTGCTGAAGGTAATACACCCACCCAGTGAGCTGTCACAGTCATGTAATCCAGTACCGCGTGTCCACATATCTGTGGTTAAGTGGATAGTGGGTACAATGAAATTTTTAAGAGCAAGAACTAGTTTTTATTAGCATCCAAGTACAGACAAGGAATTGCTGTTCTTGTAAAATATAATTGAGATGGAATTTGGTAGCAGGGACATGGGACCTCAATTAAATGTCTAAACCACATGCATTGATGGTGGATATTGGATGCAGATCTAATACTGCATAGCCATCATGGCTTCAGTGATCCACTATGCAATTAGATGTCAGCTTTCATACTTGCTTCCTCTTGCAATGGATTGTTTCACACTCAATCTTTGTTTGAAACTAGTCTTGGTCCATTTCTGGGATGAAGATTCACCGTTAGCATGCAGGGATTCTTTTGAGGAATCCTGGATAGAGGATGAGTCAGTTAGCTTTTGAAAAGTGGATGCAGGAGGACTACTTCTGATTATTAATGAGCAGATTGATGATGAAGGTGTTGGTGGTGAAGATTGCATGTGCTGAGATCTATCCATGCCACTGCTAGCTGATACTGGATTAATGAGATTTTCCCAAATAATTTGCGTGAACTTTCTGGAAATGACATAACAGGGAGGAGGTTCCTACCTCTACTTATTTTAGATTCACAAATGGTATAGATGGCTGGGCAAATGCTGTCAGGATTTAAACATGACAACTGCGCCCCTTTAAGTTAAACACAATGTTCATATTGACATTTTTGAAATACAAAGTGCCCTGTAGGCTTTAACACAGTGCTCCAGTCTGCTCCTAATGGCACTTTTTAGTGCCTCACAGAGCTACAGTCCACAGTGCCTCTACATAGAGTGCACCTTTAACACAGTGATCCCAATCATTTTTTTTGCAAAGTGCCACTGTAGGTTTTTTAACACAGTGCTCTAGTCCACTCCTCCTAATGGCAATTTTTAGTGCCTCACAGTGTTACAGCTCATCCCACACCCTCTCCCTCTGGTCGCCTGTATGAAATGGTACCCAGTCATGCACTCCAAAACAAGCAAGATCCAATACAGAGCAGATTATATTTTGCCTTATTTTGGGATCTAAGACCTGAAATCCCTAAGTTCAAGTGTATTCGGTTTACAATGTAAAGCGAACCACACATCTCTACTATACAGTATTATTATTATTATAATTATCCTTTATTTATATGGTGCCACAAGTGTTCCGTGACACCATACAAAGTACAAAGACGAATAAGTGAACAAGCAACAAGTGACTTATAGTACAATACAATGCAGGACAAGGACAAGGTTTATATGCATTGCTGCATCAGTGAATATAACACTCAAATAAGCAACAGGGCATAAGCAACCAGGTGTTAGGTGCCCGAGTGAGGACTAGATGACAGTATAAGGAGTAGCACAAGAGGTAAGAAGTCATACTCGTGAGAGCTTACATTCTGAAGGGGTGGGGCAGACAAACAGGTGTGACGCAGATGGGGTAGGCAGGCAGGAAGAAGCAAGTATCGGCTGGTTATAATGAGAGCTGGAAGGCTTTGATGGAGTGGAGGATCTTGAGAGCCCATTTGAAGATTTGTAGACAGATGGAGAGTCTGATAGACAGAGTCAGAGAGATCCAGAGGTAGGGAGCAGCACTAGCAAAATCTTGGAGGCGGGAGTGAGAGGAAGCAATCAGTTGGCAGGAGAGGTGACATGCATTTGTTGAGTGAAGAATGCAGATGGATGGAGATGAGGTCAGAGATGTAAATGGGAAAGGAATGGGTGAGGGCTTTGTAATGAGCGTAATAACCTTGAATTGGGCTCTGAAGGGAAAGGGAGCCAGTGGAGGGCTTGTAGGAGAGGGGAGGCAGGTGTAGAACATTTGGAGAAGAAGATGAGCAGAGCGGCAGCTTTGAGGACAGATTGGAGTGGAGAGATGTGAGAAGTAGGTAGGCCAGATTGGAAGAGGTTACAGAAGTCAAATCTGAAGATGAACAGTGAGTGGATAAAGATAGAGTGGATCACAGGAGATGTGGATATAACATAATAATGTCACTAATAAATCTAGAGATCAGTAACTTTGGTATACCATTAACAGCATTTTTCATAGTCCTGTATTATAAAATGTTCATTTTCACACAAAAATAATATATTATAATATTTCTTTATTATTAACAGATGAACATGTATTGACATTACTTTCATGTATTAGTTATATTAAAATTAGGTATAATATATTATAATATGTTAAGACATACATTTACTACAGAATATGTTAGAATTACCTAAGCCAAGTAGTACATTGATACATTTAAATATGTTTGATGTCTACTTTTTTTAATCACAACACTTTACATTTGATGATTTGAATGGAGCCTTCAGCAAGCATCTTAGAGATAATAATTTTTTTTGTTATGATTGTGTGTTATGGTTTTAGATTCTGCAGTCATCATTAGGAAAGTATAACTTCAAAGAGGAAATTATATCAACCATTCTTATCTATATACACCACTTCAAAAATAATTTTTATGACACAAGATGTTTGAGCAAAGTACTGCTATCTCCTGTAATAAAAATAACAGAAGTGCTACAAGACGCAAAATATTTCTCAACTGCTACAAAAGGTAAAATATGCACCTTAATAAAAGACCTACAGTTTTCCTACAAATTTTGTATATTTGAGCTACATTTAAAACATCACTGTGCATTGGGGCTATTTATGGAAATAAGCTTGTTAGTTAGATTGCCATAAACCCTAACATAATCATAACTATAATGCACAATCACCTTTGGTCCATATAAATATAATTATATATATAAATTTTTTTAAATTATATAATACTCTATTGATCAAATATCATCACCAGTGATGTTTTTATGTTAATAACTGAGATTAAACATTGGTGTTGTCTGAAGTTCTTATATTAACCATAGAGGTCATGGAAGCAACAGTTAAGGTCTATGGGTATATTTACTAAGCATTAGTTTGGGTTTTTCAGCAGATTCCCAGTGGATTTTCAATCTGCAGATTTATTAAAGCCAAATACGATGTGATTTCTTAAAAAGTAAAGACTTTTGATGGTGATAGACAATTGGAACACCAAACGATGTTTAGCCCATTAGAGATAAAGAAACTTTGGATTTGCTAAGCATCAGGTTTTAAAATTGATTAAAACTGCTCAAAAACCAATGGAACAAATAACAAAATAGACATGTTTGTATGCCAAAAGAGTTTCTATATGTCTAAATCTTCATCATGATGCCCATAAAAAGGGACAGAAGCAGGCGCAACAATATGGTTAAAAGAAATATGGAATTTATCAAGGATTATTTAGAGTCAGATATAGCAAGGTCATGAGCCATTTTAGGCTTCACAAGTGACTGGCTGCTCTGTATTTATTTGCCACTGGTTCCTTCAAATGAGGGACCTCTAGAATGTGAGCATAACACTGCCAACTCTTGCAGAGCCACTCCTACACCTCTATCTGTTGCTCCAGCCTGGAGTCACAGTAGTACCAGCTAAAGGTGGCTTTCTATAGTCTTGATGGGATGCTTAATACCCTGGGTACACATATTGTGCTAAAACCATATAAGAATAGGATCATAATTTACCTCAATAGGCCTATTCAATAAAAGTGCAGGTGTTGTGTGATGCAAACAAAAAATTCTGAGTGTTATAGCAGGCTATCCTGGCTCAAGTCACAGTACCTTTAACCTGAGGCATACTTTTTTTATTTAAAAAATCCATCAAAACTCACACACATATGTATGTTAATAATTATTGATTTCTCCATTCTGTTTTTAATTCCAGGTAATTAGCATAAGTATATGTATCACTAGTGACCAAAATGGAGTTTCCGAGCCATTTTGCTGTTCAGTACGCTCAGTTGGTTTTGCATTATATACAGATTGTGACAAAGTCCAGTATATGTCAACATGCTTTAGAATGCAAGTTAGTTAGTTATTACAAACGTTAGGTTATACAACTGACTAGCCAATCAACGCTTTCATTTATGTTCATAACTTAATTTGGTAATTATCTCTATGCTTTGTTTTGTATACAATATAAGCTTAAGAAGGGTGGTTTGTTATGAAAATATAAATGGCGTATTTAAAGGGACAGTTAGGGTGAATATATATATATATATATATATATATATATATATATATAAAAGCTAATCTTAAGGTGTTTTTGATAGAGAGAAGCTAAGAAAGGACAAAGGTCACTGTTTAGTTATGTGATCAGACAGACTTAATCCAAAATCAACATTTTCTTACCTTAACTTAATCCAAAATATACACCATAAACAGTTGTTATTGAGATGTTATTTCCAATATTCATAATTGAGGCAACAATGCCCCCTACTGTCTATTAATATTTATGTATATTTCTAAAAAATTACCTTTATACCTGTTAAAATGCTTATTCCGGAGTTTTTCTCTCAGAGAGCAGTCTGTATAAACTGTAATTTGTCAGTATGGAATTAGCCTTATTCCTGGAACAACACTGACTGCAGAAGTGCTAGAAAGTTTGATTGTAATCCAGACTCTAGATGCTGATAGAAAGGCTCCTGGATTTGCTGATGTGATTGCTGTATCTACCGAATCAATAGCTGTAGCTACCGAATCAACAGCTGTAGCTAAGTATTAGAATACATTTACACTTTTATAATTAATCTGTTTGTTGAATTATACCTGAAACAGTATAATTAGGGCCATAAATCCACTAGATCAGTGACAGAGCACTACAATATGCAGTGTGTGTACAGTATACTACCTTTACTTTAATATTTATTTTACAGGAGGAGTATAGGCACCAGCAAACCCTCAAAGTCTCATATGCTGGTAGTTGTGGTTCTCCAATTATTACCATGTGAGGAAGGCTTGCTAAGACCTGTAGTCTTCCTGTAAAATACAATATTATTTATACTGAAATTCAAAAAGATCAATCCTGTACCCACTGGCTAGGGGTGCAGGTGATAGCCCTGGCCTATGGTACTTTCTCTTGAGAGAACCCCTTTATTTTGATGGTCCCCACTTTGCCAGGGATCCCCATCCTTGGCTGACTAGTGAGGGGGATTAAAGCTTTGGCTGGGTGGCTCTGTTTAGTGTGTCCCCTTGCTTTGGAATTTCTCCCCTGATAGTGGAGCAAATTCTGGTTTATTAAAAATGGAGGACCCCTACACACAATTTTCTTCATATTTTTTGAACCAGGGCCGACTCAAAGATCCAGGGGCTGGTTATGCTTGTGAGGGGAGGGGTTCATGTAATTTTTTAAAGCCTTTTTTACACTGAGAAGAATGCACTGATAACACTGATATGTGCATGATTCTGCTAAGCACACCACTGATTTGGTTGTCTATTCATTTTATGCATTGTATTGCGATTTGGGTGTGAGTTCAGTTGTGTTGGCATGAATCTTAGTAAATTCGTGATTTGCATTGATGTCAGTGTTATTCAGATGATGTTTGTCTAATGGTGATATGCAGTGAAATGGAGTGCAAAGTCATGTGTGACATGTGATAATCATGTGAGTTGCCTTTTAGTAAATCCATGATTAGCAAAATCATGGATTTATCACTGAAAACACCATAGTGCAACAAAACGATTTTTTAGTAAATTTCCCCCTAAGTGCCTAAAGTTTTTTGCTATAAAAAACACCAGCTCTTTATGTTATTGTCATGTGGTTACACATTACATTAAAAAAGTGTAATTTGTAAAGGTATGCACATTCCTAATGTACACTGTGATAAAAGCACTAGGGGAGTTATTAATGGGAGGTATATATGACCCAGGTAATCATATGTAATCATTCAGGTAATGAGCAGTCTTTATTGCCAGACCACCTGTGAGAGGCTGATAAAAAGGTGTGTCCATTTCTCTAGTCAGTCTCTCACTGCCTGTTGGAAGCAGGCTGGAGCCCTGCTGAGACACACTGTTTTTGTTTGATGTAAGTACAGTACTAAATGCTGTTTTCTTTGTGAGTTGGACATTAGGTCATTTCAGAGAGGGAAATTTATGTTAGTTAGAGATGGGACAGGCTAAAATTTATTTTTAATTTTTGTTTATTTTATGCTGCCAAATAAAACTAGCTGTGGAAACTTGTACCAAGGCACTGTACTGGTCTGCTATTGTTGGGCTGCTGCATGAGAAATGCTGCCTTTTACCCACAGGAGATGTCATCACTAAACTGATCTTGCAATAACACATGGACCCTGCATAATGTTATAGCATATGTGCAGAAATTTAACTTTCCCTTTCTATGAAATAGATGCTATTATGATATAAATTTGTACGGTAGGACATTCTAATTAAAGTGATATTACCATAATGTTGTATTTTTTACATTCAAATTCTTAACAACCTTATCATACACCATTTTTGTTATGTGTTACCCATACATAGATAGTTCTTTACCAATTACATAGATAGTACATTTGTTTGTTCATTTCATGAAAAAAAAACAGGTGCCATTTTTTCAAATGTTAATTACTCACTTTCATGCATTGCAAGAAACACTATAATTAAGCAAAAATGTGTCTGGCTAATGCAAAGTAGAATGACTCAATCATTTTCTACTTTTATGAGCCCCTAATGACAACATATTGTTATTTCATTCACTAATTGCATTTGTTTGGCACCCTTCTTTTCTACTGTATGCATTAATTTGGTCCTCTCACATCCTAATGGTGGCATAATGCATAATTATTTGTACAATAGTGTGTATTCTATTATTGTGCATACATTTTCATGTTTTCATTGATGAGAGACAAGACATGGTTATGCCTACAAAATTGTCTTGACATGCAGCTATTTTGCTTGATTTGTGTGCCTATAAGATCTAGTTGATGTGGATCCACCTTCCAGGACAAAGTGTGATCTTTTATAAATGAATCTCCAATAGGTGTTACATAGGAACCATTACAATCTTTTGATATGGTGGCCACAAATATATAGTTAGGCTTTTGTGTGCAGAGTATTGCATTAATACATGTATGTATTACACATACGGTATATGCAAACTCTAGAAATATGTCCACTGATAAAATGAGTTATACTCACTAGACTGCAGAGAGGCATCTGAGTCATGTACATTGATGCCATGGACTACTTTTGGTAGTATGATCCACTGTACTGGCTCTTCATGCTCCATGTACTGCATCATGTGGGATTAACCACTATCTGTTTAGCATGCTGCCTTGCATATCTTGGTCATCTTTTCTTTGACCTTTATATCTGAGAAGTGTTTTTTGGATGGTTCCATATCCTGCTGTATATGCCCAAAGGCATTCACAACCTGCATCACTGACTGGCAGATCTGCTGCTTCTTGCACACTCAGTCTTCCAAACAGCACCTCATAATTAGGCACCACAGCATTCACCAGGGCCACATACTCAACAAATGTTTCACCCTGTTTTGGTCTTGGTAAACTTTCTCTCCTCCTCAGAATACCACTTCAACTATCCTACTTTCAGGTACATTCTTCTCCTCCATAACCCTTCTCCTATACTCCTCCATACTAACACAGAATATAAAGGACTTACAGGACAGACAAACAAACACATAAAAAAATCCTAAACTAACACAAACACTACACTCCAAACACATAAACACTGACAAGACAGAAATGATAATGAGACACCAGATAAAAAATAGGACAAACATTAAAATGGCACAAAACTACAAAGAAAAAGACAAAACAAATTTCAACAATCGTTTTTCATTAACTTGTCTGTTTTTTTGCAAAATTTTAAGAATAAACATTATTCTACACCTCTCTGTTCAGCTCAGTCACGCCGTGTGTATAGTGTCGTATGGCGTATTGAGGCTAGGTGTATGAGGAGGTTTATGAGGTGTATGAGGAAAAATCTGTACATGTAGTCTTACTGCATGTAATAATGTGCAAGGACAGTATTATGGTTGAAATTAGAGATGTTTGGTTTGGTTTTCTTTAAAACCAAACACATCCGAATTTTGGGGTTCTGAGTCAAATCAAGTCTGAGTAGAATTGTGTCTCAGCTCAGGTCTGCTGTAAGTTCAAAACTTGGATTTAAAAATCTTTGTTTAGATTACATGTTAACAGGTACA
This sequence comes from Taudactylus pleione, assembly GCA_031769625.1. Lineage (NCBI taxonomy): Eukaryota > Metazoa > Chordata > Amphibia > Anura > Myobatrachidae > Taudactylus > Taudactylus pleione. The sequence continues at coordinate 4,651,483 of JAUIMM010000040.1, read as the reverse complement.
AATGTCATGATTTTAGCTGATTTATCAATTTTATAAATCCAAAATTCAAAACCAAAACCGAATCTGAGTCAAAACACTTCAGAGTGGTTTTGCAAAAACCACAACATTTGAGGGTTGTTTTGTCAAAACCAAAACTCAGCGGTCCATGCACATCTCTAGTTGAAAACCATTAATATGGGTTGGGGCTTTGTTAACTCCTCTTTGGGATATGTGTGTTGGGGCTTTGTTACCTCCTCCTTGGGATATTGGTAAAGCTCTAAACAACAATCTATATAAAATGTCAGTGCATTTAATTTTTGCTTTTAATGTCAGTTCTTATTTTTGTTATAATATTATTCTTATGATCTTTTGAGCTATTCAGATCTTGAAAACTTCACTGATGTCCAGAAATCAACACTCATATTGAATTTCTCGCTGTCTGATCCTATGTAAATAATAACCTATTACCTACGGTGAGTATTCTTCATACAGATGCTCAGTATTGTGCTCTGTAGTTATTTTGTCTGAAACCAAAATGTGCTGTATATCTGATTTTGTTGCATTGCATATAAGGGCCTGATTCTGATTCAACACAGCAGTAATGTCAGACGAAGAGGAGCAATTTATTCTCCTATGCACAGCAAATGCAATTTCTATTGAGTCACATGGAAGGTGCATGGTCTCAGACATGTTTCGAAAATGCAATGGGTGTTAATGGGTGGTGACATGGAGGTGGCTAAGCTGGCTCACCAAGCCAGATTTTTAACATCTGCAGATGCTCAAAGTGGGCATCTCGATCCATGCTCATACAGGAGCACAGATGTACAGTACACCTGGGAGTGGTATTTGCATAAAGTTGCAGAAAGAATACCAGGAAAAGAGGTACACACAGATACTGCAGAAACTGATTCAGAATTTTTAATCATGCTGTGAAGCTAAGACATTTTTTAAGTTTTTTCTTTTTAAAAAACTGAACTGATTTTTTTGTACTAATTCAGAAACAACAATTGTTGTTTGCAGTTTATATACTGTACCTTTCATATTTTTAAGTTTTCTTTGTGTTTAACTAAATAAAGATATGGATATTGTTAAGAATAAGACAAGATACTGTTGTCTCATGACATATACTTAGAACTAAAATTCCAATATTCACACATAACATCTGCTTTTCCCTTAAAACTATTTCTGCTCACAGAAACTCGGATGCTATATGGACTGCAGCAAAGATAGTAAGGAATTATTGCAGATTGAGATTATTGACAGATCAAACTCAGCACTAATTAAATCTAATATTAATAGCCAAATGTACAGTTCAAAGCTATATACCACATATATATGCAGAGTATTTGTACACAACATATCATCAAATCATATAAAATAACCTTCCTCTGGTAAGAGGTTATATACAGTAGTCATTTATTATCTAAAATATAATTAGTAAAGAGAAAATCCTATGTCTCTTCAGCCTAATCCCCATCTGTTTTGCTCCAGCCTCAACACTCTTCTCTCTAGTCTCATCTTTGCCTATGTCGCTCCAACCTCATCCTCACCTATATCTCTCCAGCACCATCCCTGTTGTATCTCTCCAGCACCATCTCTGTGTCTGCAGCCCCATCCCCCTTGTTTCTCCATTTCTAGTCATCCACTTATCATCCCTGTGTCTCTCAGCCTCACCCCCTCATGTGTGGCTCTCATACCCTCCTCTGTGACTCTCAGCCTCATCCCCTCCAACTGTATTTATCAGTCTCATCCTCTCTGTCATGCCTGAGGGTTGGTTTGGATTGGAGCCTGGAGAAGAGATTTGAGAAGCATGAAGGAATTTAGGTGCCTTGAGTCAGGACTTCCTCATGTATTGATATGAGGAGGTAGAGATATGGCAGTGGTTAATGGGCCTATTGGCAGGGACAGGAATAGAATAACTTTATTGAATGGTAGGTTGGAATTGGACTGGATATATAATATTGAAGGAATGGGCAGAATTGGATTGGGACCCCCAAGATCCTCAGATTACTTGTAAACAAGGATATATTCAAACAGACTTTAAATTATCTATGATACTGTTGAAACTCCTATTGAGCTCTATGTGGTTGCTGTACTAACCTTTTACTAGCTCATAATGCCTGGATTATTGGATTATTGCATTTTATTTCTGTTAGAAATATTTTAAATGTGCAGGTGATTTTGTGCTGTGTGTGCTATATATAATATGTTATATATTATTTTTTAGAATCAATTGGTTCCTCTAATTAGTTTTGTAACTATCTGTGCATTTGAGTGATATTCCTATTAGTGCTGTTTTTCTGTGCTTTACATCAAATTAACAGGGGTCAGTACTTTACTTTCTTAACATTTACTATATATACAGTAGGTTATTCTTTCATTTTTTTTGTGTGTATTGGGCTAAAGACTCTGATAATCTTGTTTACAAATTAAAGTGACCATATTGGTCAACCACATTGTAATATATGTGACCAATTGAGATGCAGAAATAATATAGGAAAGAGAAGAGACTAAAATTATTATGAAAAATCTGAGTCATTGAGATGACAAGATGTTAGAGAGCAAGGAGGAGTGGTGATGCATATTTTAGTAAGAGAGCACATAAAGTGTTATAGAGAAAAGGAATAAACAAACATCAATATAAATCAGAGATGTTTTAAGATTTGTTTTGTTAGCAAATGCACCCATGATGAACATCCCATAGGATCAATATTGCCATGCCTTGGAGAACTAATTTATCATTGTGCACTTATTTATATGTCAATTAACCTATTTTTATTTTTTTTAATATTAGAACTATAAATAGTAAATACTAAATACATTACTAGATTTCAGTAAGTATTGGTTACAATAAGACAGTTGCATTTCTGTTTTAGCAAGTAAACATTCTTTAGAATTCAAGGATAATTCTTGTGTGTTGAATTTCCCAGTCATATAATTGGCTGTCGTACTTTATAATTGCACTTTACAAGTTTTATATTGATTGCGTGCTCATTTGTAAAAGTTCAACCAGTGTTGCTTATAAAACAATTATTGTTCTAAATAGGTAGTGAGCAAACATTATACATTACTTGCATCAGTAAGTAAATAATTGTGCAAATGCTTGTCTATTTTCTAAGCGTATGTTGTTTAAAATAAATTTCAGATTAGATTGGCTTGCATTTTCTGCCTGGTTAGAGGAGACTGTAGGTAAGAGAGTCTCATTAGCGTGATGCCAATTTTAATTAATTTTTAAGTATTGTGCTAAACAAATGAGAGAATAGCTTTGATCAGCACCTTCACCTGCAACATTTATCAGGCAACTGATCTTTATCACCTTTCCTGATGACAGTAAATCAAATACATTCTCCTTCTCAATCCATGAAACAAATGATTAAAGTGTCTATAAAACGTTCGATTCAAACTTAATCTAATTGTGTGTAAATAAGAAGTTCACTTGTGTGATGGATGTGGTTTCAGAGATTTGGGTTATTCAAAAGAATACTAAAACAGTCAAGTTCACCTGAAAGTTTACTACTTTATATGTTTAATTAATACACAAATGGCTGGGTCTTCCAAAACACAATATAAAGATATATGTTTGACCTTTGTAACAAACCTTTCTTTAGCATTTAACATTGTTTTATTTGCAGAATTGACAAAACAGTAAAAGTTATATTATTGAACTATGTGGTTAACTTGTAAACATACTAATTTACATCAATGACTATAAATGTTGTATTGGACAAGTAAAGCTAATTTTAATCCAATTATTTTGCAAATAAAAACTATATAAAAATATAAAGTTTGCTAAAAGTTTTCCTTTAATACGCCCATATCACCAGTACTGAATTTTCTCAATTGCAGAGTGATTATCTGATTATCTAAATTTAAATTTAATGATGGGTAAGTGATGTCTTTTTACTATTTTTTGGAGTAAAATCTTAGTTCATTAGTTTGATATTTGAAACTAACATTAGCAAATTAGTATATAATACTTTTAAATAAAAATTTATTTGAAAATGTCAAAGACAGATTGGAATTTAATATTGTATTGCAAAGGTACAATATAGAATCATTTGTTTTTTAAGTATAATAATGCTATTTTAACAATTAATATGAACTTAAGCAGAAATATATAGAGATAGCTCTCATTTTCTTAGAGGCTTATTCCTACTTTAATGAAGTAGTAAATTATACATTCTTACCCTCCACATGTATGGGAAGGTCGCATGGTTGGACTTGACAACTTGAACTAAACCTGACTAATCAGCAGAGAGAAACTCCTGAACAGGTTGTTAGTTGTAGGTAATAGATCCATGGAGTACAAGTAAGTAAAGGATTTAAACACAACTACTGTAAAATGACAGATTCTTTACACAACATACAAAAGGAGATTGCTACTGTCGAAGCCGGATAATTGGCTGAGACAGAATCTGTTACAATTAAAATCTGCACAACGCCATTTTGTGAATGGCAACAAGACGCCATTTAGCGAATGGCCGCACAACGTCATTTTAGTGAATCCCACAATATCAGTACATACGACGATGCTATTATTTAGTGTCGTGCGATTCCCACGCAATGGAACAATGTTAAAAGTCCTCATAATATAAATACATACATTTGTTAAAACATATAATATGAACAACCCTGCAAAACACGTACCACGTTGTACACCACAAATACGTAGTCGCACAACTCTAACTAGTGTCTTTTCTTAATATCCTTATACTTACACATTGCACACTTACATAGAAAGGTTCCCCAGCATTAAGGTTAATATCCAAGGAAATATTCATTATTAATTATGCAATAAAGCGACTGTATTTAAGATCTCAGATTTAGTACATGATAAACAGACCATGTTTGGTGCCATTCTGAACCACTGTTTATTTGCAGATTTCCAGTTCCATCGGAAAGGAAATCACAACATGCATCTGGGAATTATGGATCATAGAGAGATAAGCATTGAAATGTACTCTGTTCATGTAATGTAATTAGCCAGTTTAGACTTGTTCTTCGGCGGGAAAATGGACACAAAGAAGCTGTTGTGGGCTGAACTATTACAATACAAACTGACCTATGAACTGCATTGTAACAGGAGAACCAGGAAGAAGAACAATGGGATTATGCCAACATGTTCTATTGTATTGCCTATCTCTGCAAGGGTTTATATGCAAGCACCCTGAATCTGCTAGTCAGTCATCTTTTCTTTGCTGTTGACGGAGGTTTCATAGTTGATGCTGGGAATCTGGATTCAGAGCGTATGCGTATGTATTCGACTATACCTAGAGAATGTATAATCTGTTTGCGCTAATTGTTTTTAGATCACAGCGTGTAACTATCTGATTTTTGGTGAATAATATCTTTTTGTGCTTTGAAACCACAATCCAAGTCTGGAAAGCAATTATTTCTTGTGCGAATTATAACACTAAATAGCGACATTTATGGTGTATAGATAGGTAGGAATTCATAGTTGGGGGCTCGTAGTGAAATCACACTACCATTCACACGGTAACACACAGTTATCGATCTCTCAGCAAAGGGTGGAGGTGTCATACACAGGAAAGAGCGTATTGTGCCTTCAAATACCTGCAACCACTTTGTTGCTGAGAGACAGCTATACGTTACTGTGTGAGTTCAAGGAGCGCTGATTAGAATCCAGGGACAAGGAAGGAAAAAGCTTGTTTTCCTTCGTTGATAAAATTTCTTGTTAAAAGGGGAAGTCGCACAATAGCGTATACGTATTTTCTGTTTTGCTGCCACATGTTTAAACAAAGCCGTTGAGATTGCATTGTGATATTGATAGCGTGATAGCATTGTTTTAAATATCTTAGTCGGTGCTGCCATATTTGGGAAAATGTTTATTCTTCTGCACAGAAAAAAGTGTGTAATGGTGAACGTGTGTTGGTAGGGGTAACATGTTCCCTAGCTAGGGGTATCATAGGACCCTTAGGGGCTAGGCAACTTGTGTCGACCTAGTGGTTCGGTAGTAGATACCGGAGTCTACACACACAGCAGGTGTAGTTGTTGTTGTTTGTGTTAGGTATCGGCTCTCAGTGTGATTGTGGCATTCAGTGATCAGTTAGGGTTATTGGGCATTGTGATTGAACCGCACGGTTATGGCATATCGTGATTGTGAATTGAGTTGTGGTGGACGAAATCACTGCAAAGGGTAAGTGTTATTGGAATGCTTAAATTCTAGCAGTGCAAAGTACTCAAAAAGGGCTTATGTGCAGGGAAGATAGGTGTGTGAGCGCGGCCAGTTAAATTGTCCACAGGTAAGTGAAAGTAGCCTTGATATTCTTTCACCGATTTAAATCTCTAATGAAAAGTTTCTGTCTTTTTTTCCCCAAGATGGGAGCCAAACAAACGGTAGAGATGTTAGATGATGTGCTGCTCTTCGAAGCGCCAATCGGTTCGGCACGGCATATAATGCATACAAAGTATGGTACGTATGCAACTATGTACTGTGATGTATGGGTTAAAATGATGAGAATACGTGTGAAATGTTTTCCCAAGGTTGGCAGCTTTGAAAAGGAGGTATTGAACAAATGTCCGAGATAGCATCTGTATGGTGAACTCTCAAAAGAAAAGGATAAAGTATAACGATTGTTTAAAGTTGTGGCAGCACGAGGGGGATACATGGTTTAGGGGTGTGCACGTAATGCAAACCAGCATCGTGCACACGATGCAGGAGAGTGCGCATGCAGCGCTAAACAGCGTTGCGTGCAAGCCGCAAAGTAGCGTGCATGCACAGCAAGGTAGCATTGTGGAAGGTAATGTCAGTAGTTCACTTGCACCACCACCGCCCTATGCATATGGGGGTGAAGGTACAGTCAATATAAAAAATCATAAATATGTAACATGTAACCTGTACCCTCTCTTAAGTAATTATACGGATCATGCTGATGATGTAGATGATGAACCTGTTGTGATGTCCGCTCTCTCCCATGTTGCACAAATGTTAAATGTACCACCACAGCAAGCACAGGTAGCTGCCTCACTAGTTCCAGAAATGGAGGTAGCCCCACCCGTACAGGAAGTATTAACCCCCACTTTAACAGTAGCAGAGATTACTAATACCATACATAGTAGCAGTAGGCTGAACCCTCAGCTAGGTAATTTGGCCAAAGGTAGCATTATGGCAGGCATTTATCCCATCCGGACAATAACTGTTCCCAATGAGAATCCGGATGCGAATGGTGTGGTGCCCACAAGGAATGTAGTGATGCATTGTCCTTGGACAAGAGCTGAGCTAAATTCCATAATTACAGACTTCCTTGACCCTAAGAAGGAATTAGCAAAATGCCAAAGATTTGTGAAAAACTTGGCTAATACTCACGAGCCAACCAATAAAGATTGGCAAGTGGTGTTAAGGGCATGTCTTCTGCACAATACCAACGTGAAAAAATTTATCATGGATAGACGAGGATAACCAAAGTAACATTACCCGCATAATAACTCAATTGGGTGTATATTTCCCGGTAGTAGTTAACTGGAGTACAATTTTTACCATAAAACAAAAAGAGAGTGAATCTGCAGAAGATTACTGTACCCGATCTCTGCAGGCTATCACCCAGTACACTGGGATAGAAGATATTAAAGATAGCACTCATCACAGAGAAATGGTCATCATGGAACTTATGGATGGTCTTAAAGACAATCTAAAGACCCAAGTCCAGACCTCTCTGTCTGGCTGGAGGGGAGTTACTGTAGACACACTCAGGGAGTCCACTATTGAGCATGATAAAAACATCCTCAAGAAGAGAGAAATCCATAGCAAAAAGCTAATGGCTGTTAGCATTCAAGCTCTAGAATGAATGAATATACCATCACAGCCACCAGACACATATCACCTGCACAACTACATGCCCTCACCAATCCTGCACAGCCACAAACACAGCCCTACCCCACTTATCAAACACAGCCACAAAGCCCATACTACCCGCAGCCACCATATTACACTAAAAATTTATACCCACACTCACAATCTTTCTCTACCACCCAACCCACACAACAACCTTTTCCCCCACCCCACTCATGAAGGTGTTTTAACTGCAACCAAGTGGGACATGTAATTATGAACTGTAAGGTGAAGAGAATAGGAACCCCTAACCAGGGAGTACCTAGATATCCACATAAGGGATATATGCAGAATGCAGGGAATTTTCCACAGTCACCTGCTCCAATTGTGGCCTTAAATGCTGTATTGGAGAGTGAGAGTCAATGCTAGGGGGCAGGTCATACCTGTAGTCTACAGCCAGTCAGGTTAGCTGGGGATGTTAGAGAAGAACCTGTAATGTTAGTTGACATAGCTGGTACTAAGCATGCTTTTCTTGTAGACAGAGGGGTGACCAGATCAGTGATAAAATCTCCTTCTAATTTACAGATGACCAGCGACACAGTACCAGCAATGGATGTAATGGGTAAAGTGCAACATTATCCTTTAACCAAATCTGCAGAGGTTACTATTGGCCCATTGCATACCAGGCACACCTTTCTCCTGGCAGCAGTGGCCTCTACTAACTTACTGGGAAGGGATTTGTTATGTAAAATGGGATGTGTCATTTATTGTACCCCTGATGGTATATTTCTAGATATCCCAGAGAGAGTTGCGCTTGAGGTGAGGGATATATTGGACACTCTCCAAAGGTTAATGTTTCACTCTACTGTTTCAGATAAAAATCCATCTCAAGTAGAACAAATGTTATCTCAGATACCGGGGTCCCTCTGGACCAAAGATGGACAGGACGCTGGATTGATGGCAAACATAGCTCCCGTAATTGTAAATTTAAAAAGTGGTAGGCAAGCTCCAAAAATTCTCCAGTACCCATTAAAACAGGAGGTAGAGATAGGGGTTTATCTCATAATTGAGCGTTTATTACAACAGGGAATTTTAGTCTGTACAGTGAGTGTAGCTAACAGCCCCATCTTTCCTGTGAAAAAGAGTGGTGGGAGGGGTTATAGGCTGGTACAGGACCTTAGAGGGGTTAATAAGGTAGTAGAAAGCCAATTCCCCGTAGTGCCGAATCCAGCTGTCATTCTCATGCAGATCCCACCAAATGCAACCCATTTTACTGTCATTGACCTCTGTTCTGCATTCTTCTCTGTCCCTCTTCATCCTGACTGTCAGTACCTATTTGCATTTACATACAGGGGGTACAATATACATGGACACGATTGCCTTAGGGCTTCATAGACAGCCCCAGTATCTTCTCCCAGGCCTTACATGACTGTTTACAATCTTTTCAACCTGCCAATGGATCTGTTCTAATACAATATCTGGACGATTTATTGTTGTGTTCTGATTCGTTTATGTCCTGTCATGATACTAAACTTTTCTTGCTTGATCTCTTGCAAACAGGACACAAGGTTGATAAGGACAAACCACAGCCATGGCAGTCCTGAGTTAAATACTTGGGACATTGCCTAACCCAGGGGTTACAACATCTGACCACTGACAGGATCCAGGCCATACATACCATGACACTGCCATGTAGCCAAAAGCAAATCCATACCTTCTTGGGAATGTGTGGATATTGCAGAATGTGGATCCCAGGTTTTTCTATTTTGGCCTTGCCATTACAGGACTTAGTCTCTTCCACAAAGCCCGATCATGTCATACACACAGAGGAAACAGAGCAGGCAATCCTTAATCTTAAGGACAGTCTGACAAGAGCACCTGCATTGGAAATACCTGTTTATGAAAAACCTTTTGATTTATACTGTACGGAAGCTGATGGTTGTGCAGTAGGTGTCCTCACACAAAAACATGGTGATGCCAGTAGGCCCGTAGCATACTACAGTGCACAATTGGGCACTGTGGCAAGATCACTCCCAAAGTGTTTAAGAAGTGTAGCAGTAACTGCTCTATTGGTCAGTAAGAGTGAGGATGTAGTATTAGGCCATGATATGATTGTCTGCACTCCCCATGCTATATCTGCTATGCTAAATTCTGCCCAAACCAAACATGTTTCCTCAGCTAGGTTCACAAAATGGGAACTAGCCCGAATAGCACCTGCAAACATCACCATCACCATTAAGTGGTGCAGTACGTTAAACCCAGCAACGTATTTACAATATGTGCCACAGGATGCGCAAAGGGTGGAGAGAGGTGAGTCACTGGTGACAGGTGAGTTCTGCAGGTGTATTGATGCACATGATTGTATGGAATATCTGAATCAGACCTTTACTCCAAGACCTGACATACATGATACACCTTTAGAAAATGTAGATGTGACATTTTACATGGATAGTTGTCATAGACAGACTGACACTGGAGAGTTATGTACAGGTTAAGCTGTTGAAATGACAAAGACATCATAGAAGCCAAACCTCTTGGTCCACCTCACTCGGCCCAAGTGGCGGAGCTGGTGGCACTAAGAAAAGCATGTTAATTAGCAGAAGGCAAATCTGCTAATATCTACACTGAGTCTAGGTACGCCTTCAGGGTGGTACATGATTTTGGTGCTCTATGGCATCTGAGAAATTTTATGACAGCAGCAGGCACACCAGTCGCACATTCCAGACATATAAAAGGACTACTGACAGTGATCCAATTGCCTAAGGCAGTGGCCGTAATTAAGTGTAAAGCCCATACATGTGAGGATGATCCGCTGTCACTGGGCAATAACAGGGCAGACGAGGCTGCCAAATGGGCAGCAGGTTTAAAAGTGAACATGCCAATTAACCAAATGATGTTTCAAATGATTGATATGCAGAAATTAATTGAGATGCAAAATTTGTGTTCCATTCAGGAAAAGGCCATGTGATGTGGGCAAGAGTCCTCTGGACTCTGGACTCTGAAGAGATGGACAAGGTAAGCCAGTGGCTCCCAAGGCTACTGGCTTACCTACTCAAGCCTGGCTGAGGCAGCGCACGGTCTGACTCACTTGGGAAAGTAAGGTTTGTGCAATTTGGTGAGAGCATTCTGGTGTGCACCGGGTTTTTCTTCTCAAGTGGAATAGAGATCCTGTCCTGTTTGACCTGCTAGAGGAAAAACATTGGGAAAACCATCCCTACCGAACCATCCTACATTCCTCTGACCAACGGACCTTTTCAGCTAATACAAATTGATTTCATCCAGTTACCACCCTGCAGGAATCTCAAGTATGTATTAGTGTGCACTGATGTGTTTTCTAATCGGGTTGAGGCATACCTAGCTGCCACTAATACTGCCGCGTTTACTGCTAAGAAAATAGTTCAGGAGTTTGTATGCAGATACGGTATCCCTAGAATTATTGAAAGTGATAGGGTTACTCATTTCACAGGTGATGTCTTTCAAAACATGTGTAAGTTGATAAGTTTTAATAGTTGACTTCACACCCCCTATCGACAGCAAGCCAGCGCCAAAGTGGAGAGGATGAACGGTACTAATAAAAATAAATTAAGTAAGATCATGGCAGAAACTGGACTGGGATGGCCAGAAGCATTACCACTTGTCCTCCACAGTATCAGGACAACTCCTAGACCCCCTCTCAATCTGTCCCCCTTTGAAATACTGTTTGGTAGAGAACCTCATTTGATTATGAGTCTGGAGGAAGATTTGAAAAGTAACAACGAGGTAACTGTAAAGTATCTTATAACAATGAGTAAACAGTTAAAGCAGCAACAGCAGAAACTGAAATTGTTGTCACATGATATGCCAGAAACAAACTGTCATGATGTTGAACCTGGAGAATTTGTTGTGATCAGAAATTTATTGTGTTCAGGTTGTTTGACAGATTAGTGGGAAGGTCCGTATCAAGTGTTGCTGATGAGTACAACATCCTATAAAGTGGCAGAGAGAGATACCTGGGTCCATTCCACTCACTGTAAGAAGGTCAACCAACCGGTGGAGAGACAAGGCGGACTCAAGACTGATAACGTAGACCTGTCAATTGCGAGTCTGTTCCGGGAGGGTTAAAGGTTACAGTGAGATACCTGAGCTAAAGAAATTTGTAAATAATTTTTTTCAGCAATGGAGTGGTCTGCTGTGGTTATCTTTCTATTTTCTCCCAGAGTTTTCATCATCCTGGGTTGTTTTGGGATCTCTGGTTTCTGTGACGGAGGACAGAGGATGGAGAGGGGAGCTGAGGGTGATATCGATGGAGTGGAGTTGGGAAAAAGAGCAATACAGTTACACGGGTGGTTCCTGCCCAAACCCAGTACAGTAATTGTTAAGATATCTGTTATTCTGGAAACTCGGAGACAGTGTGAAGGTCTATCATCTGAGCATTATTGTATGTGTGAGTTTTGTGGGTCAGTAGTCGATGAGAGATGCATCCAACGGTGCCAGCCTAAGTATAACCAATATTGGAGTGGGTATCCTTTAGAGGATTATCATACTATGGTGGGCAAAGTTTTAAACCAGACTGACTGTTGGGTGTGTTTTCATGTGCCTCAGGGACAGCATACTGTAGGGTTAGTGCCATTTCCATTAAATGTCTCTGAGGTTTTAGAATTAAAACAAGGGAAGATGCTGGATGGAAAATTTCTTAACACCAAGTCACCTCATTTTAAACTCCACCAGTACCAAGTAGATAAATCACTTTTATGTTTGAACATCACCAACTCCAATAAACCAGGAAGTTGGGAGGTGACTGGGAATAACCAGACGATGACCTTCTCACTAAGAGTTGATTATGAGCCTATAAAATTTGAACTGTTACGCACAATTAGGTCACATGGGAGACACTTCTGGTATCAGTACACACTAAGTGACATCAAAGAAATGGTTGGTAGAGTACCAGAAGGGTACTGTGCCAGGGTTATACAACCAGAAATGTGTATTAGCCAGATGGGAGAACCTGAGATAGGATCATTTGTTAGGGAAATGTGTTGGATGATCATGATGCATTCTATTCCTTATGTTCTCCCCAATGATGTATATTGTATAAGTGGCTCTCTGAGTTTTGAAGGTTTGTGTTATATGGGAAGAGTACTCCCAGAGGTTATGACCCTTACACATGGTGAAATTCTTGGTATTCATAAAAACACACCATCACCATATCTTCACACACAGTATGAACATAGAGACAAAAGAAATATGATACCTGGTGATGTACATAAAGCCACACAATTGATTAGTGAAACAACTGGCTTTCAAGTTTTAGTCGCATTGGATCCCACCAGGATCGCTTGGGGTACACTAAATTTTAGATATATCCAAGATCTTGCTAAATTAATAGATAATATTCCCGAGATGTGTGATGACACGTTTAGGTATACAGGTAGGAAATTTCAAATTTATAAGTAAGAAATTGTGCAACATAGGCTAGTGTTAAATTATTTAATGGCTGTCACTGTATTGTGTAACTTTGGCCACCCAATTTGGTGTAAAGTGTTGCACATATATTACAAATGATACTAGTGACCCCAAGGAGGTGATAGACCGGAAGATGGATGAAATTCTGCAGCTGAAATGGGAATTTCAGAAGAACCATAATGCTTCAGTGGCTGAAGTAGGGGAGAAGGTAGAAGAATGGGTTTCATGGTTGAACCCAGTGAAATGGTTCTCCGGTCTAGGAGAGTGGGTGTAGGAAATAGTAGCTAGCATAGATAAACTCCTGATCCTCATATTGGTTGTCATCATAATAATTGGCTTATGTGTCAAATGTCTTCCTACTGTGTTGAAATATGGAAAATGTAAAGATAAGATAAATCAAAGGAATGAAATGATGATGGTGGTCAGTAGTAACATAATGAATACCAAGGTAAATGAAGAACTTCATTACAACCCTGAACTAGAATGTATCATCAGATGATGTATAAATTTAGCCATGCATGAAATGTGTTATTAAAATGTTATTTTAAAACATCTTAAATAATGTAAGTCCCTATCCCCTTCAAGACTTCCTTTATAGGTTAGGTGCATCCCCACATCTTTCCCATGATCTCCCAAGATCCAGGGTGTGTGTATATGGGTAGTTTTATGTCCCTCCCAGATATACTTTATTGATGGTTTAAGAACTACCTTGTGCCATCCCATAATATAATTAAATAATATGTCATAGTGTAAGCCTAAATAAATTTTTAAAATCAGAGTGTGATAGCGTGTTGTTTGCTATCAAAGGGTGGACTGTCGAAGCTGGATAATTGGCTAAGACAGAATCTGTTACAATTAAAATCTGCACAACGCCATTTTGCAAATGGCAACAAGACGTTATTTTGCGAATGTCCGCACAATGCCATTTTAGTGAATCCCACAATATCAGTACATACAACGATGCTATTATTTAGCGTCGTGCGATTCCCACGCAATAGAACAATGTTAAAAGTCCTCATTATATAAATACATACATTTGTTAAAACATATAATATGAACAACCCTGCAAAACACGTACCACGTTGTACACCACAAATACGTAGTCGCACAACGCTAACTAGTGTCTTTTCTTAATATCCTTATACTTACACATTGCACACTTACATAAAAAGGTTCCCCAGCATTAAGGTTAATATCCAAGGTTATATTCATTATTAATTATGTAATAAAGCGACTGTATTTAAGATCTCAGATTTAGTACATGATAAACAGACCATGTTTGGTGCCATTCTGAACCACTGTTTATTTGCAGATTTCTGATTCCATCGGCAAGGAAATCACAACATGCGTCTGGGAATTATGGATCATAGAGAGATAAGCATTGAAATGTACTCTGTTCATGTAATGTAATTAGCCAGTTTAGACTTGTTCTTCGGCGGGAAAATGGACACAAAGAAGCTGTTGTGGGCTGAACTATTACAATACAAACTGACCTATGAACTGCATTGTAACAGGAGAACCAGGAAGAAGAGCCAATGGGATTATGCCAACTTGTTCTATTGTATTGCCTATCTCTGCAAGGGTTTATAGGCAAGCACCCTGAATCTGCTAGTCAGTCATCTTTTCTTTGCTGTTGACAGAGGTTTCATAGTTGATGCTGGGAATCTGGATTCAGAGCGCATGCGTATGTATTCGACTATACCTAGTGAATGTATAATCTGTTTGCGCTAATTGTATTTAGATCACAGTGTGTAACTATCTGATTTTTGGTGAATAATATCTTTTTGTGCTTTGAAACCACAATCCAAGTCTGGAAAGCAATTATTTCTTGTGCGATTTATAGCACTAAATAGCGACATTTAGGGTGTATAGATAGGTAGGAATTCATACTACTTTGCTGTATAATACTGCTCTTCAGATTAGAAAATGAATTCAGGATAATCAGAACTCATGGTCAGTTCCATGAAATACAGTATGGGCAAAAGAGTCACCGGTACATCTGCAACCAAGCTTGTGGATCCTAGAGACTCTACAGCTTAATAACTCGCTGCTGTCTCTCAATGTGTCTGAGTTAGTGGAGGCTCCTGAGGTGGGGCTGCAACACATTCCAAAATTCAAATAAGGGAGCAACACCAACTGCCACCACAAACGCTGCCAAACATTGCCTAGCTGGAACTTGCTGGCAGTTGCTGTGGTTCCCCTATTTGAAATTTGGACTGCACTGCAGCCCCACCCCTGGAGCCAACACAGGTTTGAATGCTCTACCAGATTTGCACTATGAAAGAAATGCATCCCAATATACTGTAGTTCAAGTATTTTTTTCTGTTTTATTGGAAAACTGAAACGTGTCTACAAATACATCAGGCCTGATTTAGACTTGTATGCAAACCCGATGTGTAGAACGGGTCAAGCATCATTACATGCAGTGCCCCCTAAGCTGTAGTCTGATTGACAGGTTGCTGCTGCTGGGGAGGGGACAGCGCTAGGCAGCGTTCCCAAAAATGGAGGCAAGATCCCCATTTTCTGGGAGTGCCAAGGTCATTGTCTGCATCTTACGATGCAGATTTACTGGCTTTGGAAATGCAGATGACGCGGCTAATCTGAGCAGCTTTAGGTTTACTCATATGACTAATGCACAAGTTACTACATAGCATACACAAAATTATATTGCAAAAACACATTGATATAAAATGTTTTATTACAGTAAAACCAAAAGGGTAAGTTTTTCTAAAGTATAAATCCAGAATGTCTAATCTCAAAAATGTTGCTAAACAATCACTGCCCGCTGTATCTTTCTGGATTAATGCAATACCCTGGAATCACAATTTCACTGGGTCACTTTCATGTACATCTGCAAAATGTTTATATATGGTATTTGTATTACATTGTTATACAATAAAGCAGTAGTGCTCATAAATTCATTGTTTTCATCTAACTCTATAATTGTATTGCTGACACACTGACAACTTAGTAGATACAACACACATGGAATGTATGCAGATCATATAGCTTCATACCTTGATTTTTTTTTTCTTTTTATAAACAAAGAAAACTCTTATTAATTTTTAGCTCTATATTTGGCTGAAAGAAGTCCTCATTAAGGACCCTATTTACTACAATCCGCATTTAACATGTGGTTGTAATGTGATATTTCTGACTAAGGCCCTCATTCAGAGCCGCTCGCTATCTGCGGTCGTTCATTTTCTAAAAAGGGGTGGCTATTCAAATGAACCGTTCGCACTTTGCGGTCTGTTCACGCCTCTAAGTCTGAACGAGCGAGCAAAACATGCGAACGTAAATTTGAAAAATACGCCCCCTGGCCGCTCGCACCATATGTCATGTCCGCTATTTATTAGATTAATCGAGTACATCGACCAGCGTATGAACTGCTCGCTATTCTTGTGGTTGGTTTTTTCAACCACTATTTTGCGAGCAGTTCTGACTATAAAACAACCAAGTGACGTTGTCAATGACGCTGCTGGATTAATTATGCACTCCCTTAAAACGCCCGTTTTGACCTTTAAGCACGCCTGCGATCGGATCTCCACTCCCCGTTTTCAAGCACCTTCCCCTGTTACCACCCACATACGCCTCATTCTGTCACTCAAATTATCAGGCATTCGCTATTTTGCGAGCACATGAATTTTGACCGCACTGACTGGTTCGCACATGCGTATAACGATCCGTACGCATGCGCAGTTGGGCAAACATCGCTCGGAGCGAACGAGCTGCCGCTTACGAGTGGCTCTGAATCAGGACCTAAATTCACATTGCAAATTTAGGAAATATCACAGGAATTTATCAAGAACCTTTGCAGTGACTGAGCTTGCTATATTGGAAAAAATACAGGAAGAATGTGTCTGTGCATGCGCCACTGCCAGATTGCAACCACATCTCCCCCTCGCACCCCCCCACATCTGATCACTGGGGCCCAGCTCCCGGCTCTGCTCTGCCTGTTAGCACCATCTCCAGGTGGCATTATCACATGGCTATTTTTTCACATTTTATTTTTAGTAAATCTGGCCAGATCACATTTCCCATTACAATTATGGGAAATGTAATTTGC
This sequence comes from Taudactylus pleione, assembly GCA_031769625.1. Lineage (NCBI taxonomy): Eukaryota > Metazoa > Chordata > Amphibia > Anura > Myobatrachidae > Taudactylus > Taudactylus pleione. Next base: position 4,634,207 of record JAUIMM010000040.1, on the reverse strand, counting down.
TCACTAAAAATATGTGATAATTAGGGATTGGAGTAGAATTTTGTGAATTCTACTCCAATTGCCCTTTAGTAAATTTATCTGATACTAAAGTAACCCCTTTTCACTTTATTTTAGTAAAAATAATGTTAATAAATAGGTCCCTAAGACTGATAGAGGGTCAAACACTGATGCAGAGCTGGCTTGTTAGGCATGAGAGACAAATCCTTCTGGCACTGTGTTGACTGACTTTAGTTTTTTTTACCAATCAAAGATTTTAGAAGGTGGAGCTAGGCATTTGGGGTCTATATATGTTTGGTGCTAAGTGATTAATGTATCTTTGCTACTGATGGCTTTACAGGTAAGGAACTCATACTAGCTGTCTTTTGTGTCTCATTAAAGTGATTTGTGTTATACAGTATTTAATTGTTTTGTCACCTCCTCTGTTTCTTTGTTCTCTTGTTCTCTTTTCCTTACTACACAGCCTGTCTTTTCATTTCTGTTTTATTATTTTCTCCTCACTGCTTTATTTATTCTCTTTGTTGTGCCTGTGGCCATCCCTTCCCCTTCTATGTCTTTCTGGCTGTTGCACCTGGTCTTTTCCCCTACCTGTTACCTGGAAACTGCATGTCCTTTCCCAAATGCCTCTGGTTAGTGGGCCCTGGTGTGAGTGTGAGTTGTGGTGGCCCTATATGAGTCACACCAGGCCTGCTTGCAGTCTGGCCTTTCCACCTGAGTTGGGTGGCTCTACCATCTTGTACTGGAATCATGGCCAGAATTCCAAGTGTGTGCTGGCCCCCTGCACTCTTTGGCTTATTGTACAAACTGTATGTAGTGAGGTGCTCCTGCATGCCACACAGTGGGTGGAGCTCACAATGTTATTGGGCAGGTACCATATTGGTGCCCACTGGTAGTTGCTACAGAGACCCTTGTTACTCTGTTTAAAACCCCTGCAATTTTTGCTGTACCCCCAAGGGCTTTTTTCCCTGGTCCACATCCTGGCCCCACCTCTCGTGGTGCCCACTGCAGTACAGCTACCCCTGCTGCCTGCAGCTAGTGCTTTGTGTCCTCAGAGTGAGCTGATTGCCATTGGTGGCCCTGGATCCTACACCACTAGCTGACCCTTAGACCACAGCAGGCATGCTCATGTCTTTAATTGGGGTGCTTACATTCTATTTGATGGCATCCGATGTGTCCCCTGCCTCATACTCTCATACAGATTTTTCACAGGCCCATTTGACTCCTTTTATAGGCCACCTACAGATGTGTCCACATACATCTTACCTCCGAGTGTTATAAGTCACATTAAAAATAATGCGTGAGCACCGTGCAACTTGGAAGTGCTGATCAGCTAATCATGGAAGTTTTTACCTTCAAATGCATCATATTTGCACAGTGATGTGAATAGGATGCACAAGCAGCTTCTGCTGATTGAAATTATATGCAGTATGCCTATATTTTGTGTGCTATTGCTGGTGTATCTGCATGCAAAATGTTACATTACAGTGTCAGCGGCTGTAACACTGTACCGTAGAATTTCTCATGCACATACACTTGCAGTTGCACACAGAATATAGGCATGTTGCATATAATTTTAATCAGCAGAAGTTGTGCATCCTATTCACAGCGCTTTGCAAATAAGATGCATTTGAAGTTAATATGTTGCACAAAAAGACGCTCTGTGCTATCGAGTCACTCCACAACATGGTGTGACTATTTGGGCTGTTTAACATCAAGGAAGTAAGATGTATGTGGACACATCTGTACTTTGGTCTTTAGGCATGGTGGGCTCTTTGGCTTCTGTTCCCCATTTGCTGCTCTTTCCCCAGTTACTCTTCCTCAGGCCCATTCACCTGTGGTTCTGCAACCTGCACTAGATTTGCCTGTGGCATCAGCAGCTGTGGTGTCTCCCCACCCCCTGGTTTCACAGTTGTTGTTCCTGCTGGGACATCCAGTGCTGCATCAGACTTGCGTGGTTTGGTGTCCACATTGGGCAATGTTGCCTTGTCTGCCATCAGTGATGTTATGCTGGGATTGTCCCCTGAGTTGTTTCCTGGCTTGACAGAGAGTATGGTAGATGGTATCCCTTTTCATACTTACTCTACTTCAATTTCTCCTTGCTCATTGCAATCCTGCAGTGCTTGTAGAGGTCATTGCACACTGTTGCAGCCTGCATTGACTTTGATTGTGTATTTCCTCATCTCTTCTCAGGGGTGCCTGTTGGAGGGCCCTGGGTCCTGCATCCCACCCCTGTCCCCTCACCTCACTTGGGTGTCTTAGAAATTTAATTTTTTCCTGGCAGCCGCAGAAACTGAAGATGGAGATGCTGCCGTGTCACTTGCTGCTTGAGCTGACAATTTTCTCACCAACAGCTCTTTGCATCTTTTCAGATTTATGTTCGTCAGAATGAAAGACACAAGGTATGCCTTAAACCTAGGATCAAGTATGGTCACCAAAATATAGTGATCTGATTTCAAGAGATTGATGACCCTTGGATCCTGGTGAAGCAAATGAAGGGCTTGATCTACAAGTCCAATACTCTTCGCAGAATTACTCTGTTTCAGCTCCTCCAGTTTCTCCAGCTGATTTTGCAAAAGTCTGATAAGGGGAATCTTGTGACTAAAGCTGGCAGAGTCTGAACTAATTTCACATGTGGTAAGTTCAAAGGGTTTGAGAACCTTTCACAACATGGAAATTATTCTCCACTGTGCTTGATTGAGGTGCATTCCCGCTCCTTTCCCTGTGTGAAATGCCATTGTGTAGCCTTGGATGGCCTTTTGCTGCTCCTCCATCCGCTGAAACATATAGAGGATAGAATTTAACTTAGTTACTACCTCTTGCTTTAGCTGATGGCAGAGCAAATTCAACAGTACTTGCTGGTGCTGCAGAATCTTGAAAAAATCCCACAAATCTTTCAAACCACCAAGAGACTCTCCTGCACACCCCTGTCATTTAAAAAAAATGTTGCACCACAAAATTAATTGTGAGCAAACATGGGACGTGTTTGAATTCACCCAGATGTAATGCTTGCACAATACTGGTGGCATTGTCAGAAATCACAAATCCCGCGGAGAGTCCAAGTGGGGTAAGCCATTTTGCAATAATTTCCCTGAGTTTTTCTAAGAGGTTCAGAGTGGTATGCCTCTTAGTGAAACTGGTGATACACAGAGTAGCCGGCCCCTGAATGAGCTGGCCTTTGTTAGATGCTGCTGCTGCTGTTTGCACTGTTGGAGGCAATACACCTACCCAGTGGGCTGTCACAGTCATGTAATCTTTAATTTGCCCTGTCCCACTTGTCCACATAGCTGTAGTTAAGTGGACAGTGGGCACAATGGCATTTCAGAGGACACTAATAAGTTTTTTTAATGTCCTTGTACAGACTGGGAATTGCTGTACTAGTGAAGTGGAATCTAGAATGGACATAGTATTGGGGACACAGGACCTCAATTAACTGTCTAAAACCCACTGCATACATGGTGGATACGGGACGCACATCAAATACCAGCATAGCTGTTATGGCATCAGTAATCAGCTGTGCAACTGGGTGACTGCTGTCAAACTTGTTCCCCATTGCAAAGGAATGTTTGACAGTGAGTTGTTTTGTTAAACTACTAAAAGTACCCCTTTTTATGGACAACAAAGCACCCCTGCCGAGTGCGGACAGACCACCTGCAGAGTCACAAATATGTGGATGATAAACTGCGGCAGTGTCACTGTACAATAATAGCGCAGCTGAGTTGCTAATGCACACACACAACAAAAGCACTTTTATTTTTTGTTACACTCGGGAGAGCACCCCTGAATGAGGCAGCAGCCCCTTGATGAACAATACAGACAGCACCCTTTTATATGAACAACAAAGCACCCCTGCCAAGTGCAGACAGACCAACTGCAGAGTCACAAATACGTGGACAATAAACTGTGCAAGTGGCACCGTACAATAATAGTGCAGCTAAGTTGCTAACGCACCCACACAAATAAAGAAAACAGAAAAAAAGTACTTTTATTTTTTTTTACACTGGGAAAGAGCAGCCCTAATTGACAGAGCACCCCCCCTTCCTGGACAACACAGCACCCCTTTATGGACTGCAGCCCTAGCCTGATGGATAGGACAAAATCACAGCAGCAGCCACAGTTAAATGACAGGAGAAGTGATACAGCAGCTGCAGCACCCACTGAAAGAATCCCCCTTTAAATTCAGCAGCCTAATCCCCTTTATGGACAACACAGCAGCAGCCTTCAGGCCAGGACCCCAACTGCTATCTTCTCTCTCCACAGTCGGAGTGAAAATGACACTGAAAATCCTAGAGGTCACCCAATAAGCAAAATTCAGCAGGCACAGCTACGATTATGCCTGCTGAAAATCACCTTTCCTGCTGCATTAGCACAAGACAAAGCTGAATGCAAGTGCACAAACTTGTCCTTTGGTATTCTGCAACAGCAGTCTACTGTGTCAATCTAAATATCCAGGTAGAGAGGCAAGTGCTAGGACTTACCATCTTGTCAGTGGCCACTGGGATACTGAAAAAGGTGAAAAGATCATGTACTGAGGAAAGGAACATAACACAACAAGTAGAGGACCCCAGCCCTGTGAGAAAGACATCATCAAGGTAGTGAGCCACCCCGCTCTCCCCTGTACCAGTCACAATGCACCAGTGTAGGAATGAGCTGAATCATTCAAAAAATGCACAAGAAGTAGAGCAACCCATGAGTAGACGCTTGTCAACACAAAACCCATCATCCAGAGAAAAATCCATATAGATAATTGGAGTCTGGGTGAAGAGGGAGGAGAGAGAAAGCCATCTCAACAATAGTTTTGGCCACCAAATCACCAGGACTCAACTCCTTAATCAAAACTACATAGAGGTGAAGACTGATAATAGATTTGACACAGCTTACCAGGAATGGCATCATTGACTGAGGAGTCCAATGGGTAAGAGAGATGCTCAATAAGTCTATACTTGCTGGAAACCTTCTTAGGAACCACCCCCACTGGATACAGAACCAGATCCTTAAAGGGAGGTGTCAAAAAGGCATAGCCATGAGCTCCAGGGGAGCTTCCTTCATAATTAGTTCATTCAAGACCAGAGGCAAGTCAAAATTCGAATGAGGTTGCAATGCCAGGTGACATTGACCAGTCCCAAAATGGGCAAATTGAAGGCAATTGAATTCCCCTTGTGCAGCATTCAGAAATGGAATAATCTGGGTACAGGGCAGGCCAAGGAGCCAATGACTCAACCCAAACTGCTGTGGGAGCCCCACTTACCAGCAGTGGAGACAGAGTACCTGGCAGCTCTGCCGGTAGTGGAGCTATCCAAAGATGAATTTAGTCCTTGGCCTTGTGTGAGCCTCTGTGGCAGAGACCCGGGGTAGTACGTTTTTGGGTGTTCCAGAATGACGAAGGAATGAGCCTCAGGAGGCCACTGGGACTGGGTAACCTCCAACCAAACTTCCATGTCTTTACACTCAAAATCTAGCACATGAAGACCATCTTGTTAATGCATAAAGAGATTGAAGTAGGCTACCCTACACAGCCCCACGGGATGACCAGGAGAGGCTATGAATCAGGTAAATGTAACTAATGATATTATTGCTGTACTCTGGTAGTGACTCAAGGTGCAGATCTGTCTTCATACACTATTTCTGCAGTCACAACAAACAGGCCTTCTTTGTATGCCGGGTCCTGTGTGACATGGCTTACAACAAACATATTTTTTTTTTATATATATATATGATGTTGCATCTGATTGTGAATAGAGATGGGTCTCTGAGAACCGGACCCACCTGAACATCCAGATCCGAGGCGAGAACCAAGCTTGGCTTGGGTTTTCCTGCCTGACTAGTCAAAATGTGTCATCTTACCACTGTCGTATTTTCATGGGTTTTGGATTATATAAAGGATTTTCAGCCAAAAATTGGAACTCAGAACTGGTTTTGTGCAATACCCTCTTCCACTTGTCTTCTGAAAGCAAGTGTGATTGGCAGGTCAGAGAACAGTTTCTTGGGCGCTGCAATGGCTCTTGTCTCTGGGTAACTGCTCTGGGGTCTAGAATGCAACTGCATTTGTACATGTATGTGTCAGTAGCAGTGGGTTTTGAGATCTACTGCAAGGTCACTTGGTGTGCCACCCTTTGGTCTCCAGCCTAAGTCACTGAGAGTCTAACCAAGAACCTTATGGGTGTGGGCCAGGTGTCATGGTCCTAGGATTTTGTGGGTTCAGGTCAGTATCTTTGGTCTCAGCTGAATGAACTGAAGAACAGCAGAAACTTGAGGCTTTAATATGATTACTTTTCATAAGATCAATGTGTATATCTGTATGGATGTTGGTGTGTATAGAGTCTGAAAGCAGAGAGATTGCATGGACTGAAACAGAACAGCACACCACTGCAGCCAAGATTCAGGAGACTGAACTTTAGGATGAAGAGAGTTGTTCTAACACAGGTTCTGTCAGCAGAGGTTGTGTAAATAGTGTGCTCCCAGTGCCTATTGGTCAGCCAGGGCATATGATTGAGGCTCCAGGAAACTGGTAGGCTGAAAAAGTCACTTTAGAAAAACCAAGTTCACAGCATCAATGTTCCAGCGGCACAGGTACTACTGGACAGTATATGCCAGGTACACATAGAGATGTGCCAGCCAGAGACTCAGTGATGCAAGGCCCACATGTAAATGTGTCAGCTAATGTAGGAATCTGGGATGTCAGACATAGCTAGGAGTGGTACAGATGGCAATGA